>JARQOD010000005.1:322714836-322844894 GCA_033576555.1 Oophaga sylvatica | reverse complement strand
AGGCTTGAAAGCCAACTGCCAATTATGTAAATCAGGTGATTTGCATCTCTGTAATGAGGAGGGGTGTGGTCTAATGACATCAACACCCTATGTAAGGTGTGCTTAATTATTAGGCAACTTCCTTTCCTTTGGCAAAATGGGTCAGAAGAGAGATTTGACAGACTCTGAAAGTCAAACATTGTGAGATGTCTTGCAGAGGGATGCAGCAGTCTAGAAATTGCCAAACTTTTGAAGCGTGATCACTGAACAATCAAGAGTTTCATGGCAAATAGCCAACAGGGTCGCAAGAAGCATGTTGATAAAAAAGGCTCAAAATAACTGCCCATGAATTGAGGAAAATCAAGCGTGAAGCTGTCAATATCCAGTTGCTGTTAGAACCCTCTTGTTAGGTTTTGTTTCAGTTTGTTGGTCACATGACCTTTTTTCCCTATTTAGTCTGGCTCCGCCCTTCTGGCTTTGCTGTACTTCATTGTATTATCTACTCTTAAGTTAGCCGGGTGCTTAGGTACCTTTCTCAGTCAGTTTTGCTTGATCTTAGGATCTCTAAGTAATTTGTTTTCTGTTTTATTTTCCCTGCTACAATTTCTGTTAGGAGGTGTCCACCTTTTCTCCCAGTCCCTAGATCTTGTAGGGATTCCTTCCTCGCAACTATAGGTCTTTGTTCAGACTAGCTGAGGACTTTAGCGGGTCTGGTCACAGGATCAGGTTCCCCGTTACATCGTAGGGATCCAGCTTAGTTCTATTGTAGGGACAGAATTTCCATCTTTCCTTAGTGCTTGTAGCAGATCATAACAGTAAGTCCAGCCCAAAAAAAAATCTCTAAGGAAATATTTTCTGTTTCCATCATGGTGTCGGTTCAGGATTTGGCTCAACGCCTGCAGGGACTTTCTCTGGAGGTGGCTGAGATCCAGCAACACGTGAGTAGTTGTTCTGGAGCACATTTCGTGGAGCCAAAGGTACGTTTGCCTGATTTATTTTTTGGTGAACAACAAGATTATTTTTTCTTTTGTTGTATTTCCGTTTGAGACCCAGATCCTCTGGTGATGAATCACAGCGCATAGGGTTCATAATGTCACTTTTGCGCAAAGAACCTCAGGACTGGGCCTTTTCTCTGCAGCCTAGTGATCCATGCTTTAGATCAGTGAATAGTTTTTTTTCTGCTTTGGGGTTATTGTATGACGATCCTGATCGTGTTTCATCAGCTGAGACAGAATTGAGACGTTTGAGACAGGGATCAGGTAATGTGGAAAAATATTGTACTCACTTCCGAAGGTGGTCCACTCAGGTGGGGTGGAACGATTCAGCTTTGAAAAGTTTATTTCTTGCAGGGTTAAGTGAAAGGGTTAAAGTTTTGCTGATTGCTTATCCTATACCTGGTAACTTGCAAAAGGCTATGCAATTAGCCATACGGGTGGATAGGAGACTGCGTGCAAGGGTTAATGAGAGTAAATCTGCCTTGTCAGCTCCAAGTCTGGAGAGGGACTGTACTGACATTGGAGAGCCGATGGAAATTGGAGCAATGACACCTCACTCTCGGGAAAAAGAACGCAAATTTGCTGAAGGTTTGTGTTTCTATTGTGGCAAATCTAAGCATTTTATTAAGAACTGTGTGCTTCGTATGAACAAAGAGAAAAAAAAATGAGGTCAGTTTCGCCCGTATAGCTTGTTTAAACAATAAAGGTGTCTTTCTTTCTGCTACCACTGCTGTTGAGGAGGAATTAATGGAGTTTCGGGTATTTGTGGATTGTGGTTCAACTCTCAATGTGATTGATGGGAAATTTTTGGAAAAACTAAAATTAAAACCCAAACTTCTGTCTTCCCCTATTAATGTGGTTGCTGTAGATGGTTCTCCCTTGAAAAATGTTACTCACCATATCTGTGAATTTCCTCTTACTATTAATGGTGTTCATCAAGAGAATATGGATTTGGTAGTTTTGAATAATTTGCCCTCACCAGTGATTTTGGAGTTACCTTGGTTAAAATTGCACAATCGGTACTGGATTGGTCTACCAATGAAATTAAGTCCTGGAGTCCTAATTGTTATGACAAGTGTTGTAACGGGCGTATTGCTGCTGTAGTTAAGGGGGAGCTACCTGTACCTATTCAGGATTTTTGGAAAGTTTTTTCTGATAAGGGATCGCAGGTATTGCCTCCTCATAGAGATTATGATTGTGCAATTGAATTTGTCCCTGGAGCAACTCTTCCTAAAAGTCGTTTATTTAATTTGACTATTCCTGAGAGAAAGGCTTTGGAGGAATACATACAGACAAGCTTGGCCGCCGGTCACATTAGGCCTTCCAAGTCTCCTGTGGCGGTTGGATTTTTTTTTGTTAAAAAAAAGGACGGCAGTTTACGGCCTTGTCTAGACTTTCGTGAGATTAATAAAATCACTGTACGCAATCCTTACCCACTGCCATTGATTCCTGATTTGTTTAACCAGTTAGTGGGGGCCAAGTGGTTCTCGAAAATTGATCTTCGAGGGGCATACAATTTGTTGCTCATGAAGGAGGGGGATGAATGGAAGACTGCGTTTAACACTCCACTGGGTCATTTTGAGAATCTGGTTATGCCTTTTGGGCTTTCCAGTGCTCCGGCATTTTTTCAGAATCTTATTAATGACAGCCTTAGACGTTTGATCGGCAGAAGTGTGGTTGTGTATTTGGATGACATTTTGATTTATTCACCGGATTTGGAGTCTCATTGGAGGAGTGTGCGTGAAGTATTACAGTTACTGAGTGATAATTCACTTTTTGCCAAACTAGAAAAATGTGAGTTCGCTGTACAGAGACTTAGTTTTTTGGGCTACATTGTCTCCAGTGAAGGTTTTGAGATGGACCCGGTGAAAGTGCAAGCTGTGCAGGATTGGCCTAGACCTATTGGTGAGAAATCAATACAGAGGTTTTTGGGGTTCGCCAATTATTATAGAAAATTCATTAAAAAATTTTCTGTGATTGCCAAACCTCTGACCGATCTCACCAGGAAAGGTGCTGATGCTGTTCAGTGGACTACTGAGGCCATTGAGGCTTTTGTGTTGCTAAAGGAGAAGTTCAGCTCTGCTCCCATCCTTACGCAGCCTGATGTGACTAAACCATTTTTGGTTGAGGTTGATGCTTCTTCTGTGGGGGTCGGCGTGGTGTTGTCTCAGGAAAAGACGGATGGAGTACATCCCTGTGCTTTTTTTTCAAAGAAATTTTCTGAGTCTGAACTAAATTATGATATTGGTAATCGGGAATTGTTGGCAATTAAACTCGCATTTGAACACTGGCGTCATATTTTGGAGGGGGCGGAATTTCCCGTTCAAGTCTTCACCGATCATAAAAATCTGGTCTACCTTGATGCTGCCAAACGCTTGAATGCCCGTCAGGCTAGATGGGCACTGTTTTTCTCGCGGTTTAATTTTACCGTTACTTACATCCCAGGTACTAAAAATGTTAAAGCTGATGCTTTGTCTCGCAGCTTTTCTCCTATGGTGGCTACTGAGGAGGAGGAAAACATTTTGCAAGAGGGGGTTGTTATTGCTGTTTTGGACTCTGTTGGAAGATGAGATTCTTAAAGCACAGGAGAATGCCCCATCTAACACGTCGCATGGGAGGTTGCTTGTGCCTGGTAACCTGAGGAGAGATTTGTTTGTTGAATGTCATGACTCTTGGTTGGCAGGTCATCCTGGAATCTCTGAGACCAAGAGACTTGTGGGTCGCAGCTTTTGGTGGCCTGGATGGCAGAAGGAAGTCATTAAGTGGGTGCGTCAATGCACGGTGTGTGCTAGATCTAAGTCTTCTCATACTCCTGCTGCGGGGTTGCTTTGCCCTCTGGAGGTCCCTAGTGCACCTTGGACACATTTGGCTATGGACTTTATTACTGACCTTCCCCCCTCTGAGGGTTTCACTGTCATCTGGGTGGTCGTGGACCGTTTTTAGCAAGATGTGTCACTTGGTTCCTTTCATCAAACTGCCTTGCGCTAAGACTCTCGCTAAGGCCTTTGTCAAAGAAATTGTCAGACTACATGGCATTCCTACTGACATTGTTTCTGATAGGGGACCTCAGTTTGTGGCTCGTTTTTGGCGCGCCTTTTGTGACAGGTTGGGAGTTCATTTGTCGTTTTCATCCGGATATCATCCTGAGTCTAATGGCCAGACAGAAAGGAAAAACCAGGATGTTGAGCAGTTCTTGCATTGTTTTGTGACTGATAATCAAGAGGGGTGGTCTGAGTTTCTGCCACTTGCTGAGTTTGCTCTTAACAACCATACATCCGCTTCTGCTGGTTGTTCGCCTTTTTTGTTGTTGTACTGGGAGACATCCGTCGTTTGGGTCATTTTCCAAGTTGGGATCGGCTGTACATGAAGAGGAGAATTTTTCTTGTGTTTTGGAGAGAGTTTGGACTGATGTGCGTGGTAATCTTCAGGAGGCTAACAAAAGATCCAAAGTGTATTTTGATAGAAAATGACAAGAGGTTTTGTTTGCTATTGGTGACATGGTTTGGTTGTCCTCTAAGAATCTGCGCTTGAGGATTCCGTCTAAGAAATTGGGTCCCAAGTTTGTAGGGCCCTTTAAGGTGCTTCAGGTTATTAAACCAATCTGCTGTTAAGTTGGAGCTTCCTACCTCCTGGAAGATTAATCCGGTGTTTCATGTTTCTCTCTTGAAAAAAGCTGAGGTCTCAGATGGAGACGTCTCGGCCACTGTTCCCCTGGTGGTGGAGGACGGGCAATATGAGATTTCCCGCATCCTAAATTCTAGACGGTATAGAGGGAGTTTGCAGTATCTCGTCGCTTGGAAGGGTTATGGACCCGAGGATAACTCATGGGTAAGGGCGGATGATGTTTCTGCGTCTAGACTTGTCAGAGCGTTTCACAAGAGGTTTCCGGATAAGCCTAAGGCCTAGGGGATCCGGAGGATCCTCTTAGAAGGGAGGGTACTGTTAGAACCCTCTTGTTAGGCTTTGTTTCAGTTTGCTGGTCACATGACCTTTTTTCCCTATTTAGTCTGGCTCCGCCCTTCTGGCTTTGCTGTACTTCATTGTATTATCTACTCTTAAGCTAGCCGGGTGCTTAGGTGCCTTTCTCAGTCAGTTTTGCATGATCTTAGGATCTCTAAGTAATTTGTTTTCTGTTTTATTTTCCCTGCTACAATTTCTGTTAGGAGGTGTCCACCTTTTCTCCCAGTCCCTAGATCTTGTAGGGATTCCTTCCTCGCAACTATAGGTCTTCGTTCAGACTAGCTGAGGACTTTAGCGGGTCTGGTCGCAGGATCAGGTTCCCCGTTACATCGTAGGGATCCAGCTTAGTTCTATTGTAGGGACAGAATTCCCATCTTTCCGTAGTGCTTGTAGCAGATCATAACAGTTGCCACCAGTTTTGCCATATTTCAGAACTGCAACGTTACTGGAGTATCAAAAAGCACGAGGTGTGCCATACTCAGGGATATGGCCAAGGTAAGGAAGGCAGAAAAATGACCACCTTTGAACAAGAAACATAAGATAAAACATCAAGACTGGGCCAAGAAATATGTTAAGACTGATTTTTCTAAGGTTTTATGGACTGATGAAATGAGAGTGACTCTTGATGGGCCAGATGGATGGTCTCGAGGCTGGATCAGTAAAGGTCAGAGAGCTCCACTCCGACTCAGACGCCAGCAAGGTGGAGGTGGGGTACTAGTATGGGCTGGTATCATCAAAGATGAACTTGTGGGACCTTTTTGGGTTGAGGATGGAGTGAAGCTCAACTCCCAGACCTACTGCCAGTTTCTGGAAGACACTTTCTTCAAGCAGTGGTACAGGAAGTAGTTGGTATCGTTCAAGAAAAACATGATTTTCATGCAGGACAATGCTCCATCACATGAATCCAAATACTCCACAGCGTGGCTGCCCAGTAAAAGTCTAAAAGAAGAAAAAATAATGACATGGCCCCCTTGTTCACCTGATCTGAACCCCATAAAGAACCTGTGGTCCCTCATAAAATGTGAGATCTACAGGAAGGGAAAGCATTGCATCTCTAGGTACAGTGTCTGGGAGGTTGTGGTGGATGCTGCACGCAATGTTGATCGTAAACAGATCAAGCAACTGACAGAATCTATGGATGAAGGCTTTTGATTGTCATCGTAAAGAAAGGTGGCTATGTTGGTCACTAATTGATTTTTGGGGGGTTTTGAATGTCAGAAATGTCTATTTCTAAATTTTGTATTGTTATATTGCTTTAATTGGTGAAAATAAACAAGTGAGATGGGTATACATTTGGTTTTTATTAAGTTGCCTAATAATTCTGCACAGTAATAGTTACCTGCACAAACAGATATCCTCCTAAGATAGCCAAATAAAAAAAAAAACGCAACACCAACTTACAAAAATCTTAAGCTTTGATATTTATGAGTCTTTTGGGTTAATTGAGAACAGAGTTGTTGTTCAATAATAAAAAGAATCCTCTAAAACACAACTTGCCTAATAATTATGCAAACAGTGTATAATGCTCCATATATAATGGACCCCATTTATAATGCTCCAGTGTATAATGGGCCCGTATATGATGCTCCAATGTATGATGGGCCACATTTATAATGCTCCAGTGTATGATGGGCCCCATGCATGATGCTCCAGTGTATGATGGGCCTATATAATGCTCCATTTATCATGGCCCCATATGATGCTCCAGTATATGATGAGCCCCATAGATGATGCTCCATTGTTTGATGGGCCTATATAATGCTCCATTTATAATGGGCCCCATTTATAATGCTCCAGTGTATAATGCTCCCCATATATTTCTCCAAACATTAAAAAAAATGAAATACCTCTCCTCGCTGGGCACTGCTCTACTCTGAACTCCTCAGCGTCGCCATCTTCCAGCTCTCTGCACTTGGACTGTTCAGGCAGAGGGCGTACAGACGTGAAGTCATTGCACTCTCTGACCTATATGTCACTGTCAGGAAATGTGGAAGACGTCACAGCGATGGAGTAGAGAGAGGTAAGTATTGCAAGTGCTGGGGCCCTGAGCAAGCATTGGCACAGGGCCCTCATAGTACGCCGGTGTCTCTGATGGCGTACTATGAGGGTCACACCATCAGAGACACTGACGTACTATGAGGGGCCCTGTGCCAGTGCCTTCGCCCACGAGTGGGCCCCCCCACCTGCTCAGGGCACCACCACTTGCCCGGGTGCGCCAGGTGCTGACGCCGGAACTGGGGGGGGGGACATCCCAGTTGGGGAGGTGGAAAAACTGGCATATGTTGAGGTGTAGGCTGGATGTTCTGCAGCTGCAAATGGAACAATTGGAACAATTGGAGAAGTCGGAGGAAGAGGAGGACAAAGCGAGCCATTTTGCTGGCAACCTATGTGTCATCAGGGGAAGGTGGGACAAAATCTTTTGAAACCCATGCAACATTTTGGGTCGACAGCCGGGTCCTTCTTTCTGTCAGGATTGATCCAGCAGCACTGAAGACTCTTTCTGATAGCACACTACCAGCAGGGCAAGCGAGCTCCTGTAAGGCATATTGTGGCAATTCAGGCCAGGTGTCCAGTTTACAGGCCCAGTAGTCAAAGGGGAATGAACTGTGAGGGAAACATCGATAGGGGAGGAGAGGTAATTTTGAACCATAGTTGACAACTGCTGTCTTCTGTCTATTGCAATCGATTCAGTATTACCAGTCGTGTGAGCGTTGCTCGAGAAATCAGTCCACAACATGGTCATGAAACCCCTGTCTCCAACGCCACTTTGGCTGTGTGCACCTCGAACACCTCTTCCATTTGGCCCAGTACGGCTCGTGGCAGAACCTGCACCACTGCTGTGTGCTGGGAATTCCTCTAACAAACGGTTTAGGCCTCTTTCACACATCAGTTTTTTTGTGTCAGGCATAATCCGTCGAACACCTGAAGGGACGGATCCGGCGCTGAAACGAAAAAACTGATGCAACGGATCCGTTTTTTTGCTGGATCCGACCTGAACTTTTGAACCCAGAAAAAGAGGGTTTTGGATGTCCGGAGACAGTGGAAAATGTAGTAGTAGTAGTAGTAGTAGTAGTAGTCCCTGATTTCCAGACTCCGGATCAGACTTTTGTCAGGTTGCACAAAAGACTGATCCGGTTCCATTGATTTTTATTATTTCCGGCCGCCTGATGCGTCGCTTCAGGCACTATCAGGCGGCTCCGGCAAACAAAAAAAACGTTGCATGCACCGTTTTGTCCAGCCGTCGGAATGTACATTTCCGCCGGATCCGGACAAAAACGGATACAACGCAATGACATCAGGCACGATCCGGCGCTAATGAAAGTCAATGGTAAAAAAACTCTTCCGGTACCAGATCCATTTTTTTAACAACACGACGGATCATGCCTGAAGTCAAAAAACGGATGTGTGAAAGAGGCCTTACCAGAGTTGCTTGTTTGTTCGCCAATATTAGCGCTAGGTTCTCTTGTGGCATGATGTTCTGTAATTTGCCTTTATAGCGTGGATTGAGGATGCTGGCCAACAAGTAGTTGTCATCCTTCATAATTTTGGCAATGCGGGGGTCCCTTTTTAGGATCCGCAAGACATAATCACACATGTGGGCCAATGTTCCAGGTGTCAATGATGCACTGACAGTGGTGGGTGGAGACGCACATTCTGCCAAATCCACATCCCTCCAGTCACGCACAAAACCTGTACCTGACCTTGGCGAGCCAACATTTTCGCTTGCCCCCTGAGAAACATCCTCCTCCCCAAAATAATCATCCCCCTCATCCTCCTCCTCTTCCTCTTCTTCCTCCACCTCGTTAAGGACAGTTCCCTGAGCAGACAATGCCTGACTGTCATCAAGGCTTCCCTCCTCCTCTTCCCCTCCACTGCAGACGCCTGATCCTTAATGTGCGTCAAAGTTTGCATGAGCAGACGCATAAGTGGGATGCTCATGCTTATGTGTCGTCTGCGCTTACCAGCAGTGTGCATTCCTTAAAACACTGAAGGACTTTACAGAGGTCTTTCAGCTTTGACCACTGCACACCCGACAACTTCATGTCTGCCCACAAACTGCCTGCCCGTGCATCCTCCCACAAATGCATTACAGCCTGCCTCTGTTCGCACAGTCACTCAACCATGTGCATGGTGGAGTTCTACCTTGTTGCAATGTCTATGATTAGGCGGTGCTTGGGGAGGTGGAGCGATCGCCGCAGCCTCTGCATATGACTGGAGTCTATGGGTGAGCGACGGATGTGTGAGCACAGTCTTCACACCTTATGGAGCAGGGCTGTTAACTCCGGATAATTATTTAGGAAGCACTGCACCACCAGGTTCAAGGTGTGAGCCAAGCAAGGTGTGTGTCTGAGTTTTGCCAGGGCTATGGCCGCCACAAAATTACTGCCGTTATCACTGACTACCTTGCCTGGCGCAAGATGTAGACTGCCCAGCCACGACTCAGTTTTTCGCTGCAAGTAGTCGGCCAGTACATCCGCGGTGTGTCTGTTGTTGCCTAAAAACATCATCTTTAAAAAAACCTGCTGATGCTTACCACTATCTGTTCGATAGTGGACACCTCGTGTGCAACACTGGCAGCTGCGGATGGAGTGCTTGTGTGACTGCACTCTGTTGACGTGCTTTCGCTACTGGAGGTGGGTCGAACGCCTACAACCAACCTATACCGTGGGCTAGGCAGCACTGTCCCACCGCCGCTGTCTCCTGTGGACACTGCATCCAGCACATTAATCCAGTGCGCAGTGATGGACACGTAACGGCCCTGGCCATGCCTATTGGCCCATGCATCTATTGTGAGGTGCACCTTTCCACTCACTGATTGTTTGAGTGCATGGACAATGCGGTCTTTCATATGCAGGTGGAGGGCAGGGATGGTTTTTTCTGAAAAGAAGTGCCGACTGGGTAGGTCATAGCGTGGGATAGCGTAGGTCATGAGCTCTCGGAACGCTGCACTTTCAACCAAATGGAAGGGCATCATCTCTAATGAGATCAGTTTGGCAATGTAGGCGTTCAAAGCCAGTGTACGCGGATGAGAGGATGAGTACTTTCTTGTTCTATTCAGAGTGTCTGCTAGAGTGAGCTGGACTTGAGAGCTGCATATGGGGGAACTGGCGGTGGATATGACGGACTGAGAGGGGGTTGGTGATGGTGATGATGGTGGTGGTGGTGGTGATGGCCTAGATTCAGTCTTTCATTGCAAAAACATTGTGATTCCCTGACTGCTTTGGCCCTGTGACGACACCTCAACATTTTTTGCTGGGGGTGTGCTAACCGGTCGGCTTACAGTGGGGGAAGCGATGGAACGTTGCTGGCTACCTTGAGTCGGAGCAAGTCCACATGTGCTACCTGAGGTTTTGTAGTCCGCCAACTCTTGCAAGTGCATGGTGATTAAATGTCTAAGCATGCAACTGGTATTCAAATTTCAGAGATTTTTTTCTCGGCTAAAGGTCCTTCTGCACTTCTTACAGATAACCTTTGCCTCATCAATAGGATTTTGGTCAAAAAAGTGCCACACTGCACTCTTCCTACTATGGGATAAATTTTCAGTGCTTGAACGCTGTGCTAATTTGACCGTCTGGCCAAGCTGTCCTGCAACTCCTTTTGTTTTTTTAAAATGTTTTTGGACAGCTACGGGCCTGCCAGATAACTGCTTCTGCCATGTCGATACCTGCTGTGGATGCTTCTCCTCTTCAGAGCTATTGCCAGCTGCACCCTGTTCCCCCAATGGATGCCAATCCGGGTCAACAACTGGGTCATCCATCACCTCCTCTTCAATTTCACCTGCACCTTCCTCTGTGTCACCGTGTAAGGTGGTATCGTATGTGGGAAGGGGCACCTGAGTTTCATCAGGGTCAAATTCTTGCTCAGTAGACTGCGAGGGCAATGTAGTGCTCTGGGTGACTGTACCAGCAGAATAATCTAGCAGTGGCTGTGCAGCAGTGCACTCCATGTCAGATTCATCTTGGACTGGGGAATTCAGGATTTGACTTGATAACCCAGGCATGGTATGTGAAAAGAGCTCCATGGAGTAATCTGAAGTGTGGCCTGCCGCATCCTTCACTTTTGGTGGGGGTGAAGGACACAAGGAAAGGTGTTGTTCCTGACTCAGTGCTTGCATTTTTTTAAACTTCGGAAGAGGAGGCGATAGAGCTGGAGGCTGTTTCAGCAATATAAGCCAAAACCTGATCCTGCTGCTCCGGCTTTAAAAGCAGTTTACCTACTCCCAGAAAAGGGAGCCTTCCAGGCCTTCTGGGGCCAGACGATGACGCAGGCTCAACACCTCCTGCTTTAGGTGCTATTGTGCTTTTGGCACTACCAGAAGATGCACCACCACCACCATCAGTACCAGCTGGCCCCCCATGCCCACGTCCATGGCTTCTTCCACCATACTTTCTCATGTTTGGGAAAATGTACCCAAAATGCCAGCAGATATATGGTATTATATCAGAAGCGCACAGCTGTATACAGTCTAGAGATAAATGTAAATCTCCGTATATATTTCCAGAGTAACACACAGACGCTCTCAGGCTCAGTATGGATTAGACCAGAATATAAAAAGCAAAAAAGGGTAATGTATCAGAAGATACTAGGCGTATACAGTGTAGGGGTAATTGTAAATCTCCGTATAATATTTCAGGAGTAACACACAGACACTCACAGATTTAGTATGGATTAGACCAGAATATTAAAAGCAGAAAAGGGTAATGTATCAGAAGCGTACAGCTGTGTACAGTTTAGGGAAAATTGTAAATCTCCGTATACATTTCCCAAGTAACACATAGACGCTCACAGGCTCAGTATGGATTAGTCCCGAATATAAAAAGCAGAAAAGGGGTAATGTCATTTCGTCACAAAATCGGTGACGTTTCAGCGATCTCGCTAGCGATCTCGCTATGTGTAACGGGGCCTTAACACACAGACGATCACAAGCTCAGTATGGATTAGACCAGAATATAAAAAGCAGAAAAAGGGTAATGTATCAGAAGATACCAAGTGTATACAGTGTAGTGGTAATTTTAAATCTCCGTATATAATTCCGGAGCAGGCAAAGACGCTCACAGGCTCAGTATGGATTAGACCAGAATATAAAAAGCAGAAAAAGGGTACTGTATCAGAAGCGTACAGCTGTATAAAGTGTAGGGTTAATTGTAAATCTCTGTATATACAGTGGTGGCTAAAAGTATTGGCACCCCTGCAATTCTGTCAGATAATACTCAGTTTCTTCCTGAAAATGATTGCAAACACAAATTCTTTGGTATTATTATCTTCATTTAATTTGTCTTCAATGAAAAAACACAAAAAGAATAGACCTAAAGTCAAATTGGATATAATTCCACACCAAACCTAAAAAAAGGGGTGGACAAAAGTATTGGCACTGTTTGAAAAATCATGTGATGCTTCTCTAATTCGTGTAATCACCAGCACCTGTAACTTACCTGTGGCACCTAACAGGTGTTGGCAAGAACTAAATCACACTTGCAGCCAGCTAACATGGATTAAAGTTGACTCAACCTCTGTCCTGTGTCCTTGTGTGCACCACATTGAGCATGGAGAAAAGAAAGAAGTCCAAAGAACTGTCTGAGGACTTGAGAAACTAAAATGTGAGGAAGCATGAGCAATCTCAAGGCTACAAGTCCATCTCCAAAGACCTGAATGTTCCTGTGTCTTTCGTGCGCAGTGTCATCAAGAAGTTTAAAGCCCATGGCACTGTGGCTAACCTCCCTAGATGTGGAAGGAAAAGAAAATTGACGAGAGATTTCAATGCAAGATTGTGCTGATGGTGGATAAAGAACCTCGACTAACATCCAAACAAGTTCAAGCTGCCCTGCAGTCCGAGGGTACAACAGTGTCAACCCATACTATCCGTCGGCGTCTGAATGAAAAGGGACTGTATGGTAGGATACCCAGGAAGACACCACTTCTTACCCCAAGACATAAAAAGCCAGACTGGAGTTTGCCAAAACTTACCTGAGAAAGCCTAAAACGTTTTGGAAGAATGTTCTCAGGTCAGATGAGACAAAAGTCAAGCTTTTTGGGAAAAACCATCAACATAGAGTGTACAGGAAAAAAAAAGAGGCATTCAAAGAAAAGAACACGGTCCCTACAGTCAAACATGGCGGAGGTTCCCTGATGTTTTGGGTTGCTTTGCTGCCTCTGGCACTGGACTGCTTGACCATGTGCATGGCATTATGAAGTCTGAAGACTACCAACAAATTTTGCAGCATAATGTAGGGCCCAGTGTGAGAATGCTGGGTCTCCCTCAGAGGTCATGGGTCTTCCAGCAGGTCAATGACCCAAAACACACTTCCAAAAGCACTATAAAATGGTTTGAGAGAAAGCACTGGAGACTTCTAAGGTGGCCAGCAATGAGTCCAGACCTGAATCCCATAGAACACCTGTGGAGAGATCTCAAAATGGCAGTTTGGAGAAGGCACCCTTCAAATATCAGGGACCTGGAGCAGTTTGCCAAAGAAGAATGGTCTACAATTCCAGCAGAGCATTGTAAGAAACTCATTGATGGTTACCGGAAGCGGTTGTTAGCAGTTATTTTGGCTAAAGGTTGTGCAACCAAGTATTAGGCTAAGGGGGCCAATACTTTTGTCTGGCCCATTTTTGGAGGTTTGTGTGAAATGATCAAGGATTTGATTTTTGCTTTATTCTCTTTTGTTTTTTTTTCCTTGCAAGCAAATTAAATAAAGATAAAAATAGCAAATAATTTGTGATTGCAATCATTTTCAGGAAGAAATTGAGTATTATCTGACAGAATTGCAGGGGTGCCAATACTTTTGGCCACCAGTGTATTTCAGGAGTAACACACAGACGCTCACAGGCTCAGTATGAATTAGACCCGAATATAAAAAGCAGAAAAGGGGTAATGTATCAGAAGCGCACAGCTGTATACAGTCTAGGAATAATTGTAAATCTCTGTATATATTTCCAGAGTCAGACACAGACTCTCACAGGCTCAGTATGGATTACACCAGAATATAAAAAGCAGAAAAAGGGTACTGTATCTGAAGTGTACAGCTGTATACAGTCTAGGGTGTTATGTTTCGGTAGCTGAGGAGAAATTGCAAAAATATCAAAAGTAGTAATACACCAGAGAGGCTGGAAACTATTGGATTACAGTACCCTAAACTATCCGCCACACTAGAAGTAGCCGTGGAGCGTACCTACGGTGATCCTAGACGCCTCGTCACAGCCGGAGAGAAAACTACACCTAAAGACAGAAAGATGAAAGCTAACTGCCCCGGAGCAGATCCCCCAAAGAAATAGGAAGCCCCCAAACATGTAATGGCGGTTAGACAAGAAGAAAATACGGACACAGACAGAAAATAGAATGAGCAAACGCTGGGGCCCAATCTGTCTAGATAGAAAAGTATAGGAAAGAATTCTGACTGCAACCCAAAAAACCTGAGATCACACGATCTCTACCACCTAAATCAGATCTCTGGTTTAACACACAGCAATTCAGCAAAAAAAAGTGACAAAGGAAAAGAGCAAAAGTGCAAATACAAAATAAGCACAATTGCAGCGCCAGACCCCAAAAGGGGACTAGGCTGCAGTCCCCTGCAAGCAGCAAATCAGGCAAGGAAAATCCAACAAGAGGAAGAAAACTTATATCAGACCATTCAGAGCCAGCTGAAGGCCATTCAGCAATTAGTTCATTACCCTCAGCAACTACCGGAGGGAGCCCCAGCTCAGAAATCGCCTCCAGAGTATTCACAACAGTACCCACCCTTGAGGACGGGTCACCGAACCCTCACCTGCGCAACCAGGATGATCAGGATGAGCTTGATGATAGGCATGGATCAGTCTCCCAGCATGGATGTCCGAAGCAAACACCCAAGAATTGTCCTCCTGACCATAACCTCTCCACTTAAACAAATACTGGAGTTTCCGTCTAGAAAAACGATAATCCAATATTTTCTCAATCACATACTCCAAATTGCCCTCAATCAAAACAGGGTCGGGGGGTGCAGCCATAGGAGCCACTGGCTTGACAAATGTCTTCAATGAGGACTTGTGGAACAAGTTATGGATCTTAAATGTCCCTGGAAGAAGCAAACAGAAGGAAACTGGATTAATAATTTCCATGATCTTATAAGGTCCAATGAACCTTGGCTTAAATTTTGGAGAAGAATACTTCATAGGGATATTTCTTGAGGACAACCAAACCAAGTCCCCCACTTTAAAACGAGGAGCATCATTCCTATGAAGTTTGGCAAACCGCTGGGCCTTCTCTTGAGAGAGAGACAACCTCTCCATTACCTGGTCCCAAATCTGATGCATACGCTCCACAATAGTCAACCCCCGGACAGACAGGAGCCTCCGCCAGTCCTGAAGAAAATTGAGGGTGAAACCCAGAATTGCAGAAAAATGGAGACATCAAGGTGACAGAGCTAGCTCTATTATTAAGAGCAAACTCAGCCAAAGGCAAAAAAGAGACCCAGTCATCTTGATCAGCAGACACAAAACATCTCAAATAAGTCTCCAAGGTCTGGTTTGTTCTCTCGGTTTGTCCATTGGTCTGAGGGTGGAATGCAGAGGAGAAAGATAACTGAGCACCAAGTTTAGAACAAAATGTCCTCCAAAATCTGGAAACAAACTGGACTCCTCTGTCAGACACAATGTTCTCCGGAATGCAATGTAACCGAACCACGTGCTGAAAGAACAAAGGCACCAATTCGGGGAGGAAGGCAACTTAGGTAATGGCACAAGATGTATCATCTTGGAAAACCTATCACAGATTACACAGATAACGTTCATTCTCTGAGAAACAGGGAGGTCGGAAATAAAATCTTTAGAAATATGGGTCCATAGCCTCTATGGTACAGGTAATGGCATTAACAAACCATTAGAACGAGAGCAAGGCTTGGAATGAGAGCAAGTCCCACAGGACTGCACAGAGTCCCTGACGTCATGAGACAAAGTAGGCCACCAAAAGGACCGACTCACCAAATCTCTGGTACCAAAAATCCTGGGATGACCAGCCAACGCAGAACAATGAATCTCAGACATCACACTCTTCTTCCACTGGTCTAGGACAAACAATTTGCCAACAGGGCAGCGCTCAGGCATATCCTCCTGACACCCCTCCAGAGCCAGTTTCAAATTGGGCGAGATGGCAGAAAGAACTACACCCTCCTTCCAAATAACAGCAGGATCAGATAACTCAGGAGAATCCGCAAAGAAACTCCTTGAGAGGGCATCTGCCTTAACATTCTTAGTGCCCGGAAGAAAAGAAACCACAGGATTAAAACGTGTGAAAAACAAGGCCCACCTGGCCTGTCTAGGATTAAGTCGCTTGGCTGATTCGAGATAAACCCGGTTCTTATAGTCCGTCAGGACCACCACCTGATGTTTGGCTCCTTCCAGCCAATGTCTCCACTCTTCAAAGGCCCACTTCATGACCAATAACTCCGGATTACCCACGTCATAATTACGTTCAGTTGGAGAAAATTTTCTAGAGAAAAAGGCACAAGGGTTACTCTTAGAGGTCTCTGGATCCCTTTGGGACAAAACGGCACCTGCCTCAATCTCAGAGGCACCAACCTCCACCTGAAACGGCAGGGAAACATCAGGCTGCCGTAGAACAGGAGCAAAAATGAATCTCTGCTTAAGTTCCTGAAATGCAGTAACTGCCTCAGAAGGCCAATTCACCACATCGGAACCCTTTTTGGTCAAATCAGTTAATGATTTAACAATACCGAAGAAATTACCAATACATTTACAATAAAAATTGGCAAAACCCAAAAATCTCTGAAGAGCCTTCAATGAAGTAGGTTGAACCCAATCACAGATGGCCTGAACCTTGACCGGCTCCATTTCAATAACAGACGGAAACAAAATGAATCCAGAAATGAGGCCTTCTGTACGCCAAAAAGACACTTTGATCCCTTCACATACAGTGCATTCTCTCTCAAAATCTGAAACACAGTCCGAACATGTTTCACATGATAGTCCCAGTCGTTGGAAAAAATCAAGATATCATCCAAATAAATGATCAGAAATTTATCCACAAAATCCCTGAAAATATCATTCATGAAGGATTGGAAGACGGAAGGGGCATTAGTAAGCCCAAAAGGCATCACTAGGTACTCAAAATGCCCCTCTGGGGTATTAAAAGCCATCTTCCATTCATCCCCGTGCTTAATGCGAATAAGGTTATACGCCCCCCTGAGGTCAAGCTTGGTAAACCATCTCGCACTTTTCACTCTGGAAAATAGGTCAGAAATCAAGGGTAACGGATATTGATATTTCACAGTGATCTTATTCAGGAGGCGATAATACACGGCCTCAATGAACCATCCTTTTTGGCCACAAAGAAAAAACCGGCGCCCAAGGGTGAAGAGGATGGTCTGATATGACCCTTCTCCAAAGACTCCGTGATATAAGATCGCATAGCATCGTGTTCAGGTACAGATAAATTAAAAGGCGACCTTTAGGAAATTTACCACCAGGCACTAACTCTATAGCGCAATCATAGCTCCTGTGAGGAGGTAAGGATGCAGACTTACTTTCACTAAACACATCAGAAAAATCAGTCAAAAAATCAGGGACATCCTGAGACTGGGGAGAGGCAGAAAAAAACAGGAGTGTCAGTATTAATACATTGGCAGCCCCAACTGGTCACAGACACAGATTTCCAATCCAAAACAGGATTATGAGTCTGTAACCAAGGCAAACCCAGTACAATAATGCCATGCAGATTTTGCAACACCAGAAATTTACAGCTCTCCTGATGATCTGGTTCAACCCTCATTATCACCTGAGTAGAATACTGGGGTTTATTCTCCGCCAAAGGGGCAGAATCAATGCACAGTAAAGGAATAGACTTCTGCAGGGGTATCATGGGAAAACCACAACGTTTGGCACAGTCAAAATCCATCAGGTTAATAGATGTGGACAGGGAGCAAATCAAGGTACCAGTCAACAGAAATTTTGTCTGAATGCTACCCAAGACAACTGAGAGTGCAAAACGTCTTCCCCGCTTAGGGCAGATGGAAATAGCATGAGAGGCATCACCACAGTAGAAACATAACCTATTGCGCTTTCGAAACTCATGACGCTGAGCCCCAGAAGTCACTCAATCACATTGCATGGGCTCAGGAGCTGGCACACAAGGCAACGCTATCTCATGCATACCTCTGTGCTCACGCAAACGTCTGTCAATTTGAATAGCCATAGACATAGAATCATTGAGACCAGAGGGAACAGGGAATCCCACCATAACGTCCTTTACATTTTCTGACAGAATCTTCCGAAAAAGGGCTGCCAAAGCATAATCATTCCGTTTGGTCAGGACTTTCCACTTTCGGAATTTCTGACAGTATAGCTCAGCGTCTTCAAGACCCTGATTTAATGCCAACAAGGTCTTTTCAGCTTGATCAGTGACATTAGGTTCATCGAACAATAATCCCAGAGCCTGAAAAAATACATCAACATCATTCAAAACAGGATCCCCAGGTGTCAGGGAAAAAGCCCAATCCTGAGGGTCGCCGCGTAGCAGAGAGATGACAATTTGAACCTGCTGTGCTGCGATCCCTGAGGACTTAGGCTTTAAGGCAAAAAAACAACTTACAGTTATTTTTGAAATTCAGAAATTTAGACCGATCCACCAAAACAAAACTGGTATGGGGATCCTAGGTTCCACAACCGGCAACCTAGCAAGATAGGTAGCAATACTGTGCAAACTCCATTGAGAGAGAAAAAAAAAATTCCTCCCCAGCACCCAGAAAAAAAGAGGGAAAAAAAATTTCAACAGAGTACTATTTTTCCCTTCTGTGAGTACCATATAATTTTCAGTTTGGCCGGTAATACTGTTAGGTTTCGGTAGCTGAGGAGAAATTGCAAAAATAGCAAAAGTAGTAATAATAATAATAATAAATAATCTTTATTTATATAGCGCCATCATATTCCGCAGCACTTTACAGTTTAACAGTTTCAGAACACAAGTCATAAGTAACAACGTTAACAATACAATGATTAAAGCAAAATAAGACGACCCTGCTCATGAGAGCTTACAATTACAATGAGGTGGGGGAGTTACAAAGTACAGGTGTGTATATACAATGGTGCATTTACAATGATGGTCCAGCCATCTTGAAGGAGTGAGGGATGAATGGAGATAGTGAATGGGCTGCACACACACACTTACACATAGAATGACTTTGATTAGTGAATGTGATAGGCCGCTCTGAACAAATGTGTTTTGAGGGAGCGCCTGAAACCATGCAAATTGTGGATAGTCCTAATTTCTTGGGGTAGAGCATTCCAGAGGTTTGGCGTAGCGCGGGAGAAGTATTGGAGTCGGGAGTGGCAGGTACGGATTAGTGCAGAGTTAGTCGAAAGTCGTTTGCAGAGCGCAGCAGTCGGTTAGGCCGATAGATAGAAATGAGGGAGGAGATGTAGGGGGGTGCTGCACTGTGGAGAGCTTTGTGGGTGAGAACAAGTACTTTGAATTGGATCCTATAATGAATGGGCAGCCAGTGTAAGGACTGGCGAAGAGCGGACGTGTCCGAGTACCGATTAGCCAGATGGATGACCCTGGCTGCTGCATTAAGGATGGACTGGAGAGGGGATAGTCGAGTAATGGGGAGGCCAAGTAATAGAGCGTTGCAGTAGTCCAGGCGGGAGTGGATCAATGCTACAGTGAGGGTTTTTGTTGTTTCCATGGTGAGAAAAGGGCGGATTCTAGAGATGTTCTTTAGGTGTAGGCGGCAAGAGCGGGCAAGAGATTGTATATGGGAGGTGAAGGAGAGATTGGTGTCAAACATAACACCCAGACAGCGAGCCTGCTGCCGGGGTGTTATTATGGTGCTGCCCACGGAGAGGGAAATGTCAGATTTAGGGAGGTTAGTAGACGGCGGGAGCAGAAGAAGTTCAGTTTTGGAGAGGTTGAGTTTCAGATAGAGAGCGGACATGATGTTGGAGACTGCTTACAGACAGTCACTGGCGTTGTGTAGTACAGCGGGGGTAAGGTCGGGGGATTACGTGTATAGTTGAGTGTCATCAGCATAAAGATGGTACTGAAAGCCAAATCTGCTGATGGTCTGTCCAATTGGGGCCGTGTAGAGAGAGAAGAGAAGGGGGCCAAGGACTGAGCCCTTGGGTACACCGACATTGAGAGGAAGAGGAGATGACGTGGAGCCAGAGAACGAAACACTGAAGGAGCCTTCAGAAAGATAGGAGGAGAACCAGGAGAGAACATTGTCCTTAATACCTAGTGACTGGAGCCTAGACAGTAGGAGACGGTGGTCAACCGTGTCGAAAGCTGCAGAAAGGTCGAAAAGAATGAGCTGAGAGTGGTCGCCGTTACGTTTTGCTGTCAGAAGGTCATTGGTCACTTTGATGAGTGCAGTTTCAGTCGAATGTAGGGGGCGGAAGCCGGACTGTGAAGGGTCTAGGAGGGAGTGAGTGGAGAGGTAATTGGTGAGGCGGGAGTAGACTAGTAGCTCCAAAAGTTTAGAGATGAAGGGGAGATTGGAGACCGGTCTGTAGTTGTTTGTGCAGGAAGGGTCGAGAGCGGGTTTCTTTAGTAATGGAGTAACAATGGAGTGTTTGAAGGAGGATGGGAAAATGCCAGAGGAGAGTGAGAGATTAAAGATTGTATTTAGGTGAGTTGTGACAACTGGAGAGAGAGACTGGAGGAGATGTGAGGGAATGGGGTTGGTTGTGCATGTAGTCGGACGAGAGGAAGAGAGGAGTCTGGAGACTTCTTCTTCTGTGATGGGATCAAATGTGGAAATTAAGCCAGGGGAAATGCAGGGAGGGATGGGAGTCACAGCACTTGGTGGTTGAGAGCAGATTTCCTGACAGATAGTATCTATTTTTTCTATTAAGTGGGAGGCCAGGTCGTCAGCACAAATGTCTGTGATAGGGGCTTGTGCTTTTGGCCTGAGGAGGGAGTGAGAAGTGTCAAAAAGTTTCTTGGGGTTGTTGGCTAGTGAGGAGATCAGGGAGGTGAAGTAGGTCTGTTTGGCGAGGTGAAGGGCAGCATTATAAGTTCTTAACATGAATTTAAAGTGGATGAAGTCTTCTGGTGTGCGGGTTTTTCTCCAAAGGCGTTCAGCACTCCTAGAGCATCGCTGAAGAAGTTGAGTTTGCATTGTGAGCCATGGCTTTTTTTTCTGTGTGTTTGGAAGTTCTTAGGGTGAGCGGTGCTACTTGGTCAAGGGTGCTTCTAAGAGTGTCATTGTAGTGATGAACAGCCAGATTAGGACAAGAAAAAGAGGAGATTGGGGACAGCGATGAGTGTAGGGAGTCTGAAAATGTCTGAGGGTTAATGGCTTGTAGATTTCTGAATGTGTGGTAGGTAGGAGTGCGCTGGGGTGGTCGAGGATTTGTGAGGGTGAAGGAGAGAATGTTGTGGTCAGAGAGTGGAAGCGGTGAGTTATTTAGGTGGGAGATTGAACAGAGGCGGACAAAGACCAGGTCAAGGGTGTTATCATCATTGTGTGTCTCAGAGGTTGAAAGTTGTGAGAGGCCTAGAGAAGTGGTTAGTGATAGAAGCTGAGATGCAGATGTGGAAGTAGGGCTGTTAATGGGGATGTTGAAGTCTCCAAGGATAAGGGTTGGTAGTTCTGAGGACATAAAGTGTGGCAGCCAGGCTGAGAAGTGGTCAAGGAACTGGGTGGGCGAGCCTGGGGGCCGATATATGACCGCTACTCTGAGGGAGAGGGGACGGAAGAGCCTGATGGTGTGGACCTCAAAAGAAGGGAATGAGAGTGATGGAATTGGGGGGATGACCTGGAAAGTGCATTGAGGGGACAGGAGTATGCCAACTCCACCACCATGTCTGTTTGCGGGTCTCGGGGAATGGGAGAACTGTAAGCCACCATAGGAAATGGCAGCAGGGGAGACAGTGTCAGAATCCTGAATCCAGGTTTCAGTGAGAGCCAACAGATGAAGTGAGTTGTTCAGAAAGTAGTTGTGCAGGAAGGATAGCTTGATGCATGCAGACCGTGGATTCCAGAGGGCACAATTGAAAGAAGGAGATGAAGGAGTGCAAGTAATATTAATAAGATTATTATGGTTTCGATATGAGGTAGGGTAGGGATTGAGGCTGGGGGATGGTGGACCAGGGTTGGGGGAGATGTCCCCTGAAATCAGTAGGAGTAGGAAGATAAAGAGCAGGTAGTTGTTGGAGTTGTAAGTAGGTTTATTCTGTGATGTGTTTGGGCAAGATGGGCTGAGGTTTCTCAGGAAGGTGAGGAGTGCATGGGAGCTGTACATGGGAGACGGAAGTATGGAGGGGCTGATGTGTATGAGTCGTGATGATGGGGGATGGGGCGGTGAATGTGGATGGCAAGGGAACACAGGAGGATAGAGGTAAAGTACATAATTAAAAAGAAAGCAAAGTGTGGGGTACCTGATTCCAGCCCTGATTAACTGCCATGGATAACTGCCGTTTACACAATGCTTATCTTCTGTGATGCTTTGCTTCTGGATGCTTGCGTGCTGCACCCCACACTGCGTGCACCCCTTAGACTAGTCCTAAATATATAGCCTACACTACAGGGTTAGGAGAGTGGGATTGTGGTAGCTGGTTTGGGATAATTTGGCAGCTGGGGCCAGCACACCAGTGGGTGGTTAGATCATCAAAGGCACTGATCCTGGCAACATCTATATGCTTTAGCACCTGATAAGATCTAGAGAGGCCCAAGTCACAGGATATGAAGCAGTAAGTATTAAACAGTGCAAAAATGAATTATATCAAAGCTTTACCAGACACATTAAACTATGTTGCAAGATGGTAAAGCAGTGGTTGGCAGCAAGCAGAAGTATGGAGTGCATACCAATAGTATATATAGCAGCATACAACACAGATAGCAGAGATGGGGATTGAATCATTCAGCTGTTTGCTTCCAATGAATAGAGTGCATACCAATAGTATATATAGCTGCATACAACACAGATAGCAGAGATGGGGATTGAATCATTCAGCTGTTTGCTTCCAATGAATAGAGTGCACACCAATAGTATATATAGCAGCATACAACACAGATAGCAGAGATAGGGATTGAATCATTCAGCTGTTTGCTTCCAATGAATAGAGTGCATACCAATAGTATATATAGCAGCATACAACACAGATAGCAGAGATGGGGATTGAATCATTCAGCTGTTTGCTTCCAATGAATAGAGTGCACACCAATAGTATATATAGCAGCATACAACACAGATAGCAGAGATAGGGATTGAATCATTCAGCTGTTTGCTTCCAATGAATAGAGTGCATACCAATAGTATATATAGCAGCATACAACACAGATAGCAGAGATGGGGATTGAATCATTCAGCTGTTTGCTTCCAATGAATAGAGTGCACACCAATAGTATATATAGCAGCATACAACACAGATAGCAGAGATAGGGATTGAATCATTCAGCTGTTTGCTTCCAATGAATAGAGTGCATACCAATAGTATATATAGCAGCATACAACACAGATAGCAGAGATGGGGATTGAATCATTCAGCTGTTTGCATCCAATGAATAGAGTGCATACCTGATAATACACCAGAGAGGCTGGAAACTATTGGATTGTAGTACCCTAAACTAACCACCACATTAGAAGTAGCTGTGGAGTGTACAGTACCTACGTGATCCTAGATGCCTCGTCACAGCCGGAGAGATAACTACACCTAAAGGCAGAAAGATGAAAGCTATCTGCCCCGGAGCAGATCCCCCAAAGAAATAGGAAGCCCCCAAACATGTGATGGCGGTTAGACAAGAAGAAAATACGGACACAGACAGAAAATAGAATGAGCAAACGCTGGGGCCCAATCTTTCTAGATAGAAAAGTATAGGAAAGAATTCTGACTGCAACCCAAAAAACCGTGACAAAAATACCAACACTTCTGATTAACAAAAACCTGAGATCATATGATCTCTACCACATAAATCAGATCTCTGGTGTAACACACAGCAATTCAGCAAAAAAAGTGACAAGGGAACAGAGCAAAAGTGCAAATACAAAATGAGCACAACTGCAGCGCCAGACCCCAAAAGGGTACCAGGGTGCAGTCCCCTACAAGCAGCAAAACAGGCAAGGAAAATCGAACAAGAGGAAAAAAAACAGCAAATCACTTATCTGAAAGAGAGCAGGAATGCAAGCTGAGCTCCAAGCAAAACCAGGAAGATCAATTGATTACCGGCAAGGCTGATGGGAACTCAGGTCACTTATATCAGATCATTCAAAGCCAGCTGAAGGCCATTCAGCAATTAGTTCATTACCCTCAGCAACCACCAGAGGGAGCCCCAGCTCAGAAGTCGCCTCCAGAGTATTCACAACACTAGGGGTAATTGTAAATCTCCGTATATATTTCCAGATTCAGGCACATAAGCTCACAGACTCAGTATGGATTAGACCAGAATATAAAAAGCAGAAAAAGGGTAATGTATCAGAAGATATCAGGTGTATACAGTCTAGAGGTAATTGTAAATCTCCGTATATATTTACGGAGTCAGACATAGATGATCACAGGCTCAGTATGGATTAGACCAGAATATAAAAAGCAGAAAAAGGGTACTGTATCAGAAGTGTACAGCTGTATAGAGTAATGGGGTAATTTTAAATCTCCGTATATATTTCAGGAGTCACACACAGAGGCTCACAGGCTCAGTATGGATTAGACCAGAATATAAAAATCAGAAAAGGGATAATGTATCAGAAGCGTACAGCTGTATGCAGTCTAGGAATAATTGTAAATCTCCGTATATATTTCCAGAGTCAGACACAGACTCTCACAGGCTCACTATGGATTACACCAGAATATAAAAAGCAGAAAAAGGGTACTGTATCAGAAGCGTACAGCTGTATACAGTGTTGGGGTAATTTTACATCTCTGTATAAATTTCAGGAGTAACACACAGACGCTCATGTGCTCAGTATGGATTAGACCAGAATATGAAAAGCAGATTGAGGGTACTGTATCAGAAGCGTACAGTTGTATACAGTGTTGGGGCAATTTTAAATCTCCGTATATATTTCTGGAGTAACACACAGACGCTCACGGGCTCAGTATGGATTAGACCAGAAAATGAAAAGCAGAAAAAGGGTAATGTGTCTGAAGATACCAAGTGTATATAGTGTAGGGGTAATTTTAAATCTCTGTATATAATTCCGGAGTCAGACACAGATGCTCAAAAGCTCAGTATGGATTGCACCAGAATATAAAAAGCAGAAAAGGGTAATGTATCAGAAGCGGATGGCTGTATACAGTCTAAGGGTCATTGTAAATCTCCTTATATATTTCCGGTGTCAGACACAGACGCTCACAGGCTCAGTATGGATTAGACCAGAATATAAAAAACAGAAAAACAGTAATGTATCAAAAGATACCAGGTGTATACAGTGTAGGGGTAATTGTAAATCTCCGTATATATTTGGGGAGTCAGACACAAACGCTTACAGGCTCAGCATGGATTAGACCAGAATATAAAAAGCAGAAAAAGGGTAATGTATCAGAAGCGTACAGCTGTATACAGTCTAGGGATAATTGTAAATCTCCGTATATATTTCAGGAGTCAGACACAGACGCTCACAGGCTCAGTATGGATTACACCAGAATATAAAAAGCAGGACTTCCGGTTCCTGCGCTGACATGTGAGGAGGGAGTTTGGTGGAGCTCCTGAATTCCTCCCAGGTAACCAGCATAACGGGCTAATAGGAGCGCAGAATAACCTCCTCCGGGAGCACTGTCACCTTCTGCAACCGTGGGGACATAATTTATGGAGCGTTACTTGCTCCGGATTTCACAACAGACCCCGAACGGCATCCCTAACCAGCTGAAGCAGAAGGGCAAGATGGCGCCTGGAGGAGAGAAGGGGGAGAGAGACGCGGTGCTGAGCGCTGCCACGGACACGCAGCAAGAGCTCTTATCAGAAGCACCATCTGGTCTGAGAGTTCCTCAGGAATTTGACTCCCAGAGGATGGCTGGAGAGGTCACAGCCCTTCTCTTACCAGACATTCAGAAGCTGCTAGAGACGGCATTGCAATCATCCTTGTCTTCCATACAAAAGTCTGTGGAGCTGAATACCACTGCAATTACCAAGCTGCAGCAGGATGTGGCGCTGTTACAACAGGAGAAGCAGCTTGCTCAAGACTGAGAACAGAACCTTCAGCAGAACTTACAAAGTTTGATGGACAAAACGGAGGACTTGGAAAATCGCTCGAGACGGAGCAATTTGCGTCTCGTTGGGCTGCCTGAATCGTTTAAACCAGCAGACTTGCAATCCATCTGCGAGAAAGACCTACCGAAAATATTGGGACTTAACTACTACTGCCGTGTGGAACGTGCGCACCGCGTGGGACCGCCGCAAAACAACAACAGGCGAGGGGAGGCGCCGAAACCAACGACGTACAGGCCACGGCAAGTAATAATGAAGCTGCTAGATTATAACGACAAAGTTTCATTGTTACGGGCATTCAGAGAAGCGAGGCGTCCTGTGCTACTTCATGGCTACGAGATTCTGCTCTTTGAGGACTTCTCAGTATCGGTCTCCAGGAGGCGGCGGGCGTTCAGTTCCATTTGCACTACGCTGTTTGAGCGAGATGTTCGCTTCCAGCTATTGTTCCCTGCGCGTCTGCGGCTGCAAAGATCTGACGGGAATTATGCCATTTATGACACACCAGAACAAGCCGAAGCAGCCTTGGAACGAAACCCACAAAGTGATAGGGAAGGACAGCGACGCAGAGCCAGGTTCTCCCCACGCCGGCGACGTCAAGACGACAGTCCATGAAGGGGGACAGGAAAGCTGAAAGGGATTCTCCCCACGTTAAATGTCATATGGGATCTGCTTGCTGTTCAAACAGTTTCTGTTGGAGTCCCATGATCCCTATGTTGAAGCATGGACGCTCTGCTGTAATTTTAGATGGCTCAGTTAATTGGTATTGGTTGTTGGAGGTCTCCCCTAGGGGAGGGGATCTAGACACACGTGGGACAAATGAGTTAAACACCACATATGGGGGGACAATAAGTGAAGCAGGCTAGTGGGGTCCATGCTTTGGGCACATGGGGGGGGGTGCACTGTATTGCCTGGGAGGATCAGGGCATTCACCTCACATGTTAGAAAAAAGGAGGTCACATAAACAGAGGTAGTGGTGGAGAGACTACGGCCGCATACAGCGGTCTATTGGTAAACAAGAGTTACTAAAAAAGGGATAGTTCGACAATCACTTAGGACAAAGGGAGAGGTACATATAAGCGGATCCGACAACAATATCTCAGGGAAGCTCAGGGACCCTTTTTAGAGTAGCGTGGGACCTCTCTCCAATAGTTAATCCTCAAACTGTCAATATATCTTGATTTGGTATTTGATACTGTGGTGCTGCTTCCTCCTCTCCTCGCAGGTTGTTGCCAACGACGGCCATAAGAGGGTACACCGTCTCCTCCAGCACACTCTGACCTCTTCTGCCGCCCATTCAACATGAAGATCATCTCCTGGAATGTCAAAGGCTTGCGGGCGCCTGAGAAGCGCACAAAGATTCTGAGGTACCTCCGCCGGTGGAAGCCGGACATAGCACTTCTCCAAGAGACACACCTGAAGGTGACTGACTTTCCTCGCATGCACAAATTTTGGGTGGGGGACAGCTACGGGTCACAGGGCACTGAATGCAAGACAGGGGTATTGACATTAATCAGCAAGCACTTCAAGGGCAAGGTGATAAACTCCGAAAATGACACAGACGGTCGCTGGGTGAGAATATCAGTATCACTTGACAACAAAACCTATAGCATTTATAACATATACGGACCCACAGAAGACAATGGACCGTTCTTTAGAGACATGGAGGCCCGTATACTTCAGGACACAATTTCCCTGAAAATAGTAGGTGGTGACTTAAATACGGTGAATCGACCCAGTGAAGATCGCAGGCCGATGCGAACGACTGTACGATCACATGACACGCGCTTACAACCTCTGCTAGACACGACTAACTTAGTAGACATTTGGAGACACTTGAACCCAGATGGTAGGGAATACTCGTTCTATTCGGTGCCACATGACTCATGGTCCAGAATAGATTATATACTGCTATCACAGGAGCTAGTAAGGGGAGTGGAAGAGGCGGACGTACACAACGTAGCTATATCTGACCACGCGCCCGTCTCAGTGACACTGCCTGACATGGTCCAGATGGGGCCGGACCACACTTGGCGTTTCCCTTCCTATTTGTTAACGGATGAGAAGTTTCGAGATCAGGTGAAGCAGTGGTGGCTGGAATATGTAAGAGATAATGGAGATAGCAGGGATAGACCAGAACTTTTATGGGCAGCAGGGAAGGCAGTAATGCGCGGGAAACTAATAGCTTATCTGACATCCCTAAAAAAGAAGAGAGCGACAAATTACTCGCAGGCTAGCAGGACACTAGCGATAGCTATACGTCATACCTGACAACTTCCTTGATTCAGGATAAAAATAGATGGAAGCAGGCTAAGGCTGACTTTGACCTTTGGGTCGACCGACGCGAGAGAACCAGTAATATGAATTATAGAGCCAAACTATTTCGTTATGGTAGCAAATCAGGGAGACTGTTAGCTCGACTGGCGAAAGGACATTACACTCCTCAACATATTACAGCGTTAACGAATATACACGGGACCATGAACACAGACCCTCGAAACATAAACACGATCCTACAAGAATATTACTCAGACTTATATAAGGAGGAGCACACGGAGAGGGCGGAGGGACAGACCTTTCTAGACGGAATACGGTTACCATCCATCACACCTGATCAGCTTCTCCTTTTAAACAAACCAATTGAGGTGACGGAAGTGACAGCGGCGATAAAAGACCTGAAATCGGGGAAGGCACCAGGACCTGACGGGTTTACAGCCGAATTCTTCAAATTATTGAGTGAGGATATCTCACCCACGTTGGTAGGCACATTCAATCATATATTGGAGACAGGAGGGTTGCCCATCCACTCGAACATGGCACACATCAAGGTGTTACTAAAACCCAACAAACCTTCACACCTGGCTGGCTCCTATCGTCCAATCTCACTCATTGACCAGGAAATCAAGCTTTTGTCCAGGATCATGGCTGATCGCTTGAGTAGCATTCTTCCTACACTGATAGGGCCATCACAGGTAGGCTTTGTTCGCCACCGATCGGCCATGACTAATATTAGAAAAGCAATAGCAGTTCTGGATAAATACCGTGGTCTGACAGCATCGAGCCCTGTTTTGCTGTCCCTAGATGCCGAGAAGGCATTTGACAGGGTGAGTTGGAGTTGGTTGGCCATGGTCCTGGACAAAATTGGCGTGAGAGGCACGTTTAGGACTTTCCTGACAGGACTCTACGCCAACCCACAGGCACGAATACACACTCCAGGCCACCTGTCGGCTTCTTTGACACTACAGAGGGGAACTCGTCAGGGGTGCCCATTGTCACCCTTGCTCTTTGATATAGCCCTTGAGCCATTAGTTAGACACCTGGAGGATAACACAGTATACGACGGTATAAAGGTAGGGGGAGGGGAGATCAAACTGACATTGTTTGCAGACGATATACTCATTTATATGGCACATCCCCAAGAGCATCTCACTGGGCTATTAGACTGCCTAAAACTTTTTGAACGAATATCGGGGTACCGCATCAACGCGTCCAAGAGTGAAATTTTGGAATTGGGAAAGCCTAACCCTCGTGAGCTCTGGTGTGCTCACAGATGGGGGTCAGACGTACTTAAACCCTTTATAACATACCTGGGAATCAAAATAGGACGGGAATCTAGCTCTCTGTACAAACTTAACTATGATCCCTTATTTGACAAAGTTATATGGGAATTGGAGCGTTGGCATGATTTGCCCCTGTCTCTTCTGGGCCGTTGTCACCTTCTTAAGATGATTAGTTTCGGTAGGCTATTATACCCGCTTCAGACTATTCCACTCCTGTTACGCCATGCTGATGTCTCAAAGGGTACAAAAGGCGTTCTCCAGATTCATCTGGAGGGGTAAACGGCCCAGAATTGCACTTCGCAAATTAATGTGTGCAGTAACAGATGGGGGCCTGGCCGTGCCTAACGTTAGGAGTTATAACCTGGCTTGCTTGATCCGAGTGGGGAGAGATTGGGTTAAGGGGACTTCGTCCTACTCAGATGTATTGCTGGAGTCGGGACTGACAGAGGGATGGAGTTTGGCGGCATGTCTTCACACGGTGATTTCTAAACTCCCAGACACTGTGAAAAAATCAGCGCTACTGCGCGATACAGTAATTGCCTGGAAGGCGACCAGACGAGCGCATGGGCTGTCTTCTCAGTTATCTAAACACATGCCTCTATGGGGTCACCCAGAATTCCCAGTGGGAGTGACGGACCGCGTATTTGAGACGTGGCGTACTAAAGGTATACATACAGTATACCATCTCATGCACCTAGAAGAGCGTAGGTGGCTGACATCCAAGGAGCTAATGGAAAAATTCGATTTGCCCCCTTCTCACTTTCTCCAAACCCTACAAGTCCTGTCCTTCTGTAGAAATCGCCTGCGCAACATTAGAGGGGAGGTGGCGGACAATTCATTTGACAAGACGTACTTAATCCCCGAAGTGAAACTGACGTTGTCACATATCCAGAAGGAAATTAATTCTAAGCTGTTGAACTCATCTCAGGGGATGGTTTTCCCATTGTGGGAAAGGGCGACCCAGGACGAGGACATAGGAGAGAAAATACTATTGGGTTTGGTTATCAGTCCGGAAGCATGTACTCAATGAGTTATGGAGGGAGACATACTTCAAATTAATGTATGGAGCAATATATGGTTTTAATATTCCGATAACGCCGACCTTTCCCAATAGGATCACACACTGCCCCAACTGTAAAGTATCTAACACTGACTTTCTGCATGGAATATAGGAGTGTGAAAAGATTAAATCATATTGGCGTTCCCTTCAGATGTATGTCTTCAGGAAATGGAGCGTGACACTCCCGTATACCATGCAGACATTGCTCTTTCATGACCTTCCTGATGACGAGAACCTGAGAGGTAAGATACCAATGATGCACATTCTACTGCTAGCGGCGAAACGACTTATTCTTAACCATTGGTTGACAGACGTAATTCCTAGCATGACGGAGTTGACATCGATAATGAGAGATGTGCTGTGTCTGGATCGCATACTGGCGGAGCGGGCCAAAGAATCGTCCGCAAAAAATTTTTTTTGGCAAATGGAGGCCATTTGTGCTGACGCATTATTCTAGGGAGGAGATCGTCCAGCTTGTAAGGCCGTTCAACTACACAACCTGGTACCTGCGGGGATAGGTGGGAGGGACTTTGGGGGATCTACAATTATAATGGGAGAGAGGTAGGTCTTGACTTATACTATTGTGTTGAGTTAGATTCTGCCTGTACTGAGGAGGGCCTTATATTTTAACATGCTCAGAGAAAAGAATGTAGAGGTGGCGAGAAGTTGGAAAACTATACGCCAGAGGAGGGTGGGGGGAGGGGTAGTTTAATCAGGGTCGCGACAAGGTCAAAGAAGGAAGATGACGGGAGGCTTCCTGGAAGATAGGGTTCTCCCTACAATATTTGCGAGTTCTCTGTTCCAATGTTGCTCAGATATTTACAATGTTTATTTTATGACCATATCGGCTGCGACCGAGATGTGTACCGCCTACTGTGGCACTTTTGTTTTGAAAATCCAAATAAAAAGGAATTTAAAAAAAAAAAAAAGAATATAAAAAGCAGAAAAAGGGTAATGTATCAGAAAATACCAGGTGTATACAGTGTAGGGGTAATTGTAAATCTCCGTATATATTTCCGGAGTCAGACACAGACGCTCAATATGGATTAGACCAAAATATAAAAAGCAGAAAAAGGGTACTGTATCAGAAGCGTAGAGCTGTATACAGTGTTGGGGTAATTTTAAATCTCCGTATACATTTCCGGAGAATCACACAGATGCTTACAGGCTCAGTATGGATTAGACCAAAATATGAAAAGCAGAAAAAGGGTACTGCATCAGAAGCGTACAGCTATATACAGTGTTGGTGTAATTTTAAATCTCCGTATATATTTCAGGAGTAACACACAGACTCTCACAGGCTCAGTATGGATTAGACCAGAATATAAAAAGCAGAAAAAGGGTACTGTATCAGAAGCGTACACCTGTATACAGTGTTGGGGTAATTTTAAATCTCCGTATATATTTCAGGAGAAACACACAGACGCTCACAGGTTTAGTATGGATTAGACCAGAATATAAAAACCAGAAAAAGGGTACTGTATCAGAAGCGTACAGCTGTATACAGTGTTGGGGTAATTTTAAATCTCTGTATATATTTCAGGAGTAACACACAGATGCTCACAGGCTCAGTACGAATTAGACCAGAATGTAAAAACCAGAAAAAGGGTACTGTATCAGAATCGTATAGCTGTATACAGTGTAGGGGTAATTTTAAATCTCCGTATATATTTCAGGAGTAACACATAGACGCTCACAGGCTCAGTATGGATTAGACCAGAATATAAAAAGCAGAAAAAGGGTACTGTATAAGAAGCATACAGCTGTATACAGTGTAGAAGTAATTGTAAATATCCGTATATATTTCCGGAGTCAGACACAGATGCTCACAGGCTCAGTATGGATTAGACCAGAATATAATCAGCAGAAAAAGGGTACTGTATCACAAGCGTACAGCTTTATACAGTCTAGGGGTAATTGTAAATCTCCGTATATATTTCCGGAGTCATACACAGATAGTTAGCATGCATTTGTCCGTGATACCAGCCGGTACACGGTAGTGTGTGAGGAGCATACAGCTGTATACAGTGTGGGAAAAAATGAACGCTCGGTACCTGTGCAGAAAAAAGAATAAAAGTATTAGTGTTCTGTAAAAAGCACTCTGCACCGCAGTGAAACACACAGCAATACAGCTAGCAGGCAGCCTATTAACCACCGCTGCTGCACACAAGAAAATCCTCCCCTATCACTGCACACTAAGTGTGCAGCTCAATTGCTATGAGCACAAGCACATAAGAACTTCTGTTTCCAGCCCAAACTCCCTCTCTACTGATAAACAGCGTCAGCAACCTCTCCCTACTGTTAAGATCGACTGAAGTAAAATGGTGGTCGGCGGTCAGGGCTTTTATAGACACTATGACGCCCTCCAAAGCAAGCCAATCACTACAATGCCCTTCTCTAAGATGGTGGTGGCCGCTCCCATGTCATCTCGTTGACCACAATGTACGTCCTTGCTCATTGACTGAGAAAAGGTGCCTGCAAGCATTATGGGAAAATCGACTTTTTCACTCGGGTCGACGACTGCATGGCCGAGCTCACGCTATAGTCAGGTTTCGCTCAGTGAAACCTGACTTTGGTGAAAGTCGGCGACTTTTGAATCTGACCGACCTGTTTAGCTCAACTCTAAAAATGAACATTTAACTTTTTGTCATAAAAATTTTACTTGAGACACAAATTTTTATTTTTGCAAGGGTGATAGAAAAAATAAACTGTTGTCGATAAATTTCTCCTGAGCATACCGAATCCCCACAAGTGTGGATAAAACACTTTTTGGGTACACGGCAGGGCTCTTAAGGGAAGCTGCGCCATTTGACTTTTTGAACATAAATTTTGCTGAAATAATTAGAGGACGCCATGTGGCACTTGGAGAGTCCTTGATGTGCCTAAACAGTGGACAACCCCCCACAAGTGACACTATTTTGAAACTAGACTCCTCAGGGAACTTATCTAGATGTGTGGTGAGCACTTTGAACCCCCAGGTGCCTCACAGAAGTTTATAACATTGAGCCGTGAAAATAAAAAAATCTAATTTTCCCCACAAAAATGTTTGTTAACTTCAAATTTTGCATTTTCACAAGGGTAGCAGGAAAAATTTCATCATACAATTTGTTGAGCTATTTCTCCTAAGTACGGCTATACCCTATATGTGGGGGGAAAGCTACTATTTGTTCGCACAGTAGGGCTTGGAAGGGAAGGAGAGCCATTTGACTTTTTAAATGCAAAAAATTTGCTGGCATAATTAGCAGATGCCGTGTCGTGTTTTGAGGTGCCTTAAAACTGAAACCCCCCACAAGTGACACACGGCAGCAGGGAAGTGTGACATTTGACTTTTTGAATGAAAATTTGCTAGAATATTTAGCGGACACCATGTCTTTGGAGAGCCCCTGATGTGCCTAAACAGTGGAAACCCCACACAAGTGACACCATTTGGAAACTAGACCCCTCAGAGAACTTATCTAGATGTGTAGTGAGCACTTTTAACCCTCAGGTGCTTCACAGAAATTTATATCATTGACCTGTGAAAATAAAAAAAAATCACATTTTCCACATAAACATGTTTTTCAGCCCCAAATTATGCATTTTTCACAAGGATAACAAAACAAAATGGACCCCGAAACTTGTTGTGCAATTTCTCCTGAGTATGCAGATACCGCATATATGGTTAAAAACTACTTTTGAGGCACAGTGCAAAGCTCAGAAGGAATGAAGCGCCACTTTGGACTGGTTTAAGCATGCCATGTCACATTTGCAGAGCCCATGAGGTGCCAGAACAGCAGAATCCTCACATAAGAGAGTCCATTTAACAAACTACACCTCTCAATGAATTAACCTAGGGATGCAGTGATCATATTGACACCACAGTTGGGTGACAGAATTTTAAACCATTGGACAATGAAGAAAAAAATAATTATATTTTTACTATAATTTGGTTTTAGCCCTAGATTTTATATTATCACACTGGGAAATGGGGAAAAATTTGTCCCACAATTTCTGCCGAATGTAGAAATGTAGAAATACCCCATATGTGGCTGCACAGTACTGCTTAGTAGTGTTGAGCGATAGTGCTCGATATCTAAAAATATCTATCGAAATTGTATCGCCGATAGCACTAAATATCGTCGATATCCGATTTCGATACCGGAAGTCCAATGTAAGTCTATGGGAACAAAATATCGCAACTAAAAAAAACCTTTATTTCCTTGTAAACACTAAATATACACACATAGAATACATATATATATATATACATGTCATTGTGACATATATATATACATATATTTATAGTTTATACACTTCTACATAGTAAAATAGACTCTGATTCAATTGCCGGGTAAAGCCGTGACATACCCCATAGAAGTCGACGGGCTCGGTGCCGAGTACCCCAAAAACCTCTGGCTCTGTGCGACTCAACTTGGGCGTCACGAACAGGATTCTGTAGCTCGCTATAAGCGAGTCCTGTGTGCCTGAATTAACTGGTTTTGTGCTTGAGAATTGCTAAAATCATCAGAGAATGTATTTGCCATTTTTCCGCCATATCTGCGTCACGATGAGGCACTGGTGAAGAAGAAGGGCGTGCTCTTCATGGGTGTACACACTCACTCAGTGAGTGACGCGAAAACGATGGCTCTAAATGGTACTGCAATGTAAGATCGTGCCCCACAGCTCTTCAGTTCCGCCTCCTCATCCTCCTCAGTGTGCGGAAACTAACACGAAGGTCCCGCCTCCCTACAAAAGAGGGGCCCTCTCCAGATGCTAATGACACATGTGACTTGGCAGAGATGGCTAATGGACACGAGCAGAAGTGTGAAGGGATGGAGCAGTCAGAGCTCTCCCCCCACGGAAGTGACCCGATCGCCACGGAACCACCGTTGGGCACCCGGCCTGGAAACCCTCCTACGCTGCAAGAAGCGGAGGATACCCTAAGAGGCCTGGCCCGGCACTGGGAGGAGGTCCCAGGATGGAAGCCAGCTGGCGTGTCCTAAAACTAAACTTGGAGTGGCGCCAATCCCTCTTACCTGAAGTGTCTGTACCGGAAGGTGAGGCACCCGTTCTAGTAGAGGAGTCCGTGCGGGCATCCCAGCCCTTGCAATGTGATCCGGTTGACGTTGTCGCAGTGGAGGCACCCGTTCGTGCAAAAAACGCTGCACCGGCAGCACCCCAGATCCCGCTGTCTGCCCCCGTCGCTGAGACAGAAGAAGCGACACCCGTCCTCATGGAGGAGGCCGCGCAGGCACCAAAGCACTACCTGCCTGTACCGGAGCCCCGACTGTCATCTGTTCCAGAGCCGGCTGCTTCCTCCGCAGGTGAGCGCCGCCAGGACTGGGGGCGCCAGGAGAGCTGCCGCAAACCGGACACTGTAAGCTGCAGTTTGATGGTGGAGACATGGAGCTGCTGGTGGAGGAGAATTTCAACCGGCGTCAGGAGGAAGAGTGGAGACGTTGGGAGAAGGAAGCAGAGCGACAAAGGGAGCAGCGAGAATCCCAAAAACTTCGCCAACGTCAGCTGGAGAAGAACCGGGCAGATAAGGACCGGATGAGAAAAGATAAAAGTACGGTGAGGGAGCCGCGGCGTAAGGGTGCAGTACGGAGCTTTAAATTGAAAGGTGGTTGGGGCTTCATCCAGGAGCCTGGACTTTATTTAGAAGTTTTTGTGAACCGGCGGGACGTGGAGGCTCACCTCCCAGAAGGACACCCGGGAGGGAACTGTTGCCAGGAGACTTGGTGACTTACACCCGACACTGGGGTTACAATGGATGGTACGCCCTAAATGTTACCAGGTGCGACCCCTACTCCCCAGAGTGTCAGGAACCTGTGAGACCCTCGGAGCCTTCAGCCTCCCACATCCAGGCCTCTGCAAAAGTGCCCACCCCATGCCGTAAATCTCCCCAGCCTCCCTCAGTGGTCTCCTCAGCAGCCCCAGCTATGGACATGATAACTATAGCTGGCCCGTACCCGGCGCCTGTTAGGCCCCCTGGGGTTCGTTCAGTCCGGGACATAGGGGTCCAGACCCGGAGGGAGATGAAAGAGGTGGCCACACAGACCCAGATAGCGGGTCACGACGACTTGACTGTACAGGCCACACGACGTCATCAGGTCCTGGTGGTCCTTGGTGTCTCGGAGGTTTGGCAAGCATCAGAAGAGTACCAGGTGGTACCTGGAACACCCCTGCCAAAGAATTATAAATAACCCGGACAGGGTCACTGTATGTAAATAGTTAAATTGTTTATGTACCCGGACGGGTGAATGTTCATAAAAAAGTTTTTTAATTTAATAAAAAAAAAAAAAAAACACAGTTTTCATTACTTTTATTACAGTCTCATCCTGTGAGCCATCGATCTCCTGTAAAAAAATGAAAAAAAAAAAAAAAAGTATACCACCTGACCGACGCAGTCCATAGTAACGAGTGTCCCACGACGATCCAGCTCTGCTACATCAGAATGACAGGCAGAGCCTGTCATCCCGGCGCAGCACAGCTGATTACCTGCTTCCCCGGCGGTGACGTCATCGGACTGACTGCTTTACGGCCGGGATTACCCAGCAGTCACTGCAGTTATCGCGAGAAACTGCATGTGACCGCCGGGGAAAGATGATGGCGGCCATGAAGCAGTCCAGGCCGTGACCGCCGGAGATCTTCTGCCAGGTAAGTGCCGCTGACTCCTGACAGACCCGACCGACGGACACTCACAGTGACATTGACAAATCCGATTCCGGTATTCGATAAGACGAAAATATCGAAACGAATTATCGAAAGGCCGATAGAGCTAATATCGGCCGATAGCCGATATTTACATTATCGTATCGCTCAACACTACTGCTTAGGCCTCTTTCACACATCAGTTTTTCGCAGTCAGGCACAATCCGGCCAAAATTGAAAAAAGACGGATTTGGCGTACGTTGGGTAAAAACTGATGTAACGGATCCGTTTTTTAGCCGGATCCGTTCTGAACTTTTGAACCCGAGAAATGCAGTGCGCATGTCGGTGAGAGAGAGAGAGAGAGAGAGAGAGACCTTGATTTTATCCTTCCAGGCATGCGTACATGAGGAAAACGGAGTCCGGTGGCCGGATCAGTCCTTTGCCTGTTCCAGCACCCATAGACTTGTATTGTATGACCAAGCCTGATGCGCCGCTTCAGGCGCTGTCCATTCTTTGACAGATCCGGCAAAAACCTGACGAAACGGAAGGACATGCGGCGCGATCCGGCGCTAATGCATGTCAATGAGAAAAAAACGGATCCGGCGGTAGGAAAAAAAAGATCCGTTTTTTTTCAAAAAAAAGCCGGATCGCTCCTGACGGCGAAAAACTGATGTGTGAAAGAGGCTGGTAATGGACATTGCGGGATCGCCGATCCAAGGGCAGAGAGGCTTTCTTCCCTCTGAATGCTCGCTAAATGCATCATTTAGAGCAGACCTGGGCAAAGTGCGGCCCGCGGGCCACAACCGGCCCTCTTGTTGTCTCAGTCCGGCCCGCGGACCGAGACAGCCGTGGGGCTGAAAACCTGAGGTCCGCAGGCTGCACCGTGCCCGCCCACTCGCTGCCTCTCTAGGCCAGTGATTTTCAACCAGTGGTTCACATGGTCGGGTGTGCCGTGGGGAAAGTTCCCCAAACTATGGTGCCAGGAGCCGGTGGCTGGGATCATACTCACCCCTCCCCGTGCCATCGCTGAGGGTCCCTGCAATCCTGTGTTCTCCCTGTCTTCCTGCAGCTCTCCGGCACTGAGCGGTGATGTAATACCGCTCATTAAGGTCATGTAATATAGACGCGACGGCACTCCCATGGGCGTGGCTTCCATATTCATGGCCTTAATGAGCGGTATTACATCACCGCTCAGTGCCGGAGAGCTGCAGGAAGACAGGGAGAACACAGGATTGCAGGGACCCTCAGCGATGGCACGGGGAGGGGTGAGTATGATGGAGGAGAGGACAAGGAGCACGGAGCTGGACGGGGGATAGAACGGTGGATGGAGGAAGCATGGAGGACGGGGGGGGAACGGAGGACGGGGGAAGCATGGAGCAGGACGGGGGGGAGAACGGAGGACGGGGAAGCATGGAGGAGGACGGGGGGAGAACGGAGGACGGGGAAGCATGGAGCAGGACAGGGGGGGAGAACGGTGGACGGGGGAAGCATGGAGGATGACCGGGGGGAGGAGAACGGAGGACGGGGGAAGCATGGAGGAGGACGGGGGGGGACGGGGTAAGCATGGAGGAGGACGGGGGGAGAACGGAGGACGGGGGAGGATGGAGGAGGACAATGAGCACGGAGCAGGATGGGGGAGGATGGAGGGCACAGAGGAGCACCGAGCAGGACGGGGGGAGAGGATGGAGGGCACAGAGGAGCATGGAGCAGGACGAGGGGGGGCACAGGAGGACGGAGAAGGAATGGGGGAGCACAGCGGAGGACGGAGCAGGAGGGGGAGTACAGAGGAGAATGGGGAGCACAGAGCTGGATGGGGGAGCAAGGAGCAGGACGGGGGCAGCACAGAGCAGGAGGGCAGTTTATACACCCGGCTTATACACGAGTTTTCCCAGTTTTTTGTGGCAAAATTAGGGGGGTCGGCTTATACACGGGTCGGCTTATACATGAGTATATACGGTAGGTAGGAGACGTGTACAATAAGGGTGCTTTCACACGTTGCGGGTTGCAATGCTGTTTCCTGATGCGCGCTATGTATAATATGACTGTTTTAGTGTCATTTTGTGCTATTTTGGTTGGTGGTGTGCCCCAGGATTTTCTAAGTATAAAAAGTGTGCCGCGGCTCAAAAAAGGTTGAAAATCACTGCTCTAGGCGCAGTCAGCATTGGTGGAGGAGGGGCCTCAGGCCACTTCCTCTACCAATCAGCGTGTGAAACAGCTGAAGTGATGACGTCATGTCATCGCGTCAGCTGTGTACCGCCGGTGAGTCAGCGCATCGGAGACAGCAACAGCAGCAGCAGGGCGCCTGGGAACGGGACTGATGTGAGTATGTGGTGTTATTTTTTTTTTCATGTGTATGAACATGGGAATTCAATGGAAGTAAACATGGGGATTCTATGGAGGTGAACGTGGGGATTCTATGGAGGTGAACGTGGGGATTCTATGGAGGTGAACGTGGGGATTCTATGGAGGTGAACGTGTGGATTCTATGGAGGTGAACGTGGGGATTCTATGGAGGTGAACGTGGGGATTCTATGGAGGTGAACGTGGGGATTCTATGGGGTGAATATGGGGATTCTATGGGGTGAACATGGGGATTCTATGGAGGTGAACATGGGGATTCTATGGAGGTGAACGTGGGGATTCTATGGGGTGAACATGGGGATTCTATGGAGGTGAACATGGGGATTCTATGGGGGTGAACGTGGGGATTCTATGGGGGTGAACGTGGGGATTCTATGGAGGTGAACGTGGGGATTCTATGGAAGTGAACGTGGGGATTCTATGGGGTGAATATGGGGATTCTATGGGGTGAACATGGGGATTCTATGGAGGTGAACATGGGGATTCTATGGAGGTGAACATGGGGATTCTATGGAGGTGAACGTGGGGATTCTATGGAGGTGAACGTGGGGATTCTATGGAGGTGAACGTGGGGATTCTATGGAGGTGAACGTGGGGATTCTATGGGGTGAACATGGGGATTCTTTGGGGCTGAACACGGGGATTCTATGAAGGTGAACATGGGAATTCTATGGGAGTGAACATGTGGATTCTATGAAAGTGAACATGGGGATTCTATGGGGTGAACATGGGGATTCTTTGGGGGTGAACATGGGGATTCTATGGAAGTGAACATGGGGATTCTATGGGAGTGAACATGTGGATTCTATGAAAGTGAACATGGGGATTCTATGGGGTGAACATGAGGATTCTATGGAGGTGAACATGGGAATTCTATGGAAGTAAACATGGGGATTCTATGGGGGTGAACATGGGGATTCTATAGGGGTGAACGTGGGGATTCTATGGGGGTGATGTACAGCACATGGGGATTCTATGGGGGTGACGTGCAGCACATGGGGAGACTATGGGAAGGCTGTATACTCATGCAGTATATGAAAGGCTGTGTGGGGCTCATGCAGTATATAGGGAGGCCATGTGGGGCTCATGCAATATATATATATATATATATATATATATATAGGGAGGCTGTGTGGCGCTCATGCAGTGTATATAGGGAGGCTGTGGGGCTCATGCAGTGTATATAGGGGGCTGTGTGGCACTCATGCAGTATATAGGGAGGCTGTGAGGCTCATGCAGTATATATAGGGGGGCTGTGTGGAGCTCATGTAGTATATATATGGAGGCTGTGTGGGTCTCATGCAGTATATAGGGAGGCTGTGTGGGGCTCATGCTGTATATATAGGGAGCCTGTGTGAGGCTCATGCTGTATATAAGGGGCGGTGGGGGGTTCAAATATATATAGGGGGTGTCAGCATACTTAATTCTGCTCAATATTAAGTGATGCAATCAATATTAATAAGTTAATAAGTTGAGTAGAACTTAATTTCAAGCTATTGGTTCGGCCCTCCACAACAGTCATGGTCTCTCATGTGGCCCCTCGGGAAAATTAATTGCCCACCCCTGATTTAGAGGGTTAAAGTGCTGGGAGTAGTGCGGGCACAGCCCCAGGCACCAAGAGCCGGGTGTAAGCTGTCATAATAAGCTGACACCGGGCGGCAATCACACGCAAATTCATTTAGACATATCCATACGTCCAAGGTCAGTAAGTACCAGGAGATCTGGACCTATGGATACATCAAAGATTGTAAAGGGGTTAAAGATTATATGTTTCAATCTATGCAGCCATAAAAAACAATAACATTTTATTCTTTTATGGACCTGAATAATTTTATATTGCTATACTGCCCTGGTTTTCACATTTACCAAACCAATTGAAAAATTGAATTTGTGCATTATGATTCAGATGAAGCTGAGAGAAGAATCACAGATCAGAGCACAATACAATTTTCAGAAGATACTTTGTATGAATCATTTAAAATTGACACTGCTTTCTGTAAGACCCTGAACTTTCATTTCTGATATACAGTGCTCAGTTGCAAAATTATTTGTGCTGTTCCTTGCCTTCAAAACAGTAGAATTAAAATGAAAGCTTAGTAAAGCTTATATTTTTAAAAACTAGAATTAAGAGGAATCTGTCACCCCATTTTAGCCATATCAGCTAAAGATATGACTGAATAGTGCATCCCATAAGCAAGCTATTGGTATGTAGCTTATATCCTGATACCCCCGTTTTGATAGCAAAATACCTTTGTAAAGTTCGGATTTTTGTCTGTAAATCAGGGCGGTCCGGTCCGATGGGCGGCGGTTATTCGCTCCCACCACCCGCCTCTATTCTTGCCGTATGCACTTTTTTTTGCCCTGTACGTCGGCTTGCCACGCGCGAGGGCCCTGTTTCAAGGCGCAATCGCGGAAACAGTACGCTGTCTGTGATATTCACAGACAGCGTTACGTGAGAGAAGTGGAGGAGCGGGGGGGGAGCGAATAACTGCCGCCCGTTGGACCGGACCGCCCTGATTGACAGACAAAAATCCGAACTTTGCAAAGGTATTTTGCTATCAAAACGGGGGTATCAGGATATAAGCTACATACTGATAGGTTGCTTATGGGACGCACTGTTCAGTCATATCTTTAGCTGATATGGCTAAAATGAGGTGACAGATTCCCTTTAAAGGGTTTTACTAACAGAAAGTATCAAAAATTGTATAGTCTTAATGAGGACCTTTCACTATTTTTTTTTCTTGCCTTTCAAGAAAGTGGATGAACAGCTCATTAAAACATTTTATTTCTTTTTATGTTAGTTTTTCCTCTACTCCATTGTGGAGATACTGTATACACTTCTGAATTTTACAGAACCCCATATACGAATTTCCCCTCAAACAATATGGAGTTAACAGAGATTCTTCGGGTGTGTTTATCCTGTATGACGCTGTCCAATCTTCAAAATGGAAAAGACCACAGAATCAAATCAGTCTTTTGTGTCTCATTTGATCACTCTGAGAACTCTTCACTCCCATTGCTTCATATCCATAAACATTAGGGAGAGGAGTACAGCTGCAGTACAAAGTATGCAAGCAATGAAGATCATGGTGGGAGCAGTGTGTGTAACATACATGACTCGCAGCATTGTTAGTATATGCATTGGTGGCCATCCACCAACCATCCACTATTCCATCCATTTGGACCATCTAGGATTGCACAGCACTCATCAGTAGAGTTGAGCGATACTTTCCGATATCCAAAAGTATCGGAATCGGAATGGTATCGCCGATACCCAAAAAATATCGGCGATACCCGATACCGATACCGGAAGTCCAATGTAAGTCTATGGGAACAAAATATCGAAATTAAAAAAAACCCATTCTAGCCTTGTAGGTTAATTGTACATGAAGGAAAACAACAAAGAGTAATGTAGAATGTATTGGGGAGGTTGAGGAGACATTAAAGGCATAGATGTTTAACCCAATCCAATGGAATAGCATTAATTTTTTTTTTTAGGAAATACGTTCGGATTGACGAAGAAATTGACAATGTTGTTAACCTTTTTTCTATTTTGGCAAATATGTATGTTTCACAACTTCCATGCTCTTCACCTTTTTAACTTTTGACACACTTTCTCCTTCATAATCTTCAGCAGCATCATCTTTGTCATCAAATTATTCTTCATTTTCACCTTCTTTATCTTCTTCTAAAACTTCTTGCTTTTCATGTTTTTGTTAACATTACTCATATTGTTCTTTTTAAACTATTATTGTTCTTCATATTATAGTCCTTCATCTTCTTCATCATATTCTTATTTGTGACATAGATTCCTGTACTTGTAATCTGTAAAAGTATGATTTTTTCATCGTTCCGTTCTTGCTGCCACAAAAGATTTAAATTACAACAGTATTTGTCCGTGTTCAGTTTAGCCTGCAGCATCAGGCATTTACCAGGGGCACCACGAGGAGGAACGGACTCACCCCCATACACTGCTTAGTCTTCTTCTGCTTATAATTTAGAGCATATATTTTGCTCTTCATTTTGGTCTTATACTTCATGTTCTTCTGCTTTAGATCTTCTGCTTATTGTTCTTGTGTCTCTTGTTCTGTATCTTGTATTTGTAGCACAACCTTGTACCAGCTGATGTTACTGGGACACGGTTACTAAGCAGGAGGTACCTGTGCTCCAAAGCACTACCAAGGACCAGCAGACGTTGCTGGAACTCGGATACCGAGATAGAGGCACCTAGGCCAAAGGCACTGCGGAGAACCAGTTGACGGTACTGGAACCCGGACGGGTAGCAGAAGGTACAAGAGCCAATGCAAGTAACGAGGACCAGCTGACTGTGCTGGAACCCGGAGGGGCAGCAGAAGGAAAAGAGCCAATGGCACAACCGAGGACCAGCTGACGTTACTGGGACACGGTTACTAAGCAGGAGGTACCTGTGCTCCAAAGCACTACCAAGGACAAGCAGACATTGCAGGAACTCGGATACCGAGATGGAGGCACCTAGGCCAAAGGAACTGCGGAGAACCAGTTGACGGCACTGGAACCCCGACGGGTAGCAGAAGGTACAAGAGCCAATGCAAGTAACGAGGACCAGCTGACTGTGCTGGAACCCGGAGGGGCAGCAGAAGGAAAAGAGCCAATGGCACAACCGAGGACCAGCTGACGTTACTGGGACACGGTTACTAAGCAGGAGGTACCTGTGCTCCAAAGCACTACCAAGGACAAGCAGACATTGCAGTAACTCGATACCGAGATGGAGGCACCTAGGCCAAAGGCACTGTGGAGAACCAGCTGACGGTACTGGAACTCGGACGGGTACCATAAGGCACCCATGAAAATGTAAGTTGACAGGCCGCAAGCCGTCTGCAGTTACCAAATCACACAGTCCTACAGTGGGTGCTTGTCCTATTTTCACAACGGAAAGAACCTTTATTTACATATCCCACAGCACACATAGGAATCACCTAAACTGCAGGCACCATAGAGTCGGATAACCGGAATGCAACATGACAGGACAACTTATTTGAGGCTAATTTACGTTGACACTGCCAGGAAACAGCTGTGGTGCTGTAACCAGGGTGGGCATGAGTCAGTACCCGTGCCAATTACTTCCGAGCAACAACTGGCGGTGTTGGAGCCCAGGGATGAGAGGAGGACAGGGTGGAGGCAGCATGACTTTTTGTCGTACACACAGCAGGGGAACAGCTGCCATTACTCAACCCCAGTAACACAGGAGCAAGTGTTGACTGTGCTAACAGCACTTACAGGCAACAACTGGCGGTGTTGGAGCCCAGGGTCCAATGCATCGACTTCAATTGTTTCCACCTCCTCTCAGGAACACAGCACTGTTGATCAACCATCTGTCTCTTCACCGCCTGCCAAATTGCCCAGTCAGTCAGAGAGTTCTGTACAGGAGCCAGCTGAGTCTCTGCTTCTGTTCTCAGAATCTGTTGGTTTGCAAACAGGGGCACAGCCAAGCAGCATTCTGGAATGTGAAGAAGAGGGATATGCAGTGATGCGCAACAGCTGTGTCTCTATGAATCTGAAGAGGCGGGTGAGACAGTGCCGATGGTCAGCACACCACAGAACGCATCTGATGATGATGAGACTCAGGTGCCAGTTTCTGTTGAGCATGGTGGTGGCCAGACCACCCAACAGCAGCAGGTGTTGGAAGAGGTTAGTGGAGATGATGAGGTCCAAGACCCAACATGGCGTGAGGAACAGGAAGGTGGTGGTAGCAGCTCTGAGGAAGCGATTGCCCCAACGGTACAAACAGGAGGGAGAGTTAGGCTGCATACTCTGTTGCCTGTAGCCTCCATTTTGGCACCTGTTCGGATTTCTCTTCCAAAAGTCTAAACGGACGCTCCCAGGACTTGCACTGCGTGGTCCTTTTTTCACACACTTGCAGATGATATTTGCTATGTCAAATGCAAGCTGTGTAATGAAAAAGTAAAAAGAGGTAAAGTGTCAGTAACCTCAATACCACAAATATGTGTAAACATGTGCGGAGAAAACACGTACTTGAGTTACAAAGACACACTGAAGATGTACAGTCTATAGAGAATCACTGCACAAGTTTAACTGCATATGTCATGGTTAAATTTGAAATTTTTATTGCACACTTGATGTGAAAAAAGAAAATAGCTATGAGACTACTGACTGACGTTTTGGGCAACGCAGTGGCCTTTATCAAATAGTCGCTGGAAGAGATAGAAAAATTTACAGTCAATGACAATGTATAATATATACAATATATACAATAAATACATAGGGTGAAGAATATATATACATAGGAATTAGGCAACATGTTAAACATTTGGGTGATACTGTAGAACACGGAGAATTATCCCTCTAGGGTATGCGGGTGGATAATGTAGTTTTTTGTTGATTTTTGGGAGTGTGTAGAAAACAGGGGTGATGGGGTATTGAATATTAAGGAATGTCATAGTCTTACAGTCTATGGTGATCAATTAAAGATGTTTTGTCAGGATACGATCAATTTTTTGACAGATGTAAAATGTAGGGTCACAATTGAGTTGTCTGTAGGTTAGGTTAACTGACAGTTGTCTATGAATTTCGGCAATAGATTGGGTCTTATTCATAATAACGATAGCACCCCCCTTATCTGCTGGTTTAATAATAATGTTGGGGTTATCTTTCAGAGATTTTATGGCTTGTTTATCTGTGGGTGTCAGGTTGTGGCGTATCGGGTGCAGGCCCAATCTCGGCAAACCATCCACGAGCACAGGCTCTGAATGCTGGCATTGCAAAACTCCTGTCCCTTGAAATGCTGTCATTCAGGCTGGTGGAGACTGACAGTTTACGGAACTTAATGGCATTGGCAGTCCCACAATACAATGTGCCAAGCTGATTTTATTTCAGCAGGCAAGCCGTCCCTGGTCTGTAAAAGCATGTTGTTGAGGTTAAAATTAAACATGCGCTACTAAACTCCGTCAGTAGCAATGTCCACCTGACCACCGCTGCGTGGACCAGTATCCATGGCCAGGGACGATACCTTTCCCTTACTGCCCATTGGGTCAATGTTGTGGAGCCGGGTACAGATCTTGCGAGTGGCGCTGTACGTGTTCAGGCAACTACAAGGATTGCGGGAATCAAGTCTGTACACATTGACTCCTCCTTCTCCATTTCCTCAGAAACATCGTTGCAGGAGCCGTCACGGTCTACCTCCACATGGACCCGTGAACGCTTAATAAGAATCTTTAGTTATATAGCGCCAACAGATTACGCAGCGCTTTACAGTTTAACAGTTTCAGAACACAAGTCATAACTAACAACGTTACCAATACAATAATGAAAGCAATATAATCCGCACATGCTCGTGAGAGCTTACAATTTACAAATATGTGGGGGAGATACAAAGTACAGGTGTTTATATACAATGGTGTATTTAGAATGATGGCCCAACCATTTTGAGGGAGTGAGGGATGGATGGAGATAGTGAATGGGCTACACACACACACTTACACATAGAATGACTTTGATTAGTGAATGTGATAGGCCGCTATGAAGAAATGTGTTTAGAGTGAGCGCCCCAAAACATGCAAATTGTGGATAGTTCTAATTTCTTGGGGTACAGCATTCCACAGTATTGGCGCAGCGCGGGAGAAGTCTTGGATTCGGGAGAGATGTTCTTTAGGTGTAGGTGGCAATAGCGGGCAACAGATTGTATATGGGAGGTGAAGGAGAGATTGGTGTCAAACATAACACCCAGACAGCGAGCCTGTTGACCGATATGAGCACAGACGTGGCCAAACGTCAACAGGCCGTCCTGAAATTAATTTCCATGGGGAATCAAAGACACACAGCGCTGGAGCTCTGGAATGCCATAAAGCAAGAGAGCGACATGTGTATTTTGCCAGCGAATCTCCAGCCAGGCTTGGTAGTGTGTGACAATGGCCGAAATCTGGTGGCAGGTCTGGGCCTAGGCAACGTCACTCACATACCATGTCTGGCACATGTGCTAAACTTGGTCGTCCAGAGTTTTTTGAGGGACTATCCGGATCTTGATGCACTGCTGCACAAGGTCCGCCTACAGTGCGCTAACTTGCGACGTTCCACCATGGCCAGATTGCGCATTGCAGCTCTGCAACGCAGATTTTGCCTTCCTGAACATCGCATCATATGTGACGTACCCACCAGGTGGAATTCCACGTTACATATGTTGGAGCGGTTGTGTGAGCAGCAGCCAGCAGTAATGGAGTATCAGCTGCATCAGTTGCAATCAACTCGCAATTTGCGCCGTTCACTTCACCACTACTGAGTGGGCCTCTATAATAATAATCTTTATTTATATAGCGCCAACAGATTCCGCAGCGCTGTACAGTTTAACAGTTTCATAACACAAGTCATAAGTGACAACGTTAACAATACAATAATTAAAGCAATATAAGCCGCCCCTGCTCGTGAGACCTTACAATCTACAATGAGGAGGGGGAGCTACAAAGTACAGTTGTTTATATACAATGGTTTATTTACAATGATGGTCCAGCCATTTTCAGGGAGTGAGGGATGGATGGAGATAGTGAATGGGCTACACACACACACAGTTACACGTAGAATGACTTTGATTAGTGAATGTGATAGGCCGCTCTGAACAAATGTGTTTTGAGTGTGGAAGTAGGGCTGTTAATGGGGATGTTGAAGTCTCCAAGGATAAGGGTTGGTACTTCTGAGGACATGAAAGTGCGGCAGCCAGGCAGAGAAGTGGTCAAGGAACTGTGTGGGCGAGCCTGGGGTCCGATATATTACCGCTACTCTAAGGGAGAGGGGACGAAAGAGCCTGATGGTGTGTACCTAATAATTTTCAAAATCTTAATATAAAATTTACATGTTACATATTTACATCTAGTATAAAACATTTAACCATTAAGCCTACTTACAGAACAAGGAAGTGTAAAAAAACTTGTGCTTAAAAAAAAAAGTGCAAATTAAATGTGAGAAGGGCAGTGTAACAAATAATTTAGGAAAAAGATAAACTAACATCAAGTGCTGTGTGCTGTGTAAGAGCCAGACACATTAACATGAAATCAGTCTGGAATAGCGGTGATTTTCTCCCCATAACCCGAGTAACATTCTGGGTAGAGGGGTGTAGAGTCAACGATCAGCAACTAGCTACGGTAGATCAAATACCTGAAAAAAAAAAAAAAAAAAAAAATGGTTATTTAACATTCATAAGATACATTTTATTTTATCAAAAAAAATTAAATATTTAACATTAATAAGATACATTGTATTTAAAAAAAAAAAATAAAAATTTATTTAACATTCCTAAGATAAAAATTTTTTTTAAACATAAAAACTATAATACACAGCAGGATCTTTAGTAAAAACCAGACTTACCACTGTAACCTCTTAATCCTTGCAAGCTTCAACACAACGTTGACAAGGTACACAGCAGGGGTGGTCGGTCTCCTAGACAACGAGCAAACTCCTTCATGTTGAGAGAGGCCACCATCTCCTTAGCTTTCTGGTACTTTTCTGTGGGAATGAGCTTGTCTCCAACCAGCCAGGAATATTCATTGAATGGCACACCATGGTTTGGTATTAGCACCCAGTACCAAAAGTGAAGCCAACCACAGTTCCCATTTCTCATGAACTTTATTTGATATACTGGCTGGCCAAACATTAGTTTCTCACAAAGGAGCTGAAGACCCTGAGTGGCAGTAGGTGCAAGTCTCTCCAGCATGACCTGTTTGTTAGATATTTGCCGTCTACACCTAAAGAACATCTCTAGAATCCGCCCTTTTCTCACCATGGAAACAACAAAAACCCTCACTGTAGCATTGATCCACTCCCGCCTGGACTACTGCAATGCTCTATTACTTGGCCTCCCCATTACTCGACTATCCCCTCTCCAGTCCATCCTTAATGCAGCAGCCAGGTCATCCATCTGGCTAATCGGTACTCGGACGCGTCCGCTCTTCGCCAGTCCTTACACTGGCTGCCCATTCATTATAGGATCCAATTCAAAGTACTGGTTCTCACCCACAAAGCTCTCCACAGTGCAGCACCCCCCTACATCTCCTCCCTCATTTCTATCTATCGGCCTAACCGACTGCTGCGCTCTGCAAATGACTTTCGACTAACCTCTGCAGTAATCCGTACCTCCCACTCCCGACTCCAAGACTTCTCCCGCGCTGCGCAAATCCTCTGGAATGCTCTACCACAAGAAATTAGGACTATCCACAATTTGCCTGGTTTCAGGCGCTCCCTCAAAACACATTTGTTCAGAGTGGCCTATCACATTCAATAAGCAAAGTCGTTCTATGTTTAAGTGTGTATGTGGAGCCCATTCACTACCTCCATCCATGCCTCACTCCCTCAAGATGGCTGGACCATCATTGGAAATGCACCATTATATATACACACCTGTACTTTGTATCTCCCCCACCTCATTGTAGATTGTAAGCTCTCACGAGCAGGGTCGGCTTATTTTGCTTTAATTATTGTATTGTTAACGTTGTTACCTATGACTTGTGTTTTGAAACTGTTAAAGTGTAAAGCGCTGCGGAATATGTTGGCGCTATATAAATAAAGATTATTATTATTATTATATCAGAGGGAGAAGAGGATTGGGCCTTGACAAGGTGCCCGATTGCATCTTAAGTCTTATTGAATGTTGGAGCCAGTCCACCGTACAAAAGCAGCCATAGAGTGTCCGGGTACCTGCTTGGATTTCGATCAAAATGAAGACTACTTTGATGTACATGTACACCAATTCGAGAAAAATGACAAGGATGAGGCAGTAAGACACGCTCAGCAGAGTACAAGCAGCATTGCTTGAAGAAGTAACTTGAGCGTGATCAAAATTGAATAAATTAAAATCTCAGACTACAGTGAACACAACTCTTAGCTGTGAAAGGGCTTTTTGTGTCCTTCTACAGTGTTTTCAACCAATGTATTGGATACGGATGGAAGCACGTCACACTATAATTTCAATTGAATGGAGCAGCAAGAATTACACTAAAGAAAAAAAAAAAAAAAGAGTGAGAGTGACATGTGCAGATGCCTACATACAGCGTTGTATGCCGAGCAAACTGCAGCGCGTCACCTGCACTCACACACACACCTTGCAGAGCTGTGAAAAAAACACTGCAAGGCAAAAGGAAGATGTACACAGCGGTTGGTAAAGTAGCCTGCCTAAAGCACAGTACACAAAATCGCAATCTCTAACTGTCCCTCAGAGTCAGCAGAGCAGCGTTCTGTCCCAAACTGAATTAACAGCACAGTGACGCTAAAATGGCGGCTTTATCCCACAACAATACCTTCCTTGTGTCACGGTTAGGGTAGCGTGTGTCTATTATATGAGTGTCTGTAAAATGTAACGTTACGCAGACTTATTCTGCCCTTGGGACGCAAAAATAAGACAGCAGTAATCATTTACTGTATAAAACTCCACCTATGCGCAACAAAACAAGCACGTTCCCTCTTACGGTTCCTGCGCTGACATGTGAGTAGGGAGTTTGGAGACGTTCCTGAATTTATCCCAGGTATCCAAGCATATCAGGCCGATAGGAGAGCATTAAAACCACCCACGGTGGTGACTTAAATATGGTGAATCGAACCAGTGAAGAACTGTAGGTCGATGCGAATGAATGTGCGATCACATGACACACGTTTATAATAACCCTTGCTAGACACGAGTAACTTTGTAGACATTTGGACACACCTGAACCCCGATGGCAGTGAATATTCATTCTATTCGGCGCCACATGACTCTTGGTCCAGAATAGATTATATATTGCTAGCACAGGAGCTATTAAGGGGAGTGGAAGAGGCAGATGTGCACAGCGTAGCTATATATGACCACGCGCCCGTATCAGTGACCCTGCCAGATATGGTGCAGATGGGGCCAAACCAAACTTGGCGCTTCCCGACCTATTTGTTAATGGATGAGAAGTTTCGACATCATGTGAAGCAATGGTGTTTTTAATATGTAAGGGATAATGGAGATACTAGGGATAGGCCGGAACTTTTATGGGCAGCAGGGAAGGGAGTAATGCGCGGGAAACTAATAGGTTATCAGACAACGCTAAAAAAGAAGATGGCGACAAACTACTCGCAGGCTAGCAGGATATTACGCGATAGGTACACGGCAAACAAGACAAGTTCATCAACACAGGTTAAAAATAGATGTAAGCAGGCTAAGGTTGACTTACACGTATGGGTATATCGACGAGAGAGAAGCAGTAATAACAATTATAGAGCCGATGTATATCGTTATGGTAGCAAATGAGGGAGACTATTAGCACGACTAGCGAAAGGAAATCACATTCGTCATCAACATATTACAGCGTTAACGAATAAACATGGGATCATGAACACAGACCCTCGAACCATAAACACCATTCTACAAGAATACTACTCAGACTTATATAAGGTGGAACATACGGATAGTGAGGAGGGTAACACCTTTGTAGATGGAATACGGTTACCATCCATCACAAACTATCAGCTTCTCCTTTTAAAAAAACAAATTGAGGTGACGGAAGTGACAGCGGCGATAAGTTACTTTAAATACGGGAAAGCTTCAGGATCTGACGGGTTTACAGCCAAATTATTAAAATTATTGAGTGAGGATATCCCGTCCACATTGGTACGCACCTTCAATCATATATTGGAGACAGGAGGGTTGCCCAGACATTCAAACATGTCACACATGAAGTTGCTACTAAAACCAAACAAACCTTCACATCTGCCTGGATCCTATCGTACATTCTCACTCATTGACCATTATATCAAGATTTTGTCCAGGATCATGGAAGATCTTTTGAGTAGCATTGTTCCTACGCTGATAGGGCGATCACAAGTGGCCTTTGTTAGCTACTTTGTTGGCTACTATCAGTCTCACTATGCATAACACATGTGTGCAGTGGGCAGTATTACCTTTGCCTTCGGTGGAGTAGGAAAACCCCTCTCCTATCGAAGTGTTAGTTGGGGAGATGGAAGATTTGACACCGGGACCTGAATTGTAATACTTAAATGTGACAGGTGACAAATTTGTTAAGGCGCAACTACGCGGCCCCTACGTTGAGTCTAGCCCGTGAAAATTTACTGGTTGTCAATGGGGAACCCCAACACCCCGGGGCAGCTACAGTATTTAAACAATTAGAGCTGAACCAAGATTTGCTGTATCAGGTTTATAAAATACATGTTGAAATTTTTTAGCAATTGCTGCTACCGCAGTCATATCGGAGGTTGGTAATGGACTTAGCGCATGCGCATGTACTAGGGTGACATTTGTGCCAAAAGAAAACCCTACACAGAATTATACAACGGTTTTACTGGCTGGGGGTCTATCAAGAAGTTAAACGGTATTGTAACTCTTGTCGCATGCGCCAGATACACAGTCCTCAGCCTCATTTTGTAAGTCCCTTGGTGCCATTAAAAATTTTAGAGGTCCAGTTTGAGAGAATACCCATGGATCTGGTGGAGCCGGTTAATAAATCAGCAAGGGGTCATCAACAGGGGCAATAAAAGGGGCACTGTGTGGGTCACCAGTTTTGAGCACACCCGAGTTCAAAAGAGAATTCATTGTCCAGACTGATGCGTCAGAGGTAGGTCTGGGTGCCGTGTTGTCTCAGGACTGGAGCTTAACGGGGAGGAGCATCCCATTAGTTTCCTGAGTCGAAAACTTACTCCATCAAAAAACAGAGACAGCATTGTAGAGAGAGAGTGCCTGGCGATAAAGTGGGCACTGGAGTCGTTGCGCTACTATTTGTTGGGGATAACATTTTGTTTTGTAAATGATCATTCCCCTGTGACTGGCAGTGTTGTAGCCCAGGGAGTAGAGTTCAGGTGGTAGAAAGATGAACATAACAGGAGACTTGGAAAACGTTGGCAAACAGTTATTTAATCTGAAAACGGACAGGCAAATTCAGGTGAGATCCATGCCTTGTTCATTTTCAGAAAAATAAGCCGGTCTACATTGTCTGAGGATAGTCGCATGCGACGGTCTGTTAGTACACCACCTGCAGCACTAAAGACGCGCTCAGATAATACACTGGCAGCAGGGCAAGCCAGCACCTCCAAAGCATACCACACATCAAATACAAATATAACAGTAATAATAATATTATCAATAAAAAATGAAATTGCACACACAGTACACAGACACAGCTCATATGTGTGTATGAGAGAGTGTTTCTGTGTGTAGTTCATGCCTCTAGCCTAGAAGATCAGTCTTGCTAAAATCTTTAACACTGACCCCTGTTCTGTTCTTAAAATGGTGGATGCTGAACTGCTTCTCAGCCCCCTCATACACAATCATTATGTGGCACTGCTGGGCTCAGTCAGAGGCATCAGATTGAACTAGGCTGTCCTGAGTCATTCTCAATAGAACATTTTGTTCAGCAGTTCATCTAGTTCATTTAGTTCAGAGGTCACATGATGCATTTCCTATCAGCTCCTCACAGGATAGGGTGGAGAAAAACTGAACTAAATGAACTAATCTTTTGAACTAATCTTTTCAGTGAACTAGTTCATGGTGAACTAATCACCAAAATTAACTAGATTTCCCATCACTATGGTGTACACCTTGGTGGCGCTGTCACAAAACTTCGCCACATTTGTAACATACAGCTCTTGCCCTGTGCAGAGGCGCTGCTTGTGCTCTCTCTTGTTGCAGAGGTGTCTACAATGCCTCGACGCACAGAGCTGCTTTGTAAAGCAGTAGCAGCAGCAGCGCTCTCGGCTGGAATGGAGAACATTATGGATTTCAACAGTGTGTCTTGGTCCTCCAACATTTTACGGTCCCGGTTCAACGGTGTGATGAGGCTTTGTAAGTTGTCCCAGTAGCGAGGGTCTAGGAGGGTGTACACCCAATAATCTGACGTGGTGAGAATGTGGCCGATGCAGCGGTCGTTTCTCAGGCAGTGCAGCATGAAATCAACCATGTGCTGCAGACTCACAAATGGCCAACAAACGCTGTCCTCTGGAAGAGCGTCACACTAATATATTTTGTAAATTTAAAATAGAATAAAGCAGCAGCAATTTTTGAAAAATTACAAGGATGAGCCAGTGACAGACACTCAGCAGAGTACACGCTGCGGTGGTTGAAGTGGAGCGGGATCTACACTCCTACAAAAAAATGAAACCTCAGACTACAGTGAACACTGAAACACAACTGTTCACTTGCTGTGAAAGGCCTTTTTGTGGACTTCTATTAAGTTTGCAAGCAATGTATTGTATTTTGATGGAAGAGAGTCACACTAATATATTTTTGTAAATTTAAAATAGAATAAAGCAGCAGCAATTTTTGAAAAATTACAAGGATGAGCCAGTGACAGACACTCAGCAGAGTACACGCTGCGGTGGTTGAAGTGGAGCGGGTTCTACACTCCTACAAAAAAATGAAACCTCAGACTACAGTGAACACTGAAACACAACTGTTCACTTGCTGTGAAAGGCCTTTTTGTGGACTTCTATTAAGTTTGCAAGCAATGTATTGTATTTTGATGGAAGAGCGTCACACTAATATATTTTTGTAAATTTAAAATAGAATAAAGCAGCAGCAATTTTTGAAAAATTACAAGGATGAGCCAGTGACAGACACTCAGCAGAGTACACGCTGCGGTGGTTGAATGGAGCGGGTTCTACACTCCTACAAAAAAATGAAACCTCAGACTACAGTGAACACTGAAACACAACTGTTCACTTGCTGTGAAAGGCCTTTTTGTGGACTTCTATTAAGTTTGCAAGCAATGTATTGTATTTTGATGGAAGAGCGTCACACTAATATATTTTTGTAAATTTAAAATAGAATAAAGCAGCAGCAATTTTTGAAAAATTACAAGGATGAGCCAGTGACAGACACTCAGCAGAGTACACGCTGCGGTGTTGAAGTGGAGCGGGATCTACACTCCTACAACAAAATGAAACCTCAGACTACAGTGAACACTGAAACACAACTGTTCACTTGCTGTGAAAGGCCTTTTTGTGGACTTCTATTAAGTTTGCAAGCAATGTATTGTATTTTGATGGAAGAGCGTCACACTAATATATTTTTGTAAATTTAAAATAGAATAAAGCAGCAGCAATTTTTGAAAAATTACAAGGATGAGCCAGTGACAGACACTCAGCAGAGTACACGCTGCGGTGGTTGAAGTGGAGCGGGATCTACACTCCTACAAAAAAATGAAACCTCAGACTACAGTGAACACTGAAACACAACTGTTCACTTGCTGTGAAAGGCCTTTTTGTGGACTTCTATTAAGTTTGCAAGCAATGTATTGTATTTTGATGGAAGAGCGTCACACTAATATATTTTTGTAAATTTAAAATAGAATAAAGCAGCAGCAATTTTTGACAAATTACAAGGATGAGCCAGTGACAGACACTCAGCAGAGTACACGCTGCGGTGGTTGAAGTGGAGCGGGATCTACACTCCTACAAAAAAATGAAACCTCAGACTACAGTGAACACTGAAACACAACTGTTCACTTGCTGTGAAAGGCCTTTTTGTGGACTTCTATTAAGTTTGCAAGCAATGTATTGTATTTTGATGGAAGAGCGTCACACTAATATATTTTTGTAAATTTAAAATAGAATAAAGCAGCAGCAATTTTTGAAAAATTACAAGGATGAGCCAGTGACAGACACTCAGCAGAGTACACGCTGCGGTGGTTGAAGTGGAGCGGGATCTACACTCCTACAAAAAAATGAAACCTCAGACTACAGTGAACACTGAAACACAACTGTTCACTTGCTGTGAAAGGCCTTTTTGTGGACTTCTATTAAGTTTGCAAGCAATGTATTGTATTTTGATGGAAGAGCGTCACACTAATATATTTTTGTAAATTTAAAATAGAATAAAGCAGCAGCAATTTTTGACAAATTACAAGGATGAGCCAGTGACAGACACTCAGCAGAGTACACGCAGCATTAGTTGAAGTAACTGGAGCGTGATCTGCACTCAAAAAAAAAAAAAAAATTACAGACTGCAGTGAACACTGAAACACAACTGTTCACTTGCTGTGAAAGGCTCCATTGTGGACTTCTATAGTGTTTGCAACCAAGGTATTGTATACGGATGGAAGCGCGTCACACTATTATTTCAATTACATGGAGCAGCAAGAATTACACTGAAGAAAAAAAAAAGAGTCTGTGAGTGACACGTGCAGATGCCTACAGACAGCGTTGCATACAGAGCAAACTGCAGCGTCACCTGCACTCACACACACCTTGCTGAGCTGTTAAAACAACACTGCAGGCAAAAGGAAGCTTTACACAGCGGTTGGTGCTAGCCTGCCTACAGCACAGTACACTAAATCGCAATCTCTAACTGTCCCTCAGAGTCAGCACAGCAGCGTTCTGTCCCTTACTGAATTCACAGCACAGTGACGCTAAAATGGCGGCGGCGCCTTTTATACACTGAAGAAAAAAAAAAAGAGTCTGTGAGTGACATGTGCAGATGCCTACAGACAGCGTTGCATGCAGAGCAAACTGCAGCGTCACCTGCACTCACACACACCTTGCAGAGCTGTTAAAACAACACTGCAGGCAAAAGGAAGCTTTACACAGCCGGTGGTAAACTAGCCTGCCTAAAGCACAGTACACAAAATCGCAATATCTAACTGTCCCTCAGAGTCAGCAGAGCAGCGTTCTTTCCCTAACTGAGTTCACAGCACAGTGACGCTAAAATGGCTGCGGCGCCTTTTATAGTGCATTCTGACATCATTTCAGCAGCCAATCACAGCCATGCCATTAGTTAAGATGACCGCAGCATTACAGGATGTGCCCACACTTCATAAGATTCATCATTGGCTGACTAACATCACATTGCCTCTCAAAGAATTATGGGAACTTCCGATTCCGGTATACGATATTGAAAAAGTATCGGAATTAAGTATCGGAATTCCGATAACGCGAATATCGGCCGATACCCGATACTTGCGGTATCGGAATGCTCAACACTACTCATCAGTAAACAAGACTGTTTTAAAATTAGTCTTAGTGTATGTCTGCACCTGGTTATGTTAGTGAGCACTGTTTAGGGATGGCTGAATAGTAGGTTATGCATAACTGCAAGTCTCTAGAAAATCCTACACCTTGAAGTTAGCAGTAATCCATAGGCACCAGCAGCTTCATATACCTGATTGCTGCTTTGTAATGGTATTTAATAGCTATTCTCTTAATCAGGTTATTTTTCTGTCAGAAACCTTCCTCATTATACCTTTGTCTGCATTAACCCGTCTGTGGTCTGTATCATCTAAAAATCTCTTCACAGTACAATGATCACGCTTATGTTTTTGTGAAATATCTAATGTTTTCAAACCTTGCACAAGGCATTGCAATATTTGATGCTTTTCAGCAGCTGTCACGCTGTTACATACGTCAGGAGCGTAAGTTGCAGATTAAATAGACATGGCCACAGGTACTTCAACTTGGATAGGAGCAGCTGATACCAGGCCTTTCAATAGGGTATACACTGTCTGTAGATGGAACAACAATTTTCACTGGTTTTGCTGGATAGACAACTGTTGAAACAATGCTGAGCTCAAAGAGCCATGAGGATCAGGGGAGTCCATGACCTGAGCAAACTGTCACATTCAAAGGGGGCGCACATAGTTCATGGACCCACTGTGACAAGGTGCCAGACTTGCCTAGGAGGGGGGTGGCAATGCAGCTACATGGTTTTCACTGGAACTCCAGATGGTGGAGTCATGCTTGAGCCACAGGTAGCTGCCAGGTACCACTCCTATGCAGTTTGCAAACATGGATAAGGACTTGGAGTCACTGAGAGGCATTATTCGGATTCTGTTCAGACTAATCAGGTTTTGGGTGCTCTGACTGAATAACTACTGACAAAGAGTCACAGACAGGACTGGATTTGGATACTGGAAAAGGCTCTGCCAGTACAGGCATAGGAATGCTAACCAGGACTAACTCAGGTGCAAATTCTAGTACTGCTGGAAGTGGTTAAGAGTTCAGGTACCATTGCTGAAGCCTCAAGATTCAGGTACCGCCAGTGCGGCTTCTCAAGGTTCAGATTCTGCTAGTGTGGCTTCAGACTACAGGGACCGTCAGGTGCAGTTTCGATTCAAGGACCATCAGGTGCGGTTCAGCGATCAGGAACAGGGGTACAAGATGAGATCCTGACAACACAAGGACCAGGGATTTAGGTTTAGGACGTGGCCATGCAAGGACCAGGGATTCAAACTACACAGGAAGAGAGACCACACAACATACAGCTGTACAAGTGCACACTACTCAGACTACTTTTATACTTAGATTCCTCCTATGTATTGACTGGGGGCGTTTACAATGTGCATCTGCTGCCCCTTAAAGAGAAGGAGACCTCAGGAGTGAATTTGGTGCACAGAAAGCAGGGAAATGTGCCGGAGACGAGGCTTCCCTCCATTTATGGGAAAAGTGGAATCGTGCAGGGGTGCCAGCATTAGTATTACAGCAGCAAAGAGATCATTTTTCTTTCCCATCTTGATTGAAACTTGTGTCCAGCTTATAATGTAAAATGTCCTTCTTAAGTTATTTAATGAATGAACGATCTGTAGGATGAACGACCTCGTGCAAGCCTAGATAGGTCCAGCAGTGTCATCTGTTATTTTGATTCTATTAAGCCAATGGGTTGCTGGTCTTCCTATTTGCCTTGTTTCTTCTATTCTTCCGGCCATGATGTCCTTGCTAAGTGATTGCTCTATGACATGTCCAAAGAAAGCAAGCTGTAGCTTAGAGATCCTTGCTTCAAGTGATATGTCTGGCTTGATTTGTTCCAAGATTGGTTCATTTATTCTTCTTGCCATCTATGGTATTGAAAATATACTTCTCCAGCTCCACATTTTGAAGGCTTCGATAATTCTGCCGTCTTGCTTATTTATCTTCCAGGCTTCACAGCCATATGTTACTACAGAAAAAAGATTATAACCATATACGGACTATTTATGAGGCGTGTCTTCATCGCCAGTAAAATCTTCCTTGATTTGAAGACCACTGTCCAGTGTCTTCTTTGTTGATTAGCCCAAAGCTATTCTCATATTGTCTTTTGGTGTTGTCGCTGTTTTTGAGTGATCATTGATCCGAGAAGGTTGAAGTCCTTTATAACTTCCAGTTCATTGCCTTCAATCTTAAACTAGTTACGGTTGTACCTGGCAGTAGTCAATATCTTTTTCTTCTTTGTATTGAGTAGCAGTCCCATGACCAAACTTTCCATCTTGACACTTCATAATACAGTGGCTTGCGAAAGTAATCACCCCCTTGGATTTTTAACTATGTTGTTACATTACAATCTGTGCTTAAATATTTTTGTAATCCAATTTGTGTGTGATGCATCAGCACTAAATAGTCTACGTTGATGAAGTGAAGTGAGAAAAATATAGGAATAAATTAAATTTACAGGTTCAAATAGCTAAAAAAATGTATAAATCCCTTTTGCTATGAAGCCCCTAAAAAAATCTGGTGCAAGCAATTATCTTGAGAAAATTACATGATTAGTGAAAGGAAGTCTACCTGTGTGTAATCTAAGTGTCACATGGTCTCTCACAATATACCACCTTTTCTGAAAGACCACATAGGCTGTAACACCATTAAGCAAGAAGCACCACTAACCGAACAACAACATGAAGACCAAGGAGATCTCCAAACAAGTCAGGAGAAAGTTATTGAGAAACATAAGTCAGAGCTGGGTTTTAAAAAAATATTCCAATCTCTGATGATTAGAGTTGAGCGATACTTTCCGATATCCTAAAGTATCGGAATCGGAATGGTATCGCCGATATCACTAAAATATCGGCGATACCCGATATCGATACCGGAAGTCCCATGTAAGTCTATGGGAACAAAATATCGAAATTAAAAAAAACCCATTCTTGCCTTGTTGGTTAATTGTACATGAAGGAAAACAACAAAGAGTAATGTAGAATGTATTGTGGAAGGTTGAGGAGACATTAAAGGCATAGATGTTTAACCCAATCAAATGGAATAGCATAAATATTTTTTTTTTTAAAGATGTTCGGATTGACGAAGAAATTGACAATGTTAACGTTTTTTATATTTTGGCAAATATGTATATTACACAACTTCCATGCTCTTCATCTTCACCTTTTTAACTTTTCACACACTTTCTCCTTCATAATCTTCTGCAGCATCATCTTTTTCATCAAATTATTTTTCATCTTCACCTTCTTTATCTTCTTCTTAAACTTCTTGCTATTCATCTTTGTTAACATTACTCATATTCTTCTTATTAAACTATTATTCTTATTCATATTCTGCTTCATCTTCTTCATCATATTCTTATTTGTGACAGAGAATCCTGTACTTGTAATCTGTCAAAGTATGAATTTTTCATCCTTCCGTTCTTGCTGTCACAAAAGATTTAAATTACAACAGTATTTGTCCGTGTTCAGTTTAGCCTGCAGCAGCAGGCATTTTCCAGGGGCACCACGAGGAGGAACGGACTCACCCCCATACACTGCTTAGTCTTCTTCTGCTTAGAATTTAGAGCATATATTTTGCTCTTCATTTTGGTCTTATACTTCATGTTCTTCTGCTTTTAGATCTTCTGCTTATTGTTCTTGTGTCTCTTGTTCCGTATCTTGTATTTGTAGCACAATCTTGTACCAGCTGATGTTACTGGGACACGGTTACTAAGCAGGAGGTACCTGTGCTCCAAAGCACTACCAAGGACCAGCAGACGTTGCTGGAACTCGGATACCAAGATGGAGGCACCTAGGCCAAAGGCACTGCGGAGAACCAGGTGACGGTACTGGAACCCGGAGGGGCAGCAGAAGGAAAAGAGCCAATGGCACAACCGAGGACCAGCTGACGTTACTGGGACACGGTTACTAAGCAGGAGGTACCTGTGCTCCAAAGCACTACCAAGGACCAGCAGACGTTGCTGGAACTCGGATACCAAGATGGAGGCACCTAGGCCAAAGGCACTGCGGAGAACCAGCTGACGGTACTGGAACCCGGAGGGGCAGCAGAAGGAAAAGAGCCAATGGCACAACCGAGGACCAGCTGACGTTACTGGGACACGGTTACTAAGCAGGAGGTACCTGTGCTCCAAAGCACTACCAAGGACCAGCAGACGTTGCTGGAACTCGGATACCAAGATGGAGGCACCTAGGCCAAAGGCACTGCGGAGAACCAGCTGACGGTACTGGAACCCGGAGGGGCAGCAGAAGGAAAAGAGCCAATGGCACAACCGAGGACCAGCTGACGTTACTGAACCCCAGTAACACAGGAGCAAGTGTTGACTGTGCTAACAGCACTTCCGAGCAACAACTGGCGGTGTTGGAGCCCAGGGTCAAGGAGGATGTTTAAATACTAGATAAAGTAATTTCCTTGTTACCTGTCAATTTTAAATGTCTATACTTCAAACAAGAGAAAGATAACCTTTACTACCATAAGATGATGATTTCATTTAAACTAATATCTAGATAAATAAAGAATTGACAAACATAAACACATACATTAACATGTTGAACAGCAATGCAAACCACAAAATAAATTAGTTAAGGAATCTGCTATACGGTTGTACATAAAAGCATACAAGTACATATCTGAATCCATTAATGATGGATAAGTAACAGTATGTACACCATTTTTATTGTATAGACAATGAATGTCTGACTTCAAAACATCATCAGCATTACAAGTTATCTGTGACATTACTAAAATGTTACATTTGCTGAATAATGTCACTAAACAGTTTATACAAAATTATACAATTTCCATCATGTAATACTCATAATATGTGGCAATAATCATGTTTATTAACAAACATAACCTTTAAAAAGTGCATAGTGCATAGTGAAAATTGCTATTTATGCCTGACTGTCGACTTGCAAGCATGACAACGGATAGATAAGGTATATATAGATGAGACTGCATAGCCACAGATGGTGAATGGCGATGTAATACTGTACCTCAATAAAGTGTGCGTCACTACTACATAATTTTTTTTATATAGCTTTATAAACAGGGTACGTGGATGTATGCTTGCGCCTTTGTTTTGACGCACAGACTGCCTTCCTGCTGAGACGCGTTGGGTAGTGAACAGTTGTGTGCAGTGTTCACTGTAGTCTGAGGTTTTCCTTTTTGGAGTGCAGATCACGCTCCAGTTAGTTCTTCAACCACTGCTGGTTGTAGTCTGCTGAGCGTGTGTCACTGGCACATCCTTGAAATTTTTCTCTAATTGTTGCTGCTCCACTCTATTACAAATAAATAAAATCTATTAGTGTGACGCGCTTCCATCCGTATACAATACATTGGTTGCAAACACTATAGAAGTACACAAAGGGGCCTTTCACACCTACTGAACAGTTGTGTGCAGTGTTCACTGCAGTCTCTGCGGAATAACCACACTTAGGCCTTATAACTTTTCAGACTTTCTTTATCAATCTACCAAGATGAAGAAGGCAGGGAGTAAGGCACGTGGTCGTGGAGTTTCTTCAGGGAGAGGACGTGGGGATTCTGTGGCTGCTGCGGCCCCCAGTGACACAGCATCCACCAGTTTTCCCCGGGCCGTGAGCGTTCCTTTATGCGCACTTTTGTAGGAGCTCGGAGTACCCCCCTGCTGCGGGAAGAACAAATTAAAGCCGTTGTTGTTTGGATCTCAGCCAATGCATCGACTTCAATTGCTTCCACCTCCTCTCAGGACCACAGCACTGTTGGGCAACCATCTGTCTCTTCACCGCCTGGCAAATTGCCCAGGCAGTCAGAGAGTTCTGTACAGGAGCCAGCTGAGTGTCTGCTTCTGTTCTCAGAATCTATTGGCTTGCAAACAGGGGCCCAGCCAAGCAGCATTCTGTAATGTGAAGAAGAGGGAGTATGCAGTGATGCGCAACAGCTGTGTCTCTCTGAATCTGAAGAGGCGGGTGAGACAGTGCCGATGGTCAGCACACCGCAGAACGCATCTGATGATGATGATGAGACCCAGGTGCCAGTTTCTGTTGAGCATGGTGCTGGCCAGACCACCCAACAGCAGGTGTTGGAAGAGGGTAGTGGAGATGATGAGGTCCAATACCCAACATGGCATGAAGAACAGGAAGGTGGTGGGAGCAGCTCAGAGGAATAATAATAATATTTATTTATATAGCGCCATCATATTCCGCAGCGCTTTACAGTTTAGCAGTTTCAGAACACAAGTCATAAGTAACAACGTTAACAATACAATAATTTAAGCTAAATAAGTCGCCCCTGCTCGTGACAGCTTACAATGTACAATGAGATGGGGGAGATACAAAGTATAGGTGTTATATACAATGGTGCATTTACAATGATGTTCCAGCCATCTTAAGGGACTGAGGGATGGAGATAGTGAATGGGCTAGAGACACACACACACTTACACAGAATACATAGAATGACTTTGATTAGTGAATGTGATAGGCCGCTCTGAACAAATGTGTTTTGAGGGAGCGCCTGAAACCATGCAAATTGTGGATAGTCCTAATTTCTTGGGGTACAGCATTCCAGAGGATTGGCGTAGAGCAGGAGAAGTCTTGGAGTCGGGAGTGGGAGGTACGTATTAGTGCAGAGGTTAGTCGAAAGTCGTTTGCAGAGCGCAGCAGTCGGTTAGGCCGATAGATAGAAATGAGGGAGGAGATGTAGGAGGGGTGCTGCACTGTGGAGAGCTTTGTGGGTGAGAACCAGTACTTTGGTTGAAAGCTGGGAGAGGCCTAGAGAAATGGTTAGTGATAGAAGGAAGATAGAGGAAGACATTGCCCCAACGGTACAAACAGGAGGGAGAGTTAGGCTGCAGACTCGGTTGCCTGTAGCCTCCAGTTTGGCACCTGTTCGGAGCAGTTGTGTTCCAAAAGTCAAAACGTGCGCTCCCAGGACTTGCACTGCGTGGTCCTTTTTTCACACACTTGCACATGATATTTGCTATGTGAAATGCAAGCTGTGTAATCAAAAATTAAAAATAGCTAAAAGTGTCAGTCACCTCAATACCACAAATATGTGGAAACATGTGCGGACAAAGCACGTAGTTGAGTTACAAAGACACACTGGAGATGTAGGCCAACCTACAGCAGCACCTACATCTTCAGGTTGTGTTGAAGCCTCTTCATCGAGCTCACACACAGCTGGTTATGCTTCCTCACAGGATCGCCATGGAAGAACCTCGGCCACTGTTGTCCAGAGACAAACTGTTATTCCACACACAGCAGCAAGTTCCCTGTCATCCTCACACTCCCAGGCCACAAAACAGCCAGCGGTAGCACAGGCATGGGATAAAAGACGGCCATACTCCGCAAACCATGCACGAGCACAGGCTCTGAATGCTGGCATTGCAAAACTCCTGTCCCTTGAAATGCTGTGATTCAGGCTGGTGGAGACAGACAGTTTCCGTAACTGAATATCATTGTCAATCCCACAATACAATGTGCCAAGCCGATTTCATTTCAGCAGGCAAGCCGTCCCTGGTCTGCAAAAGCATGTTGAGGGAAAAATTAAACATGCGCTACTAAAAGCCCTCAGTAGCAAGGTCCACCTGACCACCGATGCGTGGACCAGTACCCATTGTTATGATCTGCTACAACCAGTAAGGAAAGAAGGGAATTCTGTCCCTACAATACAACTAAGCTGAATCCCTACGATGTAACGGGGAACCTGATCCTGCGACCAGACCCGCTAAAGTCCTCATCTAGTGTGAACGAAGACCTATAGTTGCGAGGGAGTAATCCCTACAAGATCTAGGGACTGGGAGAAAAGGTGGACACCTCCTAGTCCTAACATAAATTGTAGCATGGATAATTAAACAGAAAAATAAATACTTTGTGATCCTAACATCAAGCAAAACTCACAGATTAAGGCACCTAAGCACCCGGCTAGCTTAACAGTAGATAATACAATGAAGTCAAGCAAAGCCAGAAGGGCGGAGCCAGACTAAATAGGGAAAAAAGGTCATGTGACCAGCAAACTGAAACAAAACCTAACAAGAGGGTTCTAACACCCATGGCCAGGGACAATACCTTTCCCTCACTGCCCATTGGGTCAATGTTGTGCAGCCGGGTACTGATCTTGCGAGTGGCGCTGTACGTGTTCTGCCAACTCCAAGGATTGCAGGAATCAAGTCTGTACACATTGATTCCTCCTCCTATTCCAGTTCCTCAGAATCATCGCTGCAGGAGCCGTCACGGTCTACCTCCACATGGACCCGTGAACGTTTACCTGTTGCGACCGATATGAGCACAGCCGTGTCCAAATGTCAACAGGCCATCCTGAAATTAATTTCCATGGGGAATCTTAGCCACACAGCGCAGGAGCTCTGTAATGCCATAAAGCAGGAGAGCGACGTGTGGTTTTTGGAAGAGAATCTACAGGCAGGCTTGGTAGTGTGTGACAATGGCCGAAATCTGGTGTCAGCTCTGGGCCTTGGCAACCTCACTCACATACCATGTCTGTCATATGTGCTCAACTTGGTCGTGCAGAGTTTTTTGAGGGACTATCCGGATCTTGATGCACTGCTGCACAAGGTCCGCCTAGAGTGCGCTCACTTGCGACGTTCCAGCATGGCCAGATCGCTGATTGCAGCTCTGCAACGCAGATTTCACCTTCATGAACATCGCATTATATGTGACGTACCCACCAGGTGGAATTCCTCGTTACATATGTTGGAGCGGTTGTGTGAGCAGCAGCCAACAGTAATGGAGTATCAGCTGCATCAGGCGCAGTCAACTCGCAATTTGCGGCGTTCACACTTCACCACTACTGAGTGGGCCTCTATAATAAGAATAATAATATTATTTATTTATATAGCGCCATAATATTCCGCAGTGCTTTACAGTTTAACAGTTTCAAAACACGAGTCATAAGTAACAACGTTAACAATACAATAATTAAAGCAAAATCAGCCGCCCCTGCTGGTGAAAGCTTACAATCTACAATGAGGTGTGGGAGATACAAAGTACAGGTGTTTATATACAATGGTGTTTTTTACAATGATGGTCCAGCCATTTTAAGGAAGTGAGGGATGCATGGAGATAGTGAATGGGCTACACACACAGAATTACACATAGAATGACTTTGATTAGAGAATGTGATAGGCCACTGTGAACAAATGTGTTTTGAGGGAGCGCCTGAAACCATCCAAATTGCGGATAGTCCTAATTTCTTGGGGTAGAGCATTCCAGAGGATTGGCGCAGCGCGGGTGAAGTCTTGGAGTTGGGAGTGGGAGGTACGGATTAGTGCAGAGGTTAGTCGAAGGTCGTTTGCAGAGTGCAGCAGTCGGTTAGGCCGATAAATATAAATAAGGGAGGAGATGTAGGGGGGTGCTGCGCTGTGGAGAGCTATGTTGGTGAGAACCAGTAATTAGAATTGGATCCTATAATGAATGGGCAGCCACTGCCAGTGTAATGAGTGGCGAATAACTCTATGAAGGATATCTGCCACGTTTTGCGTGCGTTTGATGAGTCAACGCGGATGGCGAGTGCAGATGATGCACTAGTCAGCCTGACTGTCCCCCTTATCTGCCTGCTTCAAAAAACACTGCAAGCACTAAGGCATGAGGTTTTGGAAGAGGTGGAGGATGAGGAGTCACAAATTCCATCACCTTCTGGACAGTCAGCGCAACGTGGTTCTTCACAAAGGGCTGGAGGACTTTCAAAGTACCATGCTGTATCAACAATTGAACCTCCAGAGTCGCTGTCTATATTTTCATAACCATTACAAACTTTTAATGTATTTACAAAGCACATAATGTACATTTTTTGTCTATCCTTTTGTAATGCTATTGTGTTTCCATAAACTGATGTTACAGAATTATGATACAAAGTTTTTAAATTTTGAGTTTTAAATTTTGTAAATTTATATGTATTTGAAGGACTTTGTGAGGAGGAGTCAATGGAGGAGGAAGACATCGCTCCAGAGGGAGGTAGACAATGCTCTAGTCAGTATGTAGACCAAGGGTGGGGTGATGCACAGCAGGCGGAGATGACGCCTCTTGCAGGGGACAACGTTTCTTGGCCAGTTGGGAGTCTGCAGCACATGGTTGATTTCATGCTGCAGTGGCTGAGAAACGACCGCCGCATCGAACACATTCACACCACGTCTGATTATTGGGTGTACACCCTCCTAGACCCTCGCTACCGGGACAACTTACAAAGCCTCATCACACCGTTGAACCGGGAGCGTAAAATGCGGAAGTACCAAGACACACTGGTGCAATCCATAATGTTCTCCATTCCAGCCAAGAGCACTGCTGCTGCTACTGATTTACAAAGCAGCTCTGTGCGTCGAGGCAGTGGAGACAGCTCTGCAACAAGAGGGAGCACAAGCAGCGCCTCTGCACAGGGCAAGACCAGTATGTTCCAAATGTGTCGAAGTTTTGTGGCAGCGCCACCAATGTCTACACCATCCGAGACGGCTCCAGTCAGCAGGAGGCAACATTTCCGTAAGATGGTTACAGACTACATGTCTTGCCCTCTCAGTGTACTCTCAGATGGCTCTTCCCCATTCAAGTTTTGTGTCTCTAAGCTGGATACATGGCCAGAGCTTAGCCAGTATGCATTGGAGGTGCTGGCTTGATCTGCTGGCAGTGTATTATCGGAGCGCGTCTTTACTGCTGCAGGTGGTGTACTAACAGACCGTTGCATGCGACTATCCTACGATAATGTACAACGGCTTACTTTTCTGAAAATGAACTAGGCATGGATCTCGCCTGAATTTGCCTGTCCGGTTTCAGATTAACTAACTGGTTGACAACGTTTTCCATGTCTCCTGTTATGTTCATCTTTCTACCACCTGAGCTATACTCCCTGGGCTACAACACTGCCAGTTGCTGCTCAGAAGTGTCGTGTCCACAGACCAATACACAAGCTATAGTAATAGTGGGGTTCAGTAACGCCTGCTGTTCCCCTGCTGTGTGTCCGGCAAAAATTACTGCTACCTAGCTACACATGTTTAAAAAAACATGACATGTTAAAGTGGCTAGTGCTACACATAGATATCAGGCTACACCCTTATTTCTAAGCTGTAAACAAGTGAAACGTCAAATTTAAAACCATTCAATGATTAGTGTTGGTAACAAATCTGTAACTAAATAATTGTGACATATTATGGCAGATATCCACATGTCTAACACAAAAGCATACTTATGCTATAGGGTACTGATGGTGAACCTTCTCACTCCATAACTTTGACCAATCCAACTCACATCATGCCTCAAATGCTGCAATGTTGGAAGTGCATAATGTGGGTTGAACTTTGACAACAGCTGCAGTGCGAAGGTTATCCTTCTGTGTTCTTGGCTTTTAAATAAAAGCATACAAGTAAATATAATAATACATTGTTGATTAAGGGACATGATGTACACCTGTAATATTGTGCAAACAATGGATGTAGGACTATTCCTCTTCAACATTACTTATATTTGTGTCATTTGAAAAAATACATATTTTAGTTAAAAATTAAAAACCCATGTTCAGTAGCTGTGAAAGGCCCGTTTGTGTACTTCTATATTGTTTGCAACCAATGTATTGTATACGGATGGAAGCGCGTCACACTAATAGATTAGATTTATTTTAAATGGAATGTAGCAGAACCAATTGGAGATAAATGAAAAGGATGAGCCACTGAGACACGCTCAGCAGAGTACAAGCAGCAGTGCTTGAACATGTAACTGGAGCGTGATCTGCACTAAAAAAAGTAAAAAACACAGACTGAAGTGAACACTGAAACACAACTGTCCACAATCTGTGAAAAGCTCCTTTCTGTACTTCTATAGTGTTTGCAACCAATGTATTGTATACGGATGGAAGCGCGTCACACTAATACTATTAGGATGAGCCACTGAGACACGCTCAGCAGAGTACAAGCAGCAGTGCTTGAACATGTAACTGGAGCGTGATCTGCACTAAAAAAAGTAAAAAAACACAGACTGAAGTGAACACTGAAACACAACTGTCCACAATCTGTGAAAAGCTCCTTTCTGTACTTCTATAGTGTTTGCAACCAATGTATTGTATACGGATGGAAGCGCGTCACACTAATACTATTAGGATGAGCCACTGAGACACGCTCAGCAGAGTACAAGCAGCAGTGCTTGAACAAGTAACTGGAGCGTGATCTGCACTCAAAAAAGTAAAAAACACAGACTGAAGTGAACACTGAAACACAACTGTCCACAATCTGTGAAAAGCTCCTTTCTGTACTTCTATAGTGTTTGCAACCAATGTATTGTATACGGATGGAAGCGCGTCACACTAATAGTATTAGTGTGACGCGCTTCCATCCGTATACAATACATTGGTTGCAAACACTATAGAAGTACAGAAAGGAGCTTTTCACAGATTGTGGACAGTTGTGTTTCAGTGTTCACTTCAGTCTGTGTTTTTTACTTTTTTGAGTGCAGATCACGCTCCAGTTACTTGTTCAAGCACTGCTGCTTGTACTCTGCTGAGCGTGTCTCAGTGGCTCATCCTTTTCATTTATCTCCAATTGGTTCTGCTACATTCCATTTAAAATAAATCTAATCTATTAGTCTAATAGATTAGATTTATTTTAAATGGAATGTAGCAGAACCAATTGGAGATAAATGAAAAGGATGAGACACTGAGACACGCTCAGCAGAGTACAAGCAGCAGTGCTTGAACATGTAACTGGAGCGTGATCTGCACTAAAAAAAGTAAAAAAACACAGACTGAAGTGAACACTGAAACACAACTGTCCACAATCTGTGAAAAGCTCCTTTGTGTAGTTCTATAGTGTTTGCAACCAATGTATTGTATACGGATGGAAGCACGTCACACTAATAGATTTGATTTTTTTTTCTAATATAATGGAGCTGCACCAATTCCACAAAATAAAAAAAAAAAAAAAAAAAAAAAAGAGTCAGTGACACGTGCAGATGCCTACAAACAGCGGTGGATGCAGAGCAAACTGCAGCGTCACCTGCACTGTCACACACACACCTTGCACAGAGCTGTTAAAACAACACTGGCAAAATGAAGCTTTACACAGCGGTTGGTAAACTAGCCTGCCTCAAGCACAGTAGTACACAAAATCGCAATATCTAACTGTCCCTCAGAGTGAGCAGAGTAGCGTTCTGTCCCTTACTGAGTTCACAGCACAGTGACGCTAAAATGGCGGCGGCGCCTTTTATAGTGCATTCTGACATCATTTCAGCAGCCAATCACAGCCATGCCATTAGTTAAGATGACCGCAGCATTACAGGATGTGCCCACACTTCGTAGGATTCCTCATTGGCTGACTAAAATCACATTGCCTCTCAAAGAATTATGGGAACTTCCGATTCCGGTATACGATATGGAAAAAGTATCGGAATTAAGTATCGGAATTCCGATAACGCGAATATCGGCCGATACCCGATACTTGCGGTATCGGAATGCTCAACACTACTGATGATCCCTGGAGCCCCATCAAATACATTTTCATTAATTGAAAAGAACAAGGTACCACAGCAACCTGCTAAGAGAGGGCCACCCACCAAAACCCACAGCCCGAGCAAGGAGGGCATTAATCAGAGAGACACCACAAAGACCAAAGATAATCCTGAAGTAGCTGACGAGACTGGAGTATCTGTCCATACAACCACAATAAGCTGTACAATCCATAGAGGTGGCTTTAATGAAAGAGTGGACAGAAAAAAGCCTTTACTTACACACAAAAAGTGTAAGGGTCCTTTTGAGTTTGCCAAGACATGTGGGAGACTCGTCAAATGTATAGAGGAAGGTGCTGTGGATAGATGAGACCAAAATTTAACTTTTTGGACAAACAAGGTTAATTCTATGTCTGGCACCAAACAATCATTCCAAGAATACCATCCCCATAGTGAAACATAGTGGTGGTAGCATCATGCTGTGGTGATTTTTTCAGAAACAGGGACAGGTTAAATGGTCCCAGTTGAGTGGAAGATGGATAGTGCGAAAAGCATGGATATTTTTCAACAAAGCCTGTTTTAGCCTGTCAGTGATTTGAGAGTGGGATGGTGGTTCAGATTCAAACAAGATAATGGTACAAAGCATACTGTTAAAGCAACACTCTAGTGGTTTAAGGGTAAACATGTAAATGTTTTGGAGTGACCTAGTCAAAGCCCAGACCTTAATCCAATTGAAAATCTGTGGTCAAACTTGAAGAGTGCTGTTCACCAGAGAAAAACATCTAACTTGAAGAAGCTGGAATAGTTTTGTCTTGAGGAATGGGCAAAAACCCTCTGGCAAGATGCGGAAAGCTCATAGAGGCTTATCCAACATGCTCATTGGAGTCCAGCTGTGTTTAATTAAACTGATAGGACTTGATTTGTAAAGGCACACACATGTCTATATAAGACCTCACAGCTCACAGTGCATGTCATACCAAGTGAGAATTATGAGGTCAAAGTAACTGGCCAAGGAGCTGAGAGACAGAATTGTGGCACGGCACAGATCTGGTCAAGGTTATAAAATAATTTCTGAAGTACTCAAGGTTCCTAAGAGCACAGTGGCCTCCATAATCCTTAAATGGAGGAAGTTTGGGACCACCAGAAGTCTTCCTAGACCTGGCTGTCCAGCTAAACTGAGCAATCGTGGGAGAAGAGCCTTGATGAGAGAGGTAAACAAGAACCCCAATATCACTGTGGCTGAGCTCCACAGATGCAGTAGGGAGATGGGAGAAAGTTCCACAAAGTCAACTATCACTGCAGCCCTCCACCAGTTGGACCTTTATGGAAGAGTGGCCCAACAGAATCTTCTCCTCATTGCCAGACATATGAAAGCCCGCGTAGAGTGTGCTAAAAAAGACATGAAGGACTCCCAGACTATGAGAAACACGGATTTTGGTAAGAACTTACCTGTAAAATCCTTTTCAGCGAAGAAGGAAGGGAGACACACTAGTCATTACTAGTGGGTAGGCGGAGCCCACATAGGATAGAAACACCTCAGATTAAAAAAGTGTTGACCGGCCCCTCCAGCTTATAGGGCTCCTCCTACTCCAGCTCTCCAGTCGTACCCAAGCTAAGGAAGAGCAAATATCACCAGCGTAGCAACATAACCCCTTCTGAAGGACTTCAGAGAAAAAACAAGAAGACAGGTTATGCATATAGCCGAAACAACCACACAGTCCAGGTACTACTCACTGAACCTGACCACTGCGATGAGCTGGCAATGCTGGAACAGAGCCTTAGCGCGCCGACCTCAGCCCAGATAATCGCTATCAGAGAAGGGTCACGCCGCATCTGAAAACACAACAACACACTTCTGCCATGGGAGGGATGTGTGTCTCCCTTCCTTCTTCGCTGAAAAGGATTTTACAGGTAAGTTCTTACCAAAATCCGTGTTTCAGCAGCAGATGAAGGAAGGGAGACACACTAGTCATTACTAGTGGGACGTCCCAAAGCAGTCCAAAAATAAGGGTGGGCAAAAAAACCAAAAGAGGCAGATACCCAACAACCTAAATAAATGCGCAACTAGCGCTAAATACAAGTTCACAAGAACTTTAAACTACAGCCGCCTGCAGGACCCTACATCCTAAGGCTGCATCAGCGGAAGCACTGACGTCCACCTTATAAAATTTCGTAAATGTGTGGACGGAGCGCCAGGTCGCCGCCCGGCAGAGCTGAGCTGCCGAGGCCCCTTGATGAAAAACCCACGATGAACCCACAGCCCTTGTGGAGTGAGCTCGAATCTTAATCGGGCAAGGTTCGCCCTTAAGTCGGTAAGCCTCTAAAATGGCCGACCGAATCCAACGAGCTATAGAAACCTTGGAAGCTCGTTGCCCACGTCGACGACCTGCTGGAATCACAAACAGAGAATCCGACTTCCGAAAACTTTGAGTAATAGACAAATAGAACTTCAAAGCCCGCACCAAATCCAATGTGTGCAAGGCCCGTTCCTTTGCATTCCTTGGCTCCGGACAAAGCGAGGGCAACACAATATCCTGGTTAACATGAAACTGTGACACCACTTTAGGTAGGAAGTCGCCCCGTGTGCGAAGCACTACGCGATCTGGGTGAAACTCCAGAAAAAGGAGGCGAGCAAGAAAAAGCCGCCAACTCAGAGACCCTTCTCAAAGAAGTGACCGCCACTAGGAAGGCAACCTTCCAAGAGAGAAAGGAAAGATTAACAGAGTCCATAGGCTCAAAAGGCCCATGTTGAAGAGCCTCCAAGACAAGATTGAGTCGCCAAGGAGACACAAGCGCCTTCCGCGGCGGAAATTGACGGGTTACCCCGTGAAAAAAGGAACGTACGTCCCTACGCGAGGCGATAGCCTTCCGAAACAGCAAGGACAGAGCAGAAACCTGTCCTTTCAGAGTGCTAACTGCCAAACCCTTGTCCAGCCCGTACTGCAAAAAGGCCAACAAATTGGGAATGGAAAAAATCCTCGGGTTCCTAGAAGAACCCGAACACCACGAAAAGAAGGCTTCCCAAGTCTTGTGATAAATCCTAGTAGTAGCCGGACCTCTGGCAGCTCGCAGAGTGGCAATGACTTCGGCTGAAAAACCTTGACGGGTCAAGATTTCGGTCTCAAGAGCCACGCCGTCAAACGCAGAGACTTCAGGTCCGGGTGACGAACGAGCCCTTGGGTTTACAGGTCCGGGCGAAGAGGGAGTGGAAGTGGAGGTGCTGCCAAAAGCGACACCAGTGTCGAGAACCACGTCCTCCTTGGCCAATCTGGGGCTATCAATATAGCCGGGACTCTCTCCAGTCTGATCCGACGCAACATCAGAGGAAGTAAGGATATCGGCGGGAACACATAGATTAGCTCGAATTGGTCCCAAGGAGCCACCAGAGCATCCACCGCCACAGCCTTCGGGTCCTTGTACCTGGACATGAACGTCGGTAACTTGGCATTGAACCTGGAAGCCATCAAATCCACTTGGGGAATTCCCCAACGGGAGCACAGCAGTGCAAAAATTTTCGGATGAAGACTCCATTCTCCGGAATCCATCTTTTCGCGACTGAGGGAGTCCGCTGTGATATTCTGAACTCCTGGAATGTGTATCGCAGAGATGGCTGGCACTCTGGCCTCGGCCCATACCAGAATTCGAGACACTTCCATCATGAGCCTGAAGCTCCTCGTCCCACCTTGATGATTGATATACGCGACCGCCGTCGCGTTGTCTGTCTGCACTCGGACTGGTAGACCGCTTAAAGGGACCATCCAGTGTTGGAGGCAAAGGAAAATTGCCCTCAATTCCAGGATGTTGATCGGCAGGACAGACTCTTCCAACGACCATACTCCCTGAATCCAGAGATCGTTCCAGACACCCCCCCAGCCCGTCAGGCTGGCATCGGTGGTTACGATCGACCACCTCGGAGGGAGGAAGGACTTCCCCAGGGATAACACTTCCGGACGTAACCACCATCCTAGAGACTCTCTCACCCTGTGGGAGATGATGACACTGCAATCCAGTGAAAACTGCGATCGATCCCAACGGTTTAAAATGAGCATTTGGAGAGCCCTGGAATGAAATTGGGCAAACGGAATTGCCTCCATCGACGCCACCATCAAACCCAGAAGGCGCATACACCTTTGAAGGGACATTGCTGTCGAAGACTTCATTATATGTCAAAGAAGACTCGCTTGCTTGTCTGGAGGCAGAGACACCACTGCTCGTACCGTGTCGAATGCATTCCCAAAAACAGGATTGACTGTGACGGTTCCAGAGACGACTTCTCCCAATTGACCAGCCACCCGAAGTCCTCCAGGAGCTGAAGGGATAGATTGCGAGCCGTCACCGCCTCCTCCTTTGAGGACGCCACAATCAAAAGGTCGGCCAGATAGGGAAGAATCGTAACCCCCTGTCTTCGCAGAATCGCCATGAGAGGTGCCAGAATTTTCGTAAAAACTCTGGGTGCTGAGGCCAACCCGAATGGCAGGGCCACAAACTGGTAATGGTCCTGGCCTATGGCAAAACGAAGGAAGCGTTGGTGGGCCCTTCCGACGGGAACATGCAAAAAAGCGTCCCGAATGTCGATTCATTATGCGACAGGGCCGCCACAATGGAGTGAAGTGACTCCATGCGGGATTTCCGGGTACGGACATGCAAATTCAATCTTTTGAGATCCAGAATGAGGCGAAATTTGTCCTCCTTTTTGGGGACCACAAAGAGGTTGGAATAAAACCCTCTTCCCCGGCCCCCCGCGGAACCGGTACCACCACACCCTTCTGCAGAAGGGAATCGACCTCCCGCAGTAGAGCGGCAAATAGCTCGGGCTCTGACGGAATGCGAGAGTGGCAAAAACTGTCTGGGAGTCGAGAAAGAAACTCTACGAAGTAGCCTGCCGACACAACCCGCGTCACCCAGGCGTCCGACACGCGGGAAGCCCAAGTCGGTTTGAATTGGAGCAGGTGACCTCCCACTCGAGAGCCCTCGAGTGAGACCCTGGCGTCAGTCCGCCTTAGCGGGCTTTTTGTCAGCTTCCCACTTGTCTTGGCGGAAGCTCTATTTCCAGGGAGTGCGGGATTTCTGAGCGTTCTTTTTTCCCGAAAAAAGAGGGACGACCCGATCCCCAAGAGGGCTGACCGAACCGTCCCCTGGACCGAAAGGACCACCGACTACTACCGGCACTATGCCTGCCAGACGCAGAAGTCACAGCTCTTCGCTGTGGTAAAGCCGTTTCTTTTGCCTTTGCCTTGGCAATCAGCTCCGTGAGGTCAGATCCAAATAGCTGACCACCCTTGTAAGCTAAGGATAGCAAACCTTGCTTGGAAACCGCGTCTCCGGTCCACTGTCTAAGCCACAGTGCTATCCTGACTGTGATTGCCTAGGATTGCGCCCTGGACAGCAGTGACGCAGTATCCAAACCTGCATCACTGTCATATCGGGCTGCATCCTCCAACTTAAAAAGCCCATCTACCTTGGATAGAGGGGATCTATCTTGCCACGCCGTCCGTAGACGGTCTAACCAGCTTAGAGAAGCTTTACAAGCACACATGCTCTGAATCCATGACCCACGGCCTCGTAGATGGATTTCGCCGCCATCTCCGTTTTTCTGTCCAGCGGATTCTGCAAACTCGCCTTCCCTTTTAACAGGAAGTAATGAGGACTTGCTAAGCTGGGATAAAGGGACATCCACTTCAGGAGAAGGAATCCAATTATCAATCAATTCCGTCGTACACGGATACAGCTGAAAACACTTATCTGTAACAGGCGTTCCTTTAAGCCTACAGCACCTGGAATTCCCAGGCGGTCTCCCATCCAAGTACTAATCAGGCCCAACCCTGCTTAGCTTCCGAGATCAGATGAGATCGGGCGTGATCAGGGTGGTAATGCTGATCGCGACCTATGCGACTCCTGAAAACATCCGGGCCGAATTACTAGGACGTCTAGTTACCTCCTCCGGTAACTGGAACGCCTCCCTCATGGCTCCAATAAAAGCCTCTGTATGACCCAAAAGAGAAGCAGAGAGTCCCTGCCGATCCTCCTTATCCGAATCGGACACCTCCCCATCTGAGCTTGAAAGGGAAACCTTCCATGCCCGAGATCTCCGAGTCGCTGCGCGAGAATGAAGGCACCGGCCTGTGTCGCTTCCTCTGAGAGGATCTAGCTGACACCCAATAACCTAGAAGGTCAGACAGGCCATCAATAGAAGAGCGAGGGCCTCCATTCTGACATCACTGAAACCTCTGACCGCTGCGCCTGACGCCGTCGAGGTCTGCGTGTCAGATACGCGAGACTGATCCTGTAGCGGATCTGGGAGATGGTTCGCACCTCCTGGACCCTGATCTGACATGTCCTCACACAGTATATGGCAGGTTAAACCTGTCAGTAACTAGGACAGTGTGGTTTCTTAAAGAAGAAACGAACGCTGAAGGGTAAAAGCTCTTAAAGAGAGAGCTACCCCAGCTGTCCCCCAATAAAGGGTTAACCGCCAAAGAAGGGGTTAATGTCGCAGACTCCCCACAACCCTTGTTTAATCAAAAGGGTGTGCGAGCCCCAGGTGCCTCTTATGAGGTAACAGCTGCAGGACAGTGCTCTCAAAGGTATGCTTCTTTTACCTTTGTACACTAAACAAGAACGCTAAAATATTGCGCTGATTTGTACATCGCAATGACCGCCAAAGTCGCTAAGGGGATAGCTAACCACTTATGCGTCGTCAATGAGATCGCCCACTGTGGCAGCTACTAGCATATTAAAATGATCACAAAAAACGATCGCATTAGTATGCGTCGTTATAATTAACGTTAGCGGTAGCGTTCAGTGTTCTGCGCTGTGGGGGTGAGGGGTTAAGCTTCTGCCCTGACAGGCAGAAGCAACTCACCCAGCTGGCCGTGGTGTAGCGTCTCATATTGTCGGGAGGAGAGTGAGGAAGGAAGCCTTCCGCTTCCAGTAATGGCCGCCGCGCTGTTCTTCTGAGAGAGAAGCCGGAAGAAGACAGTAGTAAAGCGTGCGCTCAGAGCGCCGCGAAAATTCAGAAAAAAAAAAAAAGGGCGCGCGACTCCTCCGCTCTCCATGTCCTGCAGGCATCCACCTGCGGACAAAAGACACTAGTCACCAACATGTCACATGTAACAACGGGTGCCGCAGCAGTCGCTGAAGCACTCAAACACATTAAAATGTGAAGTACTCACCCCGCTGAGCGCCACAGGGACCCCTCAGAGATTTGTGGCGCTGTGCCCGTAGCTTCCCCCAGGGCGGGGAACGCAGTGACCCCAGAAGCGCGGTTTGCGTCCCCGCCAGGGAAGCAATCCTCATCCCCCAGGCCGGCAGGGTTCTGCAGGGACCACCTTACAGGGTAATACAGATCCGCCAAGGGAGAGGTGGGGGTCCAGCAGCGCTGAGACCCCTGAGACCTCTAGACCACTGGCGGTCCAAGTCTCTGTCCGACTAAAATAAAAAAAAAAAAAAATTCTGAGGAGCTGCTTCCAGCAGCGACTATCCTCTGACCTCAAATTTTAGACTGGAGAGCTGGAGTGGGAGGAGCCCTATAAGCTGGAGGGGTCGGTCAACACTTTTTTAATCTGAGGTGTTTCTATCCTATGTGGGCTCCGCCTACCCACTAGTAATGACTAGTGTGTCTCCCTTCCTTCATCTGCTGCTGAAACAAGATTCTCTGATGTGATGAGAACAAGATCAAACTTTTTGGTGATAATTTGAAGTGGTATGTGTGTAGAAAACCAGGCACTGCTCATCACCTGCCCAGTACAATCCCAGCAGTGAAACATGGTGGTGGCAGCATCATGCTATGGGGGTGTTTTTCAGCTGCAGGGATGGGATGAGGACAACTGGTTGCAATTGAAGGAAACATGAATGCAGCCAAGTACAGAGATATCCTGGCTGAAAACCTCTTCCAGAGTGCTCTGGACCTCAAATTTGGCCGAAGGTTCACCTTCCATCAAGACAATGACCCTAAGCACACAGCTAAAATAACAAAGGAGTGGCTTCAGAAAAACTCTATGACCATTTTTTACTGGCCCAGTCAGAGCCCTGACCTAAACCCAATTGAACATCTCTGGAGAGACGTGAAAATGGCTGTCCACCAACATTCACCATTCAACCTGATGGAACTGTAGAGGATCTACAAGGAAGAATGGCAGAGGATCCCCAAATCCATGTGTGAAAACCTTGTTGCATCATGCCCAAGAAGACTCATGGCTGTACTATCTCAAAAGGGCGCTTCTACTCAATACTGAGCAAAGGGTCTGAATACTTATGACCATGTGTTATTTCAGTTCTTCTTTTTTAAAAAATTTACAAAAATGACTACATTTCTGTTTTTTTTCAGTCAAGATGGGGTGCAGAGTGTACATTAATGAGAAAAAAATGAACTTTTTTGAATTTACCAAATGACTGCAATGAAAGAAAGAGTGAAAAATTTAAAGGGGTCTGAATACTTTCCGTACCCACTGTATGCTTGTTGCTATTAAAGTGTGATCATCTGCATATTTAAGATTGTTGATGACTCATTCAGCAATTTTGATTTCTTTATCTTTTTTGTCAATTCCAGTCTTCCTGAAAATAGCTTCTGCATAGAAATTGAAGAGAAATGGTATCAGGATTCAACCTTGTCTGATACTTCTCGCTACTTTGAACCATACCATGTCACCTTGTTACATTTGGACTATTGCTTTGTGTAAAGGTTCCTAATGAGGCTGACTAGATGGTTCGGTACACCCGTAACCTACATGGTATTAAAGATTCTGGCGATTAAACAGTCTAATGCTTTGCTATAGTCGATGAAGAAAAATAGATCTCCTTGTTGTATTCTTTGGCCTTTACCATTATCCATTTAATGTTAGTGATATATCTGTTCCTCCTCTGCCTTTTATGAAACCTGCTTTTTCTTCTGGCAGCTCTTTGTCAAATTAAGTCTGTAACCGTCTTTGTAGGATCTTCACCAGTGTTTTGTTGGCATGAGGTATGAGCGCAATAATCAGATAGTTTCCATTTCCATATTTCTCTTCTTCAGAATAGGAATAAACACCAATCTTGTCCAGTCCTTGGGCCATTTACCAGTTGTTCATCTTTCTGTCATGGTTTCATCACTGACTATGGCTTAGAGATGCTGTGAGTGACTGCTCAGCCGCCCTATGGGATCTCCAATGTGCTGGACTCTCTGTTTTTTGAGTGACAGTCCAGTCATCCAATCTGGTCCTGAGATGTACTGGGCTGCCATCATTTTGATTGACAGCCCTGCTGCTCAATCTAGTTCAGCCTGTGGGCGTTTCCCCATGTGCCTTCTGTCCTCAATGATTTGCAAGCTTTTTAGCTGTTTTGCTGGGAGTAGCACATTGTCAGTTGTAGCTTAGATTAGTTAGGTGTGTTTGCTTGCTCTATATCTATTTGATCTTGTTGATGGACCTCAAACTTGTCATGGCCATTCATGTTGAATATTCCTTTCTGCTTTTGACACTCTATGATTTAGGTATTTGACCCCCGACTTGGCCTCTGACTATCTGCTTGTTGCACCCTCTTGTCTTGATGTACTCTCCTGCCAATTTACCCTTAACTATTATCTAAACATGCCTTTGTCTTACCCCCATGTACTACGAGCCCTACTGGAATCTGACCTTTGACCTCCTGACTCCCCTGTCTCATGGAATGCCCATGCGTAGTGACTCAGAGTCACATTACAACTCACAATTTACTTTGTTTTTCTGCCAACATGGATCCAATTCACACGCTTGGTGATCATGTAGCAAACCTGTCTCTAGCGATTCAAATTTGGCTGAAAAAACACCAGTCTTGAATCTTCAAAGTCCCAGTTGCAGGGCCAGGTGTTCAACTTCATGAAAACACCCCATAGCTCTTCACTGCCAGCAAAGACTGCAAAGTCTGCCACATATGATCTTCAGTTGGTCTCCCCCTAATTAGTAGTGCCCTTCCTGATAAAAATTTTGGGGAGAGAAACCAATTTACGGTGTTCAGGGAGAATTTTTCGGTTATTCTTTACCCTACCATCCGGTCTTCAGGGGATGGGAATAGTCATGTACCTATTGCGATGAGGCCCTTAGAATTGAACATTTTCTTTGTTCCGACAAGCCACAGAACAGTATTTAGCTGATGTTTTTTTATGCCTTAGGGACGAACCTGACAGAATGCTGTGGCTAGGATCATTAACCTGACACAGGGGATCAACACTGCTGAGTACTACTGTATTAAATTTCAACAGTGGTCCACAGAGGCTCAATGGAAGAAAGCTACCTTTAGGAGGCAATTTCACAGAGGTCTGCCTGAATCCCTGAAGTATGCTCTGGTTCTGCATGATCCCCCCTGTTCTTTGGCGAAGCCATAACCCAGTTAATATGGATGGACTGTAGAATTCATGAGTGGCTAGGTGGGCAGTGGGATGCATTGTCTTCTTCCACAGAGCAGGCCCGTTTACCCAGGGTAGAGTCAATGGAGCTTAGAGCTGACAGTTTTTGTGCAACATCAAAGAAACAGAGACAGGATCTTGGACTCTGTTTCTACTGTGGTCTCATAGGACATTTTTTAAAGGACTGTTCAGCTCACCCATGAAAACATATAAGTAAGGGTGACAGTTGAGCAGGTCACCCAGACTTTCAGATATCCTTTTTCTCCTCAGATAAAGTACTGCTCAAAATGGTTTTGTCTTTCAAAAACCAGGTATTGCTAGCATTGGCTTTCATTGACTGCGGCTCTGCAGCTAACTTTATTGATTGTGAACTGGTCCGGAGATTACGATTAGAGGGATAGTTAGTCTGACAAAACCCATTCACATTTTTGTGATTAACAAAACACTGCTAATTCTGAACTTTGTCAAATTCTTAATGGTGAAATTCTTGCTTCAACAAGAAGCACATCACTCTGAATCCATTTCCTGTTTAGTCTTCGATAAGTTACCTGCTAGGGTAGTATTGGGGCTTCCATGATTGCTCATTCATATTCCTGTTATTTATTGGTGTCAGTAGGAAATTTTTAAGTGGGGCCCCAAATGTCATAAGAAATGTATAAGCTCTGTTCAAGCATGCTCTGCAAGTCTAGAGGGTACCTGAAAGACTTGGGAGATGTGTTTTTGGAAAAAAAAGGTGGAGAAATTACCTCCCTAATGACAATATAACTGTGCTATTGATCTTGTCTCTGGTGCCAAATTACCTAAAGCTTGCCTGTATAATTTATCTGGACTTGCATGTTCCACCATGAAAAATTATGTGTCCCTCCTCCTCCCCGTGTGGCTGCCGGATTCTTCGTTGTGAAATAAAAGATGGAGGTTTCTGTCCTTGCCTCGTTTTCCAAGTACTAAACAAAAGCACAATTAAGAATATATACCCTCTTTCACTCATCTATGATCTTTATAATCAGCTTTCTGGTGCAAAATGCTTTTCTAAACTTAACCTAAGGGCGGCTTACAATTTTGATATGCATCCAGAATGGCGATAAGGGGAAAACAGTGTTTTTAAAGTCAAAGGGTCTTTTAGAAAATCTTGTCATACCTTTTGGTTTGACCAATGCACCAGCAGTGCAGTGTTTCATAACTTTAGGAATGATGTATTTGATGATGGCATTGGGAGATTTGTTGTTATTTACCTCCATGATATTTAATTATTACAAAGATTGATAGAAAATTGTTTGTTTGCGAAAATTGAGAAATTTATTTTTTCTGCTCAAGAAGTTTCAATTCTGAGACATCGGCTGTTAGAGGTAGAGTTCCTGCTTCTGCACAAGGGAATCTCGAGCCATCCGTGCTGCGGTCTCCCATCAGTCTCCGGCCACAGTGGACTCTGCTCAGCTTAACGTCTGTCCCAGCGTCTCGCCCAGTCTAACAGTGTGCAGAGTTACTGCTGCTTCTCCAGGCTATGCTATTGTGGCCAGTACTGGTTAGCGGCAAGCAGACGTCTTTAGGACAAAGTCCTTGTTTTCCCCTTCTGAGCATACCCAGAGTGAGATCTTTCATTGGATATCAGGGGTCACATGCTCAGGTACTGCAGCAGCTCCTATTGGTCCGCCAGGAAGGTCCTATGACTACTGGTGTTCTGGAACAGTTTCATTGGTCCTTGTTTCTGGCAGGTCCTGTAGCTGTTGCTATAAAAGGGTGCATGGCTGGGCCGCCATGCGCTAATATCAATCGTTATATGCTTTGCGCCAGTGTAGTCATGCGTGTGTGTGGTTAGGGCCCAACTGAAATAAGCCCCTAGAATACCGACTTAATCGGTGAGGAGTTTTGTATGCTAGCTGGTCAGGGTCGGTGTCCTAGATGCCCTAGATTACCGGCATAACCGGTGAGGAGTTTAATTGCCGTATTCAGGGCCTGGCGTTCAGACACCATAGATTGCGGGTGACTCCCGGGAGGACATTAGAGCATGATCACGTTCTATGTTCGCTTAGCAGTCAACTGTGTACCTTGGTGCCTGACAGGACACAGAAGTTTGTCTCAGCGGCTCTGTAACGTAACAGGGTTCGCTTTCAACGCTAGACAGCGCCCTAGCGTGTTTATTTTGCGACTCAGTGGTGTTAAGTGAGGTAGCATACATCGCCATATAGCGCTGCGGCACTCTTTCTAGCGGCTCTGTGGAATAACAGAGTTCGCACATATTGCCACAGCGCGTTCCGGAGTTTATTTTGGCAACTCTGCAGGATAACAGAGTTCGCTTCTTGCGTCATTGTACTAGCAGCAGGCTCCGCCTGCACGGTGGACCCCGGGCTGCGAACTCACCTCTCTACATCATATATTTGGTGCGTTCCGCAGACCCTAACATAATATTAGCGCCAGGGTCTGGCTAGTAAAATGGCGGACGACCAGCGTCTACGGCAGTTCATCTAGCAGCTGGAGGGTAGGTTGGCGGCTCTTGAGCGCACAACCTCAGCTGTGGATGTGACCGCAGTCGCTGTTCAGGCTGCTAGCACGGCGGCAGCCAGTTTGTCCTCCAACACCTCTGCTCCTACCTTGTCCCATCTCCCTCTTCCAGACAAGTTTTCTGGTGACAGCAAACATTGTCGGGGATTCGTGAGTCAGTGCTCTATACAGCTCGAGCTTCTGGCTGCACGTTTTCCTACAGAATGGGCACAAGTGGGTTTCATAGTGTCACTACTGTCGGGCAGAGCTTTGGAATGGGCAACGCCGCTGTGGGAGCGTGACGATCGCGTGGTGCGGAGTGCTCCTCGGTTTCTAGAGGCTCTTAAAAAGGTCTTTTTAGGCCCTCAAGTCACCCACGATTCGGCGCTCCAACTGCTGGCAATGTCACAGGGTTCGAGCTTGGTCAGTCAGTTTTCAGTTCAATTTCGAACCCTGGCCTCCGAGTTAGAGTGGCCGGATAAGGTCCTTATACCGGTATACTGGAGAGGTCTGGCTGACCATGTAAAGGACGTCTTGGCCACCAGGGAGATTCCAGCCTCACTGGAGAAGCTTATCTCCATATCTACCCGCATCGACCTTCGCTTTCACGAGCGGAGGTTGGAGCGGGCCCAGTGTAGACGGAGGTCTCGGCTAGCTCCCACCTTTGCCAAACCTCTAGAATCTTCCATTCAGGCGTCCGACTCCCCGGAGATCATGGAGGTTGTTCGAGCGGGATCTGATTCTCGGCCCGTTCGAGTCTCCATGCTTTGTAACAATTGTCAGCAGTTAGGACATTATGCCAATAGATGTCCCCAGCGATCGGGAACACGATCGCGTCTAGTGACCTTGGGAGGAGGCTCACTAGAATCAGCAGCATTTGCCTTTGCCTCCAAGCTGTCCTTTAAAGGGACAATCTCTTTTGGTCCAGCCACTTTGACGGTTGAGCTTTGTGTGGATTCTGGAGCAGAGGGGAACTTTATGTCCTCTGCTTTTGCTCTCCGTCACACAATACCTCTGGTGATGCTTGCCAAACCGGTGACGGTTCGAGTGGTGAATGGATCCATACTGCCCTCACAGATCACACATCAGACAATCCCTCTCACATTAGCTATGTCTCCTTCCCATCAGGAGATTATCTCTTTCCTTGTCCTTCCTGAGGGTATAGATGAGGTCCTACTGGGAGTACCCTGGCTTCATCTTCACTCCCCACATATTGAGTGGTCCTCTGGGAAGATACGGAGTTGGAGTGAGTCTTGTAGAGGTAGATGTGTGAGGGAGAGTGTTCAGGTTACTACTACAGAGATACCCGCATATCTCACTTCCCTTCCCAAGTGTTATTGGTCCTATGTAGATGTGTTCTCCAAAAAGGCTGCAGAGACTCTTCCACCTCACCGCTCCTATGACTGTCCTATTGACCTCTTGCCTGGAGCAGAACCGCCTCGGGGTAGGGTTTATCCTCTCTCTCTCCCGGAGACGGAGGCTATGTCCCAATACATCTAGGAGAATCTGGCAAGAGGGTTCATTAGGAAGTCAGTGTCACCTGCTGGGGCGGGGTTCTTTTTGTGCAGAAGAAGAACGGAGAATTACGTCCCTGCATAGATTACAGGGGTCTTAACGCCATCACCGTTAAGAATAAATACCCGTTTGCCCCTGATTTCTGACCTTTTTAATAGGCTCCGGGGAGCAAGGGTATTTACTAAATTAGACCTGCGGGGTGCTTATAACCTGATTCGCATCCGTGAGGGGGACGAATGGAAGACGGCTTTTAATACCAGGGATGGGCACTATGAATATCTGGTGATGCCCTTCGGGCTCTGTAATGCCCCGGCCGTTTTCCAAGACTTTGTTAATGACATCTTCCGGGACATGCTTTCCACCTCGGTCATAGTCTATCTGGATGATATTCTCATCTTCTCTCCAGATATTGACTCCCACCGGAGAGATGTCTGCAGAGTCTTCGACCTCCTGCGGGCAAATTCCCTCTACCCAAAGTTGGAGAAATGTGTGTTTGAGCAGGAGTCTTTACCATTCCTGGGCTATATCATCTCCGCCCAGGGATTGGCTATGGATCCTGCCAAACTGCAGGCTGTAATGGACTGGCAAGAACCCCATTTTCTTAAAGCGGTGCAGCGCTGTATGGGGTTCATTAATTATTATCGCCAGTTCATTCCCCATTTCTCAACTTTGGTATCTCCCTTGGTAGCCCTCACCAAGAAGGGAGCAAATCCCAAATTGTGGTCTGAGGAAGTCTTCAAGGCTTTCATCTCAATTAAGTATCAATTTGCTAGCGCTCCCATTCTACACCACCCTGATGTTGATAAGCCATTCATATTGGAGGTGGATGCCTCATCCATTGGTGCTGGAGCAGTCCTCTTTCAAAAGGATGCTCAAGGTCGAAAGCATCCTTGCTTCTTCTTCTCCAAGACCTTCACACCAGCGGAGAGGAATTATTCCATCGGGGACAGGGAGTTGCTAGCAATGAAGTTGGCTTTCTCTGAGTGGAGACATCTGTTGGAGGGGGCTCGCTTTCCCTTCCAAGTCTTCACCGACCATAAGAATCTGGTATATCTTCAGACAGCTCAGCGGCTTAATTCTCGCCAGGCCAGATGGTCCTTGTTCTTCTCCCCGTTTCATTTCACACTCCATTTCCTCTCGGGAGAGAAGAACATTCGTGCCGACGCTCTCTCTCTCTGTGGTGTCCTCTGAGGAGGAGGAGGAGCCTCAGCTTATTGTCCCCACAGAGAGCCTGAGAACAGTGGCCCCGGTTTCGCTAGAGTCTGTGCCCCCGGGCAAGACTTTTGTGCCTACCAATTTGCAACCGGAGGTACTCTCTTGGGCACATTCATCCAGGGTGGGTGGACACTTTGGGGCAAAGAGGACATCTGAATTGCTAACGAGGACATACTGGTGGCCGCATATGGTCTGTGACGTCGGGGACTATGTTCAGGCGTGTGTCTCATGCGCCAAGAATAAGTCTCCACAACAACGGCCAGCTGGGTTACTTTACCCTTTGCCGGTGGCAGACAGGCCCTGGGAGATGGTTGGGATGGACTTTGTGGTGGGCTTGCCCAAGTCTCGAGGTTGCACCATCATTTGGGTCATCACTGACCATTTTTCCAAAATGGTGCATCTGGTGCCGCTACCACGGTTACCTTCTGCAGGGCTCTGGCAGCGTTGTTCGTTGGGCACAACTTCCGTCTACACGGCATGCCGGACATAATTGTCAGTGATCGAGGTCCCCAGTTAGCGTCTCGGTTCTGGAGAGAGCTTTGTCGGCTACTCAGTATTGAGTTAAATCTCTCTTCAGCGTACCATCCTGAGACGAATGGGTTGGTAGAGAGGGCTAACCAGACCTTGGTCACCTATCTACGACATTTTGTCTCAGCCAGGCAGGATGACTGGGCATCTTTGCTACCGTGGGCTGAGTTTGCACTAAACAATGCTGTGGCTGACTCCACCGGACAGACTCCATTCCTCCTAAACTACGGTCAGCATCCACGGTGGACCCCTGGCTGCGAACACACCTCTCTACATCATATATTTGGTGCGTTCTGCAGACCCTAACATAGGCTGACGGATTTAAAATGGACCCTGGGAATGTGCAAGACATAATACATTGAGTTCAACCTAGTGACTTGAAAGCGTTGCAAAGTTTTCTAGGATTCACCAACTATTGTAGGAAATTCATTAAGGTTTTTCTCAGAATATTGTACCTCTTACTGACCTTCAACATTAGGGGAAGACCTCAAGGATTGGTCACTGGTAGAGTTGAGCGATACTTTCCGATATCCTAAAGTATCGGAATCGTAATGGTATCGCCGATATCACTAAAATATCGGCGATACCCGATACCGATACCGGAAGTCCCATGTAAGTCTATGGGAACAAAATATCGAAATTAAAAAAACCCATTCTTGCCTTGTTGGTTAATTGTACATGAAGGAAAACAAGAAAGAGTAATGTAGAATGTATTGGGGGAGGTTGAGGAGACATTAAAGGCATAGATGTTTGACCCAATCCAATGGAATAGCATTAATTTTTTTTTTTTTAGGAAATACGTTCGGATTGACGAACAAATTGACAATGTTGTTAACCTTTTTTCTATTTTGTCAAATATGTCTGTTTCACAACTTCCATGGTCTTCACCTTTTTAACTTTTCACACACTTTCTCCTTCATAATTTTCAGCAGCATCATCTTTCTCATCAAATTATTCTTCATCTTCACCTTCTTAATCTTCTAAAACTTCTTGCTATTCATCTTTTTGTTAACATTACTTATATTGTTCTTATTAAACAGTTATTATTCTTCATATTCTACTTCTTCATCTTCTTCCTATTCATCCTTTTCATCATATTCTTATTTGTGACAGACATTCCTGTACTTGTAATCTGTAAAACTCTGAATTTTCATCCTTCCGTTCTTGCTGTCACGAAAGATTTTAATTACAACAGTATTTGTCCGCGTTCAGTTTAGCCTGCAGCAGCATCAGGCATTTTCCAGGGGCACCACGAGGAGGAACGGACTCACCCCCATACACTGCTTAGTCTTCTTCTGCTTAGAATTTAGAGCATATATTTTGCTCTTCATTTTGGTCTTATACTTAATGTTCTTCTGCTTTTTGATCTTCTGCTTATTGTTCTTCTGTCTCTTGTTCTGTATCTTGTAGTTTGTCTTAACCTTCTTTGTCCTGTTGGTGATGGTACAAAAGCCAATGGAAGTAACGAGGACCAGCTGACTGTGCTGGAACCCGGAGGGTCAGCAGAAGGAAAAGAGCCAATGGCACAACCGAGGACCAGCTGACGTTACTGGGACAGGGTTACTAAGCAGGAGGTACCTGTGCTCCAAAGCACTACCAAGGACCAGCAGACGTTGCTGGAACTCGGATACCGACATGGAGGCACCTAGGCCAAAGGCACTGCGGAGAGCCAGCTGACGGTACTGGAACCCGGATGGTAGCAGAAGGTACAAGAGCCAATGAAAGTAACGAGGACCAGCTGACTGTGCTGGAACCCGGAGGGTCAGCAGAAGGAAAAGAGCCAATGGCACAACCGAGGACCAGCTGACGTTACTGGGACAGGGTTACTAAGCAGGAGGTACCTGTGCTCCAAAGCACTACCAAGGACCAGCAGACGTTGCTGGAACTCGGATACCGACATGGAGGCACCTAGGCCAAAGGCACTGCGGGAACCAGCTGACGGTACTGGAACCCGGATGGGTAGCAGAAGTACAAGAGCCAATGAAAGTAACGAGGACCAGCTGACTGTGCTGGAACCCGGAGGGTCAGCAGAAGGAAAAGAGCCAATGGCACAACCGAGGACCAGCTGACGTTACTGGGACAGGGTTACTAAGCAGGAGGTACCTGTGCTCCAAAGCACTACCAGACCAGCAGACGTTGCTGGAACTCGGATACCGACATGGAGGCACCTAGGCCAAAGGTACTGCGGAGAACCACTGACGGTACTGGAACCCGGATGGTAGGCAGAAGAGTACCGACATGTTGTAACCATTAAAGTTGAGGCAGCAGACTTTGCCGTTCACACAGCAGGGAACAGCTGACTTTACTGAACCCAGTAACACGGAGCAAGTGTAGCTGTGCTACAGCACTTCCGAGAAACAACTGGCGTTTCCAGTAAAATACTAGCACAGGACTATCCTAATGAAAACTGCTATGAATCACAGTGGAGCAGTTAACTGTACACTTGACATACGTTAGTAAGTCTCAAGTTTTTTCTTCACACAGCGTGAACAGCTGACATTATGAACCCCAGTAACAGGAGCAAGTTGACTGTGCTAACGACTTCGAGAAACAACTGGCGGTGTTTGTAACCAGGGATGAAGATGAACAGGTGGAGGCAGCAGGACTTTTTGCCGTTCACACAGCAGGGGAACAGCTGACATTACTGAACCCAGTAACACGGAGCAAGGTAGACTGTGCTAACAGCACTTCCGAAAACAACTGGCGGTGTTTAACCAGGGATGAGAAGAACAGGTGGAGGCAGCAGGACTTATTTGCCTTCACACAGCAGGGTAACAGCTGACATTACTGAACCCAGTAACACGGAGCAAGTGTAGACTGTGCTAACAGCACTTCCGAGAAACAACATGGCGTGTTGTAACCCAGGGATGAGAGAGAACAGGGTGGAGGCAGCAGACTTTTGCCGTTCACACAGCAGGGAACAGCTGACATTACTGAACCCAGTAACACAGAGCAAGTGTAGACTGTGCTAACAGCACTTCCGAGAAACAACTGTTGTAACCGGATAGACATGTGAGGCAACTAGCCAAAGCAGGGATGAGAAGTAGACAGGTAGACTGGAAAGCTCAGCATGGTGTGTACAGGTAAGGACAGTGAGCCAGAATTCGTCACACAGCAGGGAACAGCTGACATTACTGAACCCCAGTAACACAGGAGCAAGTATGTAGCAAAACAACTCGGTTGACCCATAACAGTAGCGATTCGTTACACAGAGGGAACAGGAATACTAACCCGTCAGGTAGACTGTGCTACAGCACTTCCAAGACAAGCGTGTGGAACCTGGAGAAGAACAGTGGAGGCAGCAGGACTATTTGCCGTTCACAAGCAGGGGAACAGCTGACTTACTGAACCCCAGAACACGGAGCAGTGTAGACTGTGCTAAGCACTTCCGGAAAAACTGGCGGTGTTGTACCAGGATGAAAGAGAACAGGTGAGGCAGCAGGAATTTGCCGTTCACACGAGGAACAGCTGACATTACTGAACCCAGTACAGCAAGTGTAGACTGTGCTAACAGCACTTCGGAACACTGCGTGTGTAACCCAGGATAGCAAAGAACAGGTGGAGGCAGCAGACTATTTGCCGTTCAACAGCGGGAACAGCTGACATTACTGAACCCCGTAACAGGAGCAAGTGTACTACCTTTGCTAACATGAAATAACAGTGAGGCAGCAGGACTTTTGCCGTTCACACAGCAGGAACAGCTGACATTACTGAACCCAGTAACACAGGGAGCAAGTGTAGACTGTGCTAACAGCACTTCCGAGAAACAACTGCGGTGTTGTAACCCAGGATGAGAAGAGAACAGGGTGGAGGCAGCAGGACTTTTGCCGTCACACAGCAGGGGAACAGCTGACATTACTGAACCCCAGTAACACGGGAGCAAGTGTAGACTGTGCTAACAGCACTTCGAGAAACAACTGCGGTGTTGTAACCCAGGGATGAGAAGAGAACAGGGTGGAGGCAGCAGGACTTTTGCCGTTCACACAGCAGGGGAACAGCTGACATTACTGAACCCCAGTAACACGGAGCAAGTGTAGACTGTGCTAACAGCACTTCCGAGAAACAACTGGCGGTGTTGTAACCCAGGGATGAGAAGAGAACAGGGTGGAGGCAGCAGGACTATTTGCCGTTCACACAGCAGGGGAACAGCTGACATTACTGAACCCCAGTAACACGGGAGCAAGTGTAGACTGTGCTAACAGCACTTCCGAGAAACAACTGGCGGTGTTGTAACCCAGGGATGAGAAGAGAACAGGGTGGAGGCAGCAGGACTATTTGCCGTTCACACAGCAGGGGAACAGCTGACATTACTGAACCCCAGTAACACGGGAGCAAGTGTAGACTGTGCTAACAGCACTTCCGAGAAACAACTGGCGGTGTTGTAACCCAGGGATGAGAAGAGAACAGGGTGGAGGCAGCAGGACTATTTGCCGTTCACACAGCAGGGGAACAGCTGACATTACTGAACCCCAGTAACACGGGAGCAAGTGTAGACTGTGCTAACAGCACTTCCGAGAAACAACTGGCGGTGTTGTAACCCAGGGATGAGAAGAGAACAGGGTGGAGGCAGCAGGACTATTTGCCGTTCACACAGCAGGGGAACAGCTGACATTACTGAACCCCAGTAACACGGGAGCAAGTGTAGACTGTGCTAACAGCACTTCCGAGAAACAACTGGCGGTGTTGTAACCCAGGGATGAGAAGAGAACAGGGTGGAGGCAGCAGGACTATTTGCCGTTCACACAGCAGGGGAACAGCTGACATTACTGAACCCCAGTAACACAGGAGCAAGTGTAGACTGTGCTAACAGCACTTCCGAGAAACAACTGGCGGTGTTGTAACCCAGGGATGAGAAGAGAACAGGGTGGAGGCAGCAGGACTATTTGCCGTTCACACAGCAGGGGAACAGCTGACATTACTGAACCCCAGTAACACAGGAGCAAGTGTAGACTGTGCTAACAGCACTTCCGAGAAACAACTGGCGGTGTTGTAACCCAGGGATGAGAAGAGAACAGGGTGGAGGCAGCAGGACTATTTGCCGTTCACACAGCAGGGGAACAGCTGACATTACTGAACCCCAGTAACACAGGAGCAAGTGTAGACTGTGCTAACAGCACTTCCAAGCAACAACTGGCGGTGTTGGAGCCCAGGGTCAAGGAGGATGTTTAAATACTAGATCAAGTATTTTCCTTGTTACGTGTCAATTAAAAATGTCTATACTCCAAACAAGAGAAATATAACCTTTAGTACCATAAGATGATGATTTTACTTTAAAAAATATATGTAAATTAATAATTGACAAACATAAACGCATACATTAACATGTTGAAAAGCAGTGCAAACCACAATAAAAATCGGTTAAATAATCTGCTATACGGTTTTAAATAAAAGCATACAAGTACATATCAGAATCCATTAATGATGGATAAGTAACAGTATGTACACCATTTTCATTTGCTGAATAATATCACTAAAGTTTTTAAAAATGTCTAAAATTTCCATCATGTAATACTGATAATATGTGGCAATCATTTATATTAACAAAAAAAACCTTTAAAAAGTGCATAGTGAAAACAGCTATTTATGCCTGACTGTGGACTTGCAAGCATGACAACGGATAGATAAGGTATATATAGATGACACTGCATAGCCACAGATGGTGAATGGCGATGTAATACTGTACCTCAATAAAGTGTGCGTTACTACTACATCCTTATTTTTATATAGCTTTCTAAAAGGGTACGTGCATGTATGCTTGCGCCTTTGTTTGGACGCACAGACTGGCTTCCTGCTGTGACGCGTTGGGTATTGGAGCGTCTGTGCGTCTTATGACGCAGACTAACATTCACGGTGCGCATCGTTCATCATCGCAAGCGTACCGACAACACAAAGGCGTTGTCATGACTGCTTTACTCAGTAAACATGCACCTATGATGAAACATACACGCATGTGCCCTATTACATAACAAGCTACAAGAAAAATGCGTGTGAGGTGTGACACAGCTGTTTTGTTAAGGTACAGTATTATATCGACATTGTACAGGTGTCGCTATTCAGTCTGATAAATAGATATCATTCACCTATTCTATCAGTTGTGGTTCTTTCAGCACCACTTACAGGTATATATTTTGCTATTGTGACTATGCACTATTGACTTTACCAAGGTAATGCATGATTTTTGTTAGCGATTATCATGTTTACATGAAGGACCTTTATGATATGGGCTGTTAACTTTCTAATCAAATATGTATTTTTTAAAATGACAAAATATAAGTAATGTTGAAGAGGACTATTCCTACATGCATTGTTTGCACAATATTACAGGTGTACATCACGTCCCTTAATCAACATTGGATATTATATTTACTTGTATGCTTTTATTTCAAAGGCAAGAACACTGAAGTATAACCTTCGCACTGCAGCAGTTGTCAAAGTTCAACCCACATTATGCACTTCCAACATTGCAGTATTTGAGTCATCATGATGTGAGTTGGATTTGTCTAAGCTATGGAGTGACAAGGTTGACCATCAGTATCCTATAGCATAAGTAGGCTTTTGTGTCTTGCATTTGTTTTCGACATGTGCATATCTGTAATAATATGTCACAATTATTTTGTTACAGATTTGTGACAAAGACAAATCATTTTATGGTTTGAAAGTTGACGTTTCAAATGTTTACAGCTTAGAAATCATGGTGTAGCCTCATATCTATGTGTAGCACTAGACACTTTGAGATGTAATTTTTTTTTTCACCATGATTAGGTAGCTAGCAGTAATTTTTGCCGGACACACAGCAGGGGAACAGCAGGCGTTACTGAACCCCACAACACATCAGCGATTGTTTTCATCTGTGCATCTAACACTTCTGAGCAGCAACTGGCGCTGTTGAAGCCCAGGGTCAAGGAGGGTGTAGGCAGAGGCCTAGTATGAGACGTTTGAAGTTGAAGTTGTAGTTAGCAGCAGTAATTTTTGCCAGACACACAGCAGGGGAACAGCAGGCGTTACTGAACCCCACAAACACATCAGCGATTGTTTTCATCTGTGCATCTAACACTTCTGAGCAGCAACTGGCGCTGTTGAAGCCCAGGGTCAAGGAGGGTGTAGGCAGAGGCCTAGTATGAGACGTTTGAAGTTGAAGTTGTAGTTAGCAGCAGTAATTTTTGCCAGACACACAGCAGGGGAACAGCAGGCGTTACTGAACCCCACAAACACATCAGCGATTGTTTTCATCTGTGCATCTAACACTTCTGAGCAGCAACTGGCGCTGTTGAAGCCAGGGTCAAGGAGGGTGTAGGCAGAGGCCTAGTATGAGACGTTTGAAGTTGAAGTTGTAGTTAGCAGCAGTAATTTTTGCCAGACACACAGCAGGGGAACAGCAGGCGTTACTGAACCCCACAAACACATCAGCGATTGTTTTCATCTGTGCATCTAACACTTCTGAGCAGCAACTGGCGCTGTTGAAGCCCAGGGTCAAGGAGGGTGTAGGCAGAGGCCTAGTATGAGACGTTTGAAGTTGAAGTTGTAGTTAGCAGCAGTAATTTTTGCCAGACACACAGCAGGGGAACAGCAGGCGTTACTGAACCCCACAAACACATCAGCGATTGTTTTCATCTGTGCATCTAACACTTCTGAGCAGCAACTGGCGCTGTTGAAGCCCAGGGTCAAGGAGGGTGTAGGCAGAGGCCTAGTATGAGACGTTTGAAGTTGAAGTTGTAGTTAGCAGCAGTAATTTTTGCAGACACACAGCAGGGGAACAGCAGGCGTTACTGAACCCCACAAACACATCAGCGATTGTTTTCATCTGTGCATCTAACACTTCTGAGCAGCAACTGGCGCTGTTGAAGCCCAGGGTCAAGGAGGGTGTAGGCAGAGGCCTAGTATGAGACGTTTGAGTTGAAAGTTGTAGTTTAGCAGCATAAGTAATTTTTGCCAGACACAGCAGGGGAACAGCAGGCGTTACTGAACCCCAGAAACACATCAGCGATTGTTTTCATCTGTGCATCTAACACTTCTGAGCAGCAACTGGCGCTGTTGAAGCCAGGGTCAAGGAGGGTGTAGGCATAAAATATTGAGTTATTGCCTTGTTACGTGGCCATTGCAAATGTATGTACTTCAAACAAGAATAAATGAAGTTTTACTACAACAATAAAATGATAAATTTCAATTACAAGAATAGAAAAATATTTATACTTGACAGTCCTCTGTGGTTGATAACGTTTAATGGCTAACTGAAAATATGGTAACAAATTCAAAGCTTTCGAGACTACTCAGGTGTCTTCATCAGGCTAAGAGTAAAGCCAAAAATGAAGAATCACATATTTCTACACACAACAGGACACAGGAATAGCTAAGACAAGTGAGGGAGGGACAAGTGAGGGGAGACCGGCAACAAAAAGGAGAACAAGGATGAATTATCAGCGCCACACAATCACAGATAAATTAATGAATTTACCTGTGGCAAAAGACTTTTGTATGCCCGGTCATAGCATCATGGATATGGAATTACTGTTATTAAAATATAACTTCAAATATGAGAAACGTACAAAGGTTTCAGAATATAAGCTCATCATGACCTTTGACACTGTTAGTGATGGAATGAATAGATCACATGGATTTATGTCATTCTATATCAATTAAGGAATCTGCGTCTATGCCCTTCCAGGGTCATGAAAACCCCAAAAAATACGCCAATGAGAGGGCAATCAAACTTTCTATCCTTATCTAGGAACTGTTCCAATATTTATATTCATCCCTGTGAGATAATGACAGTTCTGATACACGTCACTTACTTGTCTTACCTATTGCACTATTCCTGTGTCCTGTTGTGTATAGAAATATGTGATGCTTAATTTTTTTAGTTAGTCTTTCCCTGATGAAGAGACGTGAGTAGCCTTGAAAGCTTGCAATTTGTTTCCATCTTTTCAGTTATCCATTAAAAGGTATCAACCACTGCTGACTCTGAAGTCTAAATATTTTTCTATCTACTGGCTAACACGGTACAAAGATACACATGTTTTCTAATTTCAAGAAGGAAAAATAAAGAAAATACAAATATAAACGCATATATGCACATGCCAAAAATAAATGGAACAACACAACACCCAAAAAATTGGTAACAAAATATAGTGTTGTAAATTTAAGAATAAAAGTAAATTTTTTTTTTTATGAATAATGCTTAAGGAACGCTATGTTAAACCATAACATAGTGAAGACAATGGATTTTGTAATAGTCACTCATCATCATCATCGCAAATTTTATGTGACAGTCACAGACATTTCAATTATTTAAGTTCATAAAATCGTAACTTTCTATAGCATGTATGACATGTCCAGCATGGACTCATCAATGTGATTGATGACACAATAATGTACAATAAAAAATAACCATTTAAAAAAACATTTGGCATTGTTTGTCACAATTTAAGTGTGTGCCTGCAAGTGTAGGTGAAACAAAGGCTACGGATAGCAAAGGTATATTCTATGTCTGTATCAGACAGTGGACAGCCTCTGATGGGTAATGCCGATGTTATACTGTACGTCAATAAAGTCTGCGGCTGAAATCATGCATTTTTTGCTTGTAGAGTGTTGAAGAGGGTAAAAGAATGTCTGGTTGCGCAAAGCTTTATCCGTCAACACTACCTTCCTACTGTCACGCGTAGGGTAGGGTAGCGTGTGGCAATTAGCTGACTATCAAATGTGAGGTTAGGCTGCGTTATTGCGCACTAGGGACGCAAAAAAAAAATACAGCAGTAATAATTTAATGTGTAATACTACACCTATGACAAACCAAAAAATTACGTTCCCTCTTTAACAATGTACAAGACTAACAAGCCTAATGGTTGACGCTGACTTAATTGAGATACAGTATTACATCAACATTGTCCATGAGTAACTATGCACTGTGATACCTATATACCAGTATTAATTTATATCTCTTGTGGTTGTTTCAACAGCACTTGCAGGTATAACTACCTATTGTCAGTATGCATGATGCACTTTCTAGATGTAATAATTTATTATTGGACATTATTACCATGTTTACATGCTGGCAATTTCATATATGGTGTTTGAAGTTACAGTTGGCATCAGTATGTGTATTTTATAATGTCTGTCATAAATAAAACTCGTGATGATGATGATGAGGATTTAATGATTCGTACATCCATTGAGTGCATTATCTTACAGGTACAGATAAAGTTCCTTAAAAAGCATTAATTCATAAGTCTGAAATGTACTTTTATGCATTAATTTAAAAATGTGAAGAGTAGACTATGTTTTATTTTTTGTTACCATTTCTAATAGACATGTGCAGATATGCGCTGTGATGACAAATTATTATTTGTCCATATTTGTCATAAAAATTTATCATTCTAGGCCTGCAAAACTTCACAATTTCATGTTTTCAGCATAACAAGCAGGGTGACGGCTCTTCCCTATTTGGAGCATGTTGGTCATGTGTTTTTCTGTCCATGTGTCGGGAACAGGACACTTCTTGCCGTTGACACAGCAGGGGAACAGCTGGCGTTACTGAACCCCACTAACAGTAGAGCTTGTGTTTTGTTCTGTGGACACGACACTTCTGAGCAGCAACTGGCAGTGTTGGAGCCCAGGGAGTAGAGTTCAGGTGGTAGAAAGATGAACATAACAGGAGACATGGATAACGTTGCGAACCAGTTATTTAATCTGAAAACGGACAGACAAATTCTGGCGAGATCCATGCCTTGTTCATTTTCAGAAAAGTAAGCCGGTCTACATTATCGGAGGATAGTCGCATGCGACGGTCTGTTAGTACACCACCTGCAGCACTAAAGACGCGCTCCGATAATACACTGGCAGCAGGGCAAGCCAGCACCTCCAATGCATACTGGCTAAGCTCTGGCCATGTATCCAGCTTAGAGACCCAAAACTTGAATGGGGAAGAGCCATCTGGGAGTACACTGAGAGGCAAAGCCAAGTAGTCTGTCACCATCTGACGGATACGTTGCCTCCCGCTGACTGGAGCCCTCTCGGATGGTGTAGACATTTGTGGCGCTGCCACAAAACTTTGCCACATTTTTAACATACTGGTCTTTCCCTGTGCAGAGGCACTGCGTGTGCTCCCTCTTGTTGCAGAGCTCTCTACACTGCCTCGACGCACAGAGCTGCTTTGTAAAGCAGTAGCAGCAGCAGTGCTCTCGGCAGTAAGGTAGAAACATTAGGGATTGCACCAGTGTGTCTTGGTACTCCCGCATTTTACGCTCCCGGTTCAACGGTGTGATGAGGCTTTTGACGTTGTCCCGGTAGCGAGGGTCTAGGAGGGTGTACAGTCATGGCCAAAAGTTTTGAGAATGACACAAATATAAATTTTTACAAAGTCTACTGCTTCACTTTTTCTAATGGCAATTTGCATATACTCCAGAATGTTATAAAGAGTGATCAGCTTAACAGCAATTACTTGCAAAGTCAATATTTGACTAGAAAATGAACTTTATCCCGCAAAACACATTTCAACATCATTGCAGCCCTGCCTTAAAAGGACCAGCTAACCTCTTTTCAGTGATTGCTCCATTAACACAGGTGTGGGTGTTGATGAGGACATGGCTGGAGATCAATCTGTCATGATTAAGTAAGAATGACACCACTGGACACTTTAAAAGGAGGCTGGTGCTTGGCATCATTGTTTCTCTTCTGTTAACCATGGTTATCTCTAAAGAAACACGTGCAGTCATCATTGCAATGCACAAAAATGGCCTAACAGGGAAGAGTATTGCAGCTACAAAGATTGCACCTCAGTCAACAATCTATCGCATCATCAAGAACCTCAAGGAGAGAGGTTCCATTGTTGCCAAAAAGGCTCCAAGGCGCCCAAGAAAGACCAGCAAGCGCCAGAACCGTCTCTTAAAAGTGTTTCAGCTGCGGGATCGGGCTACCAGCAGTGCAGAGCTTGCTCAGGAATGGCAGCAGGCAGGTGTGAGTGCATCTGCACGCACTGTGAGGCGGAGACCTTTGAAGCAAGGCCTGGTCTCAAGGAGGGCAGCAAAGAAGCCACTTCTCTCCAGAAAAAAACATCATGGACAGACTGATATTCTGCAAAAGGTACAGGCAGTGGACTGCTGAGGACTGGGGTAAAGTTATTTTCTCTGATGAATCCCCTTTTCGATTGTTTGGGACATCAGGAAAACGCCTCATTCGGAGAAGACAAGGTGAGCGCTACCACCAGTCTTGTCTCATGCCAACTGTTAAGCATCCTGAAACCATTCATGTGTGGGGTTGCTTCTCAGCCAAGGGAATCGGCTCTCTCACAGTCTTGCCTAAAAACACAGCCATGAATAAAGAATGGTACCAGAATGTCCTCCAAGAGCAACTTCTCCCAACCCTCCAAGAGCAGTTTGGCGATCAACAATGCCTTTTCCAGCATGATGGAGCACCTTGCCATAAAGCAAAGGTGATAACTAAATGGCTCAGGGAACAAAACATAGAGATTTTGGGTCCATGGCCTGGAAACTCCCCAGATCTTAATCCCATTGAGAACTTGTGGTCAATCATCAAGAGACAGGTGGACAAACAAAAACCTAAAAATTCTGACAAAATGAAAGCATTGATTGTGCAAGAATGGACTGCTATCAGTCAGGATTTGGTCCAGAAGTTGATTGAGAGCATGCCAGGGAGAATTGCAGAGGTCCTGAAGAAGAAGGGTCAACACTGCAAATATTGACTTGCTGCATTAACTCATTCTAACTGTCAATATAAGCTTTTGTTACTCATATGTTTGCAATTATTATATTTCTGTCTGTGATAAAAACATCTGTCAAACACACATAAAAACCAGAGGGCAGCAGATCATGTGAAAATATAATATTTGTGTCATTCTCAAAACTTTTGGCCATGACTGTACACCCAATAATCAGACGTCGTGAGAATGTGGGCGATGCGGCGGTCGTTTCTTAGGCACTGCAGCATGAAATCAACCATGTGCTGCAGACTCCCAACTGGCAAAGAAACGCTGTCCTCTGCAAGAGGCGTTATCTCTGCCTGCTCTGCATCACCCCACCCTCGCTCTACATACTGACTAGAGCGTTGTGTACCTCCCTCTGGAGCGATGTCTTCCTCCTCCATTGACTCCTCCTCCTCATCCTCCTCACAAAGTGAGCCCTGCCCAGCCCTTTGTGAGGAACCACGTTGCGCTGACTTTCCAGAAGGTGATGGAATTTGTGACTCCTCATCCTCCACCTCTTCCAAAACCTCATCCCTTATTGCTTGCAGTGTTTTTTGAAGCAGGCAGATAAGGGGGACAGTCAGGCTGACTAGTGCATCATCTGCACTCGCCATCCGCGTTGACTCATCAAACGCACGCAAAACGTGGCACATGTCCTTCATAGTGGCCCACTCATTAATGGTGAAGTGTGGACGGCGCAAATTGCGTGTTGATTGCGCCTGATGCAGCTGATACTCCATAACTGCTGGCTGCTGCTCACACAACCGCTCCAACATATGTAACGTTGAATTCCACCTGGTGGATACGTCACATATGATGCGATGTTCAGGAAGGCGCAATCTGCGTTGCAGAGCTGCAATGCGCGATCTGGCCATGCTGGAACGTCGCAAGTGAGCGCACTCTAGGCGGACCTTGTGCAGCAGTGCATCAAGATCCGGATAGTCCCTCAAAAAACTCTGCACGACCAAGTTGAGCACATGTGCCAGACATGGTATGTGAGTGAGGTTGCCAAGGCCCAGAGCTGCCACCAGATTTCGGCCATTGTCACACACTACCAAGCCTGGCTGGAGATTCGCTGGCAAAAACCACACGTCGCTCTCCTGCTTGATGGCATTCCAGACCTCCTGCGCTGTGTGGCTTCGATTCCCCATAGGAACTAATTTCAGAACGGCCTGTTGCCGTTTGGCCACGGCTGTGCTCATATCGGTCGCATCAGGTAAGCGTCCACGGGTCCATGTGGAGGTAGACCGTGACGGCTCCTGCAGCGATGATTCTGAGGAACTGGAGTAGGAGGAGGAGTCAATGTGGACAGACTTGATTCCGGCAATCCTTGGAGTTGGCAGAACACGTACAGCGCCACTCGCAAGATCTGTACCCGGCTCCACAACATTCACCCAATGGGCAGTGAGTGAAAGGTATCGTCCCTGGCCATGGGTACTGGTCCACGCATCGGTGGTCAGGTGGACCTTGCTACTGACGGCGTTTAGTAGCGCATGTTTAATTTTTGCCTCAACATGCTTTTGCAGACCAGGGACGGCTTGCCTGCTGAAATAAAATCGGCTGGGCACATTGTATTGTGGGACTGCCAATGCCATTAATTCACGGAAACTGTCAGTCTCAACCAGCCTGAATGACAGCATTTCAAGGGACAGGAGTTTTGCAATGCCAGCATTCAGAGCCTGTGCTCGTGGATGGTTTGCCGAGTATGGCCGTCTTTTATCCCATGCCTGTGCTACCGATGGCTGTTTTGTGGCCTGGGTGTGTGAGGATGACAGGGAACTTGCAGCTGTGGGTGGAATAACACTGTGTCTCTGGACAACAGTGACAGAGGTTCTTCCATGGCGATCCTTTGAGGAAGCCTTACCAGCTGTGTGTGAACTGGAGGAAGAGGCTCCAACAGGAGCTGAAGATGTAGGTGCTGCTGTAGGTTGGCCTACATCTCCAGTGTGTCTTTGTAACTCAACAAAGTGCTTTGACCGCACATGTTTCCACATATTTGTTGTATTAAGGTTACTGACACTTTTACCTCTTTTAATTTTTTGATTACACAGCTTGCATTTTACATAGCAAATATCATCTGCAACTGTATCAAAAAAGGACCACGCAGAGCAAGTCCTGGGAGCGCCCGGTTTGGCTGTTGTAAGAGAACTGCTCCGAACGGGTGCCAAACTGGAGGCTACAGGCAAGCGAGTCTGCAGCCTACCTCTCCCTACTGTTTGGACCGTTGGTGCAATCTCTTCCTCAGAGATGCTCCCACCACCTTCCTGTTCCTCACGCCATGTTGGGTCTTGGACCTCATCATCTCCACCACTACCCTCTTCCAACACCTGCTGTTGTTGGGTGGTCTGGCCAGCACCATGCTCAACAGAAACTGGCAACTGAGTCTCATCATCATCAGATGCGTTCTGCGGTGTGCTGACCATCGGCACTGGCTCACCCGCCTCTTCAGATTCAGAGAGACACAGCTGTTGCGCATCACTGCATACTGCCTCTTCTTCACATTCCAGAATGCTGCTTGGCTGGGCCCCTGTTTCCAAGCCAACAGATTCTGAGAACAGAAGCAGAGACTCAGCTGGCTCCTGTACAGAGCTCTCTGACTGCCTGGGCAATTTGGCAGGCGGTGAAGAGACTGATGGTTGTTCAACAGTGCTGTGGTCCTGAGAGGAGGTGGAAGGTATTGAAGTCGATGCATTGGCTGCCATCCAACCAACAACGGCTTCAATTTGTTCTTCACGCAGCAGGGGGGTACGCTGAGCTCCTACAAAAGTGCGCATAAAGGAACGCTCACGGGGAAAACTGGTGGATGCTGTGTCACTGGGTGCGGCAGCAGCCACAGAATCCCCACGTCCTCTCCCTGCTGCAAATCCACGGCCTCGACCACGACCACGTGCCTTACTCACTGACTTCTTCATCTTGGTAGATTGATAAAGAAAGTCAGAAAAGTTAAGGCCTAAGTGTGGTTATTCCTCACAGACTACAGTGAACCCTGCAGACAACTGTTCAGTATCTGTGAAAGGCCCCTTTGTGTACTTCTATAGTGTTTGCAACCAATGTATTGTATACGGATGGAAGCGCGTCACACTAATAGATTAGATTTTTTTCCACTAAAATGGAGCAGCACCAATTAGAGAAAAATGTGAAGGATGAGGCAGTGACACACGCTCAGCAGACTACAACCGGCAGTGGTTGAAGTACAAACTGGAGCGTAATCTGCACTCACAAAATGAAAAGCTCACAGACTACAGTGAACACTGAAACACAACTATTCACTATCTGTGAAAAGCTCCTTTGTGTACTTCTATAGTGTTTGCAACCAATGTATTGTATACGGATGGAAGCGCGTCACACTAATAGATTAGATTTTTTTCCACTAAAATGGAGCAGCACCAATTAGAGAAAAATGTGAAGGATGAGGCAGTGACACACGCTCAGCAGACTACAACCGGCAGTGGTTGAAGTACAAACTGGAGCGTAATCTGCACTCACAAAATGAAAAGCTCACAGACTACAGTGAACACTGAAACACAACTATTCACTATCTGTGAAAAGCTCCTTTGTGTACTTCTATAGTGTTTGCAACCAATGTATTGTATACGGATGGAAGCGCGTCACACTAATAGATTAGATTTTTTTCCACTAAAATGGAGCAGCACCAATTAGAGAAAAATGTGAAGGATGAGGCAGTGACACACGCTCAGCAGACTACAACCGGCAGTGGTTGAAGTACAAACTGGAGCGTAATCTGCACTCACAAAATGAAAAGCTCACAGACTACAGTGAACACTGAAACACAACTATTCACTATCTGTGAAAAGCTCCTTTGTGTACTTCTATAGTGTTTGCAACCAATGTATTGTATACGGATGGAAGCGCGTCACACTAATAGATTAGATTTTTTTACACTAAAATGGAGCAGCACCAATTAGAGAAAAATGTGAAGGATGAGGCAGTGACACACGCTCAGCAGACTACAACCGGCAGTGGTTGAAGTACAAACTGGAGCGTAATCTGCACTCACAAAATGAAAAGCTCACAGACTACAGTGAACACTGAAACACAACTATTCACTATCTGTGAAAAGCTCCTTTGTGTACTTCTATAGTGTTTGCAACCAATGTATTGTATACGGATGGAAGCGCGTCACACTAATAGATTAGATTTTTTTCCACTAAAATGGAGCAGCACCAATTAGAGAAAAATGTGAAGGATGAGGCAGTGACACACGCTCAGCAGACTACAACCGGCAGTGGTTGAAGTACAAACTGGAGCGTAATCTGCACTCACAAAATGAAAAGCTCACAGACTACAGTGAACACTGAAACACAACTATTCACTATCTGTGAAAAGCTCCTTTGTGTACTTCTATAGTGTTTGCAACCAATGTATTGTATACGGATGGAAGCGCGTCACACTAATAGATTAGATTTTTTTCCACTAAAATGGAGCAGCACCAATTAGAGAAAAATGTGAAGGATGAGGCAGTGACACACGCTCAGCAGACTACAACCAGCAGTGGTTGAAGAACTAACTGGAGCGTGATCTGCACTCAAAAAATCAAAACCTCACAGACTGCAGTGAACACTGAAACACAACTATTCACTATCTGTGAAAAGCTCCTTTGTGTACTTCTATAGTGTTTGCAACCAATGTATTGTATACGGATGGAAGCACGTCACACTAATAGATTTGATTTTTTTCTAATATAATGGAGCTGCACCAATTCCACTAAATAAAATAAAAAAAAAAAAGAGTCAGTGACACGTGCAGATGCCTACAAACAGCGGTGGATGCAGAGCAAACTGCAGCGTCACCTGCACTGTCACACACACACCTTGCACAGAGCTGTTAAAACAACACTGGCAAAATGAAGCTTTACACAGCGGTTGGTAAACTAGCCTGCCTCAAGCACAGTAGTACACAAAATCGCAATATCTAACTGTCCCTCAGAGTGAGCAGAGTAGCGTTCTGTCCCTTACTGAGTTCACAGCACAGTGACGCTAAAATGGCGGCGGCGCCTTTTATAGTGCATTCTGACATCATTTCAGCAGCCAATCACAGCCATGCCATTAGTTAAGATGACCGCAGCATTACAGGATGTGCCCACAGTTCGTAGGATTCCTCATTGGCTGACTAAAATCACATTGCCTCTCAAAGAATTATGGGAACTTCCGATTCCGGTATACGATATGGAAAAAGTATCGGAATTAAGTATCGGAATTCCGATAACGCGAATATCGGCCGATACCCGATACTTGCGGTATCGGAATGCTCAACACTAGTCACTGGATGTTATTGGGGCTTTTGAAAAATGTAGAAAACATTTTTATGTCGTCTTCTGTTCTAATCCAACCCAAGCTTCAAGAACCATTAATGTGGAGGTGAATAATTCAGAGGTTGGGGTAAGGGCCATTTTATCTCATGGGTCCAAAACTCTGACTAATTTGCGGCTATGTTCATTTTTCTCAAATAAATTTTCATCTGCTGAAAGAAATTATGAAGTTGGGAATAGTGAGCAACTCGCTAATAAATTAGCTTTAGAGGAATGGAGGCATTTTTTGGAGGGGCAATTCATCAAGTCGATGTGGTCACTGATCATAAAAATTTAGCTTACATTGAATCAGTTAATTAGCTAACTCCTCACACAGGCCAGACGGTCCTTAATTTTCTCTAGATTCAAGTACTCTATCAGATTCAGGCCAGTATCTAAAATGTGAAGACTGACGCATTGTCACAGTCTTGATTCAGTTTTGCCTCCAGAGCCTTCAAACTTCATTCTCCAAAGTGCATTGTGGTTTCTGCGGTATCCTCGTAGTTGGAAGCTGAGATCGGCAAAACTCATTTTAGGCCTCGTCCATCACTCCAATATCCAAGCTATTTGCTCTTATGTACTTAAGATTGAGCCTTTTATAGACGTTTCATGATTCCATTTTGAGTGGTCATCTTGGGTCATGGGTATGCATAAAGCTATTTCAAGACTCTTTTGGTGGCCATCCATGAGTAATGATACTAAAGATTTTGTATCTGCCTGTGAAGTGTGTGCACTCGCTAATGTTTCTTATAACAGTCTGGCTTTCTTTCATACATGTCCAGTGATTTAAATCAGTTGTGCAGACCATTTAAAAAAACTTCAAGTATGTTGGTCAAATTGAAGTTGAAAAATATCCTGTTGTCTAGTCTGACTATTTGCGCAGCTTGACTCTAATCTTTTCTATCAAAAGTTTATGATCTGTTCCACAGTCATCTCCTGTCATTGTTTTCACAGTAATGATCGATGACTTCCATTTTAGCCAAATACAGAGGTAGTGAATCTGATTCTTATAGGCCCTATTATGCGATGTCCATGTTTAGTCTTCATTTTGTTTTTTTTTTAAAAAGGTGTTCATGATGGACAGTTCATTTCTCATATAAAAGTCAATTAATCTTCCTCCAACCTCATTTCCTAGCCTAAAGTTTTCAACAACCGTTCCATGTTTGCCAGAGCCCACTATCTCTGATGATAATGAATAAGTCTTGTTTTGGTGTCTTATCAATTTCTTCTTGAGTGTGATTGGAGAATAGTTCAATATCCTTTTCAGCATCTGTTGTTGGTGAGTAGACTTGTATAACTGTGACATGGATTGGCGCTTTTTGTAGTCATATAAAAATGACTCCATCCCTGACTGCTCAAGTGACGCTCTTTGTTGAGCAATAAAATGCAACACCCTACTGCATTTTCTACGCGAGAGTAACGCAATTTTGTTGATGAAAAGACACACTTTTCCTTATTTGGTCACCGCCAGAATATAATCAAGTGTTTGAGAATTATATTTCAGTGATCTCCAAAACATCCAATGAGATATTCAATAATAACCTACATAAGAGTTTCTTTAAAAAAACAAAAAAATAAATCTCTATTACACTTAAATCCAATTTGCATAATAATTTGGTACATGGTATATTCTATACATTGTATCTCTTATACAGATCTGAAGTTAATTGATGTGATGCATATTTTATTGTGTTATAACTGGGGTAGTAGAACAGGGAGAAAAAAGAAACTCATAATCTACTTACATTGTATGTCTACTTACAATGAATATTTATTATGCTATTGAAAGTGGTGGAATTTAACCTAGGCATGAGCATGAGGCTACCTGAACCATTGATGTGAAACACCAGGTGGCATTAGCAATATGCAGCTTGGCAGGCAATATGTCACATTTTTTAGCGCAGTTACTGTTAGGTAAAGAGTACAATATAGGGAGTACAGACTAAAGTGGCATTCAGAAGTTAGTGATTTTTTTCTACAGCAAAAACAGTCCACGTTTCATCAGTGTTTTTGATCAATGTCAACAGAGTGTCAAAACAATAGAGTTTTCTTTTCTTCTCCTATCAGTCTGTGAAAAATGAATGGCATTTGAGTGCTGCCTATTTTATCACCAATCCACAGACTTTGATTGGCATGTTTAATCTGACAAACAAATAGCACTTGTACACGAAGAAACTGATATCTGAATGAGCTTTAACTTTGGCCATGTTGTGTCCTTGGTTTTCAAACCTAGAACATGTATCCATTATAGTTTGTAGTGCTGTTCACAAGTCTGTATTTTTGTTGCGGACCTTGTGTACATGCAAAGTTCACGGATAAGTTTCCATTTTTTTTACTGGCATCATGCATTAAAAGTACCAGTGCAAATCAATTGGTTTGTGAAAATTACGCACAGCATACAGATGCATCAGTTTTAGAAGTGATAACCAATGTAAAGGTTAGAACACTGATTAAAAACTAATACACTGACCCAAAAGTGATGAAACTTGGGAACCAAAACGCTGATGATGCTCATATCATTATTATGTGCACCTGAACAAACACCAACATCTGAATGAGGCCTATGGGAGAAGTATTAGTGCAGGGCTGGGAGCTGCTGACATTAGTCTGAGAAGGGAACAGAAGGAAAAGCCTTTGGAGACAGAATTGTAGTGAACTCCATGACCAATGAGCCATCAGCTGGCCTACACAATAATTTGCTATTTGCCAAACGATGCTTCGACCGAACATTCAGCCGAGTCATCTCAGCTGACTCTACCATAAACAGGAGCACTAGTTCAGTTGAGCACTACTGTGTTCTCTATGAGAAAACAATCCAAAATTTTACAGGACAGACAGCACTAGTAGTATCTAGTCTGCGTATTTTTTTTTCACTTTTTTTTCTATTAAAAAATACTCTTTTTCAGGTGTTGTTTGCTCTTAGCCAAGACTGTGTCTCTACTTAAGGGTATGCCACACTAAACAATATCGCTAACGGGATCGCTAAAAAACGTCACTATTTAGCGATCCCGTTAGCGATGTTGTTCAGTGCGGCAGCTTCCAGCGACGAGCTTCCTGCTGTGAACTCGCTCGTCACTGGAATCGTTCCGGACCCTATTTCATCGCTGGCGCTCCCGCTGGGTAAGTATCTAATCGCTGTGTGGCACCTTTTCTTAGCGATTTAGCGGTACTTTTGTACCGCTAAAGTCGTTAAGAAGATCGCTAACGGCGATAGCGTCGTTAACTATATCGCTAAATGCGGCAGCATTTAGCGATATAGAAACAATCCCGCTAGCGATCTCATTAGTATGCAACGCTAACGAGATCGCTAGCGGGATAGCTTAGTGTGGCAGTACCTATAGTCTCACCATGAATGTTTCCCCAGGAGCTGTTAAGATTAAATGATTTATCCAACCAATATGTAAACACTGCAGCAAAAGTGATAAATTGCAAAAAAATAGAAATAATAAACCTGAGTCTTCGTATTTTCACACATCCTGTGAGTGGATGGCAATGTTTCTGATCTTTACTTCAGAGCATCCAGTATGTGACCTCTGCGGTTAACCAATAGCTACAAAGTGCTGTATTACTGGTATCATAATTGAGTAGTGATATCAGTAACATGGCGCGGAATTCCTGAGGCCAAAGATTTGTTTTCAAGCACTTGGCATATGTCTGCCAAAGACCAAGGTGGTTACTAGAGCTTCTTTGCAGGATGAGAGGAAAGGTAATTATAATTTTTTTACACAGTACAAAGTTATATATAATGGAATTGCTTAGTATCTAATGAAGTAAAATGTCAGTCATGATTATTTTTCAGTCACCAATGGCATATATGAAAATGTTTGCTTTTGATGATCCCCATTCAATACTGCCTTATTTTGTTTCCAGTATTTACTTATCACTAGTGATGAGCGAGTATGCTCGTTGCTCGGGTTTTCCTGAGCATTCTCAGGTGGTCTCTGAGTATTTGGAAGTGCTCCGAGATTTAGTTTCTGTTGCCGTAGCTGCAAGATTTGTGGCTACTTGATAGCCTGAATACATGTGAGGAATGCCTGTTTGTTAGGGAATTCCCACATGTATTCAGGCTGTGAAATAGCTGCAAATCATGCAGCTGCGTCAACAGAAACTAAATCTCTGAGCGCTTCCAAATACTCGGAGATCACCCAAGCGTGCTTGGGAAACCCGAGCAATAGGTATACTCGCTCATCACTACTTATCACTATTAAAAAATTACTTTGTCTATAAAACAGAGATATTCTACAATACATGAACATAATATCTCTAATGCACTGCAATTTACACACATTTTTTTAACAATTGCACTATTATCGAAAACAAATCCTATAACACTGTCTGTAAACTTTGTATTATTAATTTTTAAGCATACAAATAAAAGAATATCCCAATACAAGCTTGCAGTTATTTCTATGTAACAACAAAGACAAATAATTGATTGACAACAAAAAAAGTCAAGCATCACGAGGTTCTGTTAATTATGGGAATAAGCAGAATACCAATCCAAGCTGACAGATGACATCTCTTACAAACTACCATTAAACTGATGTGGAAATCTGTACTCCAATAATATATTGACATAAAAGGACTATGATGAACGCAAAATGGGTCACGGTGCTATAATCATTGTCATTCTAACCTCTTCTGTTTGCTGTTTTGCAGACATTAAAGTAGATAGATCTGATGTTCAAAGGGTTAAAGACATAAACTACACTACATATCATGGCAATGTGATTTAAAGTAACTTCTTTAAGTGTTGGTCCCTGAAGCTCAATAGCAGGAACTGAGTGCAGTTGGGTTCATGAATATCTTTCATAGACTAGTTTGCTTTATACGAGAAAAAATAGGTCAAGGTTGGACTTAGGAAATGGATAATAACCCCAAGGCAGCAGTTAGTGATAACAAGAGCGGACAATAATTGACTGAGTTCTTCAATGACCCAGTCATTCCCATGAATTGAATTCATTTAATCATCTTCATGGTGATCCTAATCATTGTCTTAGATTTAACTGAAAAAATGAACAAGATTATTTATTTGAATTTATAAGGAAAAAATGTAGCAATGTTCATTCAGTCTCAGTCATCAGTTTAATCAATGCCTTGTTGACCACTTTTTCTTCTTGGTTTGTAAATGAACAATGATTTTCTGAAAAAATGTAATTGTACCAAAGAGATGAGAAATGTAAAAGAGTTTGGAGGTGGAAGATGCCGCTTCATTAAAAAGCAATGAGACTGAAAGTGACAGTCGAGTGCAGGGCTCCATTGTTTCTTTCAATGGAGTAGCAATGCTATTGCTCAGTTACTGCTCAAATAAGTTGGAATTTGGGGTTTACCAACCATTGCTTTCCCCATGCCCCACTCACACATCCAATCATGGGTTGCATTGCTGGTCTTCCACCAACACAGAAGCTACATCTGTGCCCCTGCTGATTATCTTATTTCTTAAGTATTTACTGTCATGTGTGCATCGCCACGAAGATCGTCGCGGTTGCACATTCTGACTTCTCACAGCTGAGTTGCTGTTTCTTTGTGTTTGGCAGTTAGGGAGTTAATTCTGTCTGTGCTCAGTTCTGGGACTGGGTGCAGTTTCTCCCGGCTGCAATTAATTATTTGTTGATTGGTTTCCTTTAAGTCTCTGGTTGTCTGTGTTGGGAGTTGCCAGTGAAATTCTTCATGCAGACCACAGATAGGATTGTATCTGTATAGACTTAAGTTAAAGAGCTCCTTAGTTGTTTTAAGCTCACCTTGCTTAGAGTTTAATATCCCAGATCATTTATGTTCCTTCTGTGTTTGAGTGTGTATGCAAGTCTGTGTTTTCTCCAGTCTGTCTTATATGTCTAATCTGTGTATTTAGCAGAGATCAGCCCATATCCCTTTGGTGGTAATCAGAATCCTTCTTAGGACTGATTACAGGGTTCAGGGACTGATAGGAGACAGGGTTAGGCTGGAGACTTGGACCTCTGAACCATTATCAGTACCTCCAAGGTGAGGGATTAGTTAGGACCCCAGTTTAGGGTCAGGTTAGACCCCCGGTCCTCCTCTTTCCTGTGACAGTGTATCAAGTCCTCAAGATTAACCCTGAGTTCAACGGATATCGTGTCAGGTAAATCTATTCTATATTTACATGCTGATGTTGCTAAACTATATGTTGTATAGAGTGTTGTTCTTTTAAGAATAGTTTACTGACATCGTACACATATCATAAGACCGCGTGACATTTTCACTGGCCCATAAAATTATTCCCAGTTGCCATGGATCCAGTAGCCCAGCTGGCTCTGCAGTTGCAGGGATTATCCATGGAGCTGACGGACATTAAGTCCAAAGTTTTGTCTCCCTCGGAGAAAACCAGATTTGAACCTAAAGTAGCTCTCCCGGACAGGTTCACTGGTGGGCGAGACAAATTTTTTACCTTCCGGGAGGCATGTAAATTGTATTTTCGGCTTCGGCCTCGATCATCAGGGAGTGAAGAGCAGAGAGTGGGAATTGTTATCTCGCTCCTACAAGGGGACCCTCAATCCTGGGCCTTCTCCCTTCCTCCGGGATCCCCGGCTCTACAGTCAGTAGATCGATTTTTTACTGCCTGGGTTTGGTATATGATGACCCAGATCGGGTCTCTCTTGCTGAGACAAAATTACGTAAGATACAGCAGGGAGATCGTCCGGTGGAGGAATTTGCTTCTGAGTTCCGTAGATGGGCCACAGATACTCAGTGGAATGACCCAGCTCTTAGAAGCCAGTTTTGTCATGGGCTTTCTGACAAATTAAAGGACGTTTTGGCTCAGTATGATTCTCCTCCATCACTGGAGGCTGCTATGGCCCTAGCTATCCGTACTGATAGACGGCTCCGGGAGAGGTGCGAGGTAACTCCGCCCCCTGTTGTTACTCCACCTACTACTAAAGTCCCTTATGTTGAGGTTCCCCTTGTCTGTTCGGAGGAGCCTATGCAGTTGGGAGGGACATCATTTAGTAGGAGGGGATTGGCGGTACGCCGCAGGACTAGAAGGTGTTTCTTCTGCGGGAAAGAGGGACATTTTGTTGGGGGATGTCCATCCCGTGCCTTGTTGAGCAAAAAGTCGCCGGAAAACTGTTAATCCCAGGTTGTGTGGTGGACGACAACCTGGGAGTATGTATTTCGTCCGCTAGTTCTTCTCAGTTCCTTGTACCAGTGGAGGTGGTGGTTGGTACGAGAGTGGAGAGATTTTCTGTTCTTCTTGATAGTGGGTCCGGGGCTAATCTGGTTGACGCTCAGTTTGCTCAGGCTCAAGGTATGCATCTGAGTGTATTGGTCAAACCGATCCCTATATTCTCCATTGACGCCAGGCCTCTCGGCCAAGGTAGCTTTGTTCATGAGGTTCATAACATTGACCTTCGGGTAGGGGCAATACATAGGGAACTATTATCTTGTTATGTGTTGGAGGGTCTACCTACTCCTATTGTGTTGGGACTTCCTTGGTTGGTTAAACATAACCCTGTGATTAATTGGCGGTCCAGAGATATAAGCCAATGGGGGGAGTTTTGCAAAAGTAACTGCATGAACACAGTCATCAGTGCGGTCGTGCCTAGTACTTTGCCTCCTTTTTTGGAGGACTTTGGGGATGTGTTCTCTGAGGAGGGGTGTCAGGAGTTGCCTCCTCATCGCGTGTATGACTGCTCTATTAATTTACTTCCTGATGCTAAGTTACCTAAAGCTAGGTTATATAACCTTTCTGGTCCTGAGAGGCAGGCTATGAAAGATTATATTTCGGAAAGTCTGGCCAAAGGGCATATTAGACCTTCATCTTCCCCAGTGGCCGCGGGGTTCTTCTTTGTGAAGAAAAAAGATGGAGGCCTACGCCCTTGCTTGGATTTCCGCGAACTTAATCGGATTACTGTTCGAGATCCATATCCACTCCCTCTGATTCCTGATCTCTTCAATCAAATTGTTGGCGCCAAATGGTTCTCTAAATTGGATCTCAGGGGGGCGTATAATCTGATTAGGATAAAAGAGGGGGATGAGTGGAAAACGGCGTTTAACACACCGGAGGGACATTATGAGAACCTTGTCATGCCTTTTGGTCTGACTACTGCACCAGCAGTATTCCAACATTTTGTTAATGACATTTTTCGTCATCTGGTGGGGCTGTTTGTGGTCGTATATTTGGATGACATTTTAATTTACTCACCAGATCTTGTGTCTCACCAGGAGCATGTGAGACAGGTGTTGCAGATCTTGCGAGACAATAAACTATACGCCAAACTGGAAAAGTGTGTATTCGCCGTACAGGAACTTCAGTTTTTGGGTTTCTTGGTGTCAGCCTCCGGTTTCCGTATGGACCCTGAAAAGGTGAGAGCAGTGCTTGAATGGGATCAGCCAGAGGATCTTAAGGCTCTGCAGCGTTTTCTGGGGTTTGCTAACTACTACCGGAAATTTATTTGTAATTTCTCATCTGTTGTCAAACCTCTCACTGACATGACAAGAAAAGGGACGGATTTTTCTAAATGGTCGGACAAAGCTTGCCAAGCTTTTTCCTCTTTGAAAAAATGTTTTGCTTCGGCACCCGTTCTCATCCAACCAGATGCATCACAGCCGTTCGTTGTGGAGGTGGACGCGTCTGACGTAGGGGTGGGTGCAATATTGTCCCAGGGTCCGTCCCCTGGTAAATGGCATCCGTGCGCTTTCTTTTCTAAAAAATTGTCGTCCGCCGAAAGGAATTATGATATCGGCAATAGGGAACTTTTGGCCATTAAGTTGGCTTTTGAAGAATGGCGTCACTTTTTGGAGGGGGCAGTCCACCCGGTCACCGTCATTACTGATCACAAGAACCTGCTGTATTTGGAATCTGCTAAGCGTCTGAATTCCAGACAAGCTAGATGGTCGTTGTTTTTTACCAGGTTTAATTTTGTTGTCACTTATCGCCCTGGATCTAAGAATGTTAAGGCGGATGCCTTGTCTCGCAGTTTCCCAGGGGCCGGGAAAATGGATGACCCGATTCCTATCCTTCAGGAGGGGGTGGTAGTGTCGGCTGTATGTTCTGAGCTTGAGGAGGAGGTGTTAGAGGCTCAGGGGGACGCCCCTGCAGGACCTCCAGGGAGACTGTTTGTCCCAAATCAGTTGAGACAAAAGGTTATTGAGGCACATCATAATTCTGCTTTAGCAGGACATCCAGGGAGTAAGGCTACTTTAGATCTCCTTTCTCGCCGGTTTTGGTGGCCTAACGTTAATAAAGATGTTTTAACTTTTGTCGCGTCCTGTGGGGTTTGTGCTCGCTCTAAGACCCTCATACCCGTCCGTCTGGGACCCTCTTACCCTTGAAACTTCCGGAGCGTCCATGGACTCATTTGTCTATGGACTTCATCACGGACCTTCCTCAGTCGTCAGGGAAGACTGTCATACTGGTGGTTGTTGACAGGTTCAGTAAGATGGCACATTTCATTGCTCTTCCTGCCCTCCCTAATGCTAAAACTCTGGCGCAGGTGTTCATTGGGGAGATTGTGAGACTTCATGGGTTGCCTTCTGATGTGGTGTCAGATAGGGGGTCTCAGTTTGTGTCCAAGTTTTGGAGGGCATTTTGTTTACGTCGGGGGATGCAATTGTCATTTTCCTCGGCTTTTCATCCGCAGACCAATGGTCAGACAGAGCGTCTGAATCAAAGCCTAGAGACTTATCTTCGGTGTTTTGTCTCAGAGAACCAGGAGGACTGGTCTTCTTTCTTGCCTCTGGCAGAGTTCGCTCTTAACAACAGGCGGAGCGAGTCCACTGGTAAGTCCCCGTTTTTTGGGGCATATGGTTTTCATCCCCAGTTTTGTACATTCAATGGGGGGGGCCCTTCTGGGGTTCCTGAGGAGGAGCGTTTCTCGTCGTCACTTGCTTCAGTGTGGAGAGGTGTATTGAATAATCTGAGTGCTATGGGGAACCGTTATAAACGTATGGCTGATAGGAGGAGAGTTTCTGGTCCAGATCTTAATGTGAACGATCTGGTATGGTTGTCTACCAGGAATATAAAACTTAAAGTTCCCTCCTGGAAGCTGGGCCCCAGATTCATCGGGCCGTACAGGATCAGTTCCATAATTAATCCTGTGGCATTTCGTCTGGACCTCCCTCCTACGTTTAAAATTCATAATGTGTTCCACAAGTCATTACTTAAGAGGTACGTGGCACCAGTCATACCATCACCTCTACCTCCTCCTCCAGTGGTGGTCAATGGTAACTTGGAGTTTCAAGTGTCAAAGATCATTGACTCACGTCTGAATCGCCGGTCCCTTCAGTACTTGGTGCATTGGAAGGGGTATGGTCCAGAGGAGAGGACGTGGGTTCCTGCGTCTGACATTAACGCAGATCATTTGGTGCGGACCTTCCACAGAACTCACCCGGGCAAACCTGGCCCTGAGGGTCCGGAGGCCCCTCGTAGAAGGGGGGGTACTGTCATGTGTGCATCGCCACGAAGATCGTCGCGGTTGCACATTCTGACTTCTCACAGCTGAGTTGCTGTTTCTTTGTGTTTGGCAGTTAGGGAGTTAATTCTGTCTGTGCTCAGTTCTGGGACTGGGTGCAGTTTCTCCCGGCTGCAATTAATTATTTGTTGATTGGTTTCCTTTAAATCTCTGGTTGTCTGTGTTGGGAGTTGCCAGTGAAATTCTTCATGCAGACCACAGATAGGATTGTATCTGTATAGACTTAAGTTAAAGAGCTCCTTAGTTGTTTTAAGCTCACCTTGCTTAGAGTTTAATATCCCAGATCATTTATGTTCCTTCTGTGTTTGAGTGTGTATGCAAGTCTGTGTTTTCTCCAGTCTGTCTTATATGTCTAATCTGTGTATTTAGCAGAGATCAGCCCATATCCCTTTGGTGGTAATCAGAATCCTTCTTAGGACTGATTACAGGGTTCAGGGACTGATAGGAGACAGGGTTAGGCTGGAGACTTGGACCTCTGAACCATTATCAGTACCTCCAAGGTGAGGGATTAGTTAGGACCCCAGTTTAGGGTCAGGTTAGACCCCCGGTCCTCCTCTTTCCTGTGACAGTGTATCAAGTCCTCAAGATTAACCCTGAGTTCAACGGATATCGTGTCAGGTAAATCTGTTCTATATTTACATGCTGATGTTGCTAAACTATATGTTGTATAGAGTGTTGTTCTTTTAAGAATAGTTTACTGACATCGTACACATATCATAAGACCGCGTGACATTTACACACTGTAGCAATGTCAGATAGGTTAGGGTTAAATCCTAGCTTTGCAGGCTTTGGTTAGTACACCTGACTAGCTCTGCATTTAAACAGGCTAGATGTCCATCTAAGTCAATCAACTGAGGGAAGTTGAGCAGACTGGATGTGCCTTGAAGTTGAAGAGAGAAATAAGCCATAATCTCTTTGAAAAGCGTCTGAACAAGCCGTATGCACCAAATTGCAAGTATCAGCAGTTGCTATGGACAATAGTAGTTTTGCTTGACTGAGCTGGGGCTAGCTCTGGGGTGTCTGATATAGTCAGGGTTTATACTGTTTAATTAGCTCCTGGACAAGGCTAGGAATTTAAGTTTATGAATTTGTTTTTATCCTGTTGTGAAACTGTAAAGAAATAAAAACTGCATGTGTTTGGAACAAAACTGCATTGCCTGTGTAAACGCTACTTAAGCATTAATGCCTATCAAAGTGAGTGAAGCCCTACAACACATATATGGAATTTAAAAAAATGGGTTCCTTGTGGGAATGATCCAGTCCTGTCAATGGGTTCCTTGTGGGAATGATCCAGTCCTGTCAGTGGATATACCCAAAAAACCTACTATTGTGTTTAGATGGAACAAGAGTTTAAAAAATCTTATCTGCATTACTAGGGTTAATGGTTGGGATAAAACTTCTAATAATCTCTAAATGAATCTTGAACACAGGGGCATGTTTAAGTAAGAGTCTATGCTGCGAAATGTTGCAGCATGGATGTACCGATTTTAAATCAAGGGTAACTGGTTAAATGTTTGAAGTTTACCATCATCTGACCTGTGGTACGTAGGTGAGGTCTCCAACATATGGGACACAGCAGATTCACAGCAGAATTAATGGCAATAGGCACAACATCAAAAATGGATTAGCCTGTCAAGGAAATTCCTAATGTATCACCAAAAAGGCCTGAAAAATTTAGACTTGAGAGTCTCTCAAGACTTGAGGACTCTAAGTCTAAATATTTTTCTATCACTGGCTAACACGGTACGAAGATACACATCTTTCTATATCAAAAAGGCCTGATAATTTACATTTGACCATTCTTGAAAAATTCTTCTGGATATATAAAATGGCTACTAGGTGAGAGTTTTGATTTAATACGAGCATTAAATGTATGGTTACATTTAGACGCAATAAGTTCTGCAAACAATTTTTGATCTGGATCTAGTGGAGCTGTACATGGGATGGAGTTTAGGTTATTTGAATCAATTATTATATTTTTCTCCCTTCTAACATTAATTTATGTATATTGACTTTATTATGTTTTGACTCATGTGTTTGTAATTATGTAAATTTTATTCATGATTTTTAAAAGCCTTTACGCAATTAATTATCCAATCATGTCAGTGACTGTCTATTTAAAGCACTGAGTGTGGCACATATTTTGTAACTAAAGAAATATAGAGTAATCACTGCGCTAAAAACATGGGGCTAGGAGATAAAGCAGTTGTAACAACACTAATATAGCCCCTAGCGGTAGCTGGTAGTGTTAGTAGGCACTAGCATGTACTGTCGATGGTAGTGTAATGTGCTGAGGGTCCAGAGAGAGAATTTGCACCAAAGCAGAGTTTGCGCTTTTGTAGCTGGTGTAGCATGCAGCGGACACCTGGCTAGATCGCTAATGTGAAACCACTAGTGGAGATAGATAGGGTTACTGGGCATTTACTCATATTGTCGGTGGTGGTTTATCGTGTCGAGGATCCAGAGAAGAATGTCCTATCCCAAAAGTGGAGTTTGCGGTGCTGTGAGGGGTATGACACGCAGCGGACCCCTCGTGGCAGGATGTGAATGAGCCAGGGGATAAAAGGTGCGGGAGCATCCTCACGTGAGGATGATCCTTCTGGCTGTGCAGGGAGAAGCACCAGCTCCTGGCGTGCTCCAGCCGGAAGCGACGCCATGTGATGTCACATTACAGCATGCCCCCAGCTCCCTCCAGGCATTTTGATCCCTTTGCACACCCGTCCAGCAGCCCCGTGACATCACATTACACCACACCCCCTGCTCACTGAACCCTCGGCACATTACACTATCATCGACAGCACATGCTAGTGCCAACTAACCCTGCCAGCTAGTGCTAGTGGCTATATTAGTATTACAACTGCTTGATCTCCTAGTCCCATGTTATTAGTGTGGTTATTACTCTATATTTCTTCTGTTATACCCTTAGACAGGAGCATACACAGACTCTGTCATATCAAAAGCGGCTTCTGTTCCCTCATCTCAGTTTTCAGTAGAGCGTCAGTGTGCCCCCTTTTTTTCTAATCATCATATTTTGTAACTACCTGTTGAAGGGGATGTATTGTTCCTGAAACGCATTGTGTGTTCAATTCATTGACTTTTCTTATCCTACCTGAGTGGCTTCTGATTCAGAACGTAGCACCCTGTGAATTTCCACCTCCTGCCTTCCATAATTTTTCACTGTATCGCATCTCCTGAGCAGGATGACAGAAACTGGTGGAAGGTGCTGCAGTTCTCCAGGACTGTCATCATCCACTGCTTAGCATCAGCGTTGTGCCTGCCATGCACATCTATCAGAATTGAGTTGTGCACCTTTTCCCCCACCATGTACACGTTGTGACATACCCTCTTTTGGTTTATTTTCATATATGGATTTTATGTCATGCTATTGGAATGAAGAGAACAGGCCCATCGCTTATCATAAAGCTATTAAATGTGAACAATGTCAACACCTATCACTACTATAGAATAGCATATCTTTCAGCAGATTTGAAAACATGTTATTCTTTGTAAAAAATAACTAATTTATACAAAATTAAATAGCAAATGTAATATATTGTAATGTACTTTAAGAACACAAATCTGACTTTCCTGCAGAATGGATCTAAAATACTTTGTCGCTGCTAATGACTATTAGTTATGCTCTAATTTTGCCATGTATCATCTTATCGTTGCAAAGTATGTGACATACATTGATACATGGGTGGTATTAAAGTTAGTGATGCTTTGCCAAATCATTAAAGTGCTTATGGAGGAGATGTAGACTATGATTGCTGCAAAAGACATGCTCCATAACACTATGCCTGTGGCAGAGTTTTGATTGAGTGGAGAATAATAGACAGGAATCGCCTTTTAATTTAATAATAAGGCAGATTGTGCAAAGCCACTTTGTAATTGCTCCAGTAGTTTTAAAATTTGCAATTAAAAGGAATTCTGACTAAGCTGAAAATATGGTTCTGGGCATATAGGTAGATCTGGTGCAATTCATGATTTGCAGTTTTTATGAAGACTCTTTTCATTTTTCTTTTTGATTTTTTTGTACCAAATTCTTCAAAACTACACGTGATTCATAAAATCAAAGATGCTTTTATTTTTGTCTCTTGCCTTCTTAGAGCAAAAAGTCTAATTTTTCACTCCGTGTACATGATTAACTTATATAGTATATCTTTTATAAAATTCCTATGTCACAAATACCATATACAGTACATGTCACACAACTCGTTATTTTTCTGCTTCAAACTTAAATTTTGACATTTGTGATAGTGACTAAGTCTTGAGCCTGTGTTTACCATAAGAGGACCATTCACTGATCTTGTCGCAAAACCATGTCCTTTGCGCATTCCCTGACCTTTATGTACCAGCAAACCTTTTTTTTCCATTTGTGCAAATTGTGTATATTATCATGTAGAAAGTGTGTGTTTCCTTTTACAATGGGATACTAGGGGAAATATGTATATAATTCTATGCATGCACCACAGTCTTTTATGAGATGTACACTTTGTGCACCACAATTAATAGACCTATCAATATTTTGATCATATAATTTTTATGCAGATTTTTTGACTCCAAGCTGTATAAACTTGAATGCTTATTGGATGAAGCAGATCAGGTGATATGTATTTGTGTAATGAGGGAGGGTGCTGCCTAAGGATATCAATATATCCTATGAAGGTGTGCAGAATTATTAGACAACTAGTTTTCCTTGAATAAAATGGGCCAAAAAAGAGGTTTAACTGACTCTGAAAAGTCAATAATTGTTTAAAGTCATATACAGAGGGATGCAGCACTCTTGAAATTGCTGAGAAATTGGGTTTGTTGCAAATAGTCAACAGGGTCGCAAAAACATGTCAAGGAAAAAATATGCCAGTAACTGCCAATGATGAAAAGAATCATATTCCAAAACTGCAACCTCCCTTGAGTGCTCAGAAGAGTTGTTCAGTGTTCAGAATGTAAGTAAGAGATCGTGTGCACAACTGAATGTGGCCCAGGTAGGTTCCCAAACCGTGTGAGACAGTTCCAGAATGACAGTACGTCGAAAAATGTTTTGGTCAGAAAGACCTTCGTCAGTTACGTACTACTGTAAGTCATTTAGTGTGTGAGACGAGCGGTGGACTCCGTGTCTGAGGTGCATACTCACCCACTGCCAGGTTCTTCTACAAACGCTGTCCAATCCCCTATATGGATGCTGTTCTTCTAAGCCTCTATATGTGTGTCTCACACACTAAATGACTTACAATAGTTCGTAACTGACGAAGGTCTTTTGACCAAAACATTTTTCGATGTACTGTCACTCTGGAACTGAATAAATTTACGCACATTAAGTTGAGTGACAGGTTTTGTTTTGCTTGGTTCAGTGCTCAGAGACATGGCCAACGTAAGGAAGGCTGAAACTCGACCACTACTGAACAAGACACAGAAGACCAAGTTGATGGGCCCATGGCTGGATCAGTAATGGGCACAAGACCTCCACTTCGACTTAGATGCCATCAAGGTAGATTTTGGGCACCTCTATGGGCTAGTATTATAATGGAATGAAGATGGACTCACAATTAACTCCCAAACCTACTGTCACTATTTAGAAGGCATTTTTTTCAAGCAGCGGTACAGGAAAAAGACTGTATTTTTAAAGAAAACAATTTTTATTTAGGACAATGCTCCATTGCATGTCTGGTTGGAGCTGCCCAAATAGTTGATCATCAACAGATTAAGACACTGACAGACTCCATGGATTGAAGGCTTATGGCTGTTAATGAAAAGAAGGGTGGCTATATTGGTCATTGATATTTTTTTGTGTCAGAAATGTAGTTTTGTACATTTTAACTTGTTTGGTCATTATTCTCACTTTAACAGTTGAAATAAACAATTGAGATGGGAAAACGTACATTTTTCATGTATTTGCATAATATTTGTGCACACTAATAGTTTCCCTATAATTATGCACACATACATATTTTAATAAAAAAAACCTCACTTTCACTTGCTTATAATTTCAAATTTTAGGCTTATTAACCTTTTGGATTCACCAACAGCTATGTAGTAGTGTTGAGCGATACGATACCGCAAGTATCGGGTATCGGCCGATATTAGCTGTTTCGACCTTTCGATACTTAGTTCCGATATTTTCCATATATCGTATACCGGAATCGGAAGTTCCCATAATTCTTTGAGAGGCAATGTGATTTTAGTCAGCCAATGAGGAATCCTAAGAAGTGTGGGCACATCCTGTACTGCTGCGGTCATGTTAACTAATGGCATGGCTGTGATTGGATGCTGAAATGATGTCAGAATGCACTATAAAAGGCGCCGCCGCCATTTTAGCGACACTGTGCTGTGAATTCAGTAAGGGACAGAACGCTGCTGTGCTGACTCTGAGGGACAGTTAGAGATTGCGATTTAGTGTACTGTGCTGTAGGCAGGCTAGCACCAACCGCTGTGTAAAGCTTCCTTTTGCCTGCAGTGTTGTTTTAACAGCTCTGCAAGGTGTGTGTGTGAGTGTAAGTGACGCTGCAGTTTGCTCTGCATGCAACGCTGTCTGTAGGCATCTGCACGTGTCACTCACAGACTCTTTTTTTTCTTCAGTGTAATTCTTGCAGCTCCATGCAATTTAACTATTAGTGTGACGCGCTTCCATCCGTATCCAATACATTGGTTGCAAACACTATAGAAGTAGACAAAGGAGTAGCCTTTCACAGATTGTGAACAGTTGTGTTTCAGTGTTCACTTCAGTCTCTGCATAATAACCACACTTAGGCCTTATAACTTTTCTGACTTTCTTTATCAATCTACCAAGATGAAGAAGGCAGTGAGTAAGGCACGTGGTCGTGGCCGTGGAGTTTCAGCAGGGAGAGGACGTGGTGATTCTGTGGCTGCTGCCGCCCTCAGTGACACAGCATCCACCAGTTTTACCCATGAGTGTTCCTTTATGCGCAGTTTGGTAGGAGCTCGGCGTGCCCCCCTGCTGCGGGAAGAACAAATTGAAGCCGTTGTTGGTTGGATGGCAGCCAATGCATCGACTTCAATTCCTTCCACCTCCTCTCAGGAACACAACACTGTTGAGCAACCATCTGTCTGTTCACCGCCTGTCAAATTGCCCAGACAGTCAGAGAGTTCTGTACAGGAGCCAGCTGAGTCTCTGCTTCTGTTCTCAGAATCTGTTGGCTCGCAAACACGGGCACAGGCAAGCAGCATTCTGCAATTTGAAGAAGAGGGAGTATGCAGTGATGCGCAACAGCTGTGTCTCTCTCAATCTGAAGAGGCGGGTGAGCCAGTGCCGATGGACAGCACACCGCAGAACGCATCTTATGATGATGATGAGACTCAGGTGCCAGGTTTTGTGGAGCATGGTGCTGCCCAGACCATCCAACAGCAGCAGGTGTTGGAAGAGGGTAGTGGAGATGATGAAGTCCGAGACCCAACATGGCGTGAGCAACAGGAAGGTGGTGGGAGCAGCTCTGAGGAAGAGATTGTCCCAACGGTACAAAGAGGAGGGAGAGGTAGGCTGCAGACTCGCTTGCCTGTAGCCTCCAGTTTGGCACCTGTTGGGAGCAGTTCTCTTAGAAATGTCAAAATTGGCGCTCCCATGACTTGCACTGCGTGGTCCTTTTTTGACAGACTTGTAGATGATATTTGCTATGTTCAATGCAAGCTGTGTAAGCAAAAAGTTAAAAGAGGTAAAAATATCAGTAACCTGAATACCACAAATATGTGGAAACATGTACGGACAAAGCACGTAGCTGAGTTACAAAGACACACTGGAGATGTAGGCCAACCTACAGCAGCACCTACATCTTCAGGTCGTGTTGGAGCCTCTACCTCCAGCTCACACACACCTGGTTCGGCTTCCTCACAGGATCTCCATGAAAGAACCTCGGTCACTGTTGTCCATAGACAAACTGTTATTCCACCCACAGCAGCAAGTTCACAGTCATCGTCACACTCCCAGACCACAAAACAGCCATCGGTACCACAGGCATGGGATAAAAGACGGCCATACTCGGCAAACCATCCACGAGCACAGGCTCTGAATGCTGGCCTTGCAAAACTCCTGTCCCTTGAAATGCTGTCATTCAGGCTGGTGGAGACTGACAGTTTCAGGAACTTTATGGCATTGGCAGTCCCACAATATAATGTGCCAAGCCGATTTTATTTCAGCAGGCAAGCTGTCCCTGCTCTGCAAAAACATGTCGAGGGAAACATTAAACATGCGCTACTAAACGCCGTCAGTAGCAGGGTCCACCTGACCACCGATGCGTGGACCAGTACCCATGGCCAGGGACGATACCTTTCCCTCACTGCCCATTGGGTCAATGTTGTGGAGCCGGGTACAGATCTTGCCAGTGGCGCTGTACGTGTTCTGCCAACTCCAAGGATTGCAGGAATCCAGTCTGTACACATTGATTCCTCCTCCTCCTCCAGTTCCTCAGAATCATCACTGCACGAGCCGTCACGTTATACCTCCACATGGACCCGTGAACGCTTACCTGTTGCGACCGATATGAGCACAGCCGTGGCCAAACGTCAACAGGCCGTCCTGAAATTAATTTCCATGGGGAATCGAAGCCACACAGCGCAGGAGCTCTGGGCTGCCATCAAGCAGGAGAGCAACGTGTGGTTTTTGTCAGCTAATCTCCAGCCAGGCTTGGTAGTGTGTGACAATGGCCGAAATCTGGTGGCAGCTCTGGGCCTTGGCAACCTCACTCACATACCATGTCTGGCACATGTGCTCAACTTGGTCGTGCAGAGTTTTTTGAGGGACTATCCGGATCTTGATGCACTGCTGCACAAGGTCCGCCTAGAGTGCGCTCACTTGCGACGTTCCAGCATGGCCAGATCGCGCATTGCAGCTCTGCAAGTCAGATTTCGCCTTCCTGAACATCGCATCATATGTGACGTACCCACCAGGTGGAATTCCACGTTACATATGTTGGAGCGTTTGTGTGAGCAGCAGCCAGCAGTAATGGAGTATCAGCTGCAACAGGCGCAATCAACTCGCAATTTGCGCCGTTCACACTTCACCACTACTGAGTGGGCCTCTATGAAGGACATCTGCGACGTTTTGCGTGCGTTTGATGTCTCAACGCGGATGGCGAGTGCAGATGATGCACTAGTCAGCATGACTGTCCCCCTTATCTGCCTGCTTCAGAAATCACTGAAAGCACTAAAGGAAGAGGTTTTGGAAGAGGTGGAGGATGAGGAGTCACAAATTCAATTACCTTCAGGACAGTCATCGCAACGTGGTTCCTCACAAAGGGCTGGGCAGGGCTCACTTTGTGAGGAGGATGAGGAGGAGGAGGAGTCAATGGAGGAGGAAGAAATCCCTACAGAGGGAGGTACACAATGCTCTAGTCAGTATGTAGAGCGAGGGTGGGGTGATGCAGAGGAGGCAGAGATGACGCCTCTTCCAGAGGACAGCCTTTGTTGGCCAGTTGGGAGTCTGCAGCACATGGTTGATTTCATGCTTCAGTGCCTGAGAAACGACCGCCGCATCGCCCACATTCTCAGCACGTCAGATTATTGGGTGTACACCCTCCTAGACCCTCGCTACCGGGACAACTTACAAACCCTCATCACACCGGTGAACCGGGACCGTAAAATGCAGGAGTACCAAGACACACTGGTGCAATCCATACTGTTGTACATTCCAGCCGAGAGAGCTGCTGCTGCTACTGCTTTACAAAGCAGCTCTGTGCGTCGAGGCAGTGTAGACACCTCTACAACAAGAGGGAGCAGAAGCAGCGCCTCTGCACAGGGCAAGAGCTGTATGTTACAAATGTGGCAAAGTTTTGTGACAGCGCCAGCAAGGTCTACACCATCCGAGACGGCTCCAGTCACCAGGAAGAAACGTTTCCGTAAGATGGTGACAGACTACTTGGCTTTCCCTCTAAGTGTACTCCCAGATGCCTCTTCCCCTTTCAAATTTTGGGTCTCTAAGTTGGATACATGGCCAGAGCTTAGCAAGTATGCATTGGAGGTGCTGGCTTGCCCTGCTGCCAGTGTATTATCTGAGCGTGTCTTTAGTGCTGCAGGTGGTGTAGTAACAGACCGTCGCATGCGACTATCCTCAGAGAATGTAGACCGGCTTACTTTTCTGAAAATGAACAAGGCATGGATCTCACCTGAATTTGCCTGTCCGTTTTCAGATTAAATAACTGTTTGGCAACGTTTTCCATGTCTCCTGTTATGTTCATCTTTCTACCACCTGAACTCTACTCCCTGGGCTACAACACCGCCATTTGTTGCTCATAAGTAATTGGCAGGGGTACTGACTCCTGGCCAGCCTGGTTACAGCACGACAGCTGTTTCCTGGCAGTGTGAACGTCAATTATCCTCCAATAAGTTGTGCTGTCGTGTTGCATTCGAGTTAGCCGACTCTATGGTGCCTGCAGTTTAGGTGATTCCTATGTGTGCTGTGGGATATGTAAATAAAGGCGGTTTCCATTGTGACAATAGGACAAGCACCCACTGTAGGACTGTGTGATTCGGTAACTGCGGACGGCTTGCGTCCTGTCAACTTACATTTTCATGGGTGCGTTCTTCTACCCGTCCGGGGTCCAGTACTGTCAACTGGTTCTCCCCAGTGCCTTTGGCCTAGGTGCCTCCATCTCCGTATCCGAGTTCCACCAACGTCTGCTTGTCCTTGGTAGTGCTTTGGAGCACAGGTACCTCCTGCTTAGTAACCGTGTCACAGTAACGTCAGCTGGTACTCGGTTGTGACATTGCCTCTTTTCCTTCTGCTACCCGTCCGGGGTCCAGTACCGTCAACTGGTTCTCCCCAGTGCCTTTGGCCTAGGTGCCTCCATCTCCGTATCCGAGTTCCACCAACGTCTGCTGGTCCTTGGTAGTGCTTTGGAGCACAGGTACCTCCTGCTTAGTAACCGTGTCACAGTAACGTCAGCTGGTACTCGGTTGTGACATTGCCTCTTTTCCTTCTGCTACCCGTCCGGGTCCAGTACCGTCAACTGGTTCTCCCCAGTGCCTTTGGCCTAGGTGCCTCCATCTCCGTATCCGAGTTCCACCAACGTCTGCTGGTCCTTGGTAGTGCTTTGGAGCACAGGTACCTCCTGCTTAGTAACCGTGTCACAGTAACGTCAGCTGGTACTCGGTTGTGACATTGCCTCTTTTCCTTCTGCTACCCGTCCGGGGTCCAGTACCGTCAACTGGTTCTCCCCAGTGCCTTTGGCCTAGGTGCCTCCATCTCTGTCATGTGTGCATTGCCACGAAGATCGTCGCGGTTGCACATTTTGACTTCTCACAGCTGAGTTGCTGTTTCTTTGTGTTTGGCAGCTAGGGAGTTAATTCTGTCTGTGCTCGGTGCTGGGACTGGGTGCAGTTTCTCCCGGCTGCAATTGATTATTTGTTGATTGGTTTCCTTTAAATTCCTGGTTGTCTGCTTTGGGAGTTGCCAGTGAAATCCTTCATGCAGACCACAGATAGGAATGAATCTGTATAGACTTAAGTTGAGAGCTCCTTAGCTGTTTTAAGCTCAACTTACTTAGAGTTTAATTCCCAGACCATTTATGTTCCTTCGGTGTTTGAGTGTGTATGCAAGTGAGTGCTATCCTGTCTGTCTTATATGTCTAATCTGTGTATTTAGCTGAGATCAGCCCATATCCCTTTGGTGGTAATCAGGATCCTTCTTAGGACTGATTACAGGGTTCAGGGTCTGACAGGAGACAGGGTTAGGCTGGAGACTTGGACCTCTGAACCATTATCAGTACCTCCAAGGTAAGGGATTAGTTAGGACCCCAGTGTAGGGTCAGGTTAGACCCCGGTCCTCCTCTTTCCTGTTACAGCTCATCAAGTCCTCAAGATTAACCATGAGTTCAACTATATCGTTTCTGCACATCAAGTCCTCAAGATTAACCCTAAGTTCTGCAGAGATTGTGTCAGGTAAATCTATTTTATACTTACATTCTGATGTTGCTAAACTATATGTTGTATAGAGTGTGGTTCCTGTATAAATAGTTTACTGACATTGTATTCATATCATTAGACAGCGTGACATTTTCACTGGCCATAAAAAATTATCTCTAGTTACCATGGATCCAGTAGCTCAGCTGGCTCTGCAGTTGCAGGGATTATCCATGGAGCTGACGGACATTAAGTCCAAAGTTTTGTCTCCCCTGGAGCAAACCAGAGTTGAACCTAAAGTAGCTCTTCCAGATAGGTTCACTGGTGGGCGAGACAAATTTTTTACCTTCCGGGAGGCATGTAAATTGTATTTTCGGCTTCGGCCGCGATCTTCAGGGAGTGATGAGCAGAGAGTGGGAATTGTTATCTCACTTCTTCAAGGGGACCCTCAATCCTGGGTATTTTCCCTTCCTCCGGGATCCCCTGCTCTACAGTCTGTAGATCAATTTTTTACTGCTCTGGGATTGGTATATGATGACCCAGATCGGGTCTCTCTTGCTGAGACCAAATTACGTAAGTTACAGCAGGGAGATCGTCCGGCGGAGGAATTTGCTTCTGAGTTTCGTAGATGGGCCACGGATACTCAGTGGAATGACCCAGCTCTTAGGAGCCAGTTTTGTCATGGGCTTTCTGACAAATTAAAAGACGTTTTGGCTCAGTATGAGTCTCCTCCTTCTCTGGAGGCTGCTATGGCCCTAGCTATCCGTACTGATAGACGACTTCGGGAGAGGGGTGAGGTAACTCCACTCCCTGTTGTTTCTCCACCTACTACTAAAGTCCCTTATGTTGAGGTTCCCCTTGTCTGTTCGGATGAGCCTATGCAGTTGGGAGGGACATCTTTTCGTAGTAGGGGATTGGCGGCACGCCGCAGGACTAGAAGGTGTTTTTTCTGCAGGAAAGAAGGACATTTTGTTGGAGAATGTCCATCCCGTGTCTTGTTAAGTAAAAAGTCGCCGGAAAACTGCTAATCCCAGGTTGTGTGGTGGACGACAACCTGGGAGTATGTATTTCATCCGCCGGTTCTTCTCAGTTCCTTGTACCAGTGGAGGTGGTGGTTGGTACTAGAGTGAAGAGATTGTCTGTTCTTCTGGATAGTGGTTCTGGGGCTAATCTGGTTGATGCTCAGTTTGCTCAGGCTCAAGGTATGCATCTGAGAGTATTGGTCAAACCGATCCCTATTTTCTCCATTGACGCCAGGCCTCTCGGCCAAGGTAGCTTTGTTCATGAGGTTCATAACATTGACCTTCGGGTAGGGGCAATACATAGGGAACAATTATCTTGTTATGTGTTGGAGGGTCTACCTACTCCCATTGTGTTGGGACTTCCTTGGCTGGTTAAACATAACCCTGTGATTAATTGGCAGTCCAGAGAGATAAGCCAATGGGGTGAGTTTTGCAAAAACAACTGCATGAACACAGTCATCAGTGCGGTCGTGCCTAGTACATTGCCTCCTTTTTTGGAGGATTTTGGGGATGTTTTCTCTGAGGAGGGGTGTCGGGAGTTGCCTCCTCATCGCGTGTATGACTGCTCTATTAATCTACTTCCTGATGCTAAGTTGCCTAAAGCTAGGTTGTATAATCTTTCTGGTCCTGAAAGACAGGCTATGAAAGATTATATTTCTGAAAGTCTGGCCAAAAGGCATATTAGACCTTCATCTTCCCCTGTGGCCGCGGGGTTCTTCTTTGTGAAGAAAAAAGATGGAGGCCTACGCCCTTGCTTGGATTTCCGCGAACTTAATCGGATTACTGTTCGAGATCCGTATCCACTCCCTCTTATTCCTGATCTCTTCAATCAAATTGTTGGCGCCAAATGGTTCTCTAAATTGGATCTCAGGGGGGCGTATAATCTGATTAGGATAAAAGAGGGGGATGAGTGGAAAACGGCGTTTAACACGCCGGAGGGACATTATGAAAACCTGGTCATGCCTTTTGGTCTGACTACTGCTCCAGCAGTATTCCAACATTTTGTTAATGACATTTTTCGTCACCTTGTGGGGGTGTTTGTGGTCGTATATTTGGATGACATTTTAATTTACTCGCCAGATCTTGTGTCTCACCAGGAGCATGTGAGACAGGTGTTGCAGATCTTGCGAGACAATAAACTATACGCCAAACTGGAGAAGTGTGTTTTTGCCGTGCAAGAACTTCAGTTTTTGGGTTTTTTGGTGTCAGCCTCCGGTTTCCGGATGGACCCTGAAAAGGTGAGAGCAGTGCTTGAATGGGATCAGCCAGGGGATCTTAAGGCTCTGCAGCGTTTTTTGGGTTTGCTAATTACTACCGGAAATTTATTTGTAATTTCTCGTCTGTCGTCAAACCTCTCACTGACATGACGAGAAAAGGGACGGATTTTTCTAAGTGGTCGGACAAAGCTTGCCAAGCCTTTTCCTCTTTAAAAAGATGTTTTGCTTCGGCACCCGTTCTCATCCAACCAGATGTATCTCAGCCGTTCATTGTGGAGGTGGACGCGTCTGACGTAGGGGTGGGTGCTATATTGTCCCAGGGTCCGTCCCCTGGTAAATGGCATCCGTGCGCTTTCTTTTCTAAGAAATTGTCATCCGCCGAAAGGAATTATGATATCGGCAATAGGGAACTTTTGGCCATTAAATTGGCTTTTGAAGAATGGCGTCACTTTTTGG
>JARQOD010000005.1:322671485-322714736 GCA_033576555.1 Oophaga sylvatica | reverse complement strand
GAGCAGCAGCCAGCAGTAATGGAGTATCAGCTGCAACAGGCGCAATCAACTCGCAATTTGCGCCGTTCACACTTCACCACTACTGAGTGGGCCTCTATGAAGGACATCTGCGACGTTTTGCGTGCGTTTGATGTCTCAACGCGGATGGCGAGTGCAGATGATGCACTAGTCAGCATGACTGTCCCCCTTATCTGCCTGCTTCAGAAATCACTGAAAGCACTAAAGGAAGAGGTTTTGGAAGAGGTGGAGGATGAGGAGTCACAAATTCAATTACCTTCAGGACAGTCATCGCAACGTGGTTCCTCACAAAGGGCTGGGCAGGGCTCACTTTGTGAGGAGGATGAGGAGGAGGAGGAGTCAATGGAGGAGGAAGAAATCCCTACAGAGGGAGGTACACAATGCTCTAGTCAGTATGTAGAGCGAGGGTGGGGTGATGCAGAGGAGGCAGAGATGACGCCTCTTCCAGAGGACAGCCTTTGTTGGCCAGTTGGGAGTCTGCAGCACATGGTTGATTTCATGCTTCAGTGCCTGAGAAACGACCGCCGCATCGCCCACATTCTCAGCACGTCAGATTATTGGGTGTACACCCTCCTAGACCCTCGCTACCGGGACAACTTACAAACCCTCATCACACCGGTGAACCGGGACCGTAAAATGCAGGAGTACCAAGACACACTGGTGCAATCCATACTGTTGTACATTCCAGCCGAGAGAGCTGCTGCTGCTACTGCTTTACAAAGCAGCTCTGTGCGTCGAGGCAGTGTAGACACCTCTACAACAAGAGGGAGCAGAAGCAGCGCCTCTGCACAGGGCAAGAGCTGTATGTTACAAATGTGGCAAAGTTTTGTGACAGCGCCAGCAAGGTCTACACCATCCGAGACGGCTCCAGTCACCAGGAAGAAACGTTTCCGTAAGATGGTGACAGACTACTTGGCTTTCCCTCTAAGTGTACTCCCAGATGCCTCTTCCCCTTTCAAATTTTGGGTCTCTAAGTTGGATACATGGCCAGAGCTTAGCAAGTATGCATTGGAGGTGCTGGCTTGCCCTGCTGCCAGTGTATTATCTGAGCGTGTCTTTAGTGCTGCAGGTGGTGTAGTAACAGACCGTCGCATGCGACTATCCTCAGAGAATGTAGACCGGCTTACTTTTCTGAAAATGAACAAGGCATGGATCTCACCTGAATTTGCCTGTCCGTTTTCAGATTAAATAACTGTTTGGCAACGTTTTCCATGTCTCCTGTTATGTTCATCTTTCTACCACCTGAACTCTACTCCCTGGGCTACAACACCGCCATTTGTTGCTCATAAGTAATTGGCAGGGGTACTGACTCCTGGCCAGCCTGGTTACAGCACGACAGCTGTTTCCTGGCAGTGTGAACGTCAATTATCCTCCAATAAGTTGTGCTGTCGTGTTGCATTCGAGTTAGCCGACTCTATGGTGCCTGCAGTTTAGGTGATTCCTATGTGTGCTGTGGGATATGTAAATAAAGGCGGTTTCCATTGTGACAATAGGACAAGCACCCACTGTAGGACTGTGTGATTCGGTAACTGCGGACGGCTTGCGTCCTGTCAACTTACATTTTCATGGGTGCGTTCTTCTACCCGTCCGGGGTCCAGTACTGTCAACTGGTTCTCCCCAGTGCCTTTGGCCTAGGTGCCTCCATCTCCGTATCCGAGTTCCACCAACGTCTGCTTGTCCTTGGTAGTGCTTTGGAGCACAGGTACCTCCTGCTTAGTAACCGTGTCACAGTAACGTCAGCTGGTACTCGGTTGTGACATTGCCTCTTTTCCTTCTGCTACCCGTCCGGGGTCCAGTACCGTCAACTGGTTCTCCCCAGTGCCTTTGGCCTAGGTGCCTCCATCTCCGTATCCGAGTTCCACCAACGTCTGCTGGTCCTTGGTAGTGCTTTGGAGCACAGGTACCTCCTGCTTAGTAACCGTGTCACAGTAACGTCAGCTGGTACTCGGTTGTGACATTGCCTCTTTTCCTTCTGCTACCCGTCCGGGGTCCAGTACCGTCAACTGGTTCTCCCCATGCCTTTGGCCTAGGTGCCTCCATCTCCGTATCCGAGTTCCACCAACGTCTGCTGGTCCTTGGTAGTGCTTTGGAGCACAGGTACCTCCTGCTTAGTAACCGTGTCACAGTAACGTCAGCTGGTACTCGGTTGTGACATTGCCTCTTTTCCTTCTGCTACCCGTCCGGGGTCCAGTACCGTCAACTGGTTCTCCCCAGTGCCTTTGGCCTAGGTGCCTCCATCTCTGTCATGTGTGCATTGCCACGAAGATCGTCGCGGTTGCACATTTTGACTTCTCACAGCTGAGTTGCTGTTTCTTTGTGTTTGGCAGCTAGGGAGTTAATTCTGTCTGTGCTCGGTGCTGGGACTGGGTGCAGTTTCTCCCGGCTGCAATTGATTATTTGTTGATTGGTTTCCTTTAAATTCCTGGTTGTCTGCTTTGGGAGTTGCCAGTGAAATCCTTCATGCAGACCACAGATAGGAATGAATCTGTATAGACTTAAGTTGAGAGCTCCTTAGCTGTTTTAAGCTCAACTTACTTAGAGTTTAATTCCCAGACCATTTATGTTCCTTCGGTGTTTGAGTGTGTATGCAAGTGAGTGCTATCCTGTCTGTCTTATATGTCTAATCTGTGTATTTAGCTGAGATCAGCCCATATCCCTTTGGTGGTAATCAGGATCCTTCTTAGGACTGATTACAGGGTTCAGGGTCTGACAGGAGACAGGGTTAGGCTGGAGACTTGGACCTCTGAACCATTATCAGTACCTCCAAGGTAAGGGATTAGTTAGGACCCCAGTGTAGGGTCAGGTTAGACCCCGGTCCTCCTCTTTCCTGTTACAGCTCATCAAGTCCTCAAGATTAACCATGAGTTCAACTATATCGTTTCTGCACATCAAGTCCTCAAGATTAACCCTAAGTTCTGCAGAGATTGTGTCAGGTAAATCTATTTTATACTTACATTCTGATGTTGCTAAACTATATGTTGTATAGAGTGTGGTTCCTGTATAAATAGTTTACTGACATTGTATTCATATCATTAGACAGCGTGACATTTTCACTGGCCATAAAAAATTATCTCTAGTTACCATGGATCCAGTAGCTCAGCTGGCTCTGCAGTTGCAGGGATTATCCATGGAGCTGACGGACATTAAGTCCAAAGTTTTGTCTCCCTGGAGCAAACCAGAGTTGAACCTAAAGTAGCTCTTCCAGATAGGTTCACTGGTGGGCGAGACAAATTTTTTACCTTCCGGGAGGCATGTAAATTGTATTTTCGGCTTCGGCCGCGATCTTCAGGGAGTGATGAGCAGAGAGTGGGAATTGTTATCTCACTTCTTCAAGGGGACCCTCAATCCTGGGTATTTTCCCTTCCTCCGGGATCCCCTGCTCTACAGTCTGTAGATCAATTTTTTACTGCTCTGGGATTGGTATATGATGACCCAGATCGGGTCTCTCTTGCTGAGACCAAATTACGTAAGTTACAGCAGGGAGATCGTCCGGCGGAGGAATTTGCTTCTGAGTTTCGTAGATGGGCCACGGATACTCAGTGGAATGACCCAGCTCTTAGGAGCCAGTTTTGTCATGGGCTTTCTGACAAATTAAAAGACGTTTTGGCTCAGTATGAGTCTCCTCCTTCTCTGGAGGCTGCTATGGCCCTAGCTATCCGTACTGATAGACGACTTCGGGAGAGGGGTGAGGTAACTCCACTCCTGTTGTTTCTCCACCTACTACTAAAGTCCCTTATGTTGAGGTTCCCCTTGTCTGTTCGGATGAGCCTATGCAGTTGGGAGGGACATCTTTTCGTAGTAGGGGATTGGCGGCACGCCGCAGGACTAGAAGGTGTTTTTTCTGCAGGAAAGAAGGACATTTTGTTGGAGAATGTCCATCCCGTGTCTTGTTAAGTAAAAAGTCGCCGGAAAACTGCTAATCCCAGGTTGTGTGGTGGACGACAACCTGGGAGTATGTATTTCATCCGCCGGTTCTTCTCAGTTCCTTGTACCAGTGGAGGTGGTGGTTGGTACTAGAGTGAAGAGATTGTCTGTTCTTCTGGATAGTGGTTCTGGGGCTAATCTGGTTGATGCTCAGTTTGCTCAGGCTCAAGGTATGCATCTGAGAGTATTGGTCAAACCGATCCCTATTTTCTCCATTGACGCCAGGCCTCTCGGCCAAGGTAGCTTTGTTCATGAGGTTCATAACATTGACCTTCGGGTAGGGGCAATACATAGGGAACAATTATCTTGTTATGTGTTGGAGGGTCTACCTACTCCCATTGTGTTGGGACTTCCTTGGCTGGTTAAACATAACCCTGTGATTAATTGGCAGTCCAGAGAGATAAGCCAATGGGGTGAGTTTTGCAAAAACAACTGCATGAACACAGTCATCAGTGCGGTCGTGCCTAGTACATTGCCTCCTTTTTTGGAGGATTTTGGGGATGTTTTCTCTGAGGAGGGGTGTCGGGAGTTGCCTCCTCATCGCGTGTATGACTGCTCTATTAATCTACTTCCTGATGCTAAGTTGCCTAAAGCTAGGTTGTATAATCTTTCTGGTCCTGAAAGACAGGCTATGAAAGATTATATTTCTGAAAGTCTGGCCAAAAGGCATATTAGACCTTCATCTTCCCCTGTGGCCGCGGGGTTCTTCTTTGTGAAGAAAAAAGATGGAGGCCTACGCCCTTGCTTGGATTTCCGCGAACTTAATCGGATTACTGTTCGAGATCCGTATCCACTCCCTCTTATTCCTGATCTCTTCAATCAAATTGTTGGCGCCAAATGGTTCTCTAAATTGGATCTCAGGGGGGCGTATAATCTGATTAGGATAAAAGAGGGGGATGAGTGGAAAACGGCGTTTAACACGCCGGAGGGACATTATGAAAACCTGGTCATGCCTTTTGGTCTGACTACTGCTCCAGCAGTATTCCAACATTTTGTTAATGACATTTTTCGTCACCTTGTGGGGGTGTTTGTGGTCGTATATTTGGATGACATTTTAATTTACTCGCCAGATCTTGTGTCTCACCAGGAGCATGTGAGACAGGTGTTGCAGATCTTGCGAGACAATAAACTATACGCCAAACTGGAGAAGTGTGTTTTTGCCGTGCAAGAACTTCAGTTTTTGGGTTTTTTGGTGTCAGCCTCCGGTTTCCGGATGGACCCTGAAAAGGTGAGAGCAGTGCTTGAATGGGATCAGCCAGGGGATCTTAAGGCTCTGCAGCGTTTTTTGGGGTTTGCTAATTACTACCGGAAATTTATTTGTAATTTCTCGTCTGTCGTCAAACCTCTCACTGACATGACGAGAAAAGGGACGGATTTTTCTAAGTGGTCGGACAAAGCTTGCCAAGCCTTTTCCTCTTTAAAAAGATGTTTTGCTTCGGCACCCGTTCTCATCCAACCAGATGTATCTCAGCCGTTCATTGTGGAGGTGGACGCGTCTGACGTAGGGGTGGGTGCTATATTGTCCCAGGGTCCGTCCCCTGGTAAATGGCATCCGTGCGCTTTCTTTTCTAAGAAATTGTCGTCCGCCGAAAGGAATTATGATATCGGCAATAGGGAACTTTTGGCCATTAAATTGGCTTTTGAAGAATGGCGTCACTTTTTGGAGGGGGCAGTCCACCCGGTCACCGTTATTACTGATCACAAGAACCTGCTGTATTTAGAATCCGCTAAGCGTCTGAATTCCAGACAAGCTCGATGGTCGTTGTTTTTTACCAGGTTTAATTTTGTCGTCACTTATCGTTCGGGGTCTAAGAATGTAAAGGCTGATGCCTTGTCTCGCAGTTTCCCAGGGGCCGGGAAAACGGACGACCCGATTCCTATCCTTCAGGAGGGGGTGGTAGTGTCGGCTGTATGTTCTGAGCTTGAGGAGGAGGTGTTAGAGGCTCAGGGGGACGCCCCTGCAGGACCTCCAGGGAGACTGTTTGTCCCGAATCAGTTGAGACAAAAGGTTATTGAGGCACATCATAATTCTGCTTTAGCAGGACATCCAGGGAGTAAGGCTACTTTAGATCTCCTTTCCCGCCGATTTTGGTGGCCTAACGCTAATAAAGATGTTATAACTTTTGTCGCGTCCTGTGGGGTTTGTGCTCGCTCTAAAACTCCTCATACCCTTCCGTCTGGGACCCTTTTACCCTTGAAACTTCCGGAGCGTCCATGGACTCATTTATCTATGGACTTCATTACGGACCTTCCTCCGTCGTCTGGGAATACTGTCATACTGGTGGTTGTTGACAGGTTCAGTAAGATGGCACATTTCGTTGCTCTTCCGGCACTCCCTAATGCTAAAACTCTGGCGCAGGTGTTCATTAGGGAGATCGTGAGACTTCATGGGTTGCCTTCTGATGTGGTGTCAGATAGGGGGTCTCAGTTTGTGTCCAAATTTTGGAGGGCATTTTGTTTACGTCGGGGGATGCAATTGTCGTTTTCCTCGGCTTTTCATCCACAGACCAATGGTCAGACAGAGCGTCTGAATCAGAGTTTAGAGACATATCTCCGGTGTTTTGTATCGGAGAACCAGGAGGACTGGTCTTCTTTCTTGCCTCTGGCAGAGTTCGCTCTTAACAACAGGCGGAGCGAGTCCACTGGTAAGTCCCCATTTTTTGGGGCATATGGTTTTCATCCACAGTTTTGTACTTTCAATGGGGGGGGTCCTTCTGGGGTTCCTGAGGAGGAGCGTTTCTCGTCGTCACTTGCTTCTGTGTGGCGAGGTGTATTGAATAATTTGAGTAATATGGGGAACCGTTACAAACGTATGGCTGATAGGAGGAGAGTTTCTGGTCCAGATCTGAATGTGAACGATCTGGTATGGTTGTCTACCAGGAATATAAAACTTAAAGTGCCCTCCTGTTAACTGGGTCCCAGATTCATCGGGCCGTACAGGATCAGTTCCAAAATTAATCTGTGGCATTTCGTCTGGAACTCCCTTCTACGTTTAAAATTCATAATGTGTTCCACAAGTCATTACTTAAAAGGTATGTGGCACCAGTCATACCGTCACCTCTACCTCCTCCTCCAGTGTTGGTCAATGGTAACTTGGAATTTCAAGTATCAAAAATCATTGACTCTCGTCTGAATCGCCGGTCCCTTCAGTACTTGGTGCATTGGAAGGGGTATGGTCCGGGGAGAGGACGTGGGTCCCTGCGTCTGATGTTAACGCAGATCGTTTGGTTCGGACCTTCCACAGAACTCACTCGGGCAGGCCTGGCCCTGAGGGTCTGGAGGCCCCTCGTAGAAGGGGGGTACTGTCATGTGTGCATTGCCACGAAGATCGTCGCGGTTGCACATTTTGACTTCTCACAGCTGAGTTGCTGTTTCTTTGTGTTTGGCAGCTAGGGAGTTAATTCTGTCTGTGCTCGGTGCTGGGACTGGGTGCAGTTTCTCCCGGCTGCAATTGATTATTTGTTGATTGGTTTCCTTTAAATTCCTGGTTGTCTGCTTTGGGAGTTGCCAGTGAAATCCTTCATGCAGACCACAGATAGGAATGAATCTGTATAGACTTAAGTTGAGAGCTCCTTAGCTGTTTTAAGCTCAACTTACTTAGAGTTTAATTCCCAGACCATTTATGTTCCTTCGGTGTTTGAGTGTGTATGCAAGTGAGTGCTATCCTGTCTGTCTTATATGTCTAATCTGTGTATTTAGCTGAGATCAGCCCATATCCCTTTGGTGGTAATCAGGATCCTTCTTAGGACTGATTACAGGGTTCAGGGTCTGACAGGAGACAGGGTTAGGCTGGAGACTTGGACCTCTGAACCATTATCAGTACCTCCAAGGTAAGGGATTAGTTAGGACCCCAGTGTAGGGTCAGGTTAGACCCCGGTCCTCCTCTTTCCTGTTACAGCTCATCAAGTCCTCAAGATTAACCCTGAGTTCAACTATATCGTTTCTGCACATCAAGTCCTCAAGATTAACCCTAAGTTCTGCAGAGATTGTGTCAGGTAAATCTATTTTATACTTACATTCTGATGTTGCTAAACTATATGTTGTATAGAGTGTGGTTCCTGTATAAATAGTTTACTGACATTGTATTCATATCATTAGACAGCGTGACAATCTCCGTATCCGAGTTCCACCAACGTCTGCTGGTCCTTGGTAGTGCTTTGGCGCACAGGTACCTCCTGCTTAGTAACCGTGTCACAGTAACGTCAGCTGGTACTCGGTTGTGACATTGCCTCTTTTCCTTCTGCTGCCCCTCCGGGTTCCAGCACAGTCAGCTGGTCCTCGTTACTTCCATTGTCTCTTGCTCCATCTGATACCCGTCAGGGTTCCAGTAACGTCAGCTGGTTCTCGGAAATTAGACGACCTTAAAGACCACCCAGAAGAAGATGACGACAACAAGGACGACGAGCATGAAGCCAACCAGCCTGAACACCATCACAAAGAAAAAATAAAAGATTACCCATAAGAAGATCACCAACAGGACAAAGAAGGTTAAGACAAACTACAAGATACAGAACAAGAGACAGAAGAACAATAAGCAGAAGATCAAAAAGCAGAAGAACATGAAGTATAAGATCAAAATGAAGAGCAAAATATATGCTCTAAATTCTAAGCAGAAGAAGACTAAGCAGTGTATGGGGGTGAGTCCGTTCCTCCTCGTGGTGCCCCTGGAAAATGCCTGCTGCTGCAGGCTAAACTTAACACGGACAAATACTGTTGTAATTTAAATCTTTTGTGACAGCAAGAACGGAAGGATGAACAATTCATACTTTTACAGATTACAAGTACAGGAATCTCTGTCACAAATAAGAATATGATGAAGAAGATGAAGAGGAAGAAGATGAAGAATTTGAATATGAAGAAGATTAATTAGTTTAATAATAACAATATGAGTAATGTAAACAAAAACATGAATAGCAAGAAGTTTAAGAAGAAGATTAAGAAGGTGAAGATGAAGAATAATTTGATGAGAAAGATGATGCTGCTGAAGATTATGAAGGAGAAAGTGTGGCACTGGCAAAAGTTAAAAAGGTGAAGAGCATGGAAGTTGTGAAACATACATATTTGCCAAAATAGAAAAAAGGTTAACAACATTGTCAATTTGTTAGTCAATCCAAACGTATTTCCAAAAAAATATATATTAATGCTATTCCAATGCATTGGGTTAAACATGTATGCCTTTATTGTCTCCTCAACCTCCCCCAATACATTCTACATTAGTCTTTGTTGTTTTCCTTCATGTACAATTAACCAACAAGGCAAGAATGTTTTTTTTTAATGTCGATATTTGGTTCCCATAGACTTACATTGGACTTCCGGTATCGGAATCGGATATCGACGATATTTAGTGATATCGGCGATACCATTCCGATCCGATATTTTTAGATATCGAGCAGTATCGCTCAACACTACTATGTAGTTTTTCAATTTTAAAACGGATGATCCAAACAACAAACTGTCTAATACTTGTGCGCACAATGTATGTCTTAAATAACAACTAATCTTCCTCCAACTAAAGGATAACTTCAATCTTCTTTATTCCTTCTTTTGCTCACAATGGTTTTTTGGTAGTCATTTCCACCAAACACTTGTTTTCACAATAAAGTCCAATGTAATGACAGAATATACAGGTGCTTCTCACAAATTTAGAAATTCATCAAAAACGTAATTTATTTCAGTTCTTCAATACAAAACGTGAAACTCATATATTATATGGAGTCATTACAAACAGAGTGATCTATTTCAAGTGTTTATTTCTGTTATTGTTGATGACTATGGCTTACAGCCAATGAAAACTTAAAAGTCATTATCTCACTAAATTAGAATTATTAACAAAAAACACCTGCAAAAGCTTTCTAAGCATTTAAAAAAGGTCCCTTAGTCTGTTTCAGTAGGCTTTACAGTCATGGGAAAGACTGCTGATATGACTGATGTCCACAAGGCAGTCATTGACACACTCCACAAGGAGGGAAGCCACAAAAGGTCATGGCTAAAGAAGCTGGCTGTTCACAGAGTGCTGTATCCAAGCATATTAATGGAAAGTTGAGTGGAAGGAAAAAGTGTGGTAGAAAAAGGTACACAAGCAATCGGCATAACCGCAGCCTTGAAAGGATTGCTCAGAAAAGGCCATTCAAAAATTTGGGGGAGATTTACAAGGAGTGGACTGCTGCTGGAGTGATTGCTTCAAGAGCCATAACATACAGATGTATGCAGGACATGGGCTACAAGTGTCGTATTCCTTGTGTCAAGCCACTCATGACCAATAGACAGCGCCAGAAGCATCTTACCTGGGCCAAGGAGAAAAAGAACTGTACTGATGCTCAGTGGTCCAAGGTGTTGTTTTCAGAAGAAATAAAAGTTTGCATTTCATTTGGAAAACAAAGTCCCAGAGTCTGGAGAAAGAGTGGAGAGGCAAACAATCAAAGCTACTTGAGGTCCAGTGTGAGGTTTCAACAATCAGCGATGGTTTGGGTAGCTATGTCATTTGCTGGTGTAGGTCCATTGTGTTATATCAAGACCAAAGTCAGCGCAGTTGTCTACAAACCCACACCATCACACCTTGTCTTCCATGCTTCACGGTGGGAACTAGGCATGTAGAGTCCATCCGTTCACCTTTTCTGCTTCGCACAAAGACTGGGTGGTTGGAACCAAAGATCTCAAATTTGGACTCATCAGACCAAAGCACAGATTTTCACTGGTCCAATGTCCATTAATGTCCATTTTAGCCCAAACAAGTCTCTTCTGCTTGTTGCCTGTCCTTAGCAGTGGTTTCCTAGCAGCTATTTTACCATGAAGGCCTGCTGCACAAAGTCTCCTCTTAATAGTTGTTGTAGAGATGTGTCTGCTGCTAGAACTCTGTGAGGCATTGACCTGGTCTCTAATCTGAGCTGCCGTAAACCTGCAATTTCTGAGGCTGGTGACTCGGATAAACTTATCCTCAGAAGCAGAGGTGACTCTTGGTCTTCATTTCCTGGGGCGGTCCTCATGTGAGCCAGTTTCTGTGTAGCGCTTGATGGTTTTTTCAACTGCGGTTGGGACACTTTCAAAGTTTTCCCAATTTTTCGGACTTCATTTCTTAAAGTAATGATGGCCACTCGTTTTTCTTTACTTAGCTGCTTTTTTCTTGCCATAATACAAATTCTAACAGTCTATTCAGTAGGACTATCAGCTGTGTGTCCACCAGCCTTCTGCACAGCACAACTGATGATCCCAACCCCATTTATAAGGCCAGAAATCCCACTTATTAAACCTGACAGGGCACACCTGTGAAGTGAAAACCTTTTCCGGTGACTACCTCTTGAAGCTCATCAAGAGAATGCCAAGAGTGTGCAAAGCAGTAATGAAAGCAAAAGGTGGCTACTTTGAAGAACCTAGAAAATAAGACATAATTTGAGTTGTTAACACTTTTTTGTTAAGTATATAATTCCACATGTGTTAATTCATAGTTTTGATGCCTTCAGTGTGAATGTACAATTTTCATAGACATGAAAATACAGAAAAATCTTTAAATGAGAAGGTGTGTCCAAACTTTTGGACTGTACTGTAAGTGTATGGGAAAACCGAGCATTTTTGCCGTGACCCCCCCCCCCCCGGGGACCTTTTTAGGGTCTAAAAATGTCTTAAATTGATGGAAACAGTGGTAAAATGACATGGGAACATCATGGGGAATATCCCTGGAAGCATTTCTGAAAACCAGATCACAGCTCTAAACAATGTTGTCAGAGTATTATGCCACTTTTACAATAAAACATACAAAAACTATATCAAAATGGATTTTCCAGGGAAATATGTTAAGGAACATCCTTTCCAGGGTAATGATTTGTCTGTAAGGCAAAATAAATAACCCAAAACAAAAATGTTCCTCCACCATTTCGGCTATGTTCACACGTAGCATTTTTGATGCGTTTTTCATCCTTACCATTGCTTTAAACCAAGAGAAATGCATTCACTGGAAAATGTCATTTTAACATTTTACAATCTTATTTGGCCATGTGGTGTGTCACACATCATCAGAAACATGGAAAACAAAAAACAAGAAACAAATATCCTAAAATAAAACAAAATAAAAAAATATTACAAAACATGCATGAAGTTGTAATAATAATAATAATAATAAGGGTATTTGGTAAACATAATTTTGATCAAAAGAATGTACAAGCCATCCCGCCACGTCAAGGCAACCCTTTGTGGGACAGTCCTACTCTAATATTAAAAACCTTTCCACTTGTCAAGTGACGTAAATGTGAACAAGGCAGAGGGACTGAACCCACCAGTTGAAGCATAGGCCAGACAGGATGGATTTTATAGCTCAAAAGCAGGGCGGTCACACCCTTATATGCACAAGATGCACTAAGAACTACATGAAAAACTGGGTCTGAACTGAAAAAGTAAGTTGATGTGTATGCAAAATGTAAATGCATATCAAACACATGACCATTAAACAGAGAAAACAAAAAACAAGAAACAAATATCCTAAAATAAAACAAAATAAAAATATATATTGCAAAACATGCATGAAGTTGTAATAATAATAATAAGGGTATTTGGTAAACATAATTTTGATCAAAAGAATGTACAAGCCATCCCGCCACGTCAAGGCAACCCTTTGTGGGACAGTCCTACTCTAATATTAAAAATCTTTCCACTTGTCAAGTGACGTAAATGTGAACAAGGCAGAGGGACTGAACCCACCAGTTGAAGCATAGGCCAGACAGGATGGATTTTTCAGCTCAAAAGCAGGGCGGTCACACCCTTATATGCACAAGATGCACTAAGAACTAAATGAAAAACTGGGTCTGAACTGAAAAAGTAAGTTGATGTGTATGCAAAATGTAAATGCATATCAAACACATGACCATGACACATGACTTACTTTTTCAGTTCAGACCCAGTTTTTCATCATCAGAAACATGCTGTTTCATTTATGAAGGAGGGACTCTGAAAGTCACAAAGTCAATTTTTATAATGTCAGCAGTGGGCCCTCACTTTTCTTAGAGAGCCATCAGCCGGCTACATAACTCCCAACTTTTGAAGACGGGAATAAGGGGTAAAGGCTGCGGCGCGCATATTGCGCCGCGCAAATTTTAGGCCATGCCCCCGACCACACCCATTTCACAACTAGTCACACCCATGTCAACGCCCCAACCACACCCATTTAGCACTAGTGATCACACTGACTGGTACTGAGGGCACAGTGGCTGGTACTGTGAGAACACTGGTACTGAGTAAAAGAAAGAAAACAGAGAGAGAAAGAAAGGAGAGAGAGAAAAAAGAACAGAGAGAGAAAGAAAGAAAGAAAGAAAGAGGGGAAAGCAAGAAAGAACAGCGAGAGATAGAAAGAAACAAAGAAAGAAAGGGGAAAGAAAGAACAGAGAGAGAGAAAAAAAACAGAGGGGAAAAAAAGAACAGAGACGGAGAAACAAAGAGGGGAAAGAAAGAACAGAGAGAGAAAGAAAGATGGGAAAGAAACAAAGAAAGAACAGAGAGAGAAAGAAAGACAGGAAAGAAAGAAAGAACAGAGAGAGAAAGAAAAAAAAGGTAGGAAGAAAGAACAGAGAAAGAAAGAAAGATGGGAAAGAAAGACGGCAAAGAAAGAAAGAACAGAAAGAGAAAAAAAGAAAGAGGGGAAAGAAAGAACAGAGAGGGCGAGAGAAAGAAAGAGGGGAAAGAAAGAACAGAGAGAAAAAGAAAGACAGAGGGGGAAAGAAAAAACAGAGAGAGAAAGAAAGAGGGGAAAGAAAGAAAAGAGAGAAAGAAAGAACAGAGAGGGAGAGAGAATGAAAGACGGGGAAAGAAAGAACAGAGAAAGAATAGAGAGAAAACTAAAGAAAGAGTGGAAAGAAAGAACAGTGAGAGAAAAAGAAAGAACAGAGAGAGAATGAAAGAAAGAGCAGAGAGAAAGAAAGAGGGGACAGAAAGAAAGAACAGAGAGAGAGAGAAAAAAAGAGGGGAAAGAAAGAACAGAGACGAAGAGAGAAAGAGAAAAGAGAAAGAGGGGAAAGAAAGAAATAACAGAGAGAAAGAAAGAGGGAACAGAAAAAAAGAACAGAGAGAAAAACAGAAAGATGGAAAAGAAAGAACAGAGAGGGAGAGAGAAAGAAAAGGTGAAAGAAAGAACAGCGAGAGAAAAAAAGAGAGGGGAAAGAAAGAAAGAACAGAGAGGGGGAGAGAAAGAAGGGAAAGAAAGAACAGAGAGAGAAAGAAAGAAAGAGGGGAAAGAAAGAAAGAACAGAGAAAGATAGAGGGGAAAGAAAGAACAAGAGAGAAGAAAGAAAGAAAAGAAAGAAAGAAAGAGAAGAAAAAAGAAAGAACAGAGAGAGAAAGAAAGAACAGAGAGAGAGAAAAAGAAAGAGGGGAAAGAAAGAACAGAGAGAAAGAAAGAGGGGACAGAAAAAAGAACAGAGAGAGAAAATAAGAAAGAAGGCAAAGAAAGAAATAACAGAGAGGGAGAGAGAGGAAGAAGGGAAAGAAAGAACAAAGCGAAAGAGAGAAAGAAAGAAATAAAGAAAGAGAGAAAGAGAAAAAAGAAAGAACAGAGAGATAGAGAGAAAGAAAGATGGGAAAGAAGGAACAGAGAGAAAGAAAGAAAGAAAGAGGGGAAAGAAAGAACAGAGAGAAAAAGGAAGAACAGACAGAGAGAAAGAAGGAAAGATTGGAGAGAAAACCTTGTACACACCTTGTACACACACGACTCCACTACGTAAACCTTGTACACATGTGGCTTTGCAGCATACACCTTGTACACATGTGTTTCTGCAAGCACGGAGCCCTGTGTGTACGGAGCTGAGCAGCTCAGCTCCATACACTTTGTACACACAGGGCTCTGTTTTGTACACACACAGCACTGCTACATCCACCTCTTACACATGGATCCGCTCCATAAACCTCTTACACACGTGGCTCGGCTCTGTACACCTCATACAGACACGGTTCTGCTCCATACACCTCATACACACACGGCTCTGCTACATCTAACTCGTACACACATGGCTCTGCTACATCCAACTCGTACACACAAGGCTCCACTCCGTACACCTCGTACACAAGGCTCCGCTCCGTACACCTCGTACACACAAGGCTCCGCTCCGTACACCTCATACACACACAGCTCCGCTCCGTACACCTCGTAAACACACAGCTCTGCTCCGTACACCTCGAACACACAAGGCTCCACTCTGTACACCTCGTACACACACACGGCTCCGCTCCATACACCTCGTACACACACGGCTCCGCTCGGTACACCTCGTACACACACGGCTCCTCTCCGTACACCTTGTACACACAACAGCACTGCTACATCCACATTGTAAACACTGTAAACCCCTCCTGAACCCACACATAAACTTACCCTCATCCAGAACAATGACAACCAGCACAGCAGAGTCTTGCACACATACCGAGGAGCCTGACCATGTGACACCTAACTCCTCTCCTCCTGTGACCTCATCACAGGTCCTGTGCACACACAAGAGGACAGCTAGCAACGTCATTGCTGAGGTGTAGCGACAGGCAGAGCGAGGGTGGGGTGCATGGGGGGCGTGGCGGCTACTCTCACTGCAGGAAACATAACGTCCCGAGCAGGACAGCGGGTGGGAGTGTCAGAATCGGGACTATCCTGCTCAATCCGGAAGGTTGGGAGGTATATGGCTATGCCTTGCTGTTCCCATTATTAAACAGTGGGTCCCTTATACTTTTATTGTGTAAGCAGTGAGTGGCAGGGCTGCTCAAAATTTGGACATACCCCAACAACCCTTTGAACAGAGGTCACGAATGACCACAAGAAACCAAAGTTCCAAGTATTCTTTTGGTACTCCCATACTTTTTGCCTATGCATTGAATGCATGTCCTGACTTGTCCCAAAGTTACATGCACCCCAATAAGCCTTTGAACCCACGTACTGGATTTCCACATTAAACCAAAGTTCCCATTAAGCTTTATTTGGTACTGCCATAATGTTTGCCTATGCATTGAATGCAAGACCTGCCCTGCCCCAAAGTTTAACGCACCCCAATAACCCTTTGAAGCAACGTACTGGATGGCCACATGAAGCCAAAGTTCCCAGTAAGATTTATTTGGCACTGCCATACTGTTTGCCTATGCATTGAATGCAAGGCCTGCCCTGTCCCTAAGTTACATGCACCCCAATAAGCCTTTGAACCGTGTACTGGATGGCCACATTAAACCAAAGTTCCCTTTAAGCTTTATTTTGCACTGCCATACTGTTTGCCTATGCATTGAATGCAAGACCTGCCCTGCCCCAAAGTTACATGCACTCCAATAACCTTTTGAAGCAACGTACTAGATGGCCACATGAAGCCAAAGTTCCCATTAAGCTTTATTTGGTACTGCTATACTGTTTGCCTAGGCATTGAATGCAAGGCCTGCCCTGCCCCAACATTACTCGCACCCCAATAACGCTTTAAACCAAGGTACTGGATGGCCACCAGAAAGCACTGCCCCCAATAATTTGGTGCTCCCATACTGTTTGGCTACGCAGTGAATTATTGAGCATGAAGAACCTAAATTGGAAAATGTCAGTGTTAAGGATGAAGACCTTGTAGTGGAGAATATCAGTGTTGAGTCTGGAACATATGCAGTGGAGAATATCAGTGTTGAGGTAGAAGAAAATGCAATGGAGAATTGTAGTGTTGAGGCTAAAGAACACCTGGCAGTGGAGCATTTCAGTTTTGAGGCTGAAGAACCTGCATTGTTGAATGTCAGTGTTGAGGCTGAAGGACCAGCAGTGGAGAATTTCAGTGTTGAGTCTGAAGGACAGCAGTGGAGAATTGCGTTGTTGAGGCTGAAGAACCTGCATTGGTGAATTGCTGTGGTGAGCCTGAAGGACCTGCAGTGGACAAATGCAGTGTTGAGGCTAAATACCAAGCAGTGGAGCTTTGCAGTGTTGATGTTAAAGACCCAGCAGTGGACAATTGCAGTGCTGGGGCTGAAGACCCTGCAGTGGACAATTGCAGTGTTGAGCCTGAAAAACCAGCAGTGGACAATTTCAGTGTTGAGGCTAAAGACCCAGCGGTGGACAACTGCAGTGTTGAGGCTGAAGACATGGCAGTGGACAATTGCAGTGTTGATGCTAAAGACCCAGTGGTGGACAATTGCAGTGTTGAGACTGAAGACCTGGCAGTGGACAATTGCAGTGCTGATGTTAAAGACCCAGTGTGTGACAATTGCAGTGTTGAGGCTGAAGACCTGGCAGTGGACAATTGCATTGTTGAGGCTAAAGACCCAGTGGTGGACAATTGCAGTGTTGAGGCTGAAGACCCTGCAGTGGACAATTGCAATGTTGAGGCTAAAGATCCAGCAGTGGAGCATTGCAGTGTTGAGGCTGAAGAACCTTTATTGTAGCACTGCAGTTTTGAGGAAGAAAACCCGGCAGTGGAGCATTTCAGTGTTGAGCCAGAAGAACCTGCAGTGGAAAATTGCAGTATTGAGGCTAAAGACCCAGCGGTGGAGAATTGCAGTGTTGAGGATGAACACACAGCAGTGGAGCATTTAAGCGTTGAGCCTGAAGAACCAGCAGTGGAGAATTGCAATGTTGATGCTAAAGAAATTGCATTGGTGAATTGCAGTGGTGAGGCTAAAGACCCTGCATTGTGGCATTGCACTGTTGAGGCTGAAGAACTGGCAGTGGAGAATTGCATTGTTAAAGATGAGCAACCAACAATTTTCACATTATTAGGATAAAGGTCTCCCATACTGTTTGCCTATGCAGTGAATGCAAGGTCTGCCCCAAATTTGGACGCACCCCTTGGAAAAGACGTGGAGGAAGTTCTCCTAAAAATCTTTTCCCATTACAAAGGAGCGGGTCTCCTATACTTGTAATGTCCATATAGCAAGTGTATGGGTTAACAAACAATTCTCACTGGGGGGTACTCATCAATGTACTGTCTCAACATTTTTGTTACGGGCATCATAAACACCCTTCAAAAATATTATGTGGCTGTTGCATCACGGAATACATTCACCCTCATGTTCTATTGGTGGTGACTGAAGAGACCTGGAGGATGGCCTGCAAAAAATGTCTTCCCAGTTTAAAGGAGCGGTCTCCTATACTTGGAATGCCCATACACTAAGTGTATGGGCTGACAAACATTTTCCCCTGCGGGGTACACATCAACTTACTTTGTAAATATTTTTTGTTACGGACATCATAAACACTCTTGCAAAAAAATATAGTGGCTGTTGCATCACGGAACACGTTCACCCTAGTGTTGAGGTGGTGGTGTCTGAAGAGACGTGGAGGATGGCCTCCAGAAAATGTCTTCAAAGTTTAAAAGAGCGGGTTTCCTATAATTGGATTGTGCATACACTTAAGTGTATGGGCTGAGAAACATTTTCCCCTGGGAGCATACACATCAACCTACTGTGTAAACATTTATTTTACGGACATCATAAATACCCTTGCAAAACAATATAGTGGCTGTTGCATCACGGAACACATTAACCCTCGTGTTCTAGTGATGGTGTCTGAAGAGATGTGTAGGATGGCCTCCGAAAAATGTCTTCCCAGTTTAAAGGAGTGGGTTTCCTATACTTGGAATGCTGACAAACATTTTCCCCTGGGGGTACACATCAACCTACTGTGTAAATGTTTTTTGTTACGGACATTATAAACACCCCTTCAAACACAATATAATGGCTGTTTCCTCACCGAACACGGTCACCCTGGTGATCTAGTGGTGGTGTAGGAAGAGACATGGAGTATAGCCACAAAAAAAGGTTTTCCCAGTTTAAAGGAGCGGGTCTCCTTTACTTGAAATGCCCATACACTAAGTGTATGGATGGACAAACATTTTACTATGGGGGTACATATCAACCTTCTGTGTAAATATTTTTTGTTACGACATCAAAAACACCCTTGCAAAACAAGATAGTGGATGTTGCATCACAGAACACGGTCACCGTGGTGATCTAGCTGTGGTGTATGAATAGACCTGGAGGATGGCCTCAGAAAAAGGTCTTCCCAGTTTAAAGGAGCGGGTCTCCTATACTTGAAATAGTGTATGGGCTGACAAACATTTTACCCTGAGTGGGGTACACATCAACCTACTGTGTAAATATTTTTTTACCGACATCATAAACACTATTGCAAAACAATTAAGCAATATAGTGGCTGTTGCATCACGGAACACGGTCACCCTGGTGATCTAGCGGTGGTGTATGAATAGACGTGGAGGATGGCCTCTGGTAAAGTTCTTCCCAGTTTAAAGGAGTTAGTCTCCTATACTTGAAACGCCCATACACTAAGTGTTTGGGCTGACAAACATTTTCCCTTGGGGGGTACATATCAACCTACTGTGTAAATATTTTTTGTTACGGACATCATAAACATCCTTGCAAAACAATATAGTGGCTGTTTCATCACTGAACACGGTCACCCTGTGACCTAGCGGTAGTGTATGAATGCACTTGGAGGATGGCCTCAGAAAAAGGTCTTCCCAGTTTAAAGGAGCGGGTCTCCTATATTTGAAATGCCCATACACTAAGTGTATGGGCTGACAAACATTTTCCCTTGGGGGGGAACACATCAACCTACTGTGTAAATATTTTTTGGTACAGACATCATAAACACCCTTGCAAAACAATAAAACAGTATAGTGGCTGTTGCATCACTGAACACGTTCACCATTGTGTTCTAGTGGTGGTGTCTAAAGAGACATGGAGGATTGACTACGAAAAATGTCTTCCAGTTGAAAGGCTCAGGTCTCCTATACTTGGAATGCCCATACACTAAGTGTATGGGCTTACAAACATTTTCCCATGGGGGTTACACCTCAACCTTCTGGGTAAATAGTTTTTGTAACGGACATCATAACCTCCATTGCAAAACAATATAGTGGCTGTTGTATCACGGATCACGTTCACCCTCGTGTTTTAGTGGTATTGTCTGAATAGATGTGGAGCATGGCCTCCAAAAAATGTCTTCCCAGTTTTAAAGAGCAGGTTTCCTTTACTTGGAATGCCCATACACTAAGTGTATTGACTGACAAATAGTTTCCCCTGGGAGGTATACATCAACCTACTGTGTAAATATTTTTTTACGGACATCATAAACACCATTGCAAAACAATATAGTGCTTTTGCATCACGGAACACGTTCACCCTCATGTTCTACTGGTGGTGTATGAAGAGACATGGAGGATGGCCTACAAAAAATGTCTTTCCAGTTTAAAGGAGCCGGTCTCCTATACTTGGATTGCCCATACACTAAGTTTATGGGCTGACAAACATTTTCCCCTGGGGGGTATACATCAACCTACTATTTAAAATTTTTTTTAAAAGGCATCAAAAATACCCCTTTACACAATAAGTTGGCTGTTGCATCACGGACCAAGGTCACCATGGTGATCTAGTTGTGTAGTATGATGAGGATGAGGAGAAGGAGGAGGATAGCACACCAAATAGCTGAACTCAGGAAGCATATACCCATGTGTGGGTGTGAATAGGTGCATGGGAATAAACCTCCCAAAAAAAGACACTGTATTGGAGGTTATGTTTCGCTGTTATCACTCGGTGCTGTAGAGAAGTCTGCCCCAATCCAGCCCTTGTTCATTTTTATAAATGTCAGCCTGTCAGCATTTTCAGTTGACAGGCAGATGTGCTTATCAGTCATAATTCCTCCAGCGGCACTAAAAACCCACTATGACAAAACGCTAGTGGTAGGGCAAGCCAGGACTTCCAAGGCGCAGAGAGCCAGTACATGCCACGTGTCCAGCTTTGATACCCAATAACTAAAAGGCACAGAGGAATCACAGAGGATGTTGGTACGGTCAGGAAGATACTCCCTCAGCATCTTTCCAAACTTTGCATTCCTTGTGAGAGTAACCGGCGCCTTTGGGCCAGAGCAATGGGAGGGTCTGAGAAAACTGTCTCAGTACTTTGCCAGTGTTACCCTGCCTCTGCTGGATTGGAGTTGTGTCTCTCTCGCCACTACTTCTTGGTTTTCCAATGAACTGTAACCTCTGCCAGCAGTGTTTTCAGATGTGAATTTTTTTATAGTTCCGCTATAGTAGCCTTCTGATACTGCAACATTTGAGCCCACCTATCTGACTCTGGAAGAAGAGATTGAAAGTTCTCCTTGTAGTGTGGTTCTAGAAGTCTCACCAACCAGTAATGAGTGTCAGCACAAATTTTGATAATGCGAGGGTCACGGAAATGGCAGTGCAACACAAAGTTTGCCATGTGTGCCAGACTGCTAGCAGGCAAGACTTCCGTATCCTTAGCAACAGGATGACTCACCATGCTGTCTGTTATGAGCTCGGTTGCAACAACTTTATTAGATAATAGATTGCAACAGAACCCGGGGTCCGCGATGCAGTTAGAGTCACTGGTGCCAAACACCCCTTGGGTATGAAGGTAACAACTGACAACTAAAGAATAATATTAGATCTCGCCTGTGTTACTTCACACAAGGAGAGAGATATTTGCCCTATCGCCATTAACTTCACAGGAGATGTGCTGTAGGCTGGCGTAGACGTAGCCCTGTTGACTGCACAGAAGCCACTTACCAGATGATTAGGTAGTACATGCAACTCCCACCAGGCGTACGTGTTGTCAGCCGGTGCGCGACCGGACTGAGCAACTGACTGTTCAGCTGGCAGCGATGTCCAGGTTACGTGCCCCGCAGTCTGCTCAGGGTGTATCAGTACCCTCTTGTTGTAGCAAGACTGCGCCACATTGGCTACCTGCCTGCCATAAGCCAGTCCTGCCTGAGGGACCTGTGCTAATTAGCCGAGCGAACTCTGGCATCGGCAGGTCCCGGAGAGCAAAGCTAGAGAGCACGTGGAGCCCAGATTCTGGTACGTCCACACATGAGCACTGACTATTTTAGTATGATCTTACCGCGCCGCGGACAGACAAGCTATTTAAGGGCTAAGCTCCGCCCCCAGCCATCTCGTCAATCGCATCACTGATGACGTCATCCGTGACAAATCTTGCGATGCCAGGTCAGAGGATCAGCTGACATTAACCACCAATCACTGTTCGCCATGTCACGGACATGCTCAGTGCAGGCATTTCTGGACTTAGGCTTATAACAGCCTTTTCCTGTTCTGTAACCTACTGTAGGTTTAAGGCTACTATGAACAAAGACTCTATTAACAGCTTGTGCCACTCGGGTATTAGCTAGGCGTTGGGATCGACAGCGAAGCTGAGCAGCATCTGCCTCGGCTGGGCCTGGATGGGAGACCACAGACTATTCATATCAAGGTTCGGATGTCGCCCAATGCCTAACACTGTCCTCCTCCCTGTCCTCAGGCCATACACGCTGAACAGACGGTATGACAGTTGTGCTTGTAGTACTGTATATAGCACAGGAAAGTAGCTCTTGTTCTTTCTCATCCTCCTCTTACTCATTGTCAACCAATACACATTGGGATGACATGAGGCTGGGCTCTGTGTAATCACCCTGCATGGTTCCTTGCTTTATCTCATCTTGCTCCTCCTGCAATGCATCCTCTTTAGAGTTGAGCGATACTTTCCGATTAGAGTTGAGCGATACTTTCCGATATCCTAAAGTATCGGAATCGGAATGGTATCGCCGATATCACTAAAAAATCGGCGATACCCGATACCGATACCGGAAGTCCCATGTAAGTCTATGGGAACAAAATATCGCAACTAAAAAAACCCCATTCTTTCCTTGTAAACACTAAATATACACACATAGAATACATATATATATATATATATACATGTCATTGTGACATATATACATATATGTATAGTTTATACACTTCTACATAGTAAAATATCCTTTGATTCAATTGCCGGGTAAAGCCGGCTTCAGTGAAAAGACAGAAGCACCCGACATGAAATGACACTTGGTGTACATAGGGTTAACCATGTCTTTTCATGTCGTTTGCTATCTGATTTGCACAAACAATTAAATCAGACTATGTGTGCAAAATTTCACACCTGTAGGGGTTAATTAAAGGTGTAAATTCGTTGTAAAAAAAACGGACTTTTTTGCTACGAATTTACACCTTTAATTAACCCCTACAGGTGTGAAATTTTGCACACATAGTCTGATTTAATTGTTTGTGCAAATTAGATAGCAAAGGACATGAAAAGACATGGTTAACCCTATGTACACCAAGTGTCATTTCATGTCGGGTCACCCGACATGAAATGACACTTGGTGTACATAGGGTTAACCATGTCTTTTCATGTCGTTTGCTATCTAATTTGCACAAACAATTAAATCAGACTATGTGTGCAAAATTTCACACCTGTAGGGGTTAATTAAAGGTGTAAATTTGTTGTAAAAAAAACGGACTTTTTTGCTACGAATTTACACCTTTAATTAACCCCTACAGGTGTGAAATTTTGCACACATAGTCTGATTTAATTGTTTGTGCAAATTAGATAGCAAAGGACATGAAAAGACATGGTTAACCCTATGTACACCAAGTGTCATTTCATGTCGGGTTCTGCATTTTCACAAAAGCCGGCAATTGAATTAGCGGCTATTATACTATGTAGAAGTGTATGAACTACAAATATAAATATATATATATTTTGTGTCACAAATTCAATGACATGTATATATATATATATGAGGTGTAAAATTGCTGAAAAAAAATGCGTGGGCTCCCGCCCTATTTTCGCAACCAGACAGACAAAGCCAGTGAGTGGGGGCAGATAATAATAGCCCAGAGAGGGACCATTATTTTTGGCCCCCCCCCGGCTACTTAACATCTGCCCCCAGACACCCCAGAAAGGGCAAATCTCTAATTAGATTTGCCCTTTCTGGCACTTTGCCCGTCTATTCCCATTGCCCTGTAGCGGTGGCGAATGGGTTAATAAGGGGTTAAAATGACCTTGCAATTGAAAGGTCACTTTAAGCCAGGTTAATAATTGAGAGCTGTCAATTAGACAACTATCAATTATTATTCCTATTGTATGAAAGAAAAATCAAACACACACACTTTAATAAAAAAGAAGTTTAATGAAATAATCACACAGTTTTTGACCATATTTTATTTACCTGCTAAAACCATTTCCTGTAATAAAAATAAAATAAAAAAGCAAAATTATTCTTACCTATCCCATGCACAGTCAGGTCCCACGGTGAAATCCTTCAGAAAGGGTTAATGTTTACTGCAGGGACCGCAGCTAATGCTGCAGCCTCACAGTAAACCCCAAATGAATGAGTTCCTCTCCTGCCTGACAGGAGAGTAAAGGCTGGGTGTCACATAATGATACACCAGCGATCCCGACAACGATATGCACTTGTCAGGATCGCTGGTGTATCGCGACATGATCGCTGCTGAGCTGCCAAACAGGCAGCTCAGGCAGCGATCTGGGACAGCGACACTGCGGGTAACATCGCTTAAGGGCCCGTCTCACATAGCGATATCGCTACCGAGATCGCTGCTGAGTCACTAGTTTTGTGACGCAGCAGCGAGCTCACCAGCGATATCGCTGTGTGTGACATTCAGCGACGATCAGCCCCCCTGCCGGGTATCGCTGATCGTCGCAGAAATGTCAGGACCTTTTTTTGATCGCTGGTTTCCCTCTGACAGGCACGCATCGCTGCGTGTGACAGGCGGGAGACCAGCGATCCGCTGGTAACCAAGGTACACAGCGGGTTTCCAGGCACCGCGCAGCGCTTGGAAACCCGCTGTGTACCTTGGATACCAGCTCCCTGCATCAGGGCGCTGGTATCCAAGGTACACAGCGGGTTTCTAGGCACAGCCACGCGCCTGGAAACCCGCTGTGTACCTTGGTTACCAGCGGATCGCTGGTCTCCCGCCTGTCACACGCAGCGATGTGTGCCTGTCAGCGGGAAACCAGCGATCAAAAAAAGGTCCTGACATTTCAGCGACGATCAGCGATACCCGGCAGGGGGGCTGATCGTCGCTGAATGTCACACACAGCGATATCGCTGGTGAGCTCGCTGCTGCGTCACAAAACTAGTGACTCAGCAGCGATCTCGGTAGCGATATCGCTATGTGAGACGGGCCCTTAAGTGGAAAGCTTAATTGATTGCTTTCCACTTTCACTTCAGGTCAGCCAGGGACACAATCAGTGACGTCAGAGGGAACTGATTAACAAAAATAGGGGTTCCCTTCGAAAAAAAAATGGCGTGGGGTCCCCCCTATTTTTGTTAACCAGCCAGATGTAGCAGACCGCTGAGGCCTGGATTTTCAGGCTGTTAAGGAGCCAAGATCCATGGACCTTGCCAGCCTGATAATACCAGGCCACAGCAGTCTGCATATCTTGGCTGATTAACAAAAATAGGGGATCCCCTCGAAAAAAATTGGCGTGGGGTCCCCCCTATTTTTGTTAACCAGCCAGATGAAGCAGACCGCTGAGGCCTGGATTTTCAGGCTGTTAAGGAGCCAAGATCCATGGACCTTGCCAGCCTGATAATACCAGGCCACAGCAGTCTGCATATCTTGGCTGATTAACAAAAATAGGGGATCCCCTCGAAAAAAATTGGCGTGGGGTCCCCCCTATTTTTGTTAACCAGCCAGATGAAGCAGACCGCTGAGGCCTGGATTTTCAGGCTGTTAAGGAGCCAAGATCCATGGACCTTGCCAGCCTGATAATACCAGGCCACAGCAGTCTGCATATCTTGGCTGATTAACAAAAATAGGGGATCCCCTCGAAAAAAATTGGCGTGGGGTCCCCCCTATTTTTGTTAACCAGCCAGATGAAGCAGACCGCTGAGGCCTGGTTTTTCAGGCTGGTAAGGATCCAATATCCATGGACCTTGCAAGCCTGATAATACCAGGCCACAGCAGTCTGCTTAGCTTGGCTGGTTAACAAAAATAGGGGATCCCCTCGAAAAAAAAACGGCGTGGGGATCCCCCCTATTTTTGTTAACCAGCCAAGTAAAATGCAGACTGCTGCGGCCTGGTATTAAAAGACTGTCAAGGCCCATGGATTTTGGCCCTCAACAGCCTGATAATACCAGGCTACAGCAGCCCCACATTTGGCGCATCAAAAGATGTGCCAATTGTGGCACTTTACCCGGCTCTTCCCACTTGCCCTGTAGCGGTGGCAAGCGGGGTAATAAGGGGTTATTGTCACCGTTGATTGCACGGTGACAATAAGCCCGGTTAATAATGGAGAGGTGTCAATAAGACACCGATCCATTATTAATCCCAAAGTTATTAAATGTATAAAAAAAAGACAAAGCAAGAAAAAAGTATTTTAATGAAATAAAAGAGACAACACAGTTTTCATTTCTTTTATTACTCTCTCATTCCTGCGACGCCATCGATCTCCTGTAAAAAAAGAAAAAAAACAAACCAACAGTATACCACCTGTCCGACGCAGTCCAGAACGACAGTCCCACGACGATCCAGCTGTGCTACATCGCAATGACAGGCAGAGGCTGTCATCGCGACGCAGCACAGCTGATTACCTGCTTCCCCGGCGGTGACGTCATCGGACTGACTGCTTTACGGCCGGGATTACCCTGCAGTCACTGCAGTTATCGCGAGAAACTGCATGTGACCGCCGGGGAAAGAAGATGGCGGCCATGAAGCAGTCCGGGATGTGACCGCCGGAGATCTTCTGCCAGGTAAGTGCCGCTGACTCCTGACAGACCCGACCGACGGACACTGACAGTGACAGTGACAATCCCGATTCCGGTATCCGATAAGACGAAAATATCGGAACTCGGAATCGGAATTCCGATACAGCTAATATCGGCCGATACCCGATATTTGCAGTATCGGAATGCTCAACACTATTTCCGATATCAAGAAGTATCGGATCGGAATGGGTATCGCCGATACCCAAAAAGTATCGGCGATACCCGATATCGATACCGGAAATCCAATGCAAGTCTATGGGACAAAAATATCGGAATTAAAAAAAAAACATTCTTGCCTTGTAGGTTAATTGTACATGAAGGAAAACAACAAAGAGTAATGTAGAATGTATTGGGGGAGGTGGAGGAGACATTAAAGGCATAGATGTTTAACCCAATCAAATGGAATAGCAGGAATACTTTTTTTTTTTAAAGACGTTCGGATTGACAAAGAAATTGACTATGTTGTTAATCCTTTTTCTATTTTGGCACATATGTATGTTTCACAACTTCCATGCTCTTCACCTTTTTTACTTATGCCACACTTTCTCCTTCATGATCTTCAGCAGCATCATCTTTTTCATCAAATTATTCTTCATCTTCACCTTATTTATCTTCTTCTTAAACTTCTTGCTATTCATCTTTTTGTTAACATTACTCATATTCTTCTTATTCAACTATTATTCTTCATCATATTCAACTTCTTCATCTTCTTCCTATTCATCTTCTTCATCATATTCTTATTTGTGACACACATTCCTGTAGTTGTAATCTGTAAAAGTTTGAAGATTTCATCCTTCCGTTCTTGCTGTCTCAAAACATTTAAATTACAACAGTATTTGTCCGCGTTCAGTTTAGCCTGCAGCAGCAGGCATTTTCCAGGGGCACCACGAGGAGGAACGGACTCACCCCCATACACTGCTTAGTCTTCTTCTGCTTATAATTTAGAGCATATATTTTGCTCTGAATTTTGGTCTTATAATTAATGTTCTTCTGCTTTTTGTTCTTCTGCTTCTTGTTCTTCTGTCTCTTGTTCTGTATCTTGTAGTTTGTCTCAATCTTCTTTGTCCTGTTGGTGATCTTCTGAGTAATCTTTTATTTCTTCTTTGTGATGGTGTTCAGGCTCATTGTCTTGATGGTCGTCGTCCTTGGGGTCGTCGTCTTCTTCCGGGTGGTCTTCAGGGTCGTCGTCGTCTTCAGGGTCATCGTCGTCGTCTTCAGGGTCCTCGTCTTCAGGGTCCTCGTCTTCGGGCTCGTCTTCTTCGGGGTCGTCGTCTTCTTCTGGGTGTTCTTCAGGGTCGTCGTCTTCAGTGTGGGAGATCCAGAGTGATTACCCAAAAAAACATTTAAAAAATCTTCAACTTGGAAATGTATCTGAAGGTACAAGAAGGCTGAGTAACTTCCGACAACCAGCTGATGGTACTGGAACCCGGACGGGTATCAGATGGTACAAGAGACAATGGAAGTAACGAGGACCAGCTGACTGTGCTGGAACCCGGAGGGGCAGCAGAGGGAAAAGAGCCAATGGCACAACCGAGGACCAGCTGACATTACTGGGACACGGTTACTAAGCAGGAGGTACCTGTGCTCCAAAGCACTACCAAGGACCAGCAGACGTTCCTGGAACTCGGATACCGAGATGGAGGCACCTAGGCCAAAGGCACTGCGGAGATCCAGCTGATGGTACTGGAATCCGGATAGGTAGCAGAAGGTACAAGAGCCAATGGAAGTAACGAGGACCAGCTGACTGTGCTGGAACCCGGAGGGGCAGCAGAAGGAAAAGAGCCAATGGCACAACCGAGGACCAGCTGACGTTACTGGGACACGGTTACTAATCAGGAGGTACCTGTGCACCAAAGCACTACCAAGGACCAGCAGACGTTGCTGGAACTCGGATACCGAGATGGAGGCACCTAGGCCAAAGGCACTGCGGAGAACCAGCTGACGGTACTGGAACCCGGACGGGTAGCAGAAGGTACCCATGAAAATTTAAGTTGACAGGCCGCGAGCCGGCCGCAGTTACCGAATCCCACAGTCCTACAGGGGGTGATTGTCCTATTGTCACAACGGAAACAACCTTTATTTACATAGGAAGCACCTAAACTGCAGGCACCATAGAGTCGGCTAACCCGACCGCAACACGACAGGACAACTTATTGGAGGCTAAGTGACGTTGACACTGACAGGAAACAGCTGGCGTGCTGTAACCAGTCTGGGCAGGAGTGAGTAACCGTGCCAATAACACTTCCGAGCACCAACTGGCGGTGTTGGAGCCCAGGGTTGAGAGGAGAACAGGGTGGAGGCAGCAGGACTTTTTGCCGTTCGCACAGCAGGGGAACAGCTGACATTACTGAACCCCAGTAACACAGGAGCAAGTGTTGACTGTGCAAACAGCACTTCCGAGCACCAACTGGCGGTGTTGGAGCCCAGGGTCAGTCAGGGTGTAGGCTGAGGCCTAGTATGAGCAAGTTAGTACGTTTAAATTGTAAGCAGCAGGACTTTTTGCCGTTCTCACAGCAGGGGAACAGCTGACATTACTGAACCCCAGTAACAAAGGAGCAAGTGTTGACTGTGCAAACAGCACTTCCGAGCACCAACTGGCGGTGTTGAAGCCCAGGGATGAGAGGAGAACAGGGTGGAGGCAGCAGGATTTTTTGCCGTTCACACAGCAGGGGAACAGCTGACATTACTGAACCCCAGTAACACAGGAGCAAGTGTTGACTGTGCAAACAGCACTTCCGAGCACCAACTGGCGGTGTTGGAGCCCAGGGTCAGTCAGGGTGTAGGCTGAGGCCTAGTATGACAACTTAGTACGTTTAAATTGTAAGCAGCAGGACTTTTTGCCGTTCACACAGCAGGGGAACAGCTGACATTACTGAACCCCAGTAACACAGGAGCAAGTGTTGACTGTGCAAACAGCACTTCCGAGCATCAACTGGCGGTGTTGGAGCCCAGGGTTGAGAGGAGAACAGGGTGGAGGCAGCAAGACTTTTTGCCGTTCACACAGCAGGGGAACAGCTGACATTACTGAACCCCAGTAACACAGGAGCAAGTGTTGACTGTGCAAACAGCACTTCCGAGCACCAACTGGCGGTGTTGAAGCCCAGGGATGAGAGGAGAACAGGGTGGTGTCACGCTGTCACTGTATACAGGAGGTCCGGGGTCTATGCTGACCCTAAGCTGGGACCCTGACTAATCCCTCTACCTGGAGGTACTGTTGATGGTACAGAGGTCCAGGCCGCCAGCGTAACCCTATCTCCTGTGAATCCCTGACCCTCAGTAATCTAGTCCTGAGAAGGACCCTGATCACCACCACAGGGGACAGGAAGGTAAATGTCTACACACAGTATAAGACGAACGAGACAGTACAAGGGGTAAAACAAAAGTCCACCTTGCATACAAAACTCACTCTACAACTACAGAGGTAACACCAATGGGTAAGGAGATAAATAATAAAGCGAGGAGGGGAAAAAACCACACCAGGTACTCTTCACTTCAGACTTCCCAATACCACGATCCGCTCTGTTTGTCTGCATGAATGCTTTCACCGACACTTCCCTAGCAGACTGGCAGGTATTTGAAGGAATCCCATTACTGCAGCATTAACTGCAGCTGAGCGAGGCTGGGCCTCGTCTAGCACAGAGAGAGGGAGAATTAACTCCCTCACTGCCGAAAAACACCAAGCACCAAAAACTCAGCTGTGAGAAGTCAGGTTGTGTAATCGCGACGATCTTCGTGGCGACACACCCGTGACAGTACCCCCCCTTCTACGAGGGGCCTCCTGACCCTCAGGGCCAGGTTTATCTGGGTGAGTTGTGTGGAAGGCCCGAATTAATCGGTCTGCGTTAATATCCGATGCAGGAACCCACGTCTTCTCCTCAGGACCATGCCCCTTCCAATGAACCAGGTACTGAAGAGACCGGCGATTCAGACGTGAATCGATGATTTTCGACATCTGAAACTCCAAGTTACCATTGACCACCACAGGAGGAGGAGGTAAAGGTGATGGTATCACCAGCGCCACATACCTCTTAAGCAACGATCTGTGGAACACATTGTGAATTTTAAACGTAGGGGGGAGGTCAAGAAGGAATGCCACCGGATTAATTATAGAACTGATCCTGTATGTCCCGATGAACCTGGGACCCAGTTTCCAGGAGGGAACCTTAAGTTTTATATTCTTGGTAGACAACCATACCCGATCGTTCACACTTAGGTCCGGACCAGACACTCTCCTCCTATCAACCATACGTTTGTATCGATTCCCCATAGTACTTAGATTATTCAGCACTCCTCTCCACACTGAAGCAAGTGATGACGAAAATCGTTCCTCCTCAGGAACCCCAGAAGAGCCCCCCTATTGAAAGTACAAAACTGGGGGTGAAAACCATATGCCCCAAAAAACGGGGACTTACCAGTGGACTCGTTCTGCCTATTGTTAAGAGCGAATTCCGCCAGAGGCAAGAAAGAAGCCCAGTCCTCCTGGTTCTCTGACACAAAACACAGGAGATATGTCTCCAAGCTCTGGTTCTGTCTGACCATTGGTCTGCGGATGAAAAGCCGATGAAAATGACAACTGCATCCCCCGCCGTGTACAAAATGCCTTCCAGAATTTGGACACAAACTGAGACCCCTGATCCGACACCACATCGGAGGGTACCCCGTGAAGTCTCACAATCTCCCCAATGAACACCTGCGCAAGAGTTTTAGCATTAGGAAGAGCAGGAAGAGCGATAAAATGTGCCATCTTGCTGAACCTGTCCACTACAACGAGTATGACTGTTTTACCCGAAGACGGCGGGAGGTCCGTAATAAAGTCCATAGACAGATGAGTCCACGGACGCTCCGGGATCTTCAAAGGTAAGAGGGCCCCAGACGGATGGGTATGTGGGGTCTTAGAGCGCGCACAAACCCCACAGGACGCAACAAAAGTTACCACCTCCCTATGTAAGTTAGGCCACCAAAACCGGTGTGAGAGGAGATCCACAGTTGCTTTACTCCTTGGGTGTCCTGCCAAAGCTAAATTATGGTGTGCCTCGATCACCTTTTGTCGCAACTGATCAGGAACAAACAGTCTCCCTGGAGGTCCAACAGGGGCGTCCCCTGAGCCTCCAATACCTCCTCCTCAAGCTCAGAGCATACTGCCGACACCACCACCCCCTCCTGAAGGATAGGAACCGGGTCATCCGTCTTCCCGGCCCCAGGGAAACTGCGAGATAAGGCATCCGCCTTTACATTTTTTGACCCAGGACGATATGTGACGACAAAATTAAACCTGGTAAAAAACAACGACCACCTAGCTTGTCTGGGATTCAGACGTTTTGCGGACTCTAAATATAGCAGGTTCTTGTGATCGGTAATGACGGTGACCGGGTGTACTGCCCCCTCCAAAAAATGATGCCACTCCTCAAAAGCTAACTTAATGGCCAAGAGTTCCTATTGCCAACATCGTAATTCCTCTCAGCGGACGACAATTTTTTAGAGAAGAAGGCGCACTGATGCCACTTACCAGGGGACGGACCTTGAGATAATACCGCTCCCACCCCTACCTCAGAAGCGTCTACCTCTACAATGAACGGCTGAGACGCATCTGGTTGAATGAGTATGGGTGCCGAAGCAAAACATTTTTTCAAGGAGGAAAACGCTTGACAAGCCTTGTCAGACCACCTTGAAAAATCCGTCCCTTTTTTAGTCATGTCTGTGAGAGGTTTAACTATGGACGAGAAATTACGAATAAATTTCAGGTAGTAGTTAGCAAACCCCAGGAAACGTTGTAATGCCTTAAGATCCTCTGGCAGATCCCACTCAAGAACTGCCCGCACTTTCCCAGGGTCCATACGAAAACCGGATGCTGACACCAGGAATCCTAAAAACTGAAGTTCCTGTACGGCGAACACACACTTTTCCCATTTGGCGTACAGTTTATTATCCCGCAAGATCTGCAACACCTGCCTAACATGCTCCTGATGAGACACAAGATTCGGCGAGTAAATTAAGATGTCATCCAGATATATGACAACAAACTGTCCCACCAGGCGGCGAAAGATGTCATTAACAAAATGTTGAAACACCGCCGGGGCATTAGTCAGACCAAATGGCATGACAAGGTTCTCATAATGCCCCTCCGGAGTGTTAAATGACGTCTTCCACTCATCCCCCTCTTTCATCCTAATCAGATTATACGCCCCCCTGAAATCCAACTTAGAGAACCATTTGGCGCCCACGATCTGATTGAAGAGATCGGGAAAAAGTGGGAGCGGATACGGATCTCGGACCGTAATCCGATTAAGCTCACGGAAATCCAGGCAAGGGCGTAGGCCTCCATCTTTCTTCTTCACAAAGAAGAACCCCGCGGCCACCGGGGAAGATGAAGGTCTAATATACCCCTTAGCCAGACTCTCCGAAATATAATCCTTCATGGCCTGCCTCTCAGGACCAGAAAGGTTATACAACCTAGATTTCGGTAACTTGGCCTCAGGGAGCAATTTTACAGAACAGTCATACGCGCGATGAGGAGGTAGTTCTTGACACCCTTTCTTAGAAAATACATCCTCAAAGTCCACCAAAAATGGAGGTAAGGCCCTAGGCGCGACCGCACCGATGACCGTGTTCATGCAGTTTTTATTACAGAATTCACTCCACTGGCTTATCTCTCTGGATTGCCAATTAATAAACGGGTTATGCTTAGTTAACCAAGGAAGGCCCAACACTATAGGAGTGGGAAGACCCTCCAACACATAACACGACAACAATTCTTTATGTATCGCCCCCACTCGAAGATCTATGTTATGCACGGCTTGCAAAAAACTACCTTGACCGAGAGGCCTGGCGTCGATCGAGAATATGGGGATGGGTTTAGCCAATACACTCAGTCGCATACCTTGAACCCGGGCAAACCGAGCGTCCACCAGATTAGCCCCGGCCCCACTATCCAGAAGAACAGATATCCTCTCAGTTCTCGTACCCACCACAACCTCCGCCGGTACGAGAAATTGAGACGGACCTGGGGACGAAATACTTACTCCAGATTGTCGTCCACCACACAACCTGGGATCAATAGTTTTCCGGCGACTTCTCACTCTGCAAAGGACGGGATGGACACCCCCCAATAAAATGTCCCTTTCTCCCGCAGAAGAAACACCTTCCTGTCTTGCGGCGTACTGCCGATCCCCTCCCTCGGAATGATGTCCCTCCTAACTGCATAGGCTCCTCTGGACTGACCAGGGGAACCTCCATATAAGGGGACCTAGTAGAAGGTGGAGTCATCACAGGGGGCGGAGTTACCCCGCACCTCTCCCGAAGCCGTCTGTCGATGCAAACAGCAAAGGCCATAGCGGCTTCCAGTGACGTGGGAGGGTCATACTGTGCCAGCACATCCTTTAATTTGTCAGATAAACCTTGACAAAACTGGCTCCTAAGAGCCGGGTCATTCCACTGGGTGTCCGTGGCCCACCTACGGAACTCCGAACAGAATTCCTCCGCCGGACGATCTCCCTGCTGTATCTTACGTAACTTAGATTCAGCAAGGGAGAACCGATCCGGGTCATCATATACAAGACCCAGAGCTGCGAAAAACCTATCCACTGACTGGAGAGCCGGGGAGCCCGGGGGAAGCAAGAACGCCCATGATTGGGGGTCCCCTTGTAGGAGCGAGATGACAATTCCCACCCTTTGATCTTCACTCCCCGATGACCGAGGTCGCAGCCAAAAGTACAATTTACATGCCTCCCGGAAAGCAAAAAACTTGTCCCGCCCTCCAGTGAACCTGTCACGGAGAGCTACTTTAGGTTCAGGTCCGGCTTGCTCCAGGGGGTACAAAACCTTGGACTTAACGTCCGCCAGTTCCATGGACAAACTCTGCAACTGCCGAGCTAGACTGACTACTGGATCCATGGTGGCTGGAGAGAATCTTTAGTATGGTCGGTGAAAATGTCACGCTGTCACTGTATACAGGAGGTCCGGGGTCTATGCTGACCCTAAGCTGGGACCCTGACTAATCCCTCTACCTGGAGGTACTGTTGATGGTACAGAGGTCCAGGCCGCCAGCGTAACCCTATCTCCTGTGAATCCCTGAACCTCAGTAATCTAGTCCTGAGAAGGACCCTGATCACCACCACAGGGGACAGGAAGGTAAATGTCTACACACAGTATAAGACGAACGAGACAGTACAAGGGGTAAAACAAAAGACCACCTTGTATACAAAACTCACTCTACAACTACAGAGGGAACACCAACGGGTAAGGAGATAAATAATAAAGCGAGGAGGGGAAAAAACTACACCAGGTACTCTTCACTTCAGACTTCCCAATACCACGATCCGCTCTGTTTATCTGCATGAATGCTTTCACCGACACTTCCCTAGCAGACTGGCAGGTATTTGAAGGAATCCCATTACTGCAGCATTAACTGCAGCTGGGCGAGGCTGGGCCTCGTCTAGCACAGAGAGAGGGAGAATTAACTCCCTCACTGCCGAAAAACACCAAGCACCAAAAACTCAGTTGTGAGAAGTCAGGTTGTGTAATCGCGACGATCTTCGTGGCGACACATCCGTGACAGGTGGAGGCAGCAGGACTTTTTGCCGTTCACACAGCAGGGGAACAGCTGACATTACTGAACTCCAGTAACACAGGAGCAAGTGTTGACTGTGCAAACAGCACTTCCGAGCACCAACTGGCGGTGTTGGAGCCCAGGGTTGAGAGGAGAACAGGGTGGAGGCAGCAGGACTTTTTGCCGTTCACACAGCAGGGGAACAGCTGACATTACTGAACCCCAGTAACACAGGAGCAAGTGTTGACTGTGCACACAGCACTTCCGAGCACCAACTGGCGGTGTTGGAGCCCAGGGTTGAGAGGAGAACAGGGTGGAGGCAGCAGGACTTTTTGCCGTTCACACAGCAGGGGAACAGCTGACATTACTGAACCCCAGTAACACAGGAGCAAGTGTTGACTGTGCAAACAGCACTTCCGAGCACCAACTGGCGTTGTTGGAGCCCAGGGTCAAGGAGGATATGTAAAAAATATATACAGTATTTGCCTTGTTACGTTGCAATTAAAAATGTAGATACTCCAAACAAGAGAAAGATAACCTTTATCATAAGATGATGATTTTAATTAAACAAACGTATATAAATAAAGAATTGACAAACATAAACGCATACATTAACATGTCGAACAGCAATGCAAACAAAAAAAAATTTTGGTAATGAATCTGATATACGGTTTTAAATAAAAGCATACAAGTACATTTCAGAATACATTAATGATGGATAAGTAACAGTATGTACACCTGTTATATTGTATAGACAATGAATGTAGGACTTAAAAACATCATCAGCATTACAAGTTATCTGTGACATCCAAAAAATTTTCATTCGGTGAATAATGTCACTAAACCGTTTCTACAAATATATAAAATCTCCATCATGTAATACTCATAATATGGGCCAATAATCATTTTTATGAACAAATATAACCTTTAAAAAGTGCATAGTACATAGTGAAAATTTTTATTTATGCCTGACTGTGGACTTGCAAGCATGACAACGGATAGATAAGGTATATATAGATGAGACTGCATAGCCACAGATGGTGAATGTCGACATAATACTGTACCTCAATAAAGTGTGCGTCACTACTCCAGATCGTTTTTCATATAACTTTATAAACTAGGTACGTGCATGTATGCTTGCGCCTTTGTTTGGACGCACAGACTGTCTTTGTGCTGTCACGCGTTGGGTAGTGGAGCGTCTGTGCGTCTTATGAAGCAGACTAACACTCACGTTGCGCATCGTTCATCATCGCTAGCGTACCGACAACACAAAGTCGTTGTCATGACAGCTTTACTCAGTAAACATGCACCTATGATGAAACATACACGCATGTGCCCTATTAGAGAAGAAGCTACAAGAAAAACGCGTGTGAGGTGTTCCGCAGCCTTTTTTCAAGGTACAGTATTATATCGGCATTGTACAGGTGTCGCTATTCAGTCTGATAACTAGATCTCATTCACCTTTTCTATCACTTGTCGTTGTTTCAGCACCACTTACAAGTATATATTTTGCTATTGTCACTATGCACAATTTTCTTTTTCGAGATAATGCATGATTTGTGGCCCTGATTATCAGGATTACATGATGGACCTATATGATATGAGGTGTAAAATTGTTAATTAAATATGTATATTTTTGAATGACACAAATATAAGTTATGATGATGAGGATTAGTCCTACATCCATTGTTTGCACTATATTAGAGGTGTAGATCACGTTCCTTAAGCAACAATGGATTATTAAATGTACTTGTATGCCTTCATTTAAAACCCGAGAACACTGAAGGCTAACCTTCGCACTGCAGCTGTTGTCAAAGTTCAACCCACATTATGCACTTCCAACCTTGCAGCATTTGAGTCATGATGTGAGTTGGATTTTTCAAAGTACTGGAGTGACAAGGTTCGCCATCAGTACCCTATAGCATAAGTTGGCTTTTGTGTTTGCATTTGTGTTGGACAGGTGCACATCTGCAATAATATGTTCAAATTTGTTAGTTACAGATTTGTGCCAAAGACTAATCATTTTATGGTTGTAAAGGTGCCGTTTCACTCGTTTACAGCATTGAAATAATGGTTTAGCCTCATATGTATGTGTAGCACTAGCCACTTTGACTTGTCATGTTGTTTTCAGCATGTGTAGGTAGCAGTTATTATTGCCGGACACACAGCAGGGGAACAGCAGGCATTACTGAACCCCACAAACACATCAGCAATTGTTATGAGCTGTGCATCCAACACTTCCGAGCAGCAACTGGTGGTGTTGAAGCCCAGGGTCAAGGACGGTGTAGGCAGAGGCCTAGTATGATCTGGTGTAACGTTGATTTTGAGGTAGCATGAATTTTTGCCAGACACACAGCAGGGGAATAGCAGACGTTACTGAACCCCACAAACACATCAGCGATTGTTTGGATCTGTGCATCAAACACTTCCGAGCAGCAACTGGCTGTGTTGAAGCCCAGGGTCAAGGAGGGTATTGAAATAAAATATAGAGTTGTTGCCTTGTTACGTGGCACTTGGAAATGTATGTACTCAAAACAAGAAAAACTTAAGCTTTACTAGGACAATAACATGATGAATTTCAATTCCAAAAATAAAAATAAACACCCTTAAAATATAAACGCATATAAGCACATGCCAACAAGAAATGGAACACCACACCACCAACAATTTATTTTAAAAAATATAGGGGTTGAAATGAATGAATACAAGTCCATTTTTGTTTTTATTAATGATGCGTAAGGAACGGTAGGTAAAACCATAAAATAGTGCAGACAATGGATTTAGTAATAGAAAGCATCATCATTAAAATTTATAAGTGACAGTCACACAGATTGAAATACTTTCATTGATGAAAATTGGTACTTCGGACAGCATATAATACATGTCCAGCATGGACTCATTGATTTAATGACGCATTAATGTAATATGAAAAAAAAAATTTGTTAAAAATACAGCATGCATTGTCCAAATTAAAGTGTGTGCCTGCAAGTGGAGGTGAAACAAAGGCAACGGATAGCTAAGGTATATACTATGTCTGTATCAGACAGTGCATAGCCTCTGATGGCGAATGGCGATGTCATACTGTACGTCAATAAAGGCTGCGGCAGCACTCATGCACTTTTTGCTTTTACACTGTTGAAGAGGGGAAAAGCATGTATGTTTGCGCAAGGCTTTATCCGCCAACACTACCTTCCTACTGTCACGCGTAGGGTAGGGTAGCGTCTGGCTATTATATGACTCTCTCTAGCAGTGAGGTTACGCAGCGTTATTTTGCCGTAGGGCCGCAACAAAGACGACATCAGTAATGATTTACTGTGTAAACATCCACCTAGCAACGAAACAAGCACGTTCCCTCTTCAACAAGCTACAAGACAAACAAGCATGATGGGTGACGCTGTCTTTATTGAGGTACAGTATTAGATCGAGATTGTCCATGAGTAACTATGCACTGTGTTACCTATATAACATTATCAATTTATATCTGTTGTGGTTGTCTCAACAGCACTTGCAGGTATAACTACCTATTGGCAGTATGCATGATGCACTTTCTAGATTTAAAAAAATATTATTGCGCCTTATTATCAGGTCTAGATGCTGGCCATTTCATAAATGGTGTGTGAAGTTACAGTTGTCCTCAGTCTTAGTATTTTAATATGTTTGTCAGATATAGAACTCATGATGATGATGATGATGATGTTTATGATTCGTACAGCCATTGACTGCATTATCTTACCAGTCGAGATACCGTTCCTTAAGCAGCATTAATGGATAATTATGAAATGTACTTTTATGCATTCATTTCAAAAAGTAAACCCTATGTATTATTTTTGGTAACCATTTGTACTCGACATGTGCATATATGCGCTGTTATGGCAAATTAATATTTGTACATTTTTCACATTAAAATTAATAATTTTAGGGCTGGAAAACTTTAATTTTTCCTGTTTTGAGCATAACAATCAGGGTGATGGCTCTTCCTATGTGGAGCAACCTAGACATGTGTTGTTGTAAGTACATGTGTAGGGAACAGGAGACTTCTTACCGGACACACAGCAGGGGAACAGCTGGCGTTACTGAACCCCAAATAACACTATAGCTTGTGTATTGGTCTGTGGACACGGCACTTCTGAGCAGCAACTGTCAGTGTTGTAGCCCAGGGAGTAGAGTTCAGGTGGTAGAAAGATGAACATAACAGGAGACATGGATAACGTTGCCAACCAGTTATTTAATCTGAAACCGGACAGGCAAATTCAGACGAGATCCATGCCTTGTTCATTTTCAGAAAAGTAAGCCGGTCTACATTATCGGAGGATAGTCGCATGCGACGGTCTGTTAGTACACCACCTGCAGCACTAAAGACGCGCTCCGATAATACACTGGCAGCAGGGCAAGCCAGCACCTCCAATGCATACTGGCTAAGCTCTGGCCATGTATCCAGCTTAGAGACCCAAAACTTGAATGGGGAAGAGCCATCTGGGAGTACAGTGAGAGGGCAAGACATGTAGTCTGTCACCATCTTACGGAAAAGTTGCCTCCTGCTGACTGGAGCCGTCTGGGATGGTGTAGACATTTGTGGCACTGACACAAAATTTCGCCACATTTGGAACATACTTGTCTTGCCCTGTGCAGAGGCGCTGCTTCTGCTCCCTCTTGTTGCAGAGCTGTCTCCACTGCCTCGACGCACAGAGCTGCATTGTAAAGCAGTAGCAGCAGCAGTGCTCTCGGCTGGAATGGAGAACATGATGGATTGCACCAGTGTGTCTTGGTGCTCCCGCATTTTACGCCCCCGGTTCAACGGTGTGATGAGGCTTTGTAAGTTGTCCCGGTAGCGAGGGTCTAGGAGGGTGTACACCCAATAATCAGACGTGGTGAGAATGTGGGCGATGCGGCGGTCGTTTCTCAGGCACTGCAGCATGAAATCAACCATGTGCTGCAGACTCCCAACTGGCCAAGAAACGCTGTCCCCTGCAAGAGGCGTCATCTCTGCCTGCTCTGCACTACCCCACCCTCGCTCTACATACTGACTAGAGCATTGTGTACCTCCCTCTGGAGCAATGTCTTCCTCCTCCATTGACTCCTCCTCATCCTCCTCACAAAGTTACCCCTGCCTAGCCCTTTGTGAGGAACCACGTAGCGCAGACTGTCCAGAAGGTGATGGAATTTGTGACTCCTCATCCTCCACCTCTTCCAAAACCTCATCCCTTAGTGCTTGCAGTGTTTTTTGAAGCAGGCAGATAAGGGGAACAGTCAGGCTGACTAGTGCATCATCTGCACTCGCCATCCGCGTTGACTCATCAAACGCACACTAAACGTGGCAGATGTCCTTCATAGAGGCCCACTCAGTAGTGGTGAAGTGTGAACGGCGCAAATTGCGAGTTGATTGCGCCTGATGCAGCTGATACTCCATTACTGCTGGCTGCTGCTCACACAACCGCTCCAACATATGTAACGTGGAATTCCACCTGGTGGGTACGTCACATATGATATGATGTTCAGGAAGGCGAAATCTGCGTTGCAGAGCTGCAATGCGCGATCTGGCCATGCTGGAACGTCGCAAGTGAGCGCACTCTAGGCGGACCTTGTGCAGCAGTGCATCAAGATCCGGATAGTCCCTCAAAAAAACTCTGCAGGACCAAGTTGAGCACATGTGCCAGACATGGTATGTGAGTGAGGTTGCTAAGCCCCAGAGCTGCCACCAGATTTCGGCCATTGTCACACACTACCAAGACTGGCTGGAGATTCGCTGGCAAAAACCACACGTCGCTCTCCTGCTTTATGGCATTCCACAGCTCCTGCGCTGTGTGGCTTCGATTCCCCATGGAAATTAATTTCAGGACGGCCTGTTGACGTTTGGCCATGGCTGTGCTCATATCGGTCGTAAAAGGTAAGCGTTCACGGGTCCATGTGGAGGTAGACCGTGACGGCTCCTGCAGCGATGATTCTGAGGAACTGGAGTAGGAGGAGGAGTCAATTGACTGAATTCCTGCAATCCTTGGAGTTGGCAGAACACGTACAGCGCCACTCGCAAGATCTGTACCCGGCTCCACAACATTAACCTAATGGGCAGTGAGGGAAAGGTATCGTCCCTGGCCATGGGTACTGGTCCACGCATCGGTGGTCAGGTGGACCTTGCTACTGACGGCGTTTAGTAGCGCATGTTTAATTTTTCCCTCAACATGCTTTTGCAGACCAGGGACGGCTTGCCTGCTGAAATAAAATCGGCTGGGCACATTGTATTGTGGGACTGCCAATGCCATTAAGTTACGGAAACTGTCAGTCTCCACCAGCCTGAATGACAGCATTTCAAGGGACAGGAGTTTTGCAGTGCCAGCATTCAGAGCCTGTGCTCGGGGATGGTTTGCCGAGTATGGCCGTCGTTTCTCCCATGCCTGTGCTACCGATGGCTGTACAGTGGCCTGGGAGTGTGAGGATGACAGGGAACTTGCATCTGTGGGTGGAATAACACTGGGTCTCTGGACAACAGTGACAGAGGTTCTTCCATGGCGATCCTGTGAGGAAGCCGAACCAGCTGTGTGTGAGCTGGAGGAAGAGGCTCCAACACGAGCTGAAGATGTAGGTGGTGCTGTAGGTTGGCCTACGTCTCCAGTGTGTCTTTGTAACTCAACCACGTGCTTGGTCCGCACATGTTTCCACATATTAGTGGTATTGAGGTTACTGGCACTTTTACCTCTTTTGACTTTTTGATTACACAGCTTGCATTTGACATAGCAATTATCATCTGCAAGTGTGTCAAAAAAGGACCACGCAGTGCAAGTCCTGGGAGTGCCCGTTTTGGCTTTTGGAAGAGAACTGCTCCGAACGGGTGCCAAAGTGGAGGCTACAGGCAACTGAGTCTGCAGCCTACCTCTCCCTCCTGTTTGGACCGTTGGGGCAATCTCTTCCTCAGAGCTGCTCCCACCACCTTCCTGTTCCTCACGCCATGTTGGGTTTTGGACCTCATCATCTCCACTACCCTCTTCCAACACCTGCTGCTGTTGGTTGGTCTGGCCAGCACCATGCTCAACAGAAACTGGCACCTGATCTCATCATCATCAAAATGCGTTCTGCGGTGTGCGACCATCGGCACTGGCTCACCCGCCTCTTCAGATTCAGAGAGACACAGCTGTTGCGCATCACTGCAAAACTGCCTCTTCTTCAAAATTCCAGAATGCTGCTTGGCGGGGCCCTTTTTGCAAGCCAACAGATTCTGAGAACAGAAGCAGAGACTCAGCTGGCTCCTGTACAGAGCTCTCTGACTGCCTGGGCAATTTGGCAGGCGGGGAAGAGACAGATGGTTTTCTCAACAGTGCTTGGTACTGAGGGGGAGGTGGAAGCAATTGAAGTCGATTGCGTTGGCTGCCATCCAAACCCACAACGGCTTCTATTTGTTCTTCCCGCAGCAGGGGGGTACGCCGAGCTCCTACAAAAAATGCGCATAAAGGACGCTCACGGGGGGAAAATGGTGGATTTCTGTGTCACTGGGGGCGGCAGCAGCCACAGAATCCCACGTCCTCTCCCTGCTGAAACTCCACGCCCACGAACCCCGTACCTTACTCCCTGCCTTCTTCACTTGGTAGATTGATAAAGAAAGGCAGAAAAGTTATAAGTAGTGTTGAGCGATACGATAAAAGCAAATATCGGCTATCGGCGATATTAGCTCTATCGGCCTTTCGATAATTCGTTCGATTTTTCGTCTTATCGAATACGGAATCGGATTTGTCACTGTCCTGTCTGTGTCCGTCGGTCGGGTCTGTCATGTCAGTGTCCGTCGGGGGGCTGTCAGGAGTCAGCCCGGGACTTACCCGCAGGAGAAGCTCCGGCGGGCAGTCCTGGACTGCTTCATGGCCGCCATCCCTCTCTCCCCGGCGTCACATGCAGTTTCTCGCGATAACTGCAGTGACTGCTGGGGAATCCCGGCCGTAAAGCAGTCAGTCCGATGACTTTACCGCCGGGGAAGCAGGTAAACAGCTGTGCAATTTGGTGCATCTTTGATGCGCCAAATGTGGGGCTGCTGTAGCCTGGTATTATCAGCTGTTGAGGGCCAAAATCCATGGGCCTTGACAGTCTTTTAATACCAGGCCGCAGCAGTCTGCATTTTACTTGGCTGGTTAACAAAAATAGGGGGACCCCTACGCCGTTTTTTTTCGAGGGGACCCTTTTTTTTAACCAGCCAAGCTAAGAGACTGCTGTGGCCCGGTAT
>JARQOD010000005.1:322634410-322671385 GCA_033576555.1 Oophaga sylvatica | reverse complement strand
GGGGGGGCAAAAATAATGGTCCCTCTCTGGGCTATTATTATCTGCCCCCACTCACTGGCTTTGTCTGTCTGGTTGCGAAAATAGGGCGGGAGCCCACGCATTTTTTTTCAGCAATTTTACACCTCATATATATATATATATATATACATGTCATTAAATTTGTGACACATATATATATATATATATATTTATATTTATAGTTCATACACTTCTACATAGTATAATAGCCGCTAATTCAATTGCCGGCTTTTGTGAAAATGCAGAACCCGACATGAAATGACACTTGGTTTACATAGAGTTAACCATGTCTTTTCATGTAGTTTGATATCTGATTTGCACAAACAATTATATCAGTCTATGTGTGCAAAATTTCACAAAGCACGAAGCGGCTGCGACGCGGTATTCCCCCACTTGTCTGAGAGCTCTCAGACAAGCGGGGCGCTTCGTCCTGCCTACACACCACGGACTACTCACTCACAGCATATGAGTTTATGATATTCTATGGTTTAACCTCTCAGCACCTGGTCTCTTGTACTAATTTTTTCTGTACACTGAAGAAGGTCGTGCCTGACGGAAACGTTTGTGTACGGTGCATGTTTTTTCATTAAACTATCAATACTATATTACCACTGGTGTGTGCCGAGATTACATTTACTTTCTGGCAATTGTGTCTCGTCTGTAACGGGTCTGGTAGGCGGAACCTCTGAGCTTTATTATACAAGAAGGCTTTCCTTGTAAAGGAGCGGGTGGCGCCCGGGGAGAAGGATAGGAAGTCACGGCAAGTGACAGGGATAGTCTCTGGACAGACGGGAAGGAGTCACGGCAAGTGAGCGGGGCAGTCTCTGATATACGGACAGGTAGTCATGGCAAGTGACCGGGGCAGTCTCTGGATAAACGGGCAGGGAGTCACGGCAAGTGACCGGGGCAGTCTGTGGATAAACGGACAGGTAGTCATGGCAAGTGACCGGGGCAGTCTCTGGATAAACGGGCAGGGAGTCACGACAAGTGACCGGGGCAGTCTCTGGATAGGTAGGCAGGGAGTCACGGCAAGTGACCGGAGCAGTCTCTGGAAAGAAAGGCAGGTATATACGACCTGAGATGGTGGAGCCTCCCGGTAGGCTAGCAGGACGGTGGCAGATGAATGCTCCCAAGTGAGCAGGCGAGAGTCTCTGGAATAGCCGAGGATCACCGCATGTGACGTCCGAACCTCCGAGTAGGGCTGCAGTCAGATGGCAGATGAGCGCCCCAAGTGAGCAGGCGAGAGTCTCTGGATTAGCCGAGGGTCACCGCATGTGACGTCCGGACCTCCGGGTAGGGCTGCAGTCAGATGGCAGATGAGCGCTCCCAAGTGAGCCGGCGAGAGTCTCTGGAATAGCTGATGGTCACCACATGTGACGGCCGAACCTCCAAGTAGGCTTGCGGACAGGTAACGGACAGCAAACGGGCAGGAAACAGGCAGGTAACTGGTAACGGCACCTGAGGGCTGAAGCAGAGTAAAACAGTGCAACAACAACATTGCTCGGGCACCTCCATTAAGGAGGAAGTACTTTATATAGGGTGGAGTCCTCCGTCATTGGCGGGACCTTTTTGAAAAATGCGCGCGGCCCCTTTAAGAGCGGAGGAGCGCGCGGGCGCGCGCCCTAAGTCCAGAAGCAGGGAAGGAGCGCGCGGCCCCAGCAGGACGGAAGGAGGACGCTGAGTGCGGGTAAGGGGGGCGACGTCCCTGCCTGGCAGAGGACGCTGTTGCAGGGGAACAGCGTCCCTGCCTGGCAGAGGGCAGGGACGTCGGCGCTACATCGTCGTCATCCACTTCTTGTGACACATTCCCGCCGTCGTCTTCGTATGACTGTGGCTGCTCAAATATTTGGGCATCGCTACATGACATGTCTTCCTGCCCCGCTTCAAGTGGACCGGGTGAGAGGCCCGAATATATAAATGGAAAAGTGAACAGCTCTTTGGAGTGTCCAAGTGTGGGATCAGTTGTCTCCAGGCACTTAGCATGGTGGGCGGAAGGAGAATCAGGGTGAGTAATATGCGGTCCAGACTCATGGCTACTGAGACTTGACCATGTGGAAGACAGGGAGGTGGTGGCGGAAAAGTGACTTGAAGCATTACAACAATCTTTTGACACTGCTCTAAATTCAATAGTGGTGTCTTGCAGTCCCCTAGTAATTGAAACATGAAGGTCGGGCGAGAAGATATAGAGCACAATTTCAGCTTGCCCATGGCCTCGGCCTTGGCCTCTGTATGCACCATCACCATCACGTCCAGTTCCCCATCCCTGGCCACGCACCTTGCCCATTTTAAATGGAGGAGAATATTTTCCACGTTCACTACAAATGGCTGAACTTGGAGTTAACTTACATGTGATCCTTGTGACTGACAAACCACATTTTTAAATAGCTGGCCTGTAGGTAATTATTTTTAACAGCAAACTGGTGTCAATAACTACACTAATACACAGCAACAAAATTTAAATATAGGCCAGAAATGTCAGACTTTTGATCTCACCTATATGTGATCCGTGTGACGGACAAATTACATTTTTAAATAGCTGGCCTGTGGGTAACTATTTTTAACAGCAAACTGGTGGCAATAACTTCACTAACACACTGTAACAAAGTTTAAATGGATGCCAGAAATGACAGAATTTTGAGCACACTTATATGTGATCCGTGTGATGGACAAACCGCAATTTTAAATAGATGGATTTTGAGCTCTGTAATATGGAAAGGATCTGGCTGTATTCTGCAGTGCCAACAAGCAAATGGAGCAGAAAAACGGTGTGCTCTGGATTGCTTGTTATGAAAATAATCAGGATTAAGATCCAAAAAAAATATTCCTGGCCCTTGATACCTGGGGCTATGTTTAGAAAAATCTGTAAAAGCAGCAGCAGCAGCAGCAGACAGAACTGGAATGGACCCTCTTGCTAAATGCACTGCAGTCTGCCACATACACTGCTTGCCTGCCTAGCACTGATATCTATGCAGCTGGATTAGTCCTCAGAAGGACTGTTAGTGAGATAATATGTGTATAATATATTGTGGTATACTTACACTAAGAAACAAGCAAATCTCTCCCTAGCTCAGCAGCAACTCTCCCTACACTGCCTGATTCTGGAGTAGACTGTGACGAATATGGCAGTGCCAGGTCTGATATAGACCTGATGACGCTGTGCGGCCAGCCAATCACTGTAGTGCCACAACCAACATTGCTGCGGCATTACAGTGTGAGGCAGACAATCCCTGAATGTTCATTGGCTCGCTAAAGAGCGTCAAACATGCAGGGAGGGGACCCGAGCTCCCACTGAGCAACCCCAGAAATACTAGGCGAGCTCCAAGCATCTCGAGCAGTGAGATGCTCGGGCGAGTACCGAGTAGTGGTGAGCATGCTTGCTCATCACTAACAAGCACCAAACATGTGAGGCGGTGATTCATGTTTCAAATTTGAGAACCCGCTAATGCTTGCCGAGTGTCGAACACATGCGAGTACCCAGATTCTCTAGTGATATCTAAGTATCTCTGGGCACATTTGCCCATCCCTAATAGTAATGGCAGGCACTATATCAGAATTAAAAAAAATAAGCCTTTTTCTCAACAAACAGTCTAGTTTCTAGTGTTAAAGAGAGTATAACTTGTGGAGAAAGGTTGAACTTAATGAGCCTACTGTGTATGTATGTCTCCATATGTAAACAGAGGCATATTTATATATACCAGAGACTTTATTCATACCTATTAAAACATTTTTTTTACTATAAAACAGAGCAATGATCCTTGCCAATAATAATTTTAAAATTATTCATGTGAAACATGAAAAACGTTCATATTGGAAGCGTTCTGAAAACAATATACAAAATATATATTTCTTTCTAGCTGAAAAATAATGGGATAGTTTTCCTTTAAATACAAAATATATTTTACTAAACCCCTGACAAAACAGAATGCTTAATATTTCCAGCTCTTTTTGTCCATATTTCTTGTCTCATTTTCTCATATTAACCTTCCTGTCATACCCTTTTTGATAGAGTTATTTCTTTTTTCCTACTGTACGTGTACCATATAGTAAATGACAGCTTGGAAATGGTCTCCTCCTGCCTGGCAGAAAAAAGCAGGCATTTGGTTGTTTAGAAGATTGATATGTCCAAGCTTTTGTCTTGAATACTGTTGTATATCATAACTGCAAAATGTGTCATGGGCTATCAATATATTTCTAAAGTTTTCTACAAAAAATAGCATTAAATTGAACATAGGTGCCAAAAGACTACTAGCTTGATTATAATAAATCAAATCCTTTTGTTCATGTGGCGACACTAATGTAGCTGTCCATTTATGGTGTAATAAACATCACTCTGCTGTTGTTAGGAGCACAAAACTAGGGACAAATATGCTCCGTCTATTTCAAAATCACATATGGCAGAATACCAGAAAATTGAGACATAGGAAATAGTTCTATGACTATGAAATGTGACTTTAATCAGAAGATACAAAAGATTTAGCAAAATAAAATCCTTTAAGAAACACAATTTTTGTACCTGATATTACTTTTGCATTGCTGTACTTTATGCTCACTGAAATAGGTTTGCCTGTGTCTTTAGTTCCCCTTGATATATTAAACTTTAAAGTTATTATTATTCTCATCTTCAATTTTAGTTAATGTGATTCAAAGCATTTAGGGATATTTCTTAGAATGGCATGTTTTATAATATATTGTTGACAAGCTTTAAAATTATTTTCATATGAAGACAATCAATATCTATTTGCCCTACTAAGGCATATGGATGTCATCTTTGGGATTTCACTCTCTTAGGCCGCCTGGACAGGTCAATGTCAAGACACTTACACACCATGCACCCATTATTATCTATGGGGCTGCGCACATGTACGTGTTATCACATGTGCACACTGATGACTTTATTTGTATCATCCGTGTGCCTTCCGTCTGCATTTTTTAAAACATTGTGTCTTTATTAGATGGGTGTCCTGATTCCATTATTTAAACTTTGGCCTTTTCATTGAGGTGAAGTAGTTGTTTGTGGAAGCACGTATGAAGGTCTTTTCCTGTTTTTGAATTTATCATGGCACCTCATGTTGATACGGAGCACCTAATATCCATTATGGAATAACACCCTGGACTTTGGGACATTGGTGTGGAGGGCTACAGTGACCGGATGGCAATAGAGTGCGGATGGCTTGCACTGGCGGAAGAACTGCTTCCTTGAAGTGGTTGGGCTACATATTCTCCATCCAAGAGAACAAAGTTTTGTGAGTGCATCCCTGGATGTTCTTTTGGCGTAACAAACAACACCTACTTTACTCATATAAATAGTGCTCATATTGCTGTCTGATGTGCTCTGAAAGGTGTAACGTTCATGGCCTTTCAATGTACTGTTAGCAGGATGTAATATAACTTTCATGGAAATAATTAGCCTAAAGATGATTAACCATAAATGAGTAAATACATGGATGTATATAGGCAATTATCAGGAAAAAGTTAGGGAATATCGCAAAACAAGGCAAACACAAAGAACCAACAAAAACGAACTAGATTCCCAAAGTAGTATAAAAATATAAATTTTATTGAATAATATAACATGTAGGAAATTCGGACAAGTAAGGGAAGGAGATGAAGACCAAAATTGTACATGTAAAATGAGGGGTGCTACAGAGGAGATTAGGATGATAAATGGAATAGTAAATGGGCATAATACTAGCAGTCATAATATATCCTAATACATATTCATTGTCTAGGATCACCGTGGGTGATCACACACTGCCCACATGTGCTACCCCAATATGTCCACTCAGCAGGGGCAGAACTGAAAATCAATTAGATACATAAATCACCCAGAAAAATGATAGCGTTATATGAATATAGGTAATAGCATTAACACAATAATTTTTAGTCCATGAATACGGAAATCCCAGCAATTACCTAGATATATGAAGGTATGGACGTCTCCTCCGTGCACCCTGCACGGAGGAGACGTCCATACCTTCATATATCTAGGTAATTGCTGGGATTTCCGTATTCATGGACTAAAAATTATTGTGTTAATGCTATTACCTATATTCATATAACGCTATCATTTTTCTGGGTGATTTATGTATCTAATTGATTTTCAGTTCTGCCCTGCTGAGTGGACATATTGGGGGTAGCACATGTGGGCAGTGTGTGATCACCCACGGTGATCCTAGACAATGAATATGTATTAGGATATATTATGACTGCTAGTATTATGCCCATTTACTATTCCATTTATCATCCTAATCTCCTCTGTAGCACCCCTCATTTTACATGTACAATTTTGGTCTTCATCTCCTTCCCTTACTTGTCCGAATTTCCTACATGTTATATTATTCAATAAAATTTATATTTTTATACTACTTTGGGAATCTAGTTCGTTTTTGTTAGCAGGATGTGTAGGGATGATTTTTAAGAACATATGTGTAGTTTTGGATGTGAATGTGTGACCTTATGACTAACTTTTTTTTTTAATTTTGAATGTGCTTGATGAATGGCAAACATAAGCTTCATGATTTCAAGTGAATGTATCTGTAATAAATTTTGTCAATAATATTGGTAAATTTGTAGATTCACAATGTTTTTAAACATTATTACAGCATGTTGGACATGAACCTGACAACCAAGCTGCCGCAAGCCACCAAAACATAGTCCCCTATGTTTAGTGTTGATGATACACGTGTTGTGATGGAGCCAGCACTGTTTTTCTATTCACTTGTTGTTTATTTCAGCAGCTGGTGATTTAATAGTAATACCCCAGCTAATATGTCCCACCGGCCCAGGCCTTACAGATGTCTGGCAGTAATTGTCAAGGCTGTGTATACTTACTTTGCTCTCCACACACGAATATGTCAATTCAAGGTTGCTGCTAACAACCATAGCACTGCTTACATTATGTTGCTGGTTCCAAATACACATTTCTATGGATGACAGGAGGTATCTAAGTGGGCCGACACTAATTAGAAATAAGACCATATAAATGTAAAGTAATGCCATATCTGCTGGTTAATTGTGCTAACGTACAGATCACGATACGTTTGAAGTCATATTATCTTTTGATATATTCTGTTGGTGTCCATCACATAGGGTTCATTATTATTAATATGACTAATTGTTATTACTTTGTTAACAGTGGATTTGGTGAAATGACACTAGTGCTCAGCAAGGGACCAGTACTGCGGGCTATTTAATCCCCTCCCCTTGACGTGTGGTGTGACTAGAAAGTGCTAATATGTCTATTTCTGGAATTTAGATTTTCTGTGCCCAATTTTGGAACTCAACCAGTAAGCGACTATTTGTGTTCACTGTAAAAACAGGAACGTGTGCTTGTGAAAGTTTGCTGGTTGACCCTTAAAGGGAATCTGTCACCCCATTTTCGCCCTATGAGATAGGGCCACCACCATCAGGGGCTTATCTACAGCATTCTGTAATGCTGTAGATAAGCCCCCGATGCTACCTGAAAGTGAAGAAAAACTAGTTATATTATATTCACCCAGGGGCGTTCCGCCGTCCGTTCGGGTCAGATGGATGTCACGGTCAGGTCCGGGGCCTCCCATCTTGTGACGAAGCCAGCGTGTTCTTTCTGTCCCGTCGAAGCTCCTGCGCAGGCGCACTGCTCTGCCTTGGTGAGGGCAGAGCAGAGTACTACAGTGCGCAGGCGCCGGACCTCTCTGACCTTTCCCGGAACCTGCGCACTGCAGTACTCTGCTCCGCCCTCACCAGGGCAGAGCAGTGCGCCTGTGCAGGAGCCGCGACGGGACAGAAAGAACACTTCGACTTTGTCACAAGATGGGAGGCCCCGGACCTAAACCGCGATGCCCATCTGACCCGAACGGACGGCGGAACGCCCCTGGGTGAGTATAATATAACTCGTTTTTCTTCACTTTCAGGTAACATCGGGGGCTTATCTACAGCATTACAGAATGCTGTAGAAAACCCCCTTGATGGCGGTGGCCCTATCTCATAGGGCAAAAATGGGGTGACAGATTCCCTGTAACATTTCTCATTGTTGGTACTCCCACACAAATATTGTTATAGCCTAACTTTGTGGTAATGTATACGCATGTATAGTCAACATTCAACATACACATGGACAATGCCTTTCCACAGAAGCAAGATCTTTTAGGCTAAGTGCACACGATCAGGAATAATTGCGTTTTTTTCGCGGTTTTTCCGTGGTTTTCCACGGTAAAAACGAGATAAAAACGCAAGCATTAAGCATCCTATACATGTTAATTGATTCCGCATGTTTTGGCCACATGTTGCGTTTTTTTCCGCGAAAAAAACGCTTCACGGAAAAAATAGCAACATGTTCATTAATTTTGCGGAATGTAAGCGGTTCATGTGCGGTGGTACCCAGGGTCTGGAGGAGAGGAGACTCTCCTCCAGGCCCTGTGTACCATATCCCTGGTAAAACAATAATTAAAATAAAAAATAATGATATTATCACCTTCCGGCGGCCCCCGCAGCCTTCCCGCCTTCAGCGATGCTCCCGGCAACTCCCGGTCCCAGGAGTGCTTTGCGAGAATCACCCAGATGGCATAGCGGTCTCGCGAGATGCTACGTCATCGGTGTGATTTGTCGCAAAGCACTCCTGGGACCGGAGTTGCGGGAGCGTCGCTGAAGGCGGGAAGGCTGCGGGGGCCGCCTGAAGGTGAGAATATCATTATTTATTATTTTTTTTATTATTTTTACATTAGATCTTTTTACTATTGATGCGGCATAGGCGGCATCAATAGTAAAAAGTTGGTCACACGAGTCAAACACTATGTTTGACTCGTGTGACCAACCTGTCAATCAGTTTTCCAAGCGATGCTACAGATCGCTAGGAAAACGCTAGCATTCTGCAAGCTAATTACGCTTGCAAAACGCTATTATTCTGGCGGGAATCAGCATACAAAAAACGTGCGTATTTCCTGCGGGAGAAGTGCGGGATTGCCGCGGAAATTTCCGCGGCAATTCCGCAACGTGTGAACTTAGCCTTAAAGTTTTTTTTTTTTTAAAGTTAAGGCTTAACACAACAAAACCATTCAACAAATAATCACAAAATCAACTACAGAACATCCCATTGTTTACTTGCATCAGAGATGAAATAGAAGTGTCTGACCTCACATCCCCTACTGCTTGCTATAATGAGTCCCCATTATGACCTTTTTTATAATGTCAAAAAACATGTTTGCTAAAAAATGGTTAACACACATGCTTGCCAGATTTTTTTTTACTTTAATATAAAATGTTTTAATAATGTTAGTGCTAATTGTTGACTTTGATGTGCAAGCGGTCCCTCTATGCAACTATTGTTAAGATAACTTTCAAGTAATGCCATTCCCCAAATCACACCACACTTGTAGAAACATGCCATTAATGGAATATACGTTTTACAATTTAATGTTGACTAAACCCAAATATGTTTGTGTGCAACCGTTATTCAAAATTACAATTTATTTTTTTCCCAGGATTGAGGACAACTTGGAAGAATCTGAAGAATCATCAACAGAGGTAGGATATGCGCCTTTATACCTCTACCTCGGAGACAGATCACACAGATAAGCCGACTGCAACAGTACAACCCGAACAGCAATCTGACCCTGCTGATGAATCCACTGAGGGTGCTAATGTAAGCAGGCAGCCAACAACACAACCACCATCACAAGCAGCAAACGCTCCAGCTCCCCAGCCATCACAGGCATCACCACCAATTCTACTGTGGTACATAGCACTTACTGGCTGAGGAAGATGGAGCAGGTGGTATGTTGACATCAGGATCAGGTCATTGAGGCTCGAGTCAAGCAAATAATGAACTCAGTTTTGCCAGAAACAGATGTTGAGCGCTTTTGCCTTTCACTTTCTTCCTGTTTCACTAAAGTACCAACACAACGTCAGGAACGTGTCCGAGCTGCTGTTCTCACCCTCATTGCTGCCAGCCAGGGAGAGCAGGAGCCAAGCCAAGTGCTTGTCCCCACAGAACAGTGGCGAAGTGGGCAACAACAGACACACCTGGAACCTGCAGCATCAACACACCAGGAGCAACAGGAAAATGCACCCTCTTCTGTGCCAGAACAAGCAACAACTAGATAACAATACACACAAATGCCTGCACCCTCTTATGCCCATTAACCACCCCCTGCATCCAGCCAACAGTTCTAACAAAGGTCACTTTTGTCTGTGGGTGATCTTGCTCGTACACTTCACCAGCAACATCAGTACACTCTGGCAGTAAGAAAACAGACACTTAGCCAAAATAGATATGTGTAGCCAAACCCTTTGCCATCAACAAAGCATACCACAGGTGGCCATACATTTTTCGCTCAGATATCATGGCCAGAAATGCCACTGCAACCTGTTATGCAGGTTAAACAATACTCTGCCAGTTGAAACTACTCCCAGCAACCAAAACAAGCTCAATAATTCTTTTATGCTCCTTCCTTGGAGCGACAACCTTATCCTATTTCTACTTCTGGGTTCCATCATATGTGTGTGCAAACCTCTGTAGAAAATTTGCCATTCCTGCAGCAAATCCACACTCTCTTTTGCCCAGACTATCCTCCATCCCTGAAAGTCCAGTCAAGATGAATTTTTACGTGTGTAAAATAACTGTTTAGGCACATCAGTGGCATTGCAATTGCAACATGATGCCCGCAGACCATTCAATCAAAGTCTGCATTTCAAAATGGTGCTCTTTCCCTTCCGAGTTCTGCCATGTGCCCAAACAGTGGTTCTCCCCACATATGGAGTATCAGCGTACTCAGAACAAATTGGACAACAACTTTTGGGGTCCAATTTTTCCTGGTACTCTTGTGAAAGAAAAACTTTGGGGGTGAAAATATCATTTTTGTGGAAAAAAAAAATATTTTTTATTTTAACAGCTCTTGTTATAAACTTCTGTGACCACTTGAGGGTTCAAAGTGCTCACCATACATCTGGATAAGTTCCTTAAGGAGTCTAGTTTCCAAAATGGTGTCACTTGTGGGGGTTTCGACTGTTTAGGCACATCAGGGGCTCTCCAAACGCAAAATGGCATCCGATCTCAATTCCAGCCAATTCTGCATTGAAAAAGTCAAACGGCGCTCCTTCCCTTCCAAGCTCTGACGTGCCCCCAAACAGTGGTTTACTACCAAATATAGGGTATCGACGTACTCAGGGCAAATTGAATAACAATTTTGGGAGTCTAGTTTCTCCTGTTACCCTTGTGAAAATAAAAATTTTGGGGCAAAACATCACTTTTGTGTAAAAAATTTGATTTTTTATTTTCACGGCTTTACATTATAAACTTCTGTGAAGCACTTTGGGTTCAAAGTGCTCACCACACATCTAGATATGTTCCTTAAGGGTCTAGTTTCCAAAATGGTGTCATTTGTGGGGGTTTCCACTGTTTGGGCACATCAGGGGCTCTCCAAACGCAACATGGTGTCCTATCTCAATTCCAGCCAATTCTGCATTGAAAAAGTCAAACGGCGCTTCTTCCCTTCCAAGCTCTGCAGTGCATCCAAACAGAGGTTCCCCCACATATGGAGTATCAGCGTACTCAGGACAAATTGTACAACAACTTTTGGGGTCCAATTTCTCCTGGTACCCTACTGAAAGTAAAAATTTGGGGGTAAAAATATAATTTTTGTGGAAAAAAAATATTTTTTTATTTTCACAGCTCTGCGTTATAAACTTCTGTGAAGCACTTGAGGGTTCAAAGTGCTCACCATACATCTACATAAGTTCCTTAAGGAGTCTAGTTTCCAAAATGGTGTCACTTGTGGGGGTTTCCACTGTTTAGGCACATCAGAGGCTCTCCAAATGCAACATGGCATCCATATCAATTCCAGCCAATTCTGCATTGAAAAAGTCAAATGGCGCTCCTTCCCTTCCAAGCTCTGACGTGCCCCCAAACAGTGGTTTACCCCCACATATGGGGTATCGGCGTACTCAGGGCAAATTGAACAACAATTTTCGGAGTCTAATTTCTCCTGTTACCCTAATATAAAAATTTGGGGCAAAACATCATTTTGTGTAAAAAATTTGATTTTTTATTTTCACGGCTCCACGTTATAAACTTCTGTGAAGCACTTGGGGGTTCAAAGTGCTCACCACACATATAGATAAGTTCCTTAAGGGGTCTAATTTCCAAAATGGTGTCATTTGTGGGGGTTTCCACTGTTTAGGCACATCAGGGGCTCTCCAAACGCAACATGGTGTCCGATCTCAATTCTAGCCTATTCTGCATTGAAAAAGTCAAATGGCGCTTCTTCCCTTCCAAGCTCTGCCGTGTGCCCAAACAGTGGTTTACTCCCACATATAGGGTATGAGCGCATTCAAGAGAATTTTTACGACAAATTTTGTAATTCATTTTATCTTTTTACACTTGTGAAAATAAAAAAAATGATTCTGAAGGAAAATGTTTGTAAAAAAAGTTAAATGTTCATTTTTTCCTTCCACATTGCTTCAGTTCCTGTGAGGCATGTAAAGGATTAATAAACGTCTTGAATGTGGTTTTGAGCACCTCAAGGGGTACAGTTTTTAGAATGGTTTCACTTTTGGGTATTTTCTCTCATGTACACTCCTTAAAGAGACTTTAAATGTGGTACCTAAAAAAATTGTTTTGTAAATTTTGTTGTAAAAATCAGAAATCGCTGGTCAACTTTTAAGACTTATAACAAAAAAAAATTGTTTCCAAAATTGCACTGATGTTAAGTAGACATGTGGGAAATGTTATTTATTAAGTATTTTGCATGACATATCTCTCTGATTTAAGGGCATAAAAATTAAAATTTGAAAATTGCAAAGTTTTACAATTTTTTGGCCATATTCCCATTTTTTTCATAAACAAAACGCAAGTAGTATCAAAGAAATTTTACCACTATCATGAATTACAATATGTCATGAAAAAACATTCTCAGAATCAGCAGGATCTGTTAAAGCATTCCAGAGTTATAACCTCATAAATTGACAGTGGTCAGAATTGTAAAAATTGGCCTGGTCATTAAAGGGAACTTGTCACCCCCCTGGCCGTTTTTAAGTAAAGAGCCACCTTCAGCAGCACTAAGGCAGCAGTCTGTGAAAGTGGCTCTTTTTTTTCCTGGCCCCCTGCAACCGTGAAATATTCAGTTTTAAAAATAGATCCCCATACCTTAGAAGTGTTGAAGAGGTATGGCCTCTTCCTGTGACTTATCCTCCCCCAGTCGTCCTTCAAGCTCCTTCAGGGTCGCCGCTCCTCCACAGCGTTGCTTTACTTTCATTTCTGTCCTGTGGGCACCTGCACTGTTGTAACAGTCCTCGAGCATGGGCAGTGCGCACTGCCCGAGAACTGTCAGAAGACTATTGCTCCCCGCAGTGTGTTATCATGTATTCACACTGCGGGACTGGTAATCTGACTCCTGCGAAGTCTACATGTTTAGCTGCGCAATCTACATGCTAGACATGTAGACTGCTTCTATCAAGACGCTCACTGTTCCTCAGGTGACAAACCTCTTAACTTTATGAGGACTTATGACTTATGACGTGATGACGTGGTGCTCAGCAGCATCAGTTGCTTATGGTGCAGAAAGTCCCTGCATGCTGTAAAGGAGACTGGAGAGGATGCATGTGGCAGAAGAAGGCAAAATGAAGAGACATGGACAACCAAACAGTGGGATGCAGGGGTGTAGGAATAGGTGAATATTTTATTTTTTACATTATGTGATTATTATATTCATAGGATAATAAGGGACATTCAATTTGCATCAAATATAGTCTATGTGAATCAAATTTTCCTGTAAATTTTGCGTGATTTTGTAAATTAGAATCTTGACAGATTTGATAATCTTTACTTATGAGTAGTGTTGAGCGATACGATAATGCAAATATCGGCTATCGGCCGATATTAGCTCTATCGGCCTTTCGATAATTCGTTTAGATATTTTCGTCTTATCGAATACCGGAATCGGAAGTTCCCATAATTCTTTGCGAGGCAATGTGACTTTAGTCAGCCAATGAGGAATCCTAAGAAGTGTGGGCACATCCTGTACTGCTGCGGTCATGTTAACTAATGGCATGGCTGTGATTGGATGCTGAAATGATGTCAGAATGCACTATAAAAGGCGCCGCCGCCATTTTAGCGTCACTGTGCTGTGAATTCAGTAAGGGACAGAACGCTGCTGTGCTGACTCTGAGGGACAGTTAGAGATTGCGATTTAGTGTACTGTGCTCTAGGCAGGCTAGCACCAACCGCTGTGTAAAGCTTCCTTTTGCTTGCAGTGTTGTTTTAACAGCTCTGCAAGGTGTGTGTGAGTGCAGGTGACGCTGCAGTTTGCTCTGCATGCAACGCTGTCTGTAGGCATCTGCACATGTCACTCACAGACTCTTTTTTTTTTCCTTCAGTGTAATTCTTGCAGCTCCATGCAATTTAACTATTAGTGTGACGCGCTTCCATCCGTATCCAATACATTGGTTGCAAACACTATAGAAGTAGACAAAGGAGTAGCCTTTCCCAGATTGTTTGACAGTTGTGTTTCAGTGTTCACTTCAGTCTGTGTTTTTTATTTTTTGAGTGCACATCACGCTCCAGTTACTTGTTCAAGCACTGCTGCTTGTACTCTGCTGAGCGTGTCTCAGTGGCTCATCCTTTTCATTTATCTCCAATTGTTTCTGCTCCATTCCATTTAAAATATAATCTATTAGTGTGACGCGCTTCCATCCGTATACAATACATTGGTTGCAAACACTATAGAAGTAGACAAAGGAGTAGCCTTTCACAGATTGTGAACAGTTGTGTTTCAGTGTTCACTTCAGTCTCTGCGTAATAACCACACTTAGGCCTTATAACTTTTCTGACTTTCTTTATCAATCTACCAAGATGAAGAAGTCAGTGAGTAAGGCACGTGGTCGTGGCCGTGGAGTTTCAGCAGGGAGAGGACGTGGGGATTCTGTGGCTGCTGCCGCCCTCAGTGACACAGCATCCACCAGTTTTCCCCGTGACCGTTCCTTTATGCGCACTTTGGTAGGAGCTCGGCGTGCCCCCCTGCTGCTGGAAGAACAAATTGAAGCCGTTGTTGGTTGGATGGCAGCCAATGCATCGACTTCAATTCCTTCCACCTCCTCTCAGGAACACAACACTGTTGAGCAACCATCTGTCTGTTCACCGCCTGTCAAATTGCCCAGGCAGTCAGAGAGTTCTGTACAGGAGCCAGCTGAGTCTCTGCTTCTGTTCTCAGAATCTGTTGGCTCGCAAACACGGGCACAGGCAAGCAGCATTCTGCAACTTGAAGAAGAGGGAGTATGCAGTGATGCGCAACAGCTGTGTCTCTCTCAATCTGAAGAGGCGGGTGAGCCAGTGCCGATGGACAGCACACCGCAGAACGCATCTTATGATGATGATGAGACTCAGGTGCCAGGTTTTGTGGAGCATGGTGCTGCCCAGACCATCCAACAGCAGCAGGTGTTGGAAGAGGGTAGTGGAGATGATGAAGTCCGAGACCCAACATGGCGTGAGCAACAGGAAGGTGGTGGGAGCAGCTCTGAGGAAGAGATTGTCCCAACGGTACAAAGAGGAGGGAGAGGTAGGCTGCAGACTCGCTTGCCTGTAGCCTCCAGTTTGGCACCTGTTGGGAGCAGTTCTCTTAGAACTGTCAAAATTGGCGCTCCCATGACTTGCACTGCGTGGTCCTTTTTGACAGACTTGTAGATGATATTTGCTATGTTCAATGCAAGCTGTGTAAGCAAAAAGTTAAAAGAGGTAAAAATATCAGGAACCTGAATACCACAAATATGTGGACACATGTACGGACAAAGCACGTAGCTGAGTTCCAAAGACACAAAGGAGATGTAGGCCAACCTACAGCAGCACCTACATCTTTAGGTCATGTTCGAGCCTCTACCTCCAGCTCTCACACACCTGTTTCGGCTTCCTCACAGGATCTCCATGGAAGAACCTCGGTCACTGTTGTCCATAGACAAACTGTATTCCACCCACTGCAGCAAGTTCACAGTCATCGTCACACTCCCAGAACAAAAAACAGCCATCGGTAACACAGGCATGGGATAAAAGACGGCCATACTCGGCAAACCATCCACGAGCACAGGCTCTGAATGCTGGCCTTGCAAAACTCCTGTCCCTTGAAATGCTGTCATTCAGGCTGGTGGAGACTGACAGTTTCAGGAACTTTATGGCATTGGCAGTCCCACAATATAATGTGCCAAGCCGATTTTATTTCAGCAGGCAAGCTGTCCCTGCTCTGCAAAAACATGTCGAGGGAAACATTAAACATGCGCTACTAAACGCTGTCAGTAGCAGGGTCCACCTGACCACCGATGCGTGGACCAGTACCCATGGCCAGGGACGATACCTTTCCCTCACTGCCCATTGGGTCAATGTTGTGGAGCCGGGTACAGATCTTGCCAGTGGCGCTGTACGTGTTCTGCCAACTCCAAGGATTGCAGGAATCCAGTCTGTGCACATTGATTCCTCCTCCTACTCCAGTTCCTCAGAATCATCGCTGCACGAGCCGTCACGGTATACCTCCACATGGACCCGTGAACGCTTACCTGTTGCGACCGATATGAGCACAGCCATGGCCAAACGTCAACAGGCCGTACTGAAATTAATTCCCATGGGGAATCGAAGCCACACAGTGCAGGAGCTCTGGGATGCCATCAAGCAGGAGAGCGATGTGTGGTTTTTGTCAGCTAATCTCCAGCCAGGCTTGGTAGTGTGTGACAATGGCCGAAATCTGGTGGCAGCTCTGGGCCTTGGCAGCCTCACTCACATACCATGTCTGGCACATGTGCTCAACTTGGTCGTGCAGAGTTTTTTGAGGGACTATCCGGATCTTGATGCACTGCTGCACAAGGTCCGCCTAGAGTGCGCTCACTTGCGACGTTCCAGCATGGCCAGATCGCGCATTGCAGCTCTGTAAGTCAGATTTCGCCTTCCTGAACATCGCATCATATGTGACGTACCCACCAGGTGGAATTCCACGTTACATATGTTGGAGCGGTTGTGTGAGCAGCAGCCAGCAGTAATGGGGTATCAGCTGCAACAGGCGCAATCAACTCGCAATTTGCGCCGTTCACACTTCACCACTACTGAGTGGGCCTCTATGAAGGACATCTGCGACGTTTTGCGTGCGTTTGATGTCTCAACGCGGATGGCGAGTGCAGATGATGCACTAGTCAGCATGACTGTCCCCCTTATCTGCCTGCTTCAGAAATCACTGAAAGCACTAAAGGAAGAGGTTTTGGAAGAGGTGGAGGAATAGGAGTCACAAATTCAATTACCTTCAGGACAGTCAGCGCAACGTGGTTCCTCACAAATGGCTGGGCAGGGCTCACTTTGTGAGGAGGATGAGGAGGAGGAGGAGTCAATGGAGGAGGAAGAAATCCCTACAGAGGGAGGTACACAACGCTGTAGTCAGTATGTAGAGCGAGGGTGGGGTGATGCAGAGGAGACAGAGATGATGCCTCTTCCAGAGGACAGCCTTTGTTGGCCAGTTGGGAGTCTGCAGCACATGGTTGATTTCATGCTTCAGTGCCTGAGAAACGACCGCCGCATCGCCCACATTCTCAGCACGTCAGATTATTGGGTGTACACCCTCCTAGACCCTCGCTACCGGGACAACTTACAAACCCTCATCACACCGGTGAACCGGGACCGTAAAATGCAGGAGTACCAAGACACACTGGTGCAATCCATACTGTTGTACATTCCAGCCGAGAGAGGTGCTGCTGCTGCTACTGCTTTACAAAGCAGCTCTGTGCGTCGAGGCAGTGTAGACACCTCTACAACAAGAGGGATCAGAAGCAGCGCCTCTGCACAGGGCAAGAACTGTATGTTACAAATGTGGCAAAGTTTTGTGACAGCGCCAGCAAGGTCTACACCATCCGAGACGGCTCCAGTCACCAGGAAGAAACATTTCCTAAGATGGTGACAGACTACTTGACTTTCCCTCTAAGTGTACTCCCAGATGCCTCTTCCCCTTTCAAATTTTGGGTCTCTAAGTTGGATACATGGCCAGAGCTTAGCCAGTATGCATTGGAGGTGCTGGCTTGCCCTGCTGCCAGTGTATTATCTGAGCGTGTCTTTAGTGCTGCAGGTGGTGTAGTAACAGACCGTCGCATGCGACTATCCTCAGAGAATGTAGACCGGCTTACTTTTCTGAAAATTAACAAGGCATGGATCTCACCTGAATTTGCCTGTCCGTTTTCAGATTAAATAACTGTTTGGCAACGTTTTCCATGTCTCCTGTTATGTTCATCTTTCTACCACCTGAACTCTACTCCCTGGGCTACAACACCGCCATTTGTTGCTCGTAAGTAATTGACAGGGGTACTGACTCCTGGCCAGCCTGGTTACAGCACGACAGCTGTTTCCTGGCAGTGTGAACGTCAATTATCCTCCAATAAGTTGTGCTGTCGTGTTGCATTCGGGTTAGCCGACTCTATGGTGCCTGCAGTTTAGGTGATTCCTATGTGTGCTGTGGGATATGTAAATAAAGGCGGTTTCCATTGTGACAATAGGATAAGCACCCACTGTAGGACTGTGTGATTCGGTAACTGCGGACGGCTTGCGTCCTGTCAACTTACATTTTCATGGGTGCGTTCTTCTACCCGTCCGGGGTCCAGTACCGTCAAGTGGTTCTCCCCAGTGCCTTTGGCCTAGGTGCCTCCATCTCCGTATCCGAGTTCCAGCAACGTCTGCTGGTCCTTGGTAGTGCTTTGGAGCACAGGTACCTCCTGCTTAGTAACCGTGTCACAGTAACGTCAGCTGGTACTCGGTTGTGACATTGCCTCTTTTCCTTCTGCTACCCGTCCGGGGTCCAGTACCGTCAAGTGGTTCTCCCCAGTGCCTTTGGCCTAGGTGCCTCCATCTCCGTATCCGAGTTCCAGCAACGTCTGCTGGTCCTTGGTAGTGCTTTGGAGCACAGGTACCTCCTGCTTAGTAACCGTGTCACAGTAACGTCAGCTGGTACTCGGTTGTGACATTGCCTCTTTTCCTTCTGCTACCCGTCCGGGGTCCAGCACAGTCAGCTGGTCCTCTTTACTTCCATTGTCTCTTGCTCCATCTGATACCCGTCAGGGTTCCAGTAACGTCAGCTGTTTCTCGGAAATTAGACGACTTTAAAGACCACCCAGAAGAAGATGACGACAACAAGGACGACGAGCATGAAGCCAACCAGCCTGAACACCATCACAAAGAAAAAATAAAAGATTACCCAGAAGAAGATCACCAACAGGACAAAGAAGGTTAAGACAAACTACAAGATACAGAACAAGAGACAGAAGAACAATAAGCAAAAGATCAAAAAGCAGAAGAACATGCAGTATAAGACCAAAATGAAGAGCAAAATATATGCTCTAAATTCTAAGCAGAAGAAGACTAAGCAGTGTATGGGGGTGAGTCCGTTCCTCCTCGTGGTGCCCCTGGAAAATGCCTGCTGCTGCTGCAGGCTAAACTGAACACGGACAAATACTGTTGTAATTTAAATCTTTTGTGACAGCAAGAACGGAAGGATGAACAATTCATACTTTTACAGATTACAAGTACAGGAATCTCTGTCACAAATAAGAATATGATGAAGATGAAGAGGAAGAAGATGAAGAATTTGAATATGAAGAAGATTAATTAGTTTAATAATAACAATATGAGTAATGTAAACAAAAACATGAATAGCAAGAAGTTTAAGAAGAAGATTAAGAAGGTGAAGATGAAGAATAATTTGATGAGAAAGATGATGCTGCTGAAGATTATGAAGGAGAAAGTGTGGCACTGGCAAAAGTTAAAAAGGTGGAGAGCATGGAAGTTGTGAAACATACATATTTGCCAAAATAGAAAAAAGGTTAACAACATTGTCAATTTGTTAGTCAATCCAAACGTATTTCCAAAAAAATATATATTAATGCTATTCCAATGCATTGGGTTAAACATGTATGCCTTTATTGTCTCCTCAACCTCCCCCAATACATTCTACATTAGTCTTTGTTGTTTTCCTTCATGTACAATTAACCAACAAGGCAAGAATGGTTTTTTTTAATGTCGATATTTTGTTCCCATAGACTTACATTGGACTTCCGCAATCGGAATCGGATATCGACGATATTTAGTGCTATCGGCGATACAATTTCGATACGATATTTTTTAGATATCAAGCATTATCGCTCAACACTACTTATGAGTGTTACCTAATGATCCTAAAATGTCAGAAATTGAATTCTATGAGTATACTAGTTTCCTGTTTTACTTTTCAGAATTATGCCTCATTGTGCCCACAATTGACCTACTCACACAAGTGTCTTCTATTTATAAAATATATAAAATAGTTTTTGACACATAAAGTAATGTCTTGCTTTTGATGGAAATATAAAGTGACAGAGAATAAATTATTTGTGTGCAAACATTTAAGGGAACATTGGGAAAATCTCAGCTATCTAAAATAAAGAATAAGAGAACAATTCTAAGATGATGTCTGCAAAATATTATTTATTTTGTTCTAGCAATAAAAATCTATACAAAAAAATACACTGCAATTATGAAATAGATTACTTTTTTGGAAAAAAAGGTGTCCACAAGAATAATTTATTATGTAGATAATCATATTAGAAACTTAAATTCATTGCTTGGAAATTTGCGATTAGAGAGTCTATCAATAGTGATGAACGAGCGGTCTCGTCACTGCTCGTTACTCGCTCGAGCCTTAGTGTGCTCTGGATGCTCGTTACTCGGCAAGTATCTTTTGAATGTTCAAGAACAAGCTAGAGTCCCCTCCCCGCCTGTTTTGCACTTTTGACACAGCCAATAAACATGTGGGAATTGTTGCACAGCTTCTGAATCCACACCTTTGCAGTAGTAAACTTCACAGAGCAGGCTGCATGGGATTACAAGCTTTTACTTCTAACAACATGAGGTAAAAGAAGAATGCACAGTCATTTTAGCATTGCATCAGGAAACCAGGAACAAAACGAAAGTGAAACTATTTGTGAGACTATTTCTTATACAATACATTAAACAGAAGGAAACATTACACAACATCGCCATCTATTGTCAGGTCAGCATAAAGTCCTCCTTTTACTTATAATAAGTCCTAACCTGTTGCATATGCCAACACCCTTTCTCAACAGTAAGGACTTAATCAATCAAACCCAGCTTTTTTATTAGTCTCTGATGTTTATCAGCATTCAACGCCTTCGTGAAAATGTCTGCTGTCATTTCTTCAGTAGGGCAATACTTCAACTTCAAGACTCCTTGGTCCTCTTTTAGTGTTGTTGGTTCCAAGTGTGATTGTCCTAATTCTGTCAACAATTGTCTTAACCACAGTACTTCTTGTCTTTCTATCTGTATTCCTAGGTACTGTTTTACATTTCCCAAGTCTTTAATTTCAAAATTTTGTTTCAGGATTTTTAGAATGTTTTCTTTATCCTTTTCTTGTTTAAAACAAATCAAAATGTCGTCTACATATATGAGTACATAAATCCATCTATTACTCATCCTTTTTGTGTACAAGCATGGATCAGCTTTGCTTCTTTGAAATTTTTCATTTGTTAGTACTTCCATGATTTTGGCATTCCATGCTTTAGCTGCTTGCTTTAAACCATATATGCTTTTCTGTAGTTTACAAATTTTGTTTGGATTTCTTTCATCTTTGAATCCTGGAGGTTGTTCTATGTAAATGTCTTCTGTTAAATCTCCATTCCACTGCTGCAACTGTAAGTAAAGTTCTTATTGTAGTGTGTTTGACAACTGGAGCAAATGTTTCATCATAGTCTTCTCCATATTTTTGAGAATACCCTTTAGCTACGAGTCTTGCTCGATATCTTTCAGGTGTGCCATCTGTTTGGTATTTTACTTTAAAAATCAATTTACATCCTATGGCCTTTCTTCCTTCTGGCAAATCTGTTAGTGTCCATGTATTTGAATCATGCATGGATTTAATTTCTGTTTCTGTTGCTTCTATCCATTTATTAGCTGCTTCTTCAGGAAGCTTAGATATGTCTTCCCAAGAGGTAGATTCATAGATTTTTTCTTATACTTGTCTTGTATGAGAGACGTTTTGGTGGTTTTCCTTTGTTCTCTCTTATTGAACGTCTTGGTTCTGTGTCTGTTTGTAGTTGTGATTCTTCACTTTCAATATTTTGTTCTTCATTAATTTCTACTTCTTTCTCATCAGATATTTCTTCAGTTATGTCTCTATTTTTCTCATTTTTTGTTTCAACTGAAATCATAATGTCTTCATCTAAATCTTCAATGAATGTCACACTGTTACTCACCGTAACTGTCTGTTTTGGGATCTAAGATTCTATATCCTTTGCAGTTTTCAATATATTCAACGAATATTCCTTCCATGGATCTATTTTGAAGTTTGGAACGTTTTTCTGTTGGAATGAATATAAAAACTTTACATCCAAAAACTTTTAAAAGATTGACACTTGGTTTCATACCTTGCCACTGTTCATATGGAGTTTTCTTCAGTTTTCTGGAAAAAAGTCGGTTCTGTAGCTGTCATTGCTGTCTCACCCTAATATTTCTCTGGTAGTTTAGAATTTGTCAGCATACATCTCATCATTTCTGTTAGAGTTCTGTTTTTCCTTTCTGCTACTCCATTTTGTTCAGGTGTGTATGGAACAGTTTTCTGATGTTCTATTCCATTTTGTCTTAAGTAGTCTTCTATTCTGTGACCTGTAAATTCACCTCCATCCTCTGATTACAATTGGCTTCCTTTGAATTCGTTACATGATCTTGTTACATAGTCTACAAATTTATCAAAAACTTCACTTTTGTTCTTAATTAAGTATGTGACTGTGTATCTTGAGTAGTCGTCTATAAAAGTCAACATGTACAGTCAGGGCCAGAAATATTTGGACAGTGACACAATTTTCGCGAGTTGGGCTCTGCATGCCACCATATTGGATTTGAAATGAAACCTCTACAACAGAATTCAAGTGCAGATTGTAACGTTTAATTTGAAGGGTTGAACAAAAATATGTGTTAGAAAATGTAGGAATTGTACACATTTCTTTACAAACACTCCACATTTTAGGAGGTCAAAAGTAATTGGACAAATAAACATAACCCAAACAAAATATTTTTATTTTCAATATTTTGTGGCGAATCCTTTGGAGGCAATCACTGCCTTAAGTCTGGAACCCATGGACATCACCAAACGCTGGGTTTCCTCCTTCTTAATGCTTTGCCAGGCCTTTACAGCCGCAGCCTTCAGGTCTTGCTTGTTTGTGGGTCTTTCCATCTTAAGTCTGGATTTCAGCAAGTGAAATGCATGCTCAATTGGGTTAAGATCTGGTGATTGACTTGGCCATTGAAGAATGTTCCACTTTTTTGCACTCATGAACTCCTGTGTAGCTTTGGCTGTATGCTTGGGGTCATTATCCATCTGTACTATGAAGCGCCGTCCAATCAAGTTTGCAGCATTTGGCTGAATCTGGGCTGAAAGTATATCCCGGTACACTTCAGAATTCATCCGGCTACTCTTGTCTGCTGTTATGTCATCAATAAACACAAGTGACCCAGTGCCATTGAAAGCCATGCATGCCCATGCCATCACGTTGCCTCCACCATGTTTTACAGAGGATGTGGTGTGCCTTGGATCATGTGCCATTCCCTTTCTTCTCCAAACTTTTGGCTTCCCATCATTCTGGAACAGGTTTGTTATGTTACGGTAGCTGAGGAGTGCAGGTAAAAAAGGCAATACACCAGAGCAGTTGGAATCTATGAGATTGCAGTACCCTGACTAACCACCGCAACTAGAGGCAGCCGTGGAGCGTTCCTACGTTGGTCCTAGACGCCTCGTCACAGCCTGAGAAACTAACTACACCTAAAGATAGAAATAGGAAAGCTATCTGCCCCGGAGCAGACCCCAAAGATAATAGAAAGCCCCCAAACATGTAATGGCGGTTAGACAAGAGGAAATACTGACACAGAAAGAAAATAGTATGAGCAAACGCTGGGGCCAAAACTATCTAAATAGAAAAGGACAGGAAGGGTACTTACTGCAATCTCAGAAAACCCTGAAAAACACCAACTCTACTAATTTCAAAATCACCTGAGATCACACGACCTCTACCACCTAAATTAGTTCTCTGGTGTAACAAAATCAAGACAGCAGCCACTGAAAAAACTGGAAAAGCAAAAGTACAAAACTCAGTGGCTGAACAAACTGAGAGGGCAAAAGCCCCCGGAGGGGACCCAGAAGGCCCCCACAGAAGTGCAGGACAAAATGCAAAAATATAGCACAAACACAAAAGAAGAAAATGTCTTATCTGATAGCAGGAGATGCAGACACAACACAGCAGGCTACAAGGGAAACTGGAAAGAAGGATTCAGACCAGAACAATTGATCACCGGCAACCCTGATGGGAAAATGACTCCCTTATATAAGACCAGTCAGTAACACCTGATTCCCAGTCCTCACAATCTTCACTAGTACCGCTTGTAACCACCAGAGGGAGCCTCTGCTCAGAACTCATCTCAAACCCATTCACAACAGTACCCCCCCCTTGAGGAGGGGTCACCGAACCCTCATTTGAGCAACCAGGTCGGTCAGGATGAGTTCTATGATAAGCACGGATAAGTCTCCTAGCATGGATGTCCGAAGCAAACACCCAAGAATTGTCTTCCTGACCATAACCTCTCCATTTAACCAAATACTGGAGTCTTCGTCTAGAAAAACGAGAATCCAATATTTTCTCAACCACATACTCCAGATTGCCCTCAACCAAAACAGGGTCAGGAGGCACAGCAGCAGGAACCACTGGCTCAACAAACCTCTTTAACAAGGACTTGTGGAACACGTTATGGATCTTAAATGTCCCTGGAAGAAGCAAACGAAAAGAAACAGGATTAATAATCTCCATGATCTTATAAGGTCCAATGAACCTAGGCTTAAATTTAGGAGATGCTACTCTCATAGGAATATTCCTTGAGGACAACCAGACCAAGTCCCCCACTTTAAACCGAGGACCATCAGTCCTATGCCGGTTAGCAAACCGCTGGGCCTTCTCCTGAGAGAGGGACAACCTTTCCACTACCTGGTCCCAAATCTGTTGCATACGCTCAACAACAGAGTCAACACCTGGACAGACAGAAGCTTCCGTCTGTCCTGAAGAAAATCGAGGGTGAAACCCAGAATTACAGAAAAACGGAGACATCAAAGTGGCAGAGCTAGCCCTATTATTAAGAGCAAACTCAGCCAAAGGCAAAAAAGAGACCCAGTCATCCTGATCAGCAGACACAAAGCATCTTAGATAAGTCTCCAATGTCTGGTTTGTTCTCTCAGTTTGACCATTGGTCTGAGGATGAAATGCCGAGGAGAAAGACAATTGAACACCTAGTTTAGAACAAAAAGTCCTCCAAAATCTGGAAACAAACTGGACTCCTCTGTCAGACACAATGTTCTCAGGAATGCCGTGTAAACTAACCACGTGCTGAAGGAACAACGGCACCAATTCAGAGGAGGAAGGCAACTTAGGTAATGGCACAAGATGTATCATTTTGGAAAACCTATCACAAATTACCCAGATGGTGGTCATTCTCTGAGAAACAGGAAGATCGGAAATGAAATCCATAGAGATATGGGTCCATGGTCTCTTGGGCACAGGCAATGGCATCAACAAACCACTAGAGCGAGAGCAAGGCTTGGAGCGAGAGCAAGTCCCGCAGGACTGCACAAATTCCCTGACATCGCGAGACAAGGTAGGCCACCAAAAGGACCGACTAACCAAGTCTCTGGTACCAAAAATTCCGGGATGCCCAGCCAATGCGGAACAATGAATCTCAGACATCACACTCTTTTTCCATTGGTCCGGGACAAACAATTTTCCAACAGGGCAGCGCTCGGGCCTATCCTCCTGACACCCCTCCAGAGCAAGTCTAAATTGGGCGAGATGGCGGAAAGAACTACACCCTCTTTCAAAATAACAGAAGGATCAGATAACTCAGGAGAGTCCGCAAGGAAACTCCTCGAGAGGGCATCCGCCTTAACATTCTTAGTGCCAGGAAGAAAGGAAACCACAAAATTAAAACGTGTGAAAAACAAGGCCCACCTGGCCTGTCTAGGATTGAGTCGCTTGGCAGATTCCAGATAGACCAGATTCTTATGGTCCGTAAGGACCACCACCTGATGTTTGGCTCCCTCCAGCCAATGTCTCCACTCTTCAAAAGCCCACTTCATGGCCAATAATCCCGATTACCCACGTCATAATTACGTTCAGTAGGAGAAAATTTTCGAGAGAAAAAGGCACAAGGGTTACTTTTAGAGGTCTCTGGATCTTTTTGTGACAAAACGGCACCTGCCCCAATTTCAGAGGCATCAACCTCCACCTGAAATGGCAGAGAAACATCAGGCTGCCGTAGAACAGGAGCAGAAGTGAATCTCTGCTTAAGTTCCTGAAATGCAGAGACTGCCTCAGGAGGCCAATTCACCACATCAGAACCCTTTCTGGTCAAATCATTAATGGTTTAACAATAACCGAGAAATTACCAATAAATTTACGATAACAATTGGCAAAACCCAAAAATCTCTGAAGAGCCTTTAATGAAGTAGGTTGGACCCAATCACAGATGGCCTGAACCTTGACCGGGTCCATTTCAATAACCGATGGGGACAAAATGAATCCCAGAAATGAGATCTTCTGTACGCCAAAAAGACACTTTGATCCCTTCACATACAGAGCATTCTCTCTCAAAATCTGGAATACAGTTCGAACATGTTTCACATGAGAGTCCCAGTCATTAGAAAAAATCAAGATATCATCCAAATAAACAATCAGAAATTTGTCCACAAAATCCCTGAAAATGTCATTCATGAAGGACTGGAAGACGGAAGGAGCATTAGTGAGCCCAAAGGGCATCACTAGGTACTCAAAATGCCCTTCAGGGGTATTGAATGCCGTCTTCCATTCATCCCCGTGCTTAATGCGAATAAGGTTATACGCCCCCCTGAGGTCAAGCTTAGTAAACCAAGTAGCGTTTTTCACCCTGGAAAACAGGTCAGAAATCAAGGTAACGGGTATTGATATTTCACAGTAATATTGTTCAAGAGACGATAATCAATACACGGCCTTAATGAACCATCTTTTTTGGCCACAAAGAAAAAACCGGCACCTAAGGGTGAAGAGGATGGTCTGATATGACCCTTCTCCAATGATTCCTTGATATAAGACCGCATAGCGTCATGTTCAGGTACAGATAAGTTAAAAAGGCGACCTTTAGGGAATTTACTAACCCGGCACTAATTCAATAGCGCAGTCATAGCTCCTATGGGGAGGCAAGGATGCAGATTTACTTTCGCTAAACACATCAAAAAATCAAACAAAAAGTCAGGAACATCCTGAGCCTGGGGGGAGGCAGAAAAAACAGGAGTGTTGGTATTAACACATTGGCAGCTCCCAACTGGTTACAGACACAGATTTCCAATCCAAAACAGGATTATGAGACTGTAACCAAGGGAAACCCAGCACGATAATGTCATGCAGATTATATAGAACCAAAAATTTGCAGCACTCCTGGTGATCAGGTTCAACCCTCATTATCACCTGAGTAGAAAACTGGGGTTTATTCTCAGCCAAAGGGGTAGAATCGATCCCCAGTAGGGGAATAGACTTCTGTAGGGGTATCAAGGGAAACCCACAACGTTTAGCAAAATCATAATCCATCAGGTTAATAGCTGCTCCAGAATCAACAAAAGCCTGAGCAGAAAATGAGGACAGAGAGCATATCAGAGTGACAGTTAATAAAAACTTAGTCTGAACACTACCCAAGACAACTAAGCGTGCAAAACGTCTTCCCCGCTTAGGGCAGACTGAAATAGCATGAGAGGCATCACCACAGTAGAAACATAACCCATTGCGCTTTCGAAACTCATGACGCTGTGCCCCAGACACCACTCCATCACACTGCATGGGCTCAGAAGCTGGCTCACAAGGCAACACCACTCCACGCATACTTCTCCGCTCACGCAAACGTCTGTCAATTTGAATCGCTAATGACATAGAATCATTGAGACCAGAGGGGACAGGGAATCCCACCATAACATCCTTTACATTATCCGACAGACCCTTCCGGAAAAGGGCCGCCAAAGCGTCGTCATTCCATTTGGTCAGGACTGCCCACCTACGGAATCTCTGACAGTATAACTCAGCGTCATCAAGCCCCTGATTTAATGCCAACAAGGCTTTTTCAGCTTGATCAGTGACATTAGGCTCATCGTACAATAACCCCAAAGCCTGAAAAAATGCATCAACATCACTCAAAACAGGATCCCCAGGTATCAGGGAAAAAGCCCAATCCTGAGGATCGCCGCGCAGGAGAGAGATGATAATTTGAACCTGCTGCGCTGCGTTTCCTGAGGACTTAGATTTTAAGGCAAAAAACAATTTACAATTATTTTTGAAATTCTGAAACTTAGCTCGATCCCCTAAAAACAAATCTGGCATGGGGATCCTAGGTTCCACAACAGGCAACCTAGCAAGATATGCAGCAATACTCTGAACCTCAGTGGCAAGCTGATCCACACGGCCAGACAACTGTGCAAACTCCATTGGGAGAAAAGATCCTCCCCAGCACCCAGAGATACAGAGGGAAAAAAATGCAACAAACAGAAAAATATCTCTGACAACTCTGACAACCTTTCTTCTGTCACAATATTTTTTCCCTTCTGTGAGTACCATTCAATTTTTTGGCCGGTGATAATGTTATGTTACGGTAGCTGAGGAGTGCAGGTAAAAAAGGCAATACACCAGAGCAGTTGGAATCTATGAGATTGCAGTACCCTGACTAACCACCGCAACTAGAGGCAGCCGTGGAGCGTTCCTACGTTGGTCCTAGACGCCTCGTCACAGCCTGAGAAACTAACTACACCTAAAGATAGAAATAGGAAAGCTATCTGCCCCGGAGCAGACCCCAAAGATAATAGAAAGCCCCCAAACATGTAATGGCGGTTAGACAAGAGGAAATACTGACACAGAAAGAAAATAGTATGAGCAAACGCTGGGGCCAAAACTATCTAAATAGAAAAGGACAGGAAGGGTACTTACTGCAATCTCAGAAAACCCTGAAAAACACCAACTCTACTAATTTCAAAATCACCTGAGATCACACGACCTCTACCACCTAAATTAGTTCTCTGGTGTAACAAAATCAAGACAGCAGCCACTGAAAAAACTGGAAAAGCAAAAGTACAAAACTCAGTGGCTGAACAAACTGAGAGGGCAAAAGCCCCCGGAGGGGACCCAGAAGGCCCCCACAGAAGTGCAGGACAAAATGCAAAAATATAGCACAAACACAAAAGAAGAAAATGTCTTATCTGATAGCAGGAGATGCAGACACGACACAGCAGGCTACAAGGGAAACTGGAAAGAAGGATTCAGACCAGAACAATTGATCACCGGCAACCCTGATGGGAAAATGACTCCCTTATATAAGACCAGTCAGTAACACCTGATTCCCAGTCCTCACAATCTTCACTATACCGCTTGTAACCACCAGAGGGAGCCTCTGCTCAGAACTCATCTCAAACCCATTCACAACACAGGTTGATCTTTGTCTCATCTGTCCATAGAATACTTTTCCAGAACTGAGCTGGCTTCTGGAGGTGTTTTTCAGCAAATTTAACTCTGGCCTGTCTATTTTTGGAATTGATGAATGGTTTGCATCTAGATGTGAACCCTTTGTATTTACTTTCATGGAGTCTTCTCTTTACTGTTGACTTAGAGACAGATACACCTACTTCACTGAGAGTGTTCTGGACTTCAGTTGATGTTGTGAACGGGTTCTTCTTCACCAAAGAAAGTATGCAGCGATCATCCACCACTGTTGTCTTCCGTGGGCTCCCAGGTCTTTTTGGATTGATGAGTTCACCACTGTTTTCTTTCTTTTTTCTCAGGATGTACCAAATTGTAGATTTTGCCACTTCTAATGTTGTAGCAATTTCTTGGATGGGTTTTTTTCTGTTCTTGCAGCTTAAGGATGGCTTGTTTCACCTGCATGGAGAGCTCCTGTGACCGCATGTTTCCTTCACAGCAAAACCTTCCAAATGCAAACACCACACCTCAAATCAACTCCGGCCCTTTCATCTGCTTAATTGAGAATGACATAAGAAAGGGATTGCCCACACCTGTCCATGAAATAGCCTTGGAGTCATTTGTCCAATTACTTTTGGTCCCTTTAAAAACAGGGTGGCACATGTTAAGGAGCTGAAACTCCTAAACCCTTCATCCAATTTTAATGTGGATACCCTCAAATGAAAGCTGAAAGTCTGGACTTCAACTGCATCTGAATTGTTTTGTTTCAAATTCATTGTGGTAATGTCTAGAACCAAAATTAGATAAATGTTGTCTCTGTCCAAATATATATGGACCTAACTGTATCTATTGCCTCCTGATGTAGTCACTTTCATGGGTCCACATACGTCAGTATGCACCAAATCAAGAGGTCTTTTGCTTTTCATTTCACTTTATTTTGGAATAGATATCCTTGAGGCTTTGGATTTTATACAACATTCACATCTTATGGTAATTGAGCAATCTGATATCTTTAAATCTTTTGTCAATTCTTTTTTCTGTAGTTCCCTTATACTGTCCAGGTGTCAATGTCCTATGTTAGGGGTCGAGTTCCCGCTTCTGCACAAGGGGAATCTCGAGCCATTCTGGCTGCGGTCTCCCATTCGTCTCCGGCCGCAGTGGACTCTGCTCAGCTTAGACGTCGGTCCCAGCGTCTCGCCCAGTCTAACAGTGTGCAGAGGATTACTGCTGCCTCTCCAGGCTCTGATATTGTGGCCAGTATTGGTTAGCGGCGAGCAGACGTCTTTAGGACAAAGTCCTTGTTTTACCCTTCTGAGCATGCCCAGGGTGAGATCTCTCATTGGAGATCAGGGGTCACATGCTCAGGTACTGCAGCATCTCCTATTGGTCCGCCAGGGAGGTCCTGTGACTACTGGTGTTCTGGAACAGTTTCATTGGTCCTTGTTTCTGGCAGGTCCTGTAGCTGTTACTATAAAAGGGTGGCATGGCAGGGCCGCCATGCGCTAGTATCAATTGCATTATGTGCTTTGCGCCAGTGTGATCATGCACGCATGTGGTTAGTGCTCGGCTGAAATAAGCCCCTAGAATACCGGCACCTCTGGTGAGGAGATTTGAGTGCAAGTGGTTAGGGCTTGGCTGAAATAAGCCCCTAGAATACCGGCTCCTCCGGTGAGAAGATTGCTTGATTGCTCTGCTGTCTGCATGATCACGGACTGCTATCCGCACAGCAGTTATCTGTGTATCCCTGTGGTGTTAACAGGACACAGTCTTTTTCTCAGCGGCTCTGTGACGCAACAGGGTTCGCTTTATAATGCTGGTTCAGCGCCCTGGCGTTTTACTTTGCCGCTCACTGAAGCTAAGTGAGTTCGCACCTATCGCCATATAGCGCTGTGGCATTCCTGTTAGCGGCTCTGGGGATTAACAGAGTTCGCATTTACTGCCACAGCACGCTACGGCGTTTATTTTAGCGACTCTGCGGGATAACAGAGTTCGCTACTTTCGCCATCTTACTAGCAGTGGGCTTCGCCTGCACGGTGGACCCCGGCTGCGAATGCACCTCTCTAATATATCTATTAGGTGCGTTCCGCAGACCCTAACAGTCCTAGACGTCTATGCCACATGTGAATACAGTTTTTGTGATCATGTGAACATACCTTCATCTGTTCCTTTGGTTTGGCAAAATGATATAATTGTTCATCTGCCTTGACTTTGGTTATCAACTTTTTTTTCTGCAATAATTGCACACTCATTATCTTTGAATTTTACTGTAAGTCCTTTTGCTGTTAGATGTTTCACAGATAATAATCTGCCTTCCAATTTTGGAACATACAATACATCCTGTACAAGTATCTTTGAATCTTGTCCGAACTTGTTTGAACAATTTAGCATACCTTGTCCGATACCTTATGCGGTTATTTTGCTTCCATCTGCAAGATAAATGGCTTCTTTCTTATCTAAATCAAGATCAGTAAAGAAATTCTTGTCACTTGTAATATGACTCGTTGCTCCTGAATCAATAAACCAACCAAGTGATGATTTCTTGTCTGTTATTTTGAATGTGCCATTCCAATTATTCTCACACGAATCGGAAATTGTGTTTTTTACTTTCTGTGTATGCTTTTTATGTTGTATTTTTTGTTGTTCTGCTTTCCATATGGTACAGTCTTTCTTTAAATGACCTTTTTTCTTACATCTGAAACATTCTCTTGTCTATTATAGGGTTTTTAAATTCTGTAGCTTTAAGAGCATTTTCACTGTCCTTTTCAGTAGAAGAATCATTGCTTTGTTATTTTCTTCTCTGATATTCATCTATGAGTCTGGTCTTCACAAACTCTAATGTAATGTCTGTTTCAGGTCTTGTCTCTAGTGCGTTTATCAAGGCTGTATACGAATCTGGTAAACTGCACACCAATATAGCTGCTATATGGCTTTCCTTAATATCTTCTTCACCAATAGATCTTAGTTGTAATATCACTTACATCATTGAGAATATGTGCTTCTGCATGTCACTGTCTGCACTTAGTCTCATACTGTAAAGCTTTCTTAATAAAAATAATTTGTGATTTAAGCTAGGTCTCTCATATAGCTTTCTTTATGCTTCCCACATTCCTTTCGCTGTTTCTTCATTTCTTATATGTATTAATTGAGCATCATCCACTAATAAGCTAATGGTGGCTCTCGCTTCTCTATTTTTCTTATCCCATGTCTGATTATCCTGATCAGGTCTATCTGTAGTGATTACTTCCCATAAATCATCTTTAGACAATAACATCTCTACTTTGAACTTCCATAGCTGATAGTTTCATCATTCATTTTAGCTACTGCGAGTTTTAGCTCTGTGTTATTCATCATCTTTATATAGACTTACTTGTTTAGAGAGTTGTACTGAAGAATTCTTCTGCACTCACCAGGGTCTTGCTGAGAGTTCCAGTGTCCTGGGTATCTGGTATTCTGGGTGCTAGGGATCTGTGGTGTCTGGATTCTCTGGTGCCTGGGTTCTCTGGGTGTCTGGGTGTCTGGGCCCATAACCTGTTGCTCAGATTCTGAATCCACACCTTTGCAGTAGTAAACTTCACAGAGCAGGCTGCATGGGATAACAAGCTTTTACTGCTAACAACATGAGGTAAAAGAAGAATGCACAGCCATTTTAGCTTTGCATCAGGAAACCAGGGACAAAACGAAAGTGAAACTACATGTGAGACTATTTCTTATACAATACATTAAACAGAAGGAAACGTTACACAACATCGCCATCTATTGTGAGGTCAGCAAAAAGTCCTCCTTTTACTTATAATAAGTCCTAATTTGTTGCATATGCCAACAGGAATTGCCTTTCAGTCACTGTAATGCCATAACCATCTTGATTGTGGAATTACTGTGATTGGCAGGCTGCATAGTGTCATCGGGTCTATATAAGACCCGTGATGCCATAATTGGAACACTGTAACAGGGAAACAGGCACAGCAGGGAGGGTGCTGGTGAATTAGGGAATTAGGGAGAGAATTTTAGCTGCATATAAGCAGGGATTACACAACAGTTATATTTCTTTGAATAACAACAATAGCCCTTATTAGGGCTAATTCTAATCAATATTCATACTGCTGTTAGGGAGAGATTGGGCTGAAGGGATCATATAGGACAGGAAAGGATTAATTTCACTTGCTTTCTGTTGCAACTCATACCAATGCTTTATCTTGCAAATTGTCTTCACCTGGGAAAAATTATATGCCATTTATACTGCACCAGTTCTGCATCAAAACCAAACAGCTAGACTTTATTGGCTATATCAATAGCATCGCTACACTGCTCCTGCAGTGTAACAAGTCCATCTGAGATGGGAAAATGTTCTTGCGATACTAATCCTGCAGGCAAATATTATATACCATTTATGCTGATGCAGTTGTGCATCAAAATAAAAAAGACAGACTTGGTGGGTTAAAAATAGCACCGCTTTATTGCTCAGGCACTGTAAGAAATCTATCTGAGATGGGCAAATTTTCCTGCGCTAATTTTTTTAAGCAGACAAATATTATACCCCATTTATACTGTGCCAGTTGTGCAATATAACAAGTCCATCCTAGGTGGGAACAATTTCCTGCGATACTAATCATGCAACCTTTTCTCAACAAGGATATAGCACACGTAATTTAAAATGGGCAAGGCACTTGGTAAGTGACAGAAATGTGGATGTGATGCTGCTGGTGAGCAAAGAGGCCGAGGTCATAGGCAAGGTGAAGCTGTGCCTGCTGTGGGAACAAAACAAACACATATCTTGTCAAACTAGCTTCTTATCCCACTTTGTAGGGGCGTGCAGAACACCACTGTTGAAGCTAGACCCGTGCGAAAAGGTTGTTGGATGGATAGCAGATAATTCTTCCAGGCACTTTGCCAGCACCACCCTGTCTTCCACATGGTCCAGTCTCAGTAGTCGTGCTTCTGGATGACATCCTTCCTCACATCATGCCAAGTGCCCGGAGACAAGTGATCGCATACTTGGACACTGAAAAGCTGTTCACATTTACGTTTATAGATTCTGGACTCTCACCCTGCCCATTTCAAGCAAGACATAAGGAGATCGTATGTAGCGATGCCCAAATATTAGAGCAGCCACTCTCACAAGAAGGTGATGGTGGAAAAATTCAATTACTGTCACAAGAGGTAGATGATGATGAAACACAGTTGCCTCCAAGCAATGTTGTTGTGTCAGCAAGTCAGGATGAGGACCTAGGTGCGGAAGTGGAAGACGAGGTGATGGAAGATGAAGTCATTGACCCAACCTGGGAAGCTGACATGCAGAGCTAGAACTGCAGCACACAGTGGGAGGGATCTGTAGCACCACAAAAGGCAGTAAGAGGCAGTGGGGTGGCCAGAGACACAGGATGGGCAACTGTTCCCCAGAGCATTAACAAAGGTGAAGTTGCCAAGCTCAGGGTTAGGGTTCCCAAATCTGGCACTTGTTTAAAGACAGTCCAGATAACCCAAAAGGACCATTTTCAACATGTGCCATGCCAGCATCAACAGGGTCAGCACAACTACCAGCCTGACCACCACTAGCATGCTCAGTCACCTCCAACTACTTAGGTTGAAAGCCAGGGTCTAGAAACAGTGTATGCGGGTGACACCACTGTTCCCTGTTCTGTGTGTACCTCAACACCCTGCCCATGATGTTGGTGAAGATTCCTCCCACCAAGCACCTGTTGTTGCACACTTGCAACCACCGTCAACAAGCACATGGTTGCAAAGTCCTTATACCAGCACAGTGTTCAGTTGTCCCTACCCAATGCCTTGGAAGACAAGCATAAATACACAGGCATCCACCCACAGGATGCTAAACTGCCACATTTCCAGGCTGCTTTCCCTGGAAATGTTGCCGTTTAGGCTTCTAGAGATGGAAGCTTTCCGCACTTTCATGGCTGAGGTAATTCCTCGATATTTGGTTCCCAGCTACCACTATTTCTCCCATTGTGTCATCCCCACCTTACAAAAGCAAGTGTCCCATAACATCAGCCATGATCTGACCAACACTTTTTACTGGGAAGGTCCACTTAAACAAGAACACTTGGACAAGTGTTTGTGGCCGGGGAGGCACATTGGGTGAACATTGTGAAAGCTGGGACGCAGTCGAACCCTGAGACGTAACACATGCTATTGACACCGAGTATAGTAGGCCCTGGTTCAGTCAGGGGTTTCACCACCTTCTATAGCAGTTCCTGCACCTCCTCCTCCTCCATCTCAGAAACATCAACATCTGTCATAATCTGGAAGAATTCCCTCTGCCTAGCGACAACAAGTTCTGCGGAAGCTAATCTGCTTTGGTGACAAACCACACATCACCGCAGAGTAGTTGAAAGGTCTGATCTGTGGATGTTGCCCCTGAACCTACAGCTAGGCAGGATCATGTTTGACAATGGCCTGCTCAAATCATTTTTGTTCAGCGGTTTCTCAAAACCTACCCAGATCGGCCTGAGCTACTTGTGAAAGTGTGCCATGTGTATACCCATCTTTGCAAGTAAGCTACAGCTGCGGCCACACTGGCAGTGCTGCAGCAGCATTTGCAGCTTCTAGCTCACTGTCTGGTGTGTGATGTTACCCTGCATTGGAACTCAATGTTATGCATGTTGGCAAGGCTTTGTGAGCAGCAGAGGGCAGTATTTGAATACCAGTTGCAACATACCTATTGGTATTCCAGTCAGTATTCCAGTCAGTCTCCGCAAATAAGAGCTGATGAGTGGGCATGGATGTCTCACATTTGAGCTGTTTTCTAAAACTTTGAGGACTCCACCAAGATGATGAGCGGCGATAATGCCATAATTAGCATAGCCATCTCACTTACCTGTCACCTGAAACACTCGCTGCTCACAATTAAAGAGGAGGCTTTGCAGGAGGAGCAAGTGATCATGCTACCCTCAATTTTGAGAGGCCTACCTCTAACATTCTTTGATATGTATACCCATCAGGGGTAAATGTTTTTCAGCCCATGAACTTAATGCCTGTGCATTATTAGTCTAGGATATCTATGCCTTAATAGTGGGGAAAAAAACATTTTCTGAGGCCCTCCACTGCGTCTCTTCAAAGATGTATTAGAGTGCCTCCCAATTTTTGGCATCCCTTGAACTTATGGCTTTACCAGTCTAGAACAACTCCTTAGTAATGGATAAAATGCATTTCTGAGGCTCCACCTTCTAGTTGTGGGAACGTTTTTGGACACCAAAAGAGCAGGTGGGTTCTATTAGAATATGATCCAGTGCCTTGTTGTGGGCTGTCAGGTGTTTGTCACATAGGAGTTTGCATACAGAATTTCACAGCAGGGACAGGAGACTTTGCATAGTAAATACAGGAGATCCTGGTCTTCTCCATATCAGGCTGAGTAGATGCAAAATGCTCCATTATATTCCCAGGCAAGGTTGATGAAATAACAGTCCTTGATGCTGACATGTTAAACTAGTCACTCCTTTCAGGGCTAAT
>JARQOD010000005.1:322383299-322633899 GCA_033576555.1 Oophaga sylvatica | reverse complement strand
CCTGTGCTCCAAAGCACTACCAAGGACCAGCAGACGTTGCTGGAACTCGGATACCGAGATGGAGGCACCTAGGCCAAAGGCACTGCGGAGAACCAGCTGACGGTACTGGAACCCGGACGGGTAGCAGAAGGTACCCATGGAAATTTAAGATGACAGGCCGCGAGCCGGCCGCAGTTACCGAATCCCACAGTACTACAGTGGGTGATTGTCCTATTGTCACAACGGAAACAGCCTTTATTTGCATATCCCGCAGCACACATAGGAAGCACCTAAACTCCAAGCACCATAGAGTCGGCTAACCCGACCGCAACACGACAGGACAACTTATTGGAGGCTAAGTGACGTTTACACTGACAGGAAACAGATGGCGTGCTGTAACCAGTCTGGGCAGGAGTGAGTACCCGTGCCAATGACACTTCCGAGCAACAACTGGCAGTGTTGTAGCCCAGGGATGAGAAGAGAACAGGGTGGAGGCAGCAGGACTTTTTGCCGTTCACACAGCAGGGAACAGCTGACATTACTGAACCCCAGTAACACAGGAGCAAGTGTTGACTGTGCTAACAGCACTTCCGAGCAACAACTGGCGGTGTTGTAGCCCAGGGATGAGAAGAGAACAGGGTGGAGGCAGCAGGACTTTTTGCCATTCACACAGCAGGGGAACAGCTGACATTACTGAACCCCAGTAACACAGGAGCAAGTGTTGACTGTGCTAACAGCACTTCCGAGCAACAACTGGCAGTGTTGTAGCCCAGGGATGAGAAGAGAACAGGGTGGAGGCAGCAGGACTTTTTGCCGTTCACACAGCAGGGAACAGCTGACATTACTGAACCCCAGTAACACAGGAGCAAGTGTAGACTGTGCTAACAGCACTTCCGAGCAACAACTGGCGGTGTTGTAGCCCAGGGTCAAGGAGGATGTTTAAATACTATATCAAGTATTTTCCTTGTTACGTGTCAATTAAAAATGTCTATACTCCAAACAAGAGAAATATAAACTTTAGTACCATAAGATGATGATTTAACTTAAAAAAATATATGTAAATTAATAATTTACAAACATAAACGCATACATTAACATGTTGAAAAGCAATGCAAACCACAATTAAAATAGGTTAAATAATCTGCTATACGGTTTAAAATAAAAGCATACAAGTACACATCAGAATCCATTAATGATGGGTAAGTAACAGTATGTACACCATTTTTATTGTGTAGACAATGAATGGCTGACTTAAAAACATAATCAGCATTACAAGTTTTCTTTGACATTCATAAAACTTTACATTTGGTGAATAATATCACTAAAATTTTTAAAAAAATATCTAAAATTTCCATCATGTAATACTGATAATATGTGCCAATCATTTATATTAACCCCTTCCCGACCCATGACGTCACGTAGGCGTCATGAAAACCTGTGCCAATCCGACCCATGACGCCTATGTGGCGTCATGAAAGGATCTCGTCCCTGCGGGCCGGGAGACCGGGGTCACTCAAAGGTCACCCGACCCGCCGGCACAGGACCCTTTGTGCTTCACCACAAGGGGGTTGGCTTAACCCCCCCGTGGCCACGATCGCTCTGATTGGCTGTTAAAAGTGAAACAGCCAATCAGAGCAATGTGTAATATTTCACCAATTTAATTGGTGAAATATTACAATCCAGCCATGGCCGATGCTGCAATAGCATCTGCCATGGCTGGAGACCGAGCCCTGACCCCCCCCACACCGAGTCACGGCGGTGATCGGCCGCCGCCACCGAAAGATGGCAGCGATCGGTCACCGCCGTCACTTACAGCTCCCCTCCTCTTTTGGTCCACTGCCCCCACTTCCTATCCCCCCCCCAGCCTTCCGACCCCCCTACTCACCTCTCCCGATCCACCGATGTCCCACGATCGGGCCCGGCGTCCGCCCGGGCCTCTTAATGGGCGCCGCCATATTGGAAAATGGCGGGCGCATGCGCAGTGCGCCCGCCGGCCGGCGCATGCGCAGTGCGCCCCCCAGTGTTCAAAAATTTATTTTGATCACTGTGATAAACTGTCACAGTGATCAAAATAAAAAAAAGTAAATGAACCCCCCCTTTATCATAGGTAGGGACAAATAAAAAAAATAAAGAATTTTTTTTTTTTTCCTAGCGGATTTTGCTGCTGATCCGCAGCTGATTTTGCTGCGGATCCGCGGCGGATATCGCTGCTGATCCGCGGCGGATTTCACTGCTGATCGGCAGCGGATTTCGCTGCTGATCCGCGGCGGATTTCGCTGCTGATCGGCGGCGGATTTCGCTGCTGATCCGCGGCGGATTTCGCTGCTGATCCGCGGCGGATTTCGCTGCTGATCGGCGGCGGATTTCGCTGCTGATCCGCGGCGGATTTCGCTGCTGATCCGCGGCGGATTTCGCTGCTGATCGGCGGCGGATTTCGCTGCTGATCCGCGGCGGATTTCGCTGCTGATCGGCGGCGGATTTCGCTGCTGATCGGCGGCGGATTTCGCTGCTGATCCGCGGCGGATTTCGCTGCTGATCCGCGGCGGATTTCGCTGCTGATCGGCGGCGGATTTCGCTGCTGATCCGCGGCGGATTTCGCTGCTGATCCGCGGCGGATTTCGCTGCTGATCGGCGGCGGATTTCGCTGCTGATCCGCGGCGGATTTCGCTGCTGATCCGCGGCGGATTTCGCTGCTGATCGGCGGCGGATTTCGCTGCTGATCCGCGGCGGATTTCGCTGCTGATCCGCGGCGGATTTCGCTGCTGATCCGCGGCGGATTTCGCTGCTGATCCGCGGCGGATTTCGCTGCTGATCGGCGGCGGATTTCGCTGCTGATCCGCGGCGGATTTCGCTGCTGATCCGCGGCGGAGTTCGCTGATGATCGGCGGCGGACATCGCTGCTGATCCGCGGCGGACATCGCTGCTGATCCGCGGCGGACTTCGCTGCTGATCCGCGGCGGATTTCGCTGCTGATCCGCGGCGGATTTCGCTGCTGATCCGCGGCGGATTTCGCTGCGGATCGGCAGCGGATTTCGCTGCTGATCCGCTGCGGATTTCGCTGCTGATCGGCAGCGGATTTCGCTGCTGATCCGCGGCGGATTTCGCTGCTGATCGGCGGCGGATTTCGCTGCTGATCCGCGGCGGATTTCGCTGCTGATCGGCAGCGGATTTCGCTGCTGATCCGCGGCGGATTTCGCTGCGGATCCGCGATTGATTTCGCTGCGGATCCGCGACTGATTTCGCTGCGGATCCGCGACTGATTTCGCTGCGGATCCGCGGCGGATTTCGCTGCTGATCCGCGGCGGATTTCGCTGGTGATCCGCGGCTGATTTCGCTGCGGATCCGCGGCTGATTTCGCTGCTGATCCGCGGCGGATTTCGCTGCTGATCCGCTGCGGATTTCGCTGCTGATCCGCGGCGGATTTCGCTGCTGATCCGCGGCGGATTTCGCTGCTGATCCGCGGCGGATTTTGCTGCTGATCCGCGACTGATTATCTGCTGATTCATCTGCGCTAGCGGGTATAGCATAATGCGATCGCGTTATGCTATACCGTTACCAGCCGGTCAACGCTACGTGTTGAACGGGCTGGTAAAACGCAATATGAACCCAGCCTTAGGGTTAGAACTAGGGTTAGGGTTAGCATTAGGGCTAAGGTTAGAATTACGGTTAGGGTTGGAATTTGGGTTAGGGTTGGAATTAGGGTTAGGCTTGTAGTTAGGTTTATGGTTAGAGTTGGGATTAGGGGTGTGTTGGGGTTAGGGTTATGATTAGGGTTTGTATTAGGGTTAGGTGTGTGTAGGCGTTAGGGGTGTGTTGGGGTTAGGGTTGGAGTTAGAATTGAGGGGTTTCCACTATTTAGGCACATCAGGGGGTCTCCATACGCGACATGGCGCCACCATTGATTCCTGCAAATATTGCGTTCAAAAAGTCAAACAGTGCTCCCTTTATTCCAAGCCCCGACGTATGCCCAAACAGTGGTTTATCCCCACATATGAGGTATCAGCGTACTCCGGAAAAATTGCACAACAACTTTGGGGGTTCTAATTTCTCCTGTAACCATTGTGAAAATAAAAAATAGTGGGCTAAAAAATCATTTTTTGAGAAAAAAAAATGATATTTTATTTTCACGGCTCTGCGTTATAAACTTCTGTGAAGGACTTGGAGATTCAAAGTGCTCACCACACATCTAGAGGAGTTCCTTGGGGGATTCAGTTTCCAAAATGGGGTCACTTGTGGGGACTTTCTACTGTTTAGGCACATCAGGGACTCTGCAAACGTAACATGACGCCTGAAGACCATTCCATCAAGTGGGCATTTCAAAAGGTCACTACTTCCCATCCGAGCCCCGACGTGTGCCCATACAGTAGTTTTCTCCCACATATGGGATATCAGCATACTCAGGACAAATTGGACAACAACTTTTGGGGTCTAATTTCTCATGTTACCCTTGCGAAAATAAAAAAATTGGGGACTAAAAGATCCTGATTGTGGAAAAAATATGATTTTTTTATTTTCATGCCCGGGCGTTATAAACTTCTGTGTAGCCCTTGGGGGTTCAAAGTGCTCACCACACATCTAGATAAGTTCTTTGCGGTGTCTAGTTTCCAAAATGGGGTCACTTGGGGGGAGTTTCTACTGTTTAGGCGCATCAGGGGCTCTGCAAACGTAACAAGATGCCCGCAGACCATTCCATCAAGTTGGCATTTCAAAGCGTCACTACATCCCTTCCGAGCCCTGACGTGTGCCCAAACAGTGGTTCCCCCCCACATATGGGGTACTAGCGTACTCAGGACAAACTGGAAAAACAACTTTCGGGGTCCAATTTCTCCTGTAACCATTGTGAAAATAAAAATAGTGGGCTAAAAAATCATTTTTTGAGAAAAAAAAATGATATTTTATTTTCACGGCTCTGCGTTATAAACTTCTGTAAAGCACCTGGGGGGTTCAAAGTGCTCACTATGCATCTAGATAAGTTCCTTAGGGCGTCTAGTTTCCAAAATGGGGTCACTTGTGGGGGAGCTCCAATGTTTAGGCACACAGGAACTCTCCAAATGCGACATGGCAACCGCTAAATATTCCAGCATATTTTCTATTCAAAAAGTCAAATGGCGCTCCTTCCCTTCTGAGCCCTGCCGTGCGCCCAAACAGTGGTTTATGATCACAAATGAGGTATCTGTGTACTCAGGAGAAATTGCCCAACAAATTTTAGAATCCAATTTATACTGTTGCCCATGTGAAAATGAAAAAAACTGAGGCTAAAAGAAAATTTTTGTGAAAAAAAGTACTTCTTTTTTTTACGGATCAATTTGTGAAGCACCTGGGGGTTCAAAGTGCTCACTATGCATCTAGATAAGTTCCTTAGGGGGTCTAGTTTCCAAAATGGGGTCACTTGTGGGGGAGCTCCAATGTTTAGGCACACAGGGACTCTCCAAATGCGACATGGCAACCGCTAAATATTCCAGCATATTTTCCATTCAAAAAGTCAAATGGCGCTGCTTCCCTTCTGAGCCCTGCCATGCGCCCAAACAGTGGTTTATGACCACATATGAGGTATCTGTGTACTCAGGAGAAATTGCCCAACAAATTTTAGGATCCAATTTATACTGTTGCCCATGTGAAAATGAAAAAACTGAGGCTAAAAGAAAATTTTTGTGAAAAAAAAGTACTTTCTTTTTTTTACAGATCAATTTGTGAAGCACCTGGGGGTTCAAAATGATCACTATGCATCTAGATAAGTTCCTTAGGGGGTCTAGTTTCCAAAATGGGGTCACTTGTGGGGGGCTCCAATGTTTAGGCACACAGGGACTCTCCAAATGTGACATGGCAACCGCTAAATATTCCAGCATATTTTCCATTCAAAAAGTCAAATGGCGCTCCTTCCCTTCTGAGCCCTGCCGTGCGCCCATACAGTGGTTTATGACCACATATGAGGTATCTGTGTACTCAGGAGAAATTGCCCAACAAATTTTAGGATCCATTTTATCCTGATGCCCATGTGAAAATGAAAAAATTGATGCTAAAAGAAAATTTTTGTTGGAAAAATTAAAATGTCCATTTTTTCCTTACACGTTGCTTTAGTTCCTGTGAAGCACCTGAAGGGTTAATAATCTTCTTGAATGTAGTTTTGAGTAGCTTGAGGGGTGCAGTTTTTATAAAGGTGTCACTTTTGGGTATTTTCTGCCATATAGACCCCTCAAAGTGACTTCAAATGTGAGGTGGTCCCTAAAAAAAATGGTTTTGTAAATTTTGCTGTAAAAATGAGAAATCGCTGGTCAACTTTTAACCCTTATAACTTCCTAACAAAAAAAAATGTTGTTCCCAAAATTGTGCTGATGTAAAGTAGACATGTGGGAAATGTTATTTATTAACTATTTTGTTCACATAACTCTCTAGTTTAACAGAATAAAAATTAAAAATTTGAAAATTACAAAATTTTCAAAATTTTCGCCAAATTTCCATTTTTTTCACAAATAAACGCAAAAATTATCGACTTAAATTTACCACTAACATGAAGCCCAATATGTCACAAAAAAACAATCTCAGAATCGCTAGGATCAGTTGAAGCGTTCCTGAGTTATTACCTCATAAAGGGACACTGGTCAGAATTGCAAAAAATGGCAAGGTCAAAATAGGCTGGGTCTTGAAGGGGTTAACAAAACAAAAATTTAAAAAGTGCATAGTGCAGAGTGAAAACAGATATTTATGCCTGACTGTGGACTTGCAAGCATGACAACGGATAGATAAGGTATATATAGATGAGACTGCATAGCCACAGATGGTGAATGGCGATGTAATACTGTACCTCAATAAAGTGTGCGTTACTACTACATCCTTTTTTTTATGTAGCTTTATAAAAGGTTACGTGCATGTATGGTTGCGCCTTTGTTTGGACGCACAGACTGGCTTCCTGCTGTGACGCGTTGGGTATTGGAGCGTCTGTACGTCTTATGACGCAGACTAACATTCACGGTGCGCATCGTTCATCATCGCAAGCGTACCGACAACACAAAGGCGTTGTCATGACTGCTTTACTCAGTAAACATGCACCTATGATGAAACATACACGCATGTGCCCTATTACATAACAAGCTACAAGGAAAACGAGTGTGAGGTGTGACACAGCTGTTTTGTTAAGGTACAGTATTATATCGACATTGTACAGATGTCGCTATTCAGTCTGATAAATATATATCATTCACGTATTCTATCAGTTGTCGTTCTTTCAGCACCACTTACAGGTATATATTTTGCTATTGTGACTATGCACTATTGACTTTACCAAGGTAATGCATGATTTTTGTTAGCGATTATCATGTTTACATGAAGGACCTTTATGATATGGGCTGTTAACTTTCTAATCAAATATGTATTTTTTAAAATGACACAAATATAAGTAATGTTGAAGAGGACTATTCCTACATGCATTGTTTGCACAATATTACAGGTGTACATCACGTCCCTTAATCAACATTGGATTATTATATTTACTTGTATGCTTTTATTTCAAAGGCAAGAACACTGAAGTATAACCTTCGCACTGCAGCAGTTGTCAAAGTTCAACCCACATTATGCACTTCCAACATTGCAGTATTTGAGTCATCATTATGTGAGTTGGATTTGTCTAAGCTATGGAGTGACAAGGTTGACCATCAGTATCCTATAGCATAAGTAGGCTTTTGTGTTTGCATTTGTTTTCGACATGTGCATATCTGTAATAATATGTCACAATTATTTTGTTACAGATTTGTGACAAAGACAAATCATTTTATGGTTTGAAAGTTGACGTTTCAAATGTTTACAGCTTAGAAATCAGGGTGTAGCCTCATATCTATGTGTAGCACTAGACACTTTGAGATGTCATGTTTTTTTCACCATGATTAGGTAGCTAGCAGTAATTTTTGCCGGACACACAGCAGGGGAACAGCAGGCGTTACTGAACCCCACAAACACATCAGCGATTGTTTTCATCTGTCCATCTAACACTTCTGAGCAGCAACTGGCGCTGTTGAAGCCCAGGGTCAAGGAGGGTGTAGGCAGAGGCCTAGTATGAGACGTTTGAAGTTGAAGTTGTAGTTAGCAGCAGTAATTTTTGCCAGACACACAGCAGGGGAACAGCAGGCGTTACTGAACCCCACAAACACATCAGCGATTGTTTTCATCTGTGCATCTAACACTTCTGAGCAGCAACTGGCGCTGTTGAAGCCCAGGGTCAAGGAGGGTGTAGGCAGAAAATATTGAGTTCTTGCCTTGTTACGTGGCCATTGCAAATGTATGTACTTCAAACAAGAATAAATGAAGTTTTACTAGGACAATAAAATGATGAATTTCAATTCCAAGAATAGAAAAATATTTATACTTGAGAGTCCTCTGTGGTTGATACCGTTTAATGGCTAACTGAAAATATGGTAACAAATTCAAAGCTTTCGAGACTACTCAGGTCTCTTCATCAGGCTAAGACTAAAAAAAAAAGGAAGAATCACATATTTCTACACACAACAGGACACAGGAATAGGTAAGACAAGTGAGGGAGGGACAAGTGAGGGGAGACCGGCCAAAAAATGAGAACAAGGATGAATTATCAGCGCCACACGATAAGAAAAAAAATAATGGATTTACTTGTGGCAAAACACTTTTGTATGCCCGGTCATAGCATGATGGATATGGAATTACTGGTATTAAAATATAACTTCAAATATGACAAAGATACAAAGGTTTCAGAATATAAGCTCATCATGACCTTTGACACTGTTAGTGATGGAATGAATAGATCACACGGATTTATGTCATTCTATATCAATTAAGGAATCTGCGTCTCTGCCCTTCCAGGGCCATGAAAACACAAAACCAGACCCCAATCAGAGGGCAATAAAACTTTCTATCGTTATCTAGGAACTGTTCCAATATTTATGTTCATCCCTCTGTGATAATGACAGTTCTGCTACACGTCACTTACTTGTCTTACCTATTGCACTATTCCTGTGTCCTGTTGTGTATAGAAATATGTGATGCTTCATTTTTTGGTTTAGTCTTTGCCTGATGAAGAGACGTGAGTAGCCTCGAAAGCTTGCAATTTGTTACCATCTTTTCAGTTATCCATTCAAAGGTATCAACCACTGCGGACTCTCAAGTCTAAATATTTATCTATCTACTGGCTAACACGGTACAAAGATACACATGTTTCCTAACTTCAAGAATAAAAATAAAGACACTGCAAATATAAACGCATATATGCACATGCCAACAAGAAATGGAACAACACACCACCCAAAAAATTGGTTACAAAATATAGTGTTGTAAATTTAACAATAAAAGTCCATTTTTGTATTTATGAATAATGCTTAAGGAACGCTATGTTAAACCATAACATAGTGAAGACAATGGATTTTGTAATAGTCACTTATCATCATCATCATTGCAATTTAGATGTGACAGTCACAGACATTTCAATTATTTAAGTTAATAAAATAGTTACTTTGTACACCATGTATGACATGTCCAGCATGGACTCATCAATGTGATGACACAATAATGTACGATAAAAAATAACCATTTAAAAAAACATAATGCATTGTCACTAGGGTTGAGCATTCCGATACTGCAAATATCGGGTATCGGCCGATATTGGCTGTATCGGAATTCCGATTCCGAGTTCCGATATTTTCGTCATATCGGATACCGGAATCGGGATTGTCACTGTCACTGTCAGTGTCCGTCGGTCGGGTCTGTCAGGAGTCAGCGGCACTTACCTGGCAGAAGATCTCCGGCGGTCACGTCCTGGACTGCTTGATGGCCGCAATCTTCTTTCCCCGGCGGTCACATGCAGTTTCTCGCGATAACTGCAGTGACTGCTGGGTAATCCCGGCCGTAAAGCAGTCAGTCCGATGACGTCACCGCCGGGGAAGCAGGTAATCAGCTGTGCTGCGTCGCGATGACAGGCTCTGCCTGTCATTGCGATGTAGCAGAGTTGGATCGTCGTGGGACTGTCGTTATGGACTGCGTCGGACAGGTGGTATACTGTTGGTTTTTTTTTTTTTTCTTTTTTTACAGGAGATCGATGGCGTCGCAGGAATGAGAGTACAATAAAATTAATGAAAACTGTGTTGTCTCTTTTATTTCATTAAAAGACTTTTTTCTTGCTTTGTCTTTTTTTTATACATTTAATAACTTTGGGATTAATAATGGATCGGTGTCTTATTGACGCCTCTCCATTATTAACCGGGCTTATTGTCACCGTGCAATCAACGGTGACATTAACCCCTTATTACCCCGCTTGCCACCGCTACAGGGCAAGTGGGAAGAGCCGGGTAAAGTGCCACAATTGGCACATCTTTTGATGCGCCAAATGTGGGGCTGCTGTAGCCTGGTATTATCAGGCTGTTGAGGGCCAAAATCCATGGGCCTTGACAGTCTTTTAATACCAGGCCGCAGCAGTCTGCATTTTACTTGGCTGGTTAACAAAAATAGGGGGGATCCCCACGCCGTTTTTTTTTCGAGGGGATCCCCTATTTTTGTTAACCAGCCAAGCTAAGCAGACTGCTGTGGCCTGGTATTATCAGGCTGGCAAGGTCCATGGATATTGGATCCTTACCAGCCTGAAAAACCAGGCCTCAGCGGTCTGCTTCATCTGGCTGGTTAACAAAAATAGGGGGGACCCCACGCCAATTTTTTTCGAGGGGATCCCCTATTTTTGTTAATCAGCCAAGATATGCAGACTGCTGTGGCCTGGTATTATCAGGCTGGCAAGGTCCATGGATCTTGGCTCCTTAACAGCCTGAAAATCCAGGCCTCAGCGGTCTGCTTCATCTGGCTGGTTAACAAAAATAGGGGGGACCCCACGCCAATTTTTTTCGAGGGGATCCCCTATTTTTGTTAATCAGCCAAGATATGCAGACTGCTGTGGCCTGGTATTATCAGGCTGGCAAGGTCCATGGATCTTGGCTCCTTAACAGCCTGAAAATCCAGGCCTCAGCGGTCTGCTTCATCTGGCTGGTTAACAAAAATAGGGGGGACCCCACGCCAATTTTTTTCGAGGGGATCCCCTATTTTTGTTAATCAGCCAAGATATGCAGACTGCTGTGGCCTGGTATTATCAGGCTGGCAAGGTCCATGGATCTTGGCTCCTTAACAGCCTGAAAATCCAGGCCTCAGCGGTCTGCTTCATCTGGCTGGTTAACAAAAATAGGGGGGACCCCACGCCAATTTTTTTCGAGGGGATCCCCTATTTTTGTTAATCAGCCAAGATATGCAGACTGCTGTGGCCTGGTATTATCAGGCTGGCAAGGTCCATGGATCTTGGCTCCTTAACAGCCTGAAAATCCAGGCCTCAGCGGTCTGCTTCATCTGGCTGGTTAACAAAAATAGGGGGGACCCCACGCCATTTTTTTTTCGAAGGGAACCCCTATTTTTGTTAATCAGTTCCCTCTGACGTCACTGATTGTGTCCCTGGCTGACCTGAAGTGAAAGTGGAAAGCAATCAATTAAGCTTTCCACTTAAGGGCCCGTCTCACATAGCGATATCGCTACCGAGATCGCTGCTGAGTCACTAGTTTTGTGACGCAGCAGCGAGCTCACCAGCGATATCGCTGTGTGTGACATTCAGCGACGATCAGCCCCCCTGCCGGGTATCGCTGATCGTCGCTGAAATGTCAGGACCTTTTTTTGATCGCTGGTTTCCCGCTGACAGGCACACATCGCTGCTTGTGACAGGCGGGAGACCAGCGATCCGCTGGTAACCAAGGTACACAGCGGGTTTCCAGGCGCGGGGCTGTGCCTAGAAACCCGCTGTGTACCTTGGATACCAGCGCCCTGATGCAGGGAGCTGGTATCCAAGGTACACAGCGGGTTTCCAAGCGCTGCGCGGTGCCTGGAAACCCGCTGTGTACCTTGGTTACCAGCGGATCGCTGGTCTCCCGCCTGTCACACGCAGCGATGCGTGCCTGTCAGAGGGAAACCAGCGATCAAAATAAGGTCCTGACATTTCTGCGACGATCAGCGATACCCGGCAGGGGGGCTGATCGTCGCTGAATGTCACACACAGCGATATCGCTGGTGAGCTCGCTGCTGCGTCACAAAACTAGTGACTCAGCAGCGATCTCGGTAGCGATATCGCTATGTGATACGGGCCCTTAAGCGATGTTACCCGCAGTGTCGCTGTCCCAGATCGCTGCCTGATCTGCCTGTTTGGCAGCTCAGCAGCGATCATATAGCGATACACCAGCGATCCTGACAAGTGCATATCGTTGTCGGGATCGCTGGTGTATCGTTATGTGACACCCAGCCTTTACTCTCCTGTCAGGCAGGAGAGGAACTCATTCATTTGGGGTTTACTGTGAGGCTGCAGCATTAGCTGCGGTCCCTGCAGTAAACATTAACCCTTTCTGAAGGATTACACCGTGGGACCTGACTGTGCATGGGATAGGTAAGAATAATTTTGCTTTTTTATTTTATTTTTATTACAGGAAATGGTTTTTGCAGTAAAATAAAAGATGGTCAAAAACATGTGTCTTTATTTCATTAAAATGATTTTTAATTAAAGTGTGTGTGTTTTATTTTTATTTCATGCAATAGGATTAATAATTGATAGTTGTCTAATTGACAGCTCTCAATTATTAACCTGGCTTAAGGTCACCTTTCAATAGCAAGGTGGCTTTAACCCCATATTAACCCATTCGCCACCGCTACAGGGCAATGGGAATAGACGGGCAAAGTGCCAGAAAGGGCGAATCTAATTATAGATTTGTCTTTCCTGGGGTGTCTGGGGGCAGATGTTAGTAGCCGGGGGGGGGGGCAAAAATAATGGTCCCTCTCTGGGCTATTATTATCTGCCCCCACTCACTGGCTTTGTCTGTCTGGTTGCGAAATAGGGCGGGAGCCCACGCATTTTTTTTCAGCAATTTTACACCTCATATATATATATACATGTCATTGAATTTGTGACACATATATATATATATTTATATTTGTAGTTCATACACTTCTACATAGTATAATAGCCGCTAATTCAATTGCCGGCTTTTGTGAAAATGCAGAACCCGACATGAAATGACACTTGGTGTACATAGGGTTAACCATGTCTTTTCATGTCCTTTGCTATCTAATTTGCACAAACAATTAAATCAGTCTATGTGTGCAAAATTTCACACCTGTAGGGGTTAATTAAAGGTGTAAATTCGTAGCAAAAAAGTCAGTTTTTTTTACAACGAATTTACACCTTTAATTAACCCCTACAGGTGTGAAATTTTGCACACATAGACTGATTTAATTGTTTGTGCAAATCAGATAGCAAACGACATGAAAAGACATGGTTAACCCTATGTACACCAAGTGTCATTTCATGTCGGGTGCTTCTGTCTTTTCACTGAAGCCGGCTTTACCCGGCAATTGAATCAGAGGATATTTTACTATGTAGAAGTGTATAAACTATACATATATGTATATATATATATGTCACAATGACATGTATATATATATATATATGTATTCTATGTGTGTATATTTAGTGTTTACAAGGAAAGAATGGGTTTTTTTTAGTTGCGATATTTTGTTCCCATAGACTTACATGGGACTTCCGGTATCGGTATCGGGTATCGCCGATATTTTAGTGATATCGGCGATACCATTCCGATTCCGATACTTTAGGATATCGGAAAGTATCGCTCAACTCTAATTGTCACAATTTAAGTGTGTGCCTGCAAGTGTAGGTGAAACAAAGGCTACGGATAGCAAAGGTATATTCTATGTCTGTATCAGACAGTGGACAGCCTCTGATGGGTAATGTCGATGTTATACTGTACGTCAATAAAGTCTGCGGCTGCAATCATGCATTTTTTGCTTGTACAGTGTTGAAGAGGGTAAAAGCATGTCTGGTTGCGCAAGGCTTTATCCGTCAACACTACCTTCCTACTGTCACTCGTAGGGTAGGGTAGCGTGTGTCAATTAGATGACTCTATAAAATGTGACGTTACGCAGCGTTATTGCGCCCTAGGGACGCCAAAAATACGACAGCAGTAATCATTTACTGTCTAATACTCCACCTATGACCAACAAAAAAAGACGTTCCCTCTTTAACAATCTACAAGACTAACAAGCATAATGGTTGACGCTTACTTTATTGAGGTACAGTATTACATCGACATTGTCCATGAGTAACTATGCACTGTGATACCTATATAACATTATTAATTTATATCTGTTGTGGTTGTTTCAACAGCACTTGCAGGTATAACTAGTACTAACTATTGTCAGTATGCATGATGCACTTTCTAGATGTAATAATTTATTATTGCACATTATTACCAGGTTTAGATGCTGGCCATTTCATATATGGTGTGTGAAGTTACAGTTGGCATCAGTATGTGTATTTTATAATGTCTGTCATAAATAAAACTCGTGATGATGATGAGGATTTTATGATTTGTACATCCATTGACTGCATTATCTTACAGGTACAGATAAAGTTCCTTAAAAAGCATTAATTGATAAGTATGAAATGTACTTTTATGCATTAATTTCAAAAAGTGAAGACTATGTTTTAGTTTTTGTTACCATTTATAATAGACATGTGCAGATATGCGCTGTGATGACAAATTATTATTTGTCCATATTTGTCATAAAAATTTATCATTCTAGGCCTGGAAAACTTCACAATTTCCTGTTTTAAGCATAACAATCAGGGTGACGGCTCTTCCCTATTTGGAGCATGTTCGACATGGGTTTTCTGTGCATGTGTAGGGAACAGGAGACTTGTTGCCGGACACACAGCAGGGGAACAGCTGGCGTTACTGAACCCCACTAACACTATAGCTTGTGTATTGGTCTGTGGACACGACACTTCTGAGCAGCAACTGGCAGTGTTGTAGCACAGGGAGTAGAGTTCAGGTGGTAGAAAGATGAACATAACAGGAGACATGGATAACGTTGCGAACCAGTTATTTAATCTGAAAACGGACAGACAAATTCTGGCGAGATCCATGCCTTGTTCATTTTCAGAAAAGTAAGCCGGTCTACATTATCGGAGGATAGTCGCATGCGACGGTCTGTTAGTACACCACCTGCGGCACTAAAGACGCGCTCCGATAATACACTGGCAGCAGGGCAAGCCAGCACCTCCAATGCATACTGGCTAAGCTCTGGCCATGTATCCAGCTTAGAGACCCAAAACTTGAATGGGGAAGAGCCATCTGGGAGTACACTGAGAGGGAAAGACATGTAGTCTGTCACCATCTTACGGAAACGTTGCCTCCTGCTGACTGGAGCCGTCTCGGATGGTGTAGACATTGGTGGCGCTGCCACAAAACTTCGCCACATTTGGAACATACTGGTCTTGCCCTGTGCAGAGGCGCTGCTTGTGCTCCCTCTTGTTGCAGAGCTGTCTCCACTGCCTCGACGCACAGAGCTGCTTTGTAAAGCAGTAGCAGCAGCAGTGCTCTCGGCTGGAATGGAGAATATTATGGATTGCACCAGTGTGTCTTGGTACTCCCGCATTTTACGCTCCCGGTTCAACGGTGTGATGAGGCTTTGTAAGTTGTCCCGGTAGCGAGGGTCTAGGAGGGTGTACACCCAATAATCAGACGTGGTGAGAATGTGGGCGATGTGGCGGTCGTTTCTCAGGCACTGCAGCATGAAATCAACCATGTGCTGCAGACTCCCAACTGGCCAAGAAACGCTGTCCCCTGCAAGAGGCGTCATCTCTGCCTGCTCTGCATCACCCCACCCTCGCTCTACATACTGACTAGAGCGTTGTGTACCTCCCTCTGGAGCGATGTCTTCCTCCTCCATTGACTCCTCCTCATCCTCCTCACAAAGTGAACACTGCCCAGCCCTTTGTGAGGAACCACGTTGAGCTGACTGTCCAGAAGGTGATGGAATTTGTGACTCCTCATCCTCCACCTCTTCCAAAACCTCATCCCTTATTGCTTGCAGTGTTTTTTGAAGCAGGCAGATAAGGGGGACAGTCAGGCTGACTAGTGCATCATCTGCACTCGCCATCCGCGTTGACTCATCAAACGCACGCAAAACGTGGCAGATGTCCTTCATAGAGGCCCACTCAGTAGTGGTGAAGTGTGAACGACGCAAATTGCGAGTTGATTGCGCCTGATGCAGCTGATACTCCATTACTGCTGGCTGCTGCTCACACAACCGCTCCAACATATGTAACGTGGAATTCCACCTGGTGGGTACGTCACATATGATGCGATGTTCAGGAAGGCGAAATCTGCGTTGCAGAGCTGCAATGCGCGATCTGGCCATGCTGGAACGTCGCAAGTGAGCGCACTCTAGGCGGACCTTGTGCAGCAGTGCATCAAGATCCGGATAGACCCTCAAAAAACTCTGCACGACCAAGTTGAGCACATGTGCCACACATGGTATGTGAGTGAGGTTGCCAAGGCCCAGAGCTGCCACCAGATTTCGGCCATTGTCACACACTACCAAGCCTGGCTGGAGATTCGCTGGCAAAAACCACACGTCGCTCTCCTGCTTGATGGCATTCCAGAGCTCCTGCGCTGTGTGGCTTCGACTCCCCATGTAAATTAATTTCAGGACGGCCTGTTGACGTTTGGCCACGGCTGTGCTCATATCGGTCGCATCAGGTAAGCGTTCACGGGTCCATGTGGAGGTAGACCGTGACGGCTCCTGCAGCGATGATTCTGAGGAACTGGAGTAGGAGGAGGAGTCAATGTGGACAGACTTGATTCCTGCAATCCTTGGAGTTGGCAGAACACGTACAGCGCCACTCTCAAGATCTGTACCCGGCTCCAAAACATTGACCCAATGGGCAGTGAGGGAAAGGTATCGTCCCTGGCCATGGGTACTGGTCCACGCATCGGTGGTCAGGTGGACCTTGCTACTGACGGCGTTTAGTAGCGCATGTTTAATTTTTCCCTCGACATGCTTTTGCAGACCAGGGACGGCTTGCCTGCTGAAATAAAATCGGCTGGGCACATTGTATTGTGGGACTGCCAATGCCATAAAGTTAAGGAAAGTGTCAGTCTCCACCAGCCTGAATGACAGCATTTCAAGGGACAGGAGTTTTGCAATGCCAGCATTCAGAGCCTGTGCTCGTGGATGGTTTGCCGAGTATGGCCGTCTTTTATCCCATGCCTGTGCTACCGATGGCTGTTTTGTGGCCTGGGAGTGTGAGGATGACAGGGAACTTGCAGCTGTGGGTGGAATAACACTGGGTCTCTGGACAACAGTGACAGAGGTTCTTCCATGGCGATCCTGTGAGGAAGCCGAACCAGCTGTGTGTGAGCTGGAGGAAGAGGCTCCAACACGAGCTGAAGATGTAGGTGCTGCTGTAGGTTGGCCTACATCTCCAGTGTGTCTTTGTAACTCAGCTACGTGCTTTGTCCGTACATGTTTCCACATATTTGTGGTATTGAGGTTACTGGTATTTTTACCTCTTTTAACTTTTTGATTACACAGCTTGCATTTGACATAGCAAATATCATCTGCAAGTGTGTCAAAAAAGGACCACGCAGTGCAAGTCCTGGGAGCGCCCGTTTTGGCTGTTGGAAGAGAACTGCTACGAACGGGTGCCAAACTGGAGGGTACAGGCAACCGAGTCTGCAGCCTACCTCTCCCTACTGTTTGGACCGTTGGGGCAATCTCTTCCTCAGAGCTGCTACCACCACCTTCCTGTTCCTCACGCCATGTTGGGTCTTGGACCTCATCATCTCCACTACCCTCTTCCAACACCTGCTGCTGTTGGGTGGTCTGGCCAGCACCTTGCTCAACAGAAAATGGCACCTGAGTCTCATCATCATCAGATGCGTTCTGCGGTGTGCTGACCATCGGCACTGGCTCACCCGCCTCTTCAGATTCAGAGAGACACAGCTGTTGCGCATCACTGCACACTGCCTCTCCTTCACATTCCAGAATGCTGCTTGGCTGGGCCCCTGTTTCCAAGCCAACAGATTCTGAGAACAGAAGCAGAGACTCAGCTGGCTCCAGTTCAGAACTCTCTGACTGCCTGGGCAATTTGGCAGGCGGTGAAGAGACAGATGGTTGTTCAACAGTGCTGTGGTCCTGAGAGGAGGTGGAAGCAATTGAAGTCGATGCATTGGCTGCCATCCAACCAACAATGGCTTCAATTTGTTCTTCCCGCAGCAGGGGGGTACGCTGAGCTCCTACAAAAGTGCGCATAAAGGAACGCTCACGGGGAAAACTGGTGGATGCTGTGTCACTGGGTGCGGCAGCAGCAGGCACAGAATCCCCACGTCCTTTCCCTGCTGACACTCCACGGCCACGACCACGTGCCTTACTCCCTGCCTTCTTCATCTTGGTAGATTGATAAAGAAAGTCAGAAAAGTTATAAGGCCTAAGTGTGGTTATTCCTCAGAGACTGCAGTGAACACTGCAGACAACTGTTCAGTAGCTGTGAAAGGCCCTTTGTCTACTTCTATAGTGTTTGCAACCAATGTATTGTATACGGATGGAAGCGCGTCACACTAATAGATTAGATTTTTTTCAAATATAATGGAGCAGCACAAATTAGTGAAGGATGAGGCAGTGACACACGCTCAGCAGACTACAACCAGCAGTAGTTGAAGAACTAACTGGAGCGTGATCTGCACTCAAAAAATGAAAAGCTCACAGACTACAGTGAACACTGAAACACAACTGTTCAGTAGCTGTGAAAGGCCCCTTTGTCTACTTCTATAGTGTTTGCAACCAATGTATTGTATACGGATGGAAGCGCGTCACACTAATAGATTAGATTTTTTTCAAATATAATGGAGCAGCACCAATTAGTGAAGGATGAGGCAGTGACACACGCTCAGCAGACTACAACCAGCAGTGGTTGAAGAACTAACTGGAGCTAGAGTTGAGCGATACTTTCCGATATCCTAAAGTATCGGAATCGGAATGGTATCGCCGATATCACTAAAATATCGGCGATACCCGATACCGATACCGGAAGTCCCATGTAAGTCTATGGGAACAAAATATCGAAATTAAAAAAAACCCATTCTTGCCTTGTTGGTTAATTGTACATGAAGGAAAACAAGAAAGAGTAATGTAGAATGTATTGGGGAAGGTTGAGGAGACATTAAAGGCATAGATGTTTAACCCAATCAAATGGAATAGCATAAATATTTTTTTTTTTAAAGATGTTCGGATTGACGAAGAAATTGACAATGTTAACGTTTTTTATATTTTGGCAAATATGTATATTACACAACTTCCATGCTCTTCATCTTCACCTTTTTAACTTTTCACACACTTTCTCCTTCATAATCTTCTGCAGCATCATCTTTTTCATCAAATTATTCTTCATCTTCACCTTCTTTATCTTCTTCTTAAACTTCTTGCTATTCATCTTTGTTAACATTACTCATATTCTTCTTATTAAACTATTATTCTTATTCATATTCTGCTTCATCTTCTTCATCATATTCTTATTTGTGACAGAGAATCCTGTACTTGTAATCTGTCAAAGTATGAATTTTTCATCCTTCCGTTCTTGCTGTCACAAAAGATTTAAATTACAACAGTATTTGTCCGTGTTCAGTTTAGCCTGCAGCAGCAGGCATTTTCCAGGGGCACCACGAGGAGGAACGGACTCACCCCCATACACTGCTTAGTCTTCTTCTGCTTAGAATTTAGAGCATATATTTTGCTCTTCATTTTGGTCTTATACTTCATGTTCTTCTGCTTTTAGATCTTCTGCTTATTGTTCTTGTGTCTCTTGTTCCGTATCTTGTATTTGTAGCACAATCTTGTACCAGCTGATGTTACTGGGACACGGTTACTAAGCAGGAGGTACCTGTGCTCCAAAGCACTACCAAGGACCAGCAGACGTTGCTGGAACTCGGATACTGAGATGGAGGCACCTAGGCCAAAGGCACTGCGGAGAACCAGTTGACGGTACTGGAACCCGGACGGGTAGCAGAAGGTACAAGAGCCAATGCAAGTAACGAGGACCAGCTGACTGTGCTGGAACCCGGAGGGGCAGCAGAAGGAAAAGAGCCAATGGCACAACCCAGGACCAGCTGACGTTACTGAACCCCAGTAACACAGGAGCAAGTGTTGACTGTGCTAACAGCACTTCCGAGCAACAACTGGCGGTGTTGGAGCCCAGGGTCAAGGAGGATGTTTAAATACTAGATCAAGTAATTTCCTTGTTACCTGTCAATTTTAAATGTCTATACTTCAAACAAGAGAAAGATAACCTTTACTACCATAAGATGATGATTTCATTTAAACTAATATCTAGATAAATAAAGAATTGACAAACATAAACACATACATTAACATGTTGAACAGCAATGCAAACCACAAAATAAATTAGTTAAGGAATCTGCTATACGGTTGTACATAAAAGCATACAAGTACATATCTGAATCCATTAATGATGGATAAGTAACAGTATGTACACCATTTTTATTGTATAGACAATGAATGTCTGACTTCAAAACATCATCAGCATTACAAGTTATCTGTGATATTACTAAAATGTTCCATTTGCTGAATAATGTCCCTAAATATTTTATACAAAATTATACAATTTCCATCATGTAATACTCATAATATGTGGCAATAATCATTTTTATTAACAAACATAACCTTTAAAAAGTGCATAGTGCATAGTGAAAATTGCTATTTATGGCTGACTGTCGACTTGGAAGCATGACAACAGATAGATAAGGTATATATAGATGACACTGCATAGCCACAGATGGTGAATGGCGATGTAATACTGTACCTCAATAAAGTGTGCGTCACTACTACATATTTTTTTTTATATAGCTGTATAAACAGGGTACATGGATGTATGCTTGTGCCTTTGTTTTGACGCACAGACTGCCTTCCTGCTGAGACGCATTGGGTAGTGAACAGTTGTGTGCAGTGTTCACTGCAGTCTCTGCGGAATAACCACACTTAGACCTTATAACTTTTCAGACTTTCTTTATCAATCTACCAAGATGAAGAAGGCAGGGAGTAAGGCACGTGGTCGTGGAGTTTCTTCAGGGAGAGGACGTGGGGATTCTGTGGCTGCTGCGGCCCCCAGTGACACAGCATCCACCAGTTTTCCCCGGGCCGTGAGCGTTCCTTTATGCGCACTTTTGTAGGAGCTCGGAGTACCCCCCTGCTGCGGGAAGAACAAATTGAAGCCGTTGTTGTTTGGATCTCAGCCAATGCATCGACTTCAATTGCTTCCACCTCCTCTCAGGACCACAGCACTGTTGGGCAACCATCTGTCTCTTCACCGCCTGGCAAATTGCCCAGGCAGTCAGAGAGTTCTGTACAGGAGCCAGCTGAGTGTCTGCTTCTGTTCTCAGAATCTATTGGCTTGCAAACAGGGGCCCAGCCAAGCAGCATTCTGTAATGTGAAGAAGAGGGAGTATGCAGTGATGCGCAACAGCTGTGTCTCTCTGAATCTGAAGAGGCGGGTGAGACAGTGCCGATGGTCAGCACACCGCAGAACGCATCTGATGATGATGATGAGACCCAGGTGCCAGTTTCTGTTGAGCATGGTGCTGGCCAGACCACCCAACAGCAGGTGTTGGAAGAGGGTAGTGGAGATGATGAGGTCCAAGACCCAACATGGCATGAAGAACAGGAAGGTGGTGGGAGCAGCTCAGAGGAATAATAATAATATTTATTTATATAGCGCCATCATATTCCGCAGCGCTTTACAGTTTAGCAGTTTCAGAACACAAGTCATAAGTAACAACGTTAACAATACAATAATTTAAGCTAAATAAGTCGCCCCTGCTCGTGACAGCTTACAATGTACAATGAGATGGGGGAGATACAAAGTATAGGTGTTTATATACAATGGTGCATTTACAATGATGTTCCAGCCATCTTAAGGGACTGAGGGATGGAGATAGTGAATGGGCTAGAGACACACACACACTTACACAGAATACATAGAATGACTTTGATTAGTGAATGTGATAGGCCGCTCTGAACAAATGTGTTTTGAGGGAGCGCCTGAAACCATGCAAATTGTGGATAGTCCTAATTTCTTGGGGTACAGCATTCCAGAGGATTGGCGTAGAGCAGGAGAAGTCTTGGAGTCGGGAGTGGGAGGTACGTATTAGTGCAGAGGTTAGTCGAAAGTCGTTTGCAGAGCGCAGCAGTCGGTTAGGCCGATAGATAGAAATGAGGGAGGAGATGTAGGAGGGGTGCTGCACTGTGGAGAGCTTTGTGGGTGAGAACCAGTACTTTGGTTGAAAGCTGGGAGAGGCCTAGAGAAATGGTTAGTGATAGAAGGAAGATAGAGGAAGACATTGCCCCAACGGTACAAACAGGAGGGAGAGTTAGGCTGCAGACTCGGTTGCCTGTAGCCTCCAGTTTGGCACCTGTTCGGAGCAGTTGTCTTCCAAAAGTCAAAACGTGCGCTCCCAGGACTTGCACTGCGTGGTCCTTTTTTCACACACTTGCACATGATATTTGCTATGTGAAATGCAAGCTGTGTAATTAAAAATTAAAAATAGCTAAAAGTGTCAGTCACCTCAATACCACAAATATGTGGAAACATGTGCGGACAAAGCACATAGTTGAGTTACAAAGACACACTAGAGATGTAGGCCAACCTACAGCAGCACCTACATCTTCAGGTTGTGTTGAAGCCTCTTCATCGAGCTCACACACAGCTGGTTATGCTTCCTCACAGGATCGCCATGGAAGAACCTCGGCCACTGTTGTCCAGAGACAAACTGTTATTCCACACACAGCAGCAAGTTCCCTGTCATCCTCACACTCCCAGGCCACAAAACAGCCATCGGTAGCACAGGCATGGGATAAAAGACGGCCATACTCCGCAAACCATGCACGAGCACAGGCTCTGAATGCTGGCATTGCAAAACTCCTGTCCTTGAAATGCTGTGATTCAGGCTGGTGGAGACAGACAGTTTCCGTAACTGAATATCATTGTCAATCCCACAATACAATGTGCCAAGCCGATTTCATTTCAGCAGGCAAGCCGTCCCTGGTCTGCAAAAGCATGTTGAGGGAAAAATTAAACATGCGCTACTAAAAGCCCTCAGTAGCAAGGTCCACCTGACCACCGATGCGTGGACCAGTACCCATTGTTATGATCTGCTACAACCAGTAAGGAAAGAAGGGAATTCTGTCCCTACAATACAACTAAGCTGAATCCCTACGATGTAACGGGGAACCTGATCCTGCGACCAGACCCGCTAAAGTCCTCATCTAGTGTGAACGAAGACCTATAGTTGCGAGGGAGTAATCCCTACAAGATCTAGGGACTGTGAGAAAAGGTGGACACCTCCTAACATAAATTGTAGCATGGATAATTAAACAGAAAAATAAATACTTTGTGATCCTAACATCAAGCAAAACTGACAGATTAAGGCACCTAAGCACCCGGCTAGCTTAACAGTAGATAATACAATGAAGTCAAGCAAAGCCAGAAGGGCGGAGCCAGACTAAATAGGGAAAAAAGGTCATGTGACCAGCAAACTGAAACAAAACCTAACAAGAGGGTTCTAACACCCATGGCCAGGGACAATACCTTTCCCTCACTGCCCATTGGGTCAATGTTGTGCAGCCGGGTACTGATCTTGCGAGTGGCGCTGTACGTGTTCTGCCAACTCCAAGGATTGCAGGAATCAAGTCTGTACACATTGATTCCTCCTCCTATTCCAGTTCCTCAGAATCATCGCTGCAGGAGCCGTCACGGTCTACCTCCACATGGACCCGTGAACGTTTACCTGTTGCGACCGATATGAGCACAGCCGTGTCCAAATGTCAACAGGCCATCCTGAAATTAATTTCCATGGGGAATCTTAGCCACACAGCGCAGGAGCTCTGTAATGCCATAAAGCAGGAGAGCGACGTGTGGTTTTTGGAAGAGAATCTACAGGCAGGCTTGGTAGTGTGTGACAATGGCCGAAATCTGGTGTCAGCTCTGGGCCTTGGCAACCTCACTCACATACCATGTCTGTCATATGTGCTCAACTTGGTCGTGCAGAGTTTTTTGAGGGACTATCCGGATCTTGATGCACTGCTGCACAAGGTCCGCCTAGAGTGCGCTCACTTGCGACGTTCCAGCATGGCCAGATCGCTGATTGCAGCTCTGCAACGCAGATTTCACCTTCATGAACATCGCATCATATGTGACGTACCCACCAGGTGGAATTCCTCGTTACATATGTTGGAGCGGTTGTGTGAGCAGCAGCCAACAGTAATGGAGTATCAGCTGCATCAGGCGCAGTCAACTCGCAATTTGCGGCGTTCACACTTCACCACTACTGAGTGGGCCTCTATAATAAGAATAATAATATTATTTATTTATATAGCGCCATAATATTCCGCAGTGCTTTACAGTTTAACAGTTTCAAAACACGAGTCATAAGTAACAACGTTAACAATACAATAATTAAAGCAAAATCAGCCGCCCTGCTGGTGAAAGCTTACAATCTACAATGAGGTGTGGGAGATACAAAGTACAGGTGTTTATATACAATGGTGTTTTTACAATGATGGTCCAGCCATTTTAAGGAAGTGAGGGATGCATGGAGATAGTGAATGGGCTACACACACAGAATTACACATAGAATGACTTTGATTAGTGAATGTGATAGGCCACTGTGAACAAATGTGTTTTGAGGGAGCGCCTGAAACCATCCAAATTGCGGATAGTCCTAATTTCTTGGGGTAGAGCATTCCAGAGGATTGGCGCAGCGCGGGTGAAGTCTTGGAGTTGGGAGTGGGAGGTACGGATTAGTGCAGAGGTTAGTCGAAGGTCGTTTGCAGAGTGCAGCAGTCGGTTAGGCCGATAAATATAAATAAGGGAGGAGATGTAGGGGGGTGCTGCGCTGTGGAGAGCTTTGTTGGTGAGAACCAGTAATTAGAATTGGATCCTATAATGAATGGGCAGCCACTGCCAGTGTAATGAGTGGCGAATAACTCTATGAAGGATATCTGCCACGTTTTGCGTGCGTTTGATGAGTCAACGCGGATGGCGAGTGCAGATGATGCACTAGTCAGCCTGACTGTCCCCCTTATCTGCCTGCTTCAAAAAACACTGCAAGCACTAAGGCATGAGGTTTTGGAAGAGGTGGAGGATGAGGAGTCACAAATTCCATCACCTTCTGGACAGTCAGCGCAACGTGGTTCCTCACAAAGGGCTGGAGGACTTTCAAAGTACCATGCTGTATCAACAATTGAACCTCCAGAGTCGCTGTCTATATTTTCATAACCATTACAAACTTTTAATGTATTTACAAAGCACATAATGTACAGTTTTTGTCTATCCTTTTGTAATGCTATTGTGTTTCCATAAACTGATGTTACAGAATTATGATACAAAGTTTTTAAATTTTGAGTTTTAAATTTTGTAAATTTATATGTATTTGAAGGACTTTGTGAGGAGGATGAGGAGGAGTCAATGGAGGAGGAAGACATCGCTCCAGAGGGAGGTAGACAATGCTCTAGTCAGTATGTAGACCAAGGGTGGGGTGATGCACAGCAGGCGGAGATGACGCCTCTTGCAGGGGACAACGTTTCTTGGCCAGTTGGGAGTCTGCAGCACATGGTTGATTTCATGCTGCAGTGGCTGAGAAACGACCGCCGCATCGAACACATTCACACCACGTCTGATTATTGGGTGTACACCCTCCTAGACCCTCGCTACCGGGACAACTTACAAAGCCTCATCACACCGTTGAACCGGGAGCGTAAAATGCGGAAGTACCAAGACACACTGGTGCAATCCATAATGTTCTCCATTCCAGCCGAGAGCACTGCTGCTGCTACTGATTTACAAAGCAGCTCTGTGCGTCGAGGCAGTGGAGACAGCTCTGCAACAAGAGGGAGCACAAGCAGCGCCTCTGCACAGGGCAAGAACAGTATGTTCCAAATGTGTCGAAGTTTTGTGGCAGCGCCACCAATGTCTACACCATCCGAGACGGCTCCAGTCAGCAGGAGGCAACATTTCCGTAAGATGGTGACAGACTACATGTCTTGCCCTCTCAGTGTACTCCCAGATGGCTCTTCCCCATTCAAGTTTTGTGTCTCTAAGCTGGATACATGGCCAGAGCTTAGCCAGTATGCATTGGAGGTGCTGGCTTGATCTGCTGCCAGTGTATTATCGGAGCGCGTCTTTACTGCTGCAGGTGGTGTACTAACAGACCGTTGCATGCGACTATCCTACGATAATGTAGAACGGCTTACTTTTCTGAAAATGAACTAGGCATGGATCTCGCCTGAATTTGCCTGTCCGGTTTCAGATTAACTAACTGGTTGGCAACGTTTTCCATGTCTCCTGTTATGTTCATCTTTCTACCACCTGAGCTATACTCCCTGGGCTACAACACTGCCAGTTGCTGCTCAGAAGTGTCGTGTCCACAGACCAATACACAAGCTATAGTGATAGTGGGGTTCAGTAACGCCTGCTGTTCCCCTGCTGTGTGTCCGGCAAAAATTACTGCTACCTAGCTACACATGTTTAAAAAAACATGACATGTTAAAGTGGCTAGTGCTACACATAGATATCAGGCTACACCCTTATTTCTAAGCTGTAAACAAGTGAAACGTCAAATTTAAAACCATTCAATGATTAGTGTTGGTAACAAATCTGTAACTAAATAATTGTGACATATTATGGCAGATATCCACATGTCTAACACAAATGCTAACACAAAAGCATACTTATGCTATAGGGTACTGATGGTGAACCTTCTCACTCCATAACTTTGACCAATCCAACTCACATCATGCCTCAAATGCTGCAATGTTGGAAGTGCATAATGTGGGTTGAACTTTGACAACAGCTGCAGTGCGAAGGTTATCCTTCTGTGTTCTTGGCTTTTAAATAAAAGCATACAAGTAAATATAATAATACATTGTTGATTAAGGGACATGATGTACACCTGTAATATTGTGCAAACAATGGATGTAGGACTATTCCTCTTCAACATTACTTATATTTGTGTCATTTGAAAAAATACATATTTTAGTTAAAAATTAAAAACCCATGTTCAGTAGCTGTGAAAGGCCCGTTTGTGTACTTCTATATTGTTTGCAACCAATGTATTGTATACGGATGGAAGCGCGTCACACTAATAGATTAGATTTATTTTAAATGGAATGTAGCAGAACCAATTGGAGATAAATGAAAAGGATGAGCCACTGAGACACGCTCAGCAGAGTACAAGCAGCAGTGCTTGAACATGTAACTGGAGCGTGATCTGCACTCAAAAAAGTAAAAAACACAGACTGAAGTGAACACTGAAACACAACTGTCCATAATCTGTGAAAAGCTCCTTTCTGTACTTCTATAGTGTTTGCAACCAATGTATTGTATACGGATGGAAGCGCGTCACACTAATAGATTAGATTTATTTTAAATGGAATGTAGCAGAACCAATTGGAGATAAATGAAAAGGATGAGCCACTGAGACACGCTCAGCAGAGTACAAGCAGCAGTGCTTGAACATGTAACTGGAGCGTGATGTGCACTCAAAAAAGTAAAAAACACAGACTGAAGTGAACACTGAAACACAACTGTCCACAATCTGTGAAAAGCTCCTTTCTGTACTTCTATATTGTTTGCAACCAATGTATTGTATACGGATGGAAGCGCGTCACACTAATAGATTAGATTTATTTTAAATGGAATGTAGCAGAACCAATTGGAGATAAATGAAAAGGATGAGCCACTGAGACACGCTCAGCAGAGTACAAGCAGCAGTGCTTGAACATGTAACTGGAGCGTGATCTGCACTCAAAAAAGTAAAAAAACACAGACTGAAGTGAACACTGAAACACAACTGTCCACAATCTGTGAAAAGCTCCTTTCTGTACTTCTATAGTGTTTGCAACCAATGTATTGTATACGGATGGAAGCGCGTCACACTAATAGATTAGATTTATTTTAAATGGAATGTAGCAGAACCAATTGGAGATAAATGAAAAGGATGAGCCACTGAGACACGCTCAGCAGAGTACAAGCAGCAGTGCTTGAACATGTAACTGGAGCGTGATCTGCACTCAAAAAAGTAAAAAACACAGACTGAAGTGAACACTGAAACACAACTGTCCACAATCTGTGAAAAGCTCCTTTCTGTACTTCTATAGTGTTTGCAACCAATGTATTGTATACGGATGGAAGCGCGTCACACTAATAGATTAGATTTATTTTAAATGGAATGTAGCAGAACCAATTGGAGATAAATGAAAAGGATGAGCCACTGAGACACGCTCAGCAGAGTACAAGCAGCAGTGCTTGAACATGTAACTGGAGCGTGATCTGCACTCAAAAAAGTAAAAAACACAGACTGAAGTGAACACTGAAACACAACTGTCCACAATCTGTGAAAAGCTCCTTTCTGTACTTCTATAGTGTTTGCAACCAATGTATTGTATACGGATGGAAGCACGTCACACTAATAGATTAGATTTATTTTAAATGGAATGTAGCAGAACCAATTGGAGATAAATGAAAAGGATGAGCCACTGAGACACGCTCAGCAGAGTACAAGCAGCAGTGCTTGAACATGTAACTGGAGCGTGATCTGCACTCAAAAAAGTAAAAAACACAGACTGAAGTGAACACTGAAACACAACTGTCCACAATCTGTGAAAAGCTCCTTTCTGTACTTCTATAGTGTTTGCAACCAATGTATTGTATACGGATGGAAGCACGTCACACTAATAGATTTGATTTTTTTCTAATATAATGGAGCTGCACCAATTCCACTAAATAAAATAAAATAAAAAAAAAAAAAAGTGACACGTGCAGATGCCTACAAACAGCGGTGGATGCAGAGCAAACTGCAGCGTCACCTGCACTGTCACACACACACCTTGCACAGAGCTGTTAAAACAACACTGGCAAAATGAAGCTTTACACAGCGGTTGGTAAACTAGCCTGCCTCAAGCACAGTAGTACACAAAATCGCAATATCTAACTGTCCCTCAGAGTCAGCACAGCAGCGTTCTGTCCCTAACTGAGTTCACAGCACAGTGACGCTAAAATGGCTGCGGCGCCTTTTATAGTGCATTCTGACATCATTTCAGCAGCCAATCACAGCCATGCCATTAGTTAAGATGACCGCATCATTACAGGATGTGCCCACACTTCGTAGGATTCCTCATTGGCTGACTAAAATCACATTGCCTCTCAAAGAATTATGGGAACTTCCGATTCCGGTATACGATATGGAAAAAGTATCGGAATTAAGTATCGGAATTCCGATAACGCGAATATCGGCCGATACCCGATACTTGCGGTATCGGAATGCTCAACACTAACTGGAGCGTAATCTGCACTCAAAAATGAAAAGCTCACAGACTACAGTGAACACTGAAACACAACTGTTCAGTAGCTGTGAAAGGCCCCTTTGTCTACTTCTATAGTGTTTGCAACCAATGTATTGTATACGGATGGAAGCGCGTCACACTAATAGATTAGATTTTTTGCAGATATAATGGAGCTGCACCAATTCCACAAAATCAAATAAAAAAAAGAGTCAGTGAGTGACACGTGCAGATGCCTACAAACAGCGGTGGATGCAGAGCAAACTGCAGCGTCACCTGCACTCTCACACACACCTTGCACAGGGCTGTTAAAACAACACTGGCAAAAGGAAGCTTTACACAGCGGTTGGTAAACTAGCCTGCCTAAAGCACAGTAGAGTACACAAAATCGCAATCTCTAACTGTCCCTCAGAGTCAGCACAGCAGCGTTCTGTCCCTAACTGAGTTCACAGCACAGTGACGCTAAAATGGAGGCGGCGCCTTTTATAGTGCATTCTGACATCATTTCAGCAGCCAATCACAGCCATGCCATTAGTTAAGATGACCGCAGCAGTACAGGATGTGCCCACACTTCATAAGATTCCTCATTGGCTGACTAAAATCACATTGCCTCTCAAAGAATTATGGGAACTTCCGATTCCGGTATACGATATATGAAAAATATCGGAACTAAGTATCGGAATTCCGATACAGCGAATATCGGCCGATACCCGATACTTGCGGTATCGGAATGCTCAACACTAGTGACTATAAGTCCATAGTAAAATATATGGAAGTCTGTGTAAGGCCATGATTTCTAAATGTGTGTGGTCAGTTAAGCTGCAAAATTGCAATGCTAAATAGTTCTATGTAATTTGTTCTCAAAAATTGGGAAGCTGACGATTTCACTACATAGTGCTTACAAAATTCAGTCCTACAGATAAGGAAAAATTAGAATTTTACATCAAATGCACAACATTTCTAAATACCCTTATTACTATCAGATTTTATTACATGGCTGGCATTACCAACCAGTGGTGTAAATTAATAATCACTGCTTCCTGCTTTGTCAGGATGCTAATAAAACTGAAACTTGTCAGGCCACTTCATTAACCAGAAACACACTACTATTTATTAGTGGAATCCAGATGGGAGCACTTTGATAGGAGAAAATATGCTGATTTCTTTCAATGTGGAAATGCCAGACACATTTCAATTTAATTGAGAATGACTGTTCCTCTCAGAGGTTCTCCTGCAACATGGCAATAAAACACATTTCACATTTAACCCTGACATAAAGACAGAACTCTAATCGTATTTTGCAAGTTCACGGCTCAAACCTCTCTCTACTCTAAATCGTGAATTCGTTAGATCACAGCGTAATGGTAGAACTCTCAGGACATTGGATTTGAATGAATGCTTCCCTGCTCGACATCTAATCTACTCATAAGATCTTGTTTTTCATCAGTTTTAATTTAAAAGCTGACAAATTATCTATCTATTGACCTGTCTGCTCATTAAAAGTGTAATCTGGCTACATCTTGGAAAGCACAAAACTTGAGATAAACCATGTCTTACTATTTTTCAGGACTAACCCCTGCCAATTTCCAATTCACTTTTAACCATGTAAAAAATGTAATTGGGACAAGTTAAGATAAGTCTATTGGATGTATCCCTCTCGAATGTATGTCTTATAAGTGCTACCGGTAACTTTAAAAGACAGTGTAGACACATCCAACTTTTGTTCTTTCCAAGATTTAATCAAAGAAAATAAATGACCCCCAGTTCCTTGCAGTACACTCCCTGAACATCCCGCAAAGTAATTTTCTCTGACGAAGCCCCTTCAGACTGTTTGGGATATCTGGAAGAATGATTAAACAGTGAAGAAAAGGTGAGAGTTAGGGTCCCGTCACACTCTTCAATGTCCCAGCGATCCCACCAACGATACGACATGGATGGGATCGCTGGGAAATCGTTAGCTGACCGCTGGTGAGCTGTCACATAGGCAGACTCACCAGCGATCAGGACCAGCGAGCACGCTGGTATCCAGTGTAAACAGCGGGTAACCAAGCGCCGCGTGGCACCTAGTTACCCGATATGTACCGTAGATACCGGCTCTCAGCTTCTGCTATAGAGCGCTGAGAGCCGGTATCCAATGTACATATCGGGTAACTAAGCACCGCGCGGCACCTAGTTACCCGATATGTACCCTAGATACCGGCTCTCAGCGCTCTACAGCAGAAGCTGGGAGCCAGTAACCAGGGTACATATCCGGTAACTAGGTGCCGCATGGTGCTTAGTTACCCGATATGTACATTGGATACCAGCTCGCTGATCGTTGGTCTCCCGCTGTCACACGCAGAGATGCGCGCTGGCCAGCGGGAGACCAATGATCAAAAAATGATCAAGGACATTCAGCGATGATGAGCGATACCCAGCAGGGGGGCTGATCGTCGCTGCGTCTCACACTAAGCGAGATCGCTGGCTAGATCGCTGTTGCATCACAAAATCGGTGATGCTTCAGCGATCTCGCTAGCGATCTCGCTTAGTGTGACGGGGCCTTTACTGTTCTGTCTCCGACATCTAATTGTTTCTGACATTGTTTGTTTTGTATAATTGTGTATATAGGAGTTAACAATCTGCTGTGTTTTGGCTCCCTCTAGTGACCAGTGTCATATTCGCAGTTGTTTTTCTTTCACTTTCATTGAATCTTTTCCTCCTTTTGCAAGGCATTATGTTAGCTTTGCAAAGCATTATGGTAGCCTTGCAAAGCATTGTGGTAGCTTTCCCTCACTTTCCTCCATTTTCCTTCAGCCTGCATCCAGGAAGCATCTCATCTTTTCCTCTCCCCTTGTGATAGTATCGCTGGTATGTACTCATACTTTCTGTAGCTGATTCCTGCCCCATATTAGCCTGATTTAATCAGTCCTGCTCCTGGTCAGCTATTAGTGTGCAAATGTTCATTCACAGTGTACTATGTATAATATGTATTTCTACTATGCCCCTGTACTGATTGTATACATATTATGTTTGTATTATAGTTTCACCGCATCAATATATCAAGTTCAATAAAAGCACAGACCCCATTACAGTCTCCTTATTGGACCCCGATATAGCGGTTTAACTGTCAGTATAAGCTGCAATAAGTCTGCTTCATTCAGTGAGGACAGAGCAGTGAAACGGTGACCATCCAGCTAGTAGGAATTCAGTGAAAAGGCAGCCATCCAGCTGGCAGGAACTAGTGAAACTGCAGCCATCTACCTAGTGAGATTCAAGTCACTGGCTACACAGAGACTTAATACAGTTACATCAATCTCTGAACAGCCAAGCATTCCCCCAAGACACCATGTCCCACAAATCACACAGGACAAAATCTGTTACTTCCGTCTCCTCAAAAACAACATCCATCAGCAGCGCGGTAGCCATTGCCCGCGCAAATGCTGGTGCTGTCAAAATACGAGCAAGCTTTGCTGAAGAAGAGATGCAACTTAAATTAGAGAAGGCACGCGTGGATGCCGCCTTAGAGAGCCTAGCAACAAAAAGAGAAGCTGCTGCAGCCCTAGCCGAAGCAGAATCGCTAGAAGCCGCGCAAAACCTTGAGCTGCCTAGCCGAAACAGTACGTCAAGTTTGGAGTTTCCACTGCAAGATTCACCACAAACCCACATCCAAGTATGTTAATGAACTTCCTGATCCAAACTATAACCCTGAACCGGCATCGGAACAAGAAGACGACATCTCCAGTGGAGCGAGCGTGAGTCATCATGAGGCTCAGCTCCAGGACAAAAATAAACATGAAAATGTTGAGCAAAACAACTTGCTAATAATGACTACCTTGTCCCTCACCAGGTAACCAACGTAAATCACCTTGCTGACACATCGCATGTCAGACGAAGCAATACAACACCGGCTGGCGCTACCCAAAGGATACTAACACGTACGAACGCACCTGACATCACTATCAGGGCGACTCATCACCAGTATACTCTACTGACAACAGGTTCACAACAGAAATGGCTAAGTTCTTCACACGACGTGAACTGGTTGCCAAGGGACTCATGAAATTCACTGACCAAGCTGAAGTTACAGAGCTTGGAAAGCTTCCTTCCAAAATGTCACTAGAGACTTGGGGCTACAACACAGGGAAGAGATAGATCTCTTAGTCAAATACCTTGGAGAAGAGTCAGTCAAACACGCTGTAAGGATCAGCAACATTAATATAACCTGCCTTGAGATTGGCCTCAAAGATATCTGGAAGAGGCTGGATAAGTGTTACGGCTCAGCAGAGGTAATAGAAAAAGCCTTGCTCAAAAGAATTGATGACTTTCCTAAAATAGATTATCTAACAAAGGTCTCCAGAAACTTAGAGAACTAAGTGACCTGCTAAAGGAAGTCAAAGTTGCCAAATGTGAGGATGATCTACAAGGACTTGCATACCTTGACACAGCCAGAGGTTTTAACCCTATAGTCCAAAAGTTGCCCTACAATCTACAGGAGAGGTGACTCACACATGGTTCCACGTACAAATACAAACACAGTGTTCCATTCCCTCCCTTCTCCATTTTTGTAGACTTTGTACACCAACAAGCAAGAATTAGAAACGATCCCAGCTTTGACTTTGCAATGTCATATACCACACCGTCACCAGCTGCAAATCCACGCAGAACGTCTGTGGCTGTGCACAAGATTTATGTTTCTTCTCCAGGTTCCAATTACAGGTCTGCTAGCTGCTCTCAATTAGAGAAAAAGGTGCAGAACCCTGACAAGCAGTGCCTGCTCCATCAGAAGCCTCATCCTCTCCTGAAATGCAGAGCCTTCAGAGAAAAATCTATGCCAGATCGCAGAAGCTTCCTGAAAGAGAATGGTATCTGCTACAAGTACTGCTCGTCCACAACTCATCTCTCCAAGGATTGCAAGGTCAGTGTAAAATGCACAGAATGTGCCACCACAGATCACAACACTGCTCTACACCCTGGTCCAGCTCCATGGAGTATACAAAACACGCCATCTAACAGTGAGCATGGCAGGGAGGAAAGGAACACTGATGCAGCTACGCTAGAGATCACTTCACAATGTACTGAAGTCTGTAAAGGGACAATAGACAGTAGGCCCTGTTCAAAAATATGCCTCGTAAGACTGTATGCTATCTTGGATGATCAAAGTAATCGATCATTGGCTAGATCAACATTCTTTGACCTATTCAACATCAAAGGGCCAAGCACCCCCTACACATTAAAGACGTGTGCAGATACTGTGACAACAGCAGGTAGGAAAGCTACTGACTACCAAATTGAGTCCTTAGACGGACAATTCTGCCTACCACTACCTACAATCATCGAGTGTAATCAGATCCCAGACAACAGATCTGAAATACCTATGCCGGACGTGGCAATCCATCAACCTCACTTGAAACGCATAGCACACCTTATACCGGAACTCGACCATCAGGCCCAGATAATACTGCTGCTGGGAAGAGATATCCTACAGGTTCATAAAGTGAGACGTCATATCAATGGACTCCACAATGCTCCCTATGCCCAAAAGCTAGACCTAGGATGGGTCATGATAGGAAACGTATGCTTGGGACATATGCATGCCCCATCTTCTGTGACAAGCATGCTGACAAATACATTGGAGAAAGGACGCCCATCTCTGTTTCAGAATTGTAACAACGAATTCCATGTTAGAGAGCCACCACACAGCATTCAGCTGCCCAATAATCTAATAGACTTTACTCACGACAGCAGTATAGTGTCAGAAAGCTATGAGGAACAGTTAGGGTGTACAATCTTCAAGAGAACTAAGCACGACAACCAAGTGGCAATGTCAGTAAAGGACAAGTTGTTCTTAGAGGTAATGGACAAGGTACTTGTTAAAGATGAGACCAACAGCTGTGTCGCACCTCTTCCCTTAAGAACCCACAGACCACGTCTACCGAACAACAGAAATCAGGCATTAAAACGTTTCTCCTCTCTCAAACATAATCTGCAAAGGAAACCGGAGATGAAAGATCACTTTTTCTCCTTCATGTCAAAGATTTTTGAGAATTGTCATGCAGAGCTAGCTCCCACTCTCAAAGACTTTGAAGAATGCTGCTTCCTACCCATGTTTGGAGTATACCACCCTAAGAAACCAGGCCAAATTAGAGTGGTGTTTGACTCCATTGCTAAGTTTGATGATATCTCCCTGATTGATGTTCTACTGACAGGACCAGACCTCAATAACAAACTGCTGGGGGTACTTATGCTTTTCCGTAAGGATTCCATTGCCTTCATCGCCGACATCCAGCAAATGTTCCATTGTTTCCTTGTGAGAGAGAGAGACAGGAACTTCCTAAGATTCTTCTGTTACAGAGACAATGATCCTGCTAAAGGAGTCACAGAGTAATAATAATAATAATAATAATAATCTTTATTTATATAGCGCCATCATATTCCGCAGCGCTTTACAGTTTAACAGTTTCAAAACACAAGTCATAAGTAACAATGTTAACAATACAGTAATTGAAGCAAAATAAGACGGCCCTGCTCGTGAGAGCTTACAATCTACAATGAGGTGGGGGAGATACAAAATACAGGTGTGTATATACAATGGTGCATTTACAATGATGGTCCAGCCATCTTAAGGGAGTGAGGGATGGATGGAGATAGTGAATGGGCTACACACACACACACACTTACACTTAGAATGACCTTGATTAGTGAATGTGATAGGCCGCTCTGAACAGATGTGTTTTGAGGGAGCGCCTGAAACCATGCAAATTGTGGATAGTCCTAATTTCTTGGGGTAGAGCATTCCAGAGGATTGGCGCAGCGCGGGAGAAGTCTTGGAGTCGGGAGTGGGAGGTACGGATTAGTGCAGAGGTTAGTCGAAAGTCGTTTGCAGAGCGCAGCAGTCGGTTAGGCCGATAGATAGAAATGAGGGAGGAGATGTAGGGGGGTGCTGCAGTGTGGAGAGCTTTGTGGGTGAGAACAAGTACTTTGAATTGGATCCTATAATGAATGGGCAGCCAGTGTAAGGACTGGCGAAGAGCGGACGCGTCCGAGTACCGATTAGCCAGATGGATAACCCTGGCTGCTGCATTAAGGATGGACTGGAGAGGGGATAGTCGAGTAATGGGGAGGCCAAGTAATAGAGCGTTACAGTAGTCCAGGCGGGAGTGGATCAATGCTACAGTGAGGGTTTTTGTTGTTTCCATGGTGAGAAAAGGGCGGATTCTAGAGATGTTCTTTAGGTGTAGGCGGCAAGAGCGGGCAAGAGATTGTATATGGGAGGTGAAGGAGAGATTGGTATCAAACATAACACCCAGACAGCGAGCCTGCTGCCGGGGTGTTATTATGGTGCCGCCCACTGAGAGGGAAATGTCAGATTTAGGGAGGTTAGTAGACGGCGGGAGCAGAAGAAGTTCAGTTTTGGAGAGGTTGAGTTTCAGATAGAGAGCAGACATGATGTTGGAGACTGCGGACAGACAGTCGGTGGCGTTCTGTAGTACAGCGGGGGTAAGGTCGGGGGATGACGTGTATAATTGTGTGTCATCAGCATAAAGATGGTACTGAAAGCCAAATCTGCTGGTGGTCTGTCCAATTGGGGCGGTGTAGAGAGAGAAGAGAAGGGGGCCAAGGACTGAGCCCTGGGGTACACCGACAGTGAGAGGAAGAGGAGATGATGTGGAGCCAGAGAACGAAACACTGAAGGAGCGGTCAGAAAGATAGGAGGAGAACCAGGAGAGAACAGTGTCCTTAATACCTAGAGAGTGGAGCCTGGACAGTAGGAGACGGTGGTCAACCGTGTCGAAAGCTGCAGAAAGGTCGAGTAGAATGAGCAGAGAGTGGTCGCCGTTACGTTTTGATGTCAGAAGGTCATTGGTCACTTTGATGAGTGCAGTTTCAGTCGAATGTAGGGGTCGGAAGCCGGACTGTGAAGGGTCTAGGAGGGAGTGAGTGGAGAGGTAACGGGTGAGGCGGGAGTAGACTAGGCGCTCCAAAAGTTTGGAGATGAAGGGGAGATTGGAGACCGGTCTGTAGTTGTTTGTGCAGGAAGGGTCGAGAGTGGGTTTCTTTAGTAATGGAGTAATGATGGAGTGTTTGAAGGAGGATGGGAAAATGCCAGAGGAGAGTGAGAGATTGAAGATTGTAGTTAGGTGAGTTGTGACAACAGGAGAAAGAGACTGGAGGAGATGTGAGGGGATGGGGTCGGTAGTGCATGTAGTCGGACGAGAGGAAGAGAGGAGTCTGGAGACTTCTTCTTCTGTGATGGGATCAAATGTGGAAATTGAGCCAGGGGAAATGCAGGGTGGGATGGGAGTCACAGCACTTGGTGGTTGAGAGCAGATTTCCTGACGGATAGTATCTATTTTTTCTATAAAGTGGGAGGCCAGGTCATCAGCACAAATGTCTGTGATAGGGGCTTGTGCTTTTGGCCTGAGGAGGGAGTGAAAAGTGTCAAAAAGTTTCTTGGGGTTGTTGGCTAGTGAGGAGATCAGTGTGGTGAAGTAGGTCTGTTTGGCGAGGTGAAGGGCAGCATTATAAGTTCTTAACATGAATTTAAAGTGGATGAAGTCTTCTGGTGTGCGGGTTTTTCTCCATAGGCGTTCAGCACTCCTAGAGCATCGCTGGAGAAGGTGAGTTTGCGATGTGAGCCAGGGCTGTTTTACTGTGTGTTTGGAAGTTCTGAGGGTGAGCGGTGCTACTTGGTCAAGGGTGCTTCTAAGAGTGTCATTGTAGTGCTGAACAGCCAGATTAGGACAAGAAAAAGAGGAGATTGGGGACAGCGAAGAGTGTAGGGAGTCTGAAAGTGTCTGAGGGTTAATGGCTTGCAGATTTCTGAATGTGCGGTAGGTAGGAGTTCGCTGGGGTGGTGGAGGATTTGTGAGCGTGAAGGAGAGAATGTTGTGGTCAGAGAGTGGAAGCGGTGAGTTATTTAAGTGGGAAATTGAACAGAGGCGGACAAAGACCAGGTCAAGGGTGTTGCCATCCTTATGTGTCTCTGAGGTTGAAAGCTGTGAGAGGCCTAGAGAAGTGGTTAGTGATAGAAGCTGAGATGCAGATGTGGAAGTAGGACTGTTAATGGGGATGTTGAAGTCTCCAAGGATAAGGGTTGGTAGTTCTGAGGACATGAAGTGCGGCAGCCAGGCTGAGAAGTGGTCAAGGAACTGGGTGGATGAGCCTGGAGGCCGATATATGACCGCTATTCTGAGGGAGAGGGGATGGAAGAGCCTGATGGTGTGGACCTCAAAAGAAGGGAATGAGAGTGATGGAATTGGGGGGATGACCTGGAAAGTGCATTGTGGGGACAGGAGTATGCCAACTCCACCACCATGTCTGTTTGTGGGTCTCGGGGAATGGGAGAACTGTAAAATGGCAGCAGGGGAGACCGTGTCAGAATCCTGAATCCAGGTTTCAGTGAGGGCCAACAGATGAAGAGAGTTGTTCAGAAAGTAGTTGTGCAGGAAAGATAGTTTATTGCATGCAGACCTTGGATTCCAGAGGGCACAGTTGAAAGAAGGAGATGAGGGAGTGCAAGTAATATTAACAAGATTATTATGGTTTTGAAATGAGGTAGGGTAGGGATTGAGGTTGGGGGATGGACCAGGGTTGGGGGAGATGTCCCCTGAAATCAGTAGGAGTAGGAAGATAAAGAGCAGGTAGTTGTTGGATTTATAAATAGGTTTTTTCTGAGATATGTTTGGGCAAGATGGGCTGAGTTTTCTTAGGAAGGTGAGGAGTGCATGGGAACTGTACATGGGAGAGGGAAGTATGGAGGGGCTGATGTATATGAGTCGTGATGGAGGGGGGATGGGGCAGTGAATGTGGATGGCAAGGGAACACAGGAGGATAGAGATAGAGAACATAATTTAAAAGAAAGCAAAGTGTGGTTACCTGATTCCTGCCCTGATTAACTGCCATGGATAACTGCCTTTTACTCGATGCTTGTCTTTCGTGATGCTTTGCTTTCTGTGATGCGTGCGCCCCCTTACTGCGTGCGCCCCTTAGACTACTCCTAAATATATAGTCCACACTACAGGGTCAGGAAAGTGGGATTGTGGGGGCTGTTTTGGGATAATTTGCCAGCTGGGGCCAGCACACCAGGGGGTGGTTAGATCATCAAAGGCTACCTGGCAACATCTATATGCTTTAGCACCTTCCACCTGATAGCATCTAGAGAGGCCCCAGTCACCGGGATATAAAGCAGTAAGTATTTTAAACACAGTGCAAAAATGAATTATTCCAAAGCCTTATTAACAGGCACATTAAACTATGTTGCAAGATGGTAAAGCAGTGCTTGGCAGCAAGTAGAGGTATGGAGTGCACACCATTAATATATAGTGCAGCATTCAACACAGATAGCAGAGGTGGGGATTCTATTCAGCTGTTTGCTTCCACTGAATGCAGTTCATACCATTAATATATAGTGCAGCATTCAACACAGATAGCAGAGGTGGGGATTCTATTCAGCTGTTTGCTTCCACTGAATGCAGTTCATACCATTAATATATAGTGCAGCATTCAACACAGATAGCAGAGGTGGGGATTCTATTCAGCTGTTTGCTTCCACTGAATGCAGTTCATACCATTAATATGTAGTGCAGCATTCAACACAGATAGCAGAGGTGGGGATTCTATTCAGCTGTTTGCTTCCACTGAATGCAGTTCATACCATTAATATATAGTGCAGCATTCAACACAGATAGCAGAGGTGGGGATTCTATTCAGCTGTTTGCTTCCACTGAATGCAGTTCATACCATTAATATATAGTGCAGCATTCAACACAGATAGCAGAGGTGGGGATTCTATTCAGCTGTTTGCTTCCACTGAATGCAATTCATACCATTAATATATAGTGCAGCATTCAACACAGATAGCAGAGGTGGGGATTCTATTCAGCTGTTTGCTTCCACTGAATGCAATTCATACCATTAATATATAGTGCAGCATTCAACACAGATAGCAGAGGTGGGGATTCTATTCAGCTGTTTGCTTCCACTGAATGCAGTTCATACCATTAATACTGTATATAGTGCAGCATTCAACACAGATAGCAGAGGTGGGGATTCTATTCAGCTGTTTGCTTCCACTGAATGCAGTTCATACCATTAATATATAGTGCAGCATTCAACACAGATAGCAGAGGTGGGGATTGTATTCAGCTGTTTGCTTCCACTGAATGCAGTTCATACCATTAATATATAGTGCAGCATTCAACACAGATAGCAGAGGTGGGGATTCTATTCAGCTGTTTGCTTCCACTGAATGCAGTTCATACCTGTGTGAAGAGAGAGATGAATATTAATTCCTCGCCATGGATAACTGCCTTTTACTCGATGCTTGTCTTTCGTGATGCTTTGCTTTCTGTGATGCGTGCGCCCCCTTATCGCAGTATCGCATATCGAGTATCGCATGAGAGTGCACAACTTTGGCAACAGTCCTTCACCTGCAGTCGCCATTTATGGACTCAAAAGGTCGGCTCAAGAGGGAGAAAGAGAATATGAATCAGATGTCAGACAATTCATAGAAAAAGACTTTTATATTGACGACTGTCTGAAAGCCATGTCTTCAAATGAGACTGCCATCGGTCTTCTCAGGAGAGCCCAAGAGATGCTTGCTTGCTCAAACCTCAGGCTTCCCAAAATAGCCTCAAACAGCCAAGAACTCATGGAAGCATTCCCTTCACAAGACTTGTAACAGTCTCAGAGACTTGGACTTGGGGTCAGAACCTGCACCAATACAACGCAGCCTCGGGCTTCTCTGGAATCTACAGTCAGACACTTTCACCTTCCAGGTCAGCCAGGAAGAAAAGCCTTTCACACGTAGAGGTGTACTGTCCACCATCAACAGCCTGTACGATCCCTTGGGTTTCGCAGCTCCTGTTACTATAAAAGGCAAAGCCTTACTAAGAGACTTAACTAAGGAAACATCCGACTGGGATGCACCTCTGCCACCTGATAAGAGAATCCAGTGGGAAGGATGGAAGAACTCTTTAGAATCCCTCTCTAACCTGAACGTGCCAAGACCATACACCCCTGTGCCATCTACAGAAATACAAAGCCAAAAACTGTACGTATTTGCAGATGCTTCTGTCAAAGCAATTGCCGCTGTTGCTTATCCCAAAACTGTAGACTCCAAATGTCAGAGCCACATTGGATTCGTTATGGGGAAGGCCAAACTTTCTCCACAGCCAGAGCACACTATACTCAGGTTAGAGCTTAGTGCTGCAGTCTTAGCCATTGAGTTAGCAGAGTTCATCGCATCCGAGATGGATATCGACCTGACACAAGCCATGTTCTACTCAGACAGCAAAGTAGTCCTTGAATATATCCACAATGAAACTTGGGGATTCTATGTTTATGTCAACAACAGAGTGCTACGAATTAGGAGATCAGTTCATCCAAAACAGTGGCATTACATTCCCATGGACCAAAATCCTGCAAATCACACAACTAGAGCAGTTGACGCAAGTTGACTAGGAAACACAACATGGCTCTCAGGACCAAAATTATTGTACACTGAGGAACGTTTCTCAGACACCTTTGAACTAGTAGGAGAGGACTCAGATGCTGAAATGTGCCCTCAGGTGTCTACACTTCATACAACAACCTCTGCTATCCAGCTTGGATCTCACAGGTTTGACAAGTTTTCAAGTTGGAAGTCACTTATTCGAGCCATTAACTGCCGGACTCATATAGCTCACTCATTCAGGACCAGCAGAGCTTGTGACACAGAAAAATGTAAAGGTTGGCATCTTTGTAAAAATACCTATGTTACCTCAGACTTGGAATTCTCCAGAAACCACATCATCTTCACTGTTCAAAGAGAAACCTACTTTGTAGAAATCCAATGTCTTATTAACAAAGCTCAAATACCAGAGAGCAGCGTATTGAGGAAACTCGACCCATTCATCGACAACAATGGCCTGTTGAGAGAAGGAGGCCGACTCAAGGAAGCTAAAATTGAGTTTGAGGAGAAATTCCCTCTTATCCTCCCGGAAAATGTCATGTTGCCTACTTAATCGTACAACACTATCACAATCAGGTCAAGCACCAAGGAAGACTATTTACAGAAGGAGCCATTAGAACTGCTGGCCTGTGGATTGTCGGTGCAAAGAGACTCATCAGTAGTGCCATCTACAAATGCATTATCTGCCGTAAGCTTTGTGGTTCGACTCAAACCCAAAAGATGGCTGACCTACCAGCAGAGAGACTCAGCCCAGACGCTCCTTTTATCAACGTTGGTCTCGATGTGTTTGGGCCTTGGTCAGTTGTTACAAGTCATACGAGGGGCGGACAAGCCAATAGTAAACGTTGGGCTGTCATGTTTACCTGTATGTCTATCAGAGCTGTCCACATAGAGCTCATTGAGTCCCTTGACACTTCAAGCTTCATCAATGCTTTAAGACGTTTTATTGCCATCCGTGGTCCTATCAAGCACATACGTTCAGACAGAGGTACTAATTTCATTGGTGTAGCCAAAGAATTAGGAATGCCTTGAAACCTAGACTATAAGACTCTCGAGAGGTTCCTCAGTGACCAAAGTTGCACATGGTCATTCAACCCGCCTCACTCTTCACACATGAGTGGATCATGGGAACGAATGATTGGTCTAGTACGGAGAATTCTTGACTCCAGTCTTCTTCAAGAAGGAACAGCGAGGCTTAAGCCCCATCACACACAGCGATCTCGCTAGCGAGATCGCTGCTGAGTCACCAGTTTTGTGGCTCCCCAGCAATATCGCTGTGTGTGACATTCAGTGACGAATAGCCCCCCTGCTGGGTATCGCTGATCGTCGCTGAATGTTCTGGACATTTTTTTTGATCGTTGGTCTCCTGCTGGCCAGCACGCATCGCTGCGTGTGGCAGGCAGGAGACCAGCGATCAGCTGGTAACCAAGGTACACATCGGGTTTCCAGGCGCTGAGAGGCGCCTGGAAACCCGATGTGTACATTGGATACGAGCGCGCTGCTGCAGGGGAGCTCGTAACCAAGTTACATTTCAGGTTTCCAGGTGCCGCGCAGTGCCTGGAAACCCGATGTGTACCTTGGTTACCAGCTCCCTGCACCAGCGGGCTGGTATCCAACTTACACTGCGGGTAACTAAGCGACGTTACCCGCAGTGTCGCTGTCCTGATCGCTGCCTGAGCTGCCTGTTTGGCAGCTCAGCAGCGATCATATAGCAAGACACCAGCGATCCTGACAAGTGTATATCACTGTCGTGATCGCTGGTGTGTCGCTAGGTGTGACGGGGCCCTTACCGACGGAAGTGTGATCACTTTCATGGCAGAAGCCGCAGCTATAATCAATGCAAGACCCTTGGTTCCAGTCCCTAATGACCCAGAGGAGCCATTGTTATTGACTCCAGCTATTCTCCTTACCCAGAAAACAGGACTATCCGATGCCCCTAAAGGAAGATTCGATGCCAAAGACCTTTACAAGTGCCAATGGAGACAGGTACAAAGTCTTGCAAATAGTTTCTGGGACTGGTGGCGCAAACAGTATTTGTCCACCCTGCAGGCACGGACGAAGTGGCAATCCACTAGGCCTAATCTGGGCATTGGTGACCTTGTTCTTGTGAAAGACTGCCAAGTTCACTGGAACCAGTGGCCACTTGATCTAGTGACTGCAACATTCCCGAGTAAGGATGGCAACGTCCGCAAAGTTGAACTGAGGATGGCCAAAGGGAATGAACCTAAGACATTCTTCAGACCAGTATCTGAACTGGTCATATTGTTGCCTTCGGAGAAAAAGTATAGTGACATCCGTTGATGCCAGACGGGGAGTGTTCTGTCTCCGACATCTAATTGTTTCTGACGTTGTTTGTTTTGTATAATTGTGTATATAGGAGTTAACGATCTGCTGTGTTTTGGCTCCCTCTAGTGACCAGTGTCATATTCACAGTTGTTTTTCTTTCACTTTCAGTGAATCTTTCCCTCCTTTTGCAAGGCATTATGGTAGCTTCACAATGCATTATGGTAGCATTGCAAAGCATTGTGGTAGCTTTCCCTCACTTTCCTCCATTTTCCTTCAGCCTGCATCCAGGAAGCATCTCATCTTTTCCTCTTCCCTTGTGATAGCATCGCCAGTATGTACTCATGCTTTCTGTAGCTGATTCCTGTCCCATATTAGCCTGATTTAATCAGTCCTGCTCCTGGTCAGCTATTAGTGCGCAAATGTTCATTCACAGTGTACTATGTATAATATGTATTTCTACTATGCCCCTGTACTGATTGTATGCATATTATGTTTGTATTATAATTTCACCGCATAAACATATCAAGTTCAATAAAAGCACAGACCCCATTACAGTCTCCTTATTGGACCCCGGTATAGTGGTTTAGCTGTCTGTATAAGTTGCAATAAGTCTGCTTCATTCAGTGAGGACAGAACAGTTACCATGAGTCTTGTGTAATGGCAACAGCTAAACATCATGAGATCAGTCAAGTGAAGAGTTGCTTTTTCATCCAATGGAGTGGGCTCACTCACAATTTTCAATGATGAAAAAGGAAACCAAAAAGATGTCCAATATATAATATAAGAATAAAGTTTATTAGTGAAACAACAAAAACCATAAGGAAGTGAGTCCGCTCAATAGCAGTAAAAATTTAGGGCTTATAGCACCACATATTAATCCCGATCAATAGCAGCAAATGGGCCCTTATAGAACAACATGTGTGAATATCTAAAAACAAGAAATGTAGACATTTTTGCAAATTTATTAAAAAAATAGTGATGGGTGAGCACTAAAATGCTCGGGTGCTCGTTGCTCTAGTCGGGCATATTGGAATGCTTGGGTGCTCGACCCGAGCAACGAGCCCAATGTAAGTCTATGGGAAACTCAAGCATTTTTACCGCTGCACCCCCCCCCCGCGGTATGCAGATGGACTAAAAATTGCTGAAATCAATGCTCAAATGATATGGCAGCATGGGGAAGACCCCTGGAAGCATTTCTGATTCTCAGGTCACTGCTGTGAAGAATGTTGTCAGAGTATTGCGCCACTTTTACAGACTCACAATAAAACATACAAAAACAAAACCAAGATAGATTTTCCAGGAAAATATGTTAAGGAACATCCTTTCCAGGGTAATGACTTGTATATAAGAAAAATAAATAGCCAAAAACAAAAATGCTCCTCCACACCTTGGGCTATGTTCTCACGTAGCGTTTTTGATGGTTTTTCAACTTTAGCATTGCTATCAACCAAGATAAATGCATTCACTGGGAAATGTAATTTTAAAATTGTACAACCTTAGCTGGCCATTTGGTGTGTGACACATCATCAGACACATCCTGTTTTATTTATAAAGGAGGGACTCTGAAAGTCACAAAGCCTATTTTTATAGGGCCATCAGGCAGCCTTTAATATTCTTAAAGGGCCAGCAGTCGGTCCTCTCTATTCTTAGAGCTCCATCAGCCGGTTATGCTTAGTTGTTCCCATTATTAAACAGTGGGTCTCCTATACTTTTATTGCCTAAGCAGTGAGTAGCAGGGCTGCCAAAAATTAGGAGGCTACCGAATACCCGTTTGAAGAAACGTACAGGAGAACAAGCTGAAATCAATGTTCCCATTAATATGAAGTTGGTACTCCCATACTGTTTACCGATGCAGTGAATGCAAGGCCTGATCTGCACCAAATGTAGATGCACACCAATACCCCTTTGAAGAGCAATACACTGTGTTCCAAATTATTATGCAAGTAATATTTTCTCAGATTTTCCCAAATTACCTATATGAATTGCAGTCATTGTAATTTTCCAGTCAAATAACTATTAGAGTACAATTGAAAGGTTTTTGTACAAACTGCCTATGATAACAGTATATTTTTTAAAAAATAAAACACTCAAACTGCACTCAAAATGCATGTTCCAAATTATTATGCACAGCAGAGTTTTCAACCTTTTCATTTTAATAAAGAACCAAAAAATGGTCATTTTTGAAATTATAAGCATTAGCAGGTTATTACAAACTGAAATCAAACAGTTTTCAACTCAAAACTTTATTCTAGGTGATGTTACATTTGCACATAGGACCCCTTGTTCGAAAGGAGCTTCTGAACTCTCTCATCCATTGAATTTGTCAGGTTTTGGATGGTTTCTGCTTCAATTGTTTTGCATGAGGACAGAATACCCTCCCAGAGCTGTTGCTTAGATGTGAACTGCCTCCCGCCATCATAGACACTCCTTTTGATGATGCTCCAGAGGTTCTCAATGGGGTTGAGGTCAGGGGAGCATGGGGCCACACCATAAGTTTCTCCCCTTTTTTGCCCATAGCAGCCAGAGATGCAGATGTGTTATGTGCAGCATGAGATGGTGCATTATCATGCATGAAAATGATCTTGCTGCGGAATGCACTGTTCTTCTTCTTGAACCATGGCAGGAAGTGCTGTTTGAGAAACTCAACATTCACTATGTAGTTCATCTTTACCCCTTCAGGGATCCTAAAGGTGCCGACAATCTCTCTCCCCATGATTCCAGCCCAAAACTTTACTCCACCTCCTCCTTGTTGGTGCCGTAACCGTGTTTGCATGGGGTGTCCATCAACCAGCCATCCTCCACTCCATCCATCTGTACCATCGAGTGTTGCACGGCACTCATCGGTGAACAAAACAGTTTTGAAGTCAGTCTTCATGTATTGTTTGGCCCACTGGAGCGTTTCTGCTTGTATGCGGTGGATAGAGGAGGTCGACAGGATGGCTTACGCACAGCTGCAAACCTCTGAAGGACCCTGCATCTTGTTGTTCGGGGTACGTTGGAGGCACCAGCAGCTTCAAAAACTTGTCTGCTGCTATGACAAGGCTTTTTTGCTGCTCCTTTTTTAACCTGACGTAATTGCCTGTAGGAAAGAGTCCTCAATTTTCCCTTATCAGCACGCACACGTGTGTACTGTGAATCAGCTACATACTTCTTGACTGTGCAATGATCACGATGAAGTGTCTTGGCAATGTTGATTGTAGTCATGCCTTGACCTAAACACTCCACAATTTGTTGCTTCTCAGCAGCCGACACATCCTTTTTCTTTCCCATTTTGGCAGAAAATGTAGGCTGCTTAATAATGTGGGACAGCCTTCTTAAGTAGTCTTGCCTTTCATTGGACAAACTAATTAGCACAGGTGTCTGCAATTGCTTACAGTGATATAAAGAGCCCTGACACACATCACCATCAATGACTTTAACTGACAAACAAAAAAATTCTTACCTTATCACTCCTAAACAATTTTTGCATAAAATTTGGAACACAGTGTAAAGAAGGGCCACCTGAAATAAATGTTCCCATTATTAGGAAGTTGATACTTCCATACTGTTTGCCTATGCAGTGAATGCAACACCTGCCCCCAAATTAGACGCACCAAAATAACCCTTTGAAAAGCCATACAGGAGGACCAACTGAAAGCAATTTTTCCATTATTAGGAAAATGATACTCCCATACTGTTTGCCTATGCAGTGAATGCAATACCTGCCCCAAAATTGGACGCACCACAATAACTCTTTGAAGAGCCATACAGGAGGGCCACCTGAAAGCAATGTTCCCATTATTAGGAAGTTGGTGCTCCCATACTGTTTGCCTATGCAGTGAATGCAAGGCTTGCCCTCCACCAAATGTAGACTCACCCCAATACCCCTTTGAAGAGTCATACAGGAGTACCACCTGAAAGCAATGTTCCCATTATTAACAAGTTTGTACTCCAATACTGTCTGCCTATGCGGTGAATGCAAGGCCTGCCCTCCACCACATGTAGGCGCACCCCAATACCCCTTTGAAGAGTCATACAGGAGTACCACCTGAAAGCAATGTTCCCATTATTAACAAGTTGGTACTCCAATACTGTTTGCCTATGCAGTGAATGCAACACCTGCCCCAAGATTGGACGCATCACAATGCCCCATTGAAGAGCCATGCAGGAGGGCCACCAGAAAGCAATGTTCCCATTATGAGGAAGTTGGTACTCCCATACTGTTTACCTATGCAGTGAATGCAACACCTGCCCCAAAATTGGACGCACCACAATGCCCCATTGAAGAGCCATGCAGGAGGGCCACCTGAAAGCAATGTTCCCATTAGTAGGAAGACGGTACTCTCATACTGTTTGCCTATGCAGTGAATTGCATTGTTGAGGCTCAAGAACCTGCAGTGGAGAATTTCAGATTTGAGCCTGAAGAGCCAGCATTAGAGAATTGCAGTGTTGAGGCTCAAGAACCTGCAGTGTATAATTTCAGTGTTGAGGCTGAAGACCCAGCAGTGGAGAATTGCAGTGTTGGACTGAAGACCCGGAAGTGGAGAATTGCAGTGTTGATACCAAAGACCAGACAGTGGACAATTGCAGTGTTGAGGCTGAAGACCCGGCAGTGGAGAATTGCAGTGATGAGGCTCAAGAACATACAGTGTAGAATTTTATTGTTGAGGCTGAAGACCCAGCAGTGGAGAATTGTAGTGTTGGGCCTGAAGAACCTGCATTGTAGAATTGCAGTATTGAGGTTGAAGACCCTGCAGTGGAGAATTGCAGTGTTGAGGCTCAAGAACCTGCAGTGTAGAATTTCTGTTATGATCTGCTACAAGCACTAAGGAAAGATGGGAATTCTGTCCCTACAATAGAACTAAGCTGAATCCCTACGATGTAACGGGGAACCTGATCCTGCGACCAGACCCGCTAAAGTCCTCAGCTAGTCTGAACGAAGACCAATAGTTGCGAGGGAGGAATCCCTATAAGATCTAGGGACTGGAGAAAAGGTGGACACCTCCTAACAGAAATGGTAGCAGGGAAAATTAAACAGAAAACAAAATACTTAGAGATCCTAAGATCAAGCAAAACTGACTGAGTAAGGCACCTAAGCACCCGGCTAGCTTAAGAGTAGATAATACAATGAAGTCCAGCAAGGCCAGAAGGGCGGAGCCAGACTAAATAGGGAAAAAAGATCATGTGACCAGCAAACTGAAAAAACCTAACAAGAGGGTTCTAACAGTACCCTCCCTTCAAAGAGGATCCTCCAGATCCCCTAGGACTTAGGCTTCTCCGGAAACCTCTTGTGAAACGCTCTGACAAGTCTAGACGCAGAAACATCATCCGCCCTCACCCATGAGTTATCCTCGGGTCCATAACCCTTCCAAGCGACGAGGTACTGCAAACTCACTCTATACCGTCTAGAATTTAGGATGCGGGAAATCTCATATTGCCCGTCCTCCACCACCAGGGGAACAGTGGTTGAGACGTCTCCATCTGAGACCTCAGCTTTTTTCAAGAGAGAAACATGAAACACCGGATTAATCTTCCAGGAGGTAGGAAGCTCCAACTTAACAGCAGATTGGTTAATAACCTGAAGCACCTTAAAGGGCCCTACAAACTTGGGACCCAATTTCTTAGACGGAATCCTCAAGCGCAGATTCTTAGAGGACAACCAAACCATGTCACCAATAGCAAACAAAACCTCTTGTCGTTTTCTATCAAAATACACTTTGGATCTTTTGTTAGCCTCCTGAAGATTACCACGCACATCCGTCCAAACTCTCTCCAAATCACCAGAAAAATTCTCCTCTTCAGGTACAGCCGATCCCAACTTGGAAAATGACCCAAACGACGGATGTCTCCCAGTACAACAAAAAAAAGGCGAACAACCAGCAGAAGCGGATGTATGGTTGTTAAGAGCAAACTCAGCAAGTGGCAGAAACTCAGACCACCCCTCTTGATTATCAGTCACAAAACAACGCAAGAACTGCTCAACATCCTGGTTTTTCCTTTCTGTCTGGCCATTAGACTCAGGATGATATCCGGATGAAAACGACAAATGAACTCCCAACCTGTCACAAAAGGCGCACCAAAAACGAGCCACGAACTGAGGACCCCTATCAGAAACAATGTCAGTAGGAACGCCATGTAGTCTGACAATCTCCTTGACAAAAACCTTAGCGAGAGTCTTAGCGCAGGGCAGTTTGATGAAAGGAACCAAGTGACACATCTTGCTAAAACGGTCCACGACCACCCAGATGACAGTGAAACCCTCAGAGGAGGGAAGGTCAGTAATAAAGTCCATAGCCAAAAACAGTGCCCACCTAGCCTGACGGGCATTCAAGCGTTTGGCAGCATCAAGGTAGACCAAATTTTTATGATCGGTGAAGACTTGAACGGGAAATTCCGCTCCCTCCAAAAAATGACGCCAGTGTTCAAATGCGAGTTTAATTGCCAACAATTCCCTATTACCGATATCATAATTTAGTTCAGATTCAGAAAATTTCTTTGAAAAAAAAGCACAGGGATGTACTTCCATCCGTCTTTTACTGAGACAACACCGCGCCGACCCCCACAGAAGAAGCGTCAACCTCAACCAAAAATGGTTTAGTCACATCAGGCTGCGTAAGGATGGGAGCAGAGCTGAACCTCTCCTTTAGCAACACAAAAGCCTCAATGTCCTCAGTAGTCCACTGAACCGCATCAGCACCTTTCCTGGTGAGATCGGTCAGAGGTTTGGCAATCACAGAAAATTTTTTAATGAATTTTCTATAATAATTTGCGAACCCCAAAAACCTCTGTATTGATTTCACACCAATAGGTCTAGGCCAATCCTGCACAGCTTGCACTTTCACCGGGTCCATCTCAAAACCCTCACTGGAGACAATGTAACCCAAAAAACTAAGTCTCTGTACAGCGAACTCACATTTTTCTAGCTTGGCAAAAAGTGAATTATCACTCAGTAACTGTAATACTTCATGCACACTCCTCCAATGAGACTCCAAATCCGGTGAATAAATCAAAATGTCATCCAAATACACAACCACACTTCTGCCGATCAAAGGTCTAAGGATGTCATTAATAAGATTCTGAAAAAATGCCGGAGCACTGGAAAGCCCAAAAGGCATGACCAGATTCTCAAAATGACCCAGGGGGTTAAATGCAGTCTTCCATTCATCCCCCTCCTTCATGCGCAACAAATTGTATGCCCCTCGAAGATCAATTTTCGAGAACCACTTGGCCCCCACTAACTGGTTAAACAAATCAGGAATCAATGGCAGTTGGTAAGGATTGCATACAGTAATCTTATTAATCTCACGAAAGTTTAGACAAGGCCGTAAACCGCCGTCCTTTTTTTTAACAAAAAAAAATCCAACCGCCACAGGAGACTTGGAAGGCCTAATGTGACCGGCGGCCAAGCTTGTCTGTATGTGTTCCTCCAAAGCCTTTCTCTCAGGAATAGTCAAATTAAATAAACGACTTTTAGGAAGAGTCGCTCCAGGGACAAATTCAATTGCACAATCATAATCTCTATGAGGAGGCAATACCTGCGATTCCTTATCAGAAAAAACTTTCCAAAAATCCTGAATAGGTACAGGTAATTCCCCTTTAACTACAGCAGCAATACGCCCATTACAACACTTGTCATAACAATTAGGACTCCAGGACTTAATTTCATTGGTAGACCAATCCAGTACCGGATTGTGCAATTTTAACCAAGTTAACCCCAAAATCACCGATGAGGGCAAATTATTCAAAACTACTAAATCCAAGTTTTCTTGATGAACACCATTAAAAGTAAGAGGAAATTCACAGATATGGTGAGTAACATTTTTCAAGGGAGAACCATCCACACAAACCACATTAATAGGAGAAGACAGAAGTTTGGGTTTTAATTTTAGTTTTTCCAAAAATTTCCCATCAATCACATTTAGAGTTGAACCACAATCCACAAATACCCGAAACTCCATTAATTCCTCCTCAACAGCAGTGGTAGCAGAAAGAAAGACACCTTTGTTGTTTAAACAAGCTATACGGGTGAAACTGACCTCATTTTTTTTTTCTCTTTATTCATACGAAGCGCACAGTTCTTAATAAAATGCTTAGATTTGGCACAATAGAAACACAAACCTTCAACAAATCTGCGTTCTTTTTCCCGAGAGTGAGGTGCCATTGCTCCAATTTCCATCGGCTCTCCAATGTCAGTACAGTCCTTCTCCAGACTTGGAGCTGACAAGGCAGATTTACTCTCATTAACCCTTGCACGCAGTCTCCTATCCACCCGTATGGCTAATTGCATAGCCTCTTGCAAGTTACCAGGTATAGGATAAGCAATCAGCAAATCTTTAACCCTTTCACTTAACCCTGCAAGAAATAAACTTTTCAAAGCTGAATCGTTCCATCCCACCTGAGTGGACCAGTACAATATTTTTCCACATTACCTGATCCCTGTCTCAAACGTCTCAATTCTGTTTCAGCTGATGAAACACGATCAGGATCGTCATACAATAACCCCAAAGCAGAAAAAAAACTATCCACTGATCTAAAGCATGGATCACTTGGCTGCAGAGAAAAGGCTCATTCCTGAGGTTCTTTGCGCAAAAGTGACATTATGAACCCTATGCGCTGTGATTCATCACCAGAGGATCTGGGTCTCAAACGGAAATACAACAAGCATTTTTAAAAGAAAAAAAATCTTGTTGTTCACCAAAAAATAAATCAGGCAAACGTACCTTTGGCTCCACGAAATGTGCTCCAGAACAATTACTCACGTGTTGCTGGATTTCAGCCACCTCCAGAGAAAGTCCCTGCAGGCGTTGAGCCAAATCCTGAACCGACACCATGATGGAAACAGAAAATCTTTCCTTAGAGATATTTTTTTTTTTTTATTTGGCTGGACTTACTGTTATGATCTGCTACAAGCACTAAGGAAAGATGGGAATTCTGTCCCTACAATAGAACTAAGCTGAATCCCTACGATGTAACGGGGAACCTGATCCTGCGACCAGACCCGCTAAAGTCCTCAGCTAGTCTGAACGAAGACCTATAGTTGCGAGGGAGGAATCCCTATAAGATCTAGGGACTGGGAGAAAAGGTGGACACCTCCTAACAGAAATGGTAGCAGGGAAAATTAAACAGAAAACAAAATACTTAGAGATCCTAAGATCAAGCAAAACTGACTGAGTAAGGCACCTAAGCACCAATACAATGAAGTCCAGCAAGGCCAGAAGGGTGGAGCCAGACTAAATAGGGAAAAAAGGTCATGTGACCAGCAAACTGAAAAAAACCTAACAAGAGGGTTCTAACAATTTCAGTGTTAAGGCTGAAGACCCGACAGTGATGAATTGCTTTATTGAGGCTCAAGGCCTGCAGTGGAGAATTGCAGTGTTGGGCCTGAAGAACCTGCATTGTAGAATTGCAGTATTGAGGTTGAAGACCCTGCAGTGGAGAATTGCAGTTTTTGGGGCTGAAGACCCCGCAGTGGAGAATTGCAGTGTTGAGGCTCAAGAACCTGCAGTGTAGAATTTCAGTGTTAAGGCTGAAGACCCGACAGTGGAGAATTGCAATTTTGAGGTTCAAGAACCTGTAATGTAGAATTTCAGTGTTGAGACTGAAGACCCTACAGTGAAGAATTGCTTTATTGAGGCTCAAGAGCCTGCAGTGGAGAATTGCATTGTTGAGCCTAAATAACCTGCATTGAAGAATTGCGGTGTTGAGGCTCAAGAACCTGCAGTGTAGAATTTCAGTGTTGAGGCTGAAGAACCTGCAGTTGAAAATTTCAGTGTTGAGGCTGAAGACCAGGCAGTGGAGAATTGAATTGTTGAGGCTCAAGAACCTGCTGTGAAGAATTTTTGTGTTGAAGCTGAAGACCCAGCAGTGGAGAATTGCATTGTTGAGGCTCAAGAACCTGCAGTGTAGTATTTCAGTGTTGAGGCTGAAGACCCGGCAGTGGAGAATTGTAGTGTTGAGGCTCAAGAACCTGCAGTGTAGAATGTCAGTGTTGAGACTGAAGACCTGGCACTGGAGAATTGCATTGTTGAGGCTCAAGAACCTGCAGAGGAGAATTTCAGTGTTGAGACTGAAGACCCGGCAGTGGAGAATTGCATTTTTGAGGCACAAGAACCTACAGTGGAGAATTGCATTGTTGAGCCTGAAGAAACTGCATTGGAGAATTGTGGTGTTGAGGCTCAAGAACCTGCAGTGTAGAATTTCAGTGTTGAGGCTGAAGAACCTGCAGTTGAGAATTTCAGTGTTGAGGCTGAAGACCAGGCAGTGGAGAATTGCATTGTTGAGACTCAAGAACCTGCAGTATAGAATTTCAGTGCTGAGGCTGAAGACCCAGCAGTGGAGAATTGCAGTGTTGAGGCTCAAGAACCTGCAGTTGAGAATTTCAGTGTTGAAGCTGAAGACCCGGCAGTGGAGAATTGCATTGTTGAGGCTCAAGAACCTTCAGTGGAGAATTGCAGTGTTGAGCCTAAAGCACCTGCATTGGAGAATTGCAGTGTTGAGGCTAAAGACCCGGCAGTAGAGAATTGCAGTGTTGAGGCTCAAGAACCTGCAGTATAGAATTTCAGTGTTGAGGCTGAAGAACCGGCAGTGGAGAATTGCAGTGATGAGGCTCAAGAACCTGCAGTATAGAATTTCAGTGTTGAGGCTGAAGACCTGGCAGTGGAGAATTGCATTGTTGAGGCTCAAGAACCTGCAGTGGAGAATTTCAGTGTTGAGGCTGAAGACCTGGCAGTGGAGAATTGCATTGCTGAGGCTCAAGAACCTGCAGTGGAGAATTTCAGTGTTGAGACTGAAGACCCGGCAGTGGAGAATTGCATTGTTGAACCTGAAGAAACTGCATTGGAGAATTGCAGTGTTGAAGCTGAAGACCCGGTAGTGAAGAATTGCAGTGTTGAGACTCAAGAACCTGCAGTATAGAATTTCAGTGCTGAGGCTGAAGACCCAGCAGTGGAGAATTGCAGTGTTGAGGCTCAAGAACCTGCAGTGAAGAATTTTAGTGTTGAAGCTGAAGACCCGGCAGTGGAGAATTGCATTGTTGAGGCTCAAGAACCTGCAGTGAATTGCAGTGTTAAGCCTAAAGCACCTGCATTGGAGAATTGCAGTGTTGAGGCTAAAGACCCGGCAGTGGAGAATTGCAGTGTTGAGGCTCATGAACCTGCAGTATAGAATTTCAGTGTTGAGGCTGAAGAACCGGCAGTGGAGAATTGCATTGTTGAGGCTCAAGAACCTTCAGTGGAGAATTGCAGTGTTGAGCCTAAAGCACCTGCATTGGAGAATTGCAGTGTTGAGGCTAAAGACCCGGCAGTAGAGAATTGCAGTGTTGAGGCTCAAGAACCTGCAGTATAGAATTTCAGTGTTGAGGCTGAAGAACCGGCAGTGGAGAATTGCAGTGTTGAGGCTCAAGAACCTGCAGTATAGAATTTCAGTGTTGAGGCTGAAGACCTGGCAGTGGAGAATTGCATTGTTGAGGCTCAAGAACCTGCAGTGGAGAATTTCAATGTTGAGGCTGAAGACCTGGCAGTGGAGAATTGCATTGTTGAGGCTCAAGAACCTGCAGTGGAGAATTTCAGTGTTGAGACTGAAGACCCGGCAGTGGAGAATTGCATTTTTGAGGCACAAGAACCTGCAGTGGAGAATTGCATTGTTGAACCTGAAGAAACTGCATTGGAGAATTGCAGTGTTGAAGCTGAAGACCCGGCAGTGAAGAATTGCAGTGTTGAGACTCAAGAACCTGCAGTATAGAATTTCAGTGCTGAGGCTGAAGACCCAGCAGTGGAGAATTGCAGTGTTGAGGCTCAAGAACCTGCAGTGAAGAATTTTAGTGTTGAAGCTGAAGACCCGGCAGTGGAGAATTGCATTGTTGAGGCTCAAGAACCTGCAGTGAATTGCAGTGTTGAGCCTAAAGCACCTGCATTGGAGAATTGCAGTGTTGAGGCTAAAGACCCGGCAGTGGAAAATTGCAGTGTTGAGGCTCATGAACCTGCAGTATAGAATTTCAGTGTTGAGGCTGAAGAACCGGCAGTGGAGAATTGCAGTGTTGAGGCTCAAGAACCTGCAGTATAGAATTTCAGTGTTGAGGCTGAAGACCGGCAGTGGAGAATTGCATTTTTGAAGCTGACTAACCCCTACAGTTCCCACTATTAGGAAGTGGGTCTCCCATACTGTTTGCCTATGTAGTGAATGCAAGGCCTGCCCCAAATTTGGACATGTAAGGACTGGAGGAAGACCAGGCTGTGGGTACCTGCATCATGCCGGGTCTGGAACTGTCGAGACTGCATCGTCCAATGTTTCTGGGGGAAAAGAATGGGGAACCAGACAGGTCCCATGACTCGGGAAGAAGTGGCGTGGCTAAGCAGGGCAGTGAGCAGGAAGTGAGCGCGGAAAAGAGGACTCAGTTTACCGTCGGCAGTGAGAGCAGAAAGAGGTGTGCGGCGCACTCCACAGCAACAGAGGCAGCTCGAAGACGTGCCCCGGAATACCTTAGGTGAATGTTACTGTGAGCCAGTGAGTGATCAGAGTGCCGCGCACCCGGCCAAGCAGAGTGTAGTGCTCGCGTGGAAGAGCGGTTGCCAGTGGCAGGACCCAGAGGTGCGTCCCCCATTGCTGATCAACATGCAGCAGCACACGTGTGAGACAGAGACTCCAGCAGCGCTCCCCACTTTGGCTGCACAGATTTATAGACAAGGGGCTCAGCGGGCAAAACTAGTGACCGCCCGTTGCTGACAGAAGCTGGACCGTGATTTCTGGGAAATTAATTAATCCGACGACACCACGCCGGCCATTGCCGGTGCTCCAGCTGCCATCAGACTGTATGTGGATGAGGCCCAGAGAAGACGATGATAAATGTTATTTCAATACCAGACTGTTGCGTTAACCCTTTTACTTCCCTTGTTTATTGTTTATTAGCTCCCTGCGAGGAGACCATTTCCATCTTTCTTGTAAAAAATTAAATAGCATTGTTATAAAGCTTTGTTCTGCAATCCCAGCGTTACTGCATTCCCGCACCTGCTTACAGACGCACCCCAATAACCCTTTGAACAGACGCACATGAGGGCCTCCTGAAAGCAATGTTCTCATTATTATGAAATTGGTACTCCCATAATGTTTGCCTATGCAGTGAATGCAAGGCTTGCCCCATATTTGGACGTCCCCCATGGGCCTCATAAAAATTTGTTCCCATTCCAAAGGAGCTGGTCTCCTATACTTGTAATGCCCATGCAGTAAGTGTATGTGCTGACAAACATTTCACCCAGGGGGTATTCATCAACATACTATAAAATTTTGGTTACGGGCATCATAACCACCCTTTAATAAAATTATGTGGGTGTTGCATCACGGACCACAGTCACCCTGGTAATCTAGTGGTGGTGTAGGAAGAGACGTGGAGGAGGGCCTCATAAAATCTGTTCCCATCCCAAAGGAGCGGGTCTCCTATACTTGTAATGCCCATGCAGTAAGTGTATGGGCCGACAAACATTTCCGCCTGGGGGATTAACATCAACACACTATAAAAATTTTGGTTACAGGCATCATAACCACACTTTAATAAAATTATGTAGGTGTTGTATCACAGACAACAGTCACCCTGGTGATCTAGTGGTGGTGGATGAAGAGACATGGAGGAGGGCCTCATAAAAATCTGTTCCCATTCCAAAGGAGAAGGTCTCCTATGCTTGTAATGCCCATGCACTAAGTGCATGGGATGACAAACATTCCCCCTGGGGTGAATACATCAACATACTGTATAAAAATTTTGGTTACGGGCATCATAAACACCCTTTAATAAAATTATGTAGGTGTTGCATCACGGACCACGGTCACCCTGGTGATAAAGTGGTAATGGATGATGATCAGAAGGAGAAGGAAGAAGACAACAGCAAATAGCCAAAATCAGCGTATACCTAGGTGTTGGTGTGAAGATGTGCATGAGAATAGATCTCCCAAAAAAACGACACTGGATTTAAGTTTATGTTACGCTGCTATTATTCGGTGGTGTAGAGAAGTCTGGCCCAATCCAGCCCTTGTTCATTTTTATAAGAGTCAGCCTGTCAGCATTTTCAGTAGACAGGTGGATGTGCTTATCAGTTATAATTCCACCAGCGGCACTAAAAACACGCTCTGACAAAATGCAAGTGGCAGGGCCAGGACCTCCAAGAAGTAGAGAGCCAGTTCATGCCACATATCCAGCTTTGAGACCCAATAATTATAAGGCACAGAGGAATCATGGAGGATGTTGGTACGGTCAGCAAGGTACTCCCTCAGCATCTTCCCAAACTTTGCACTCCTTGTGAGAGTACCCCGCGCCTCAGGGCTTGTGCGATGGGAGGGTCTGACAGAACTTTGACAGTGTTCCCCTGCCTCTGCTGGATTGGAGTTGTGTCTCTCTTGCCTGTACTCCTTGGTTGTCCACTGATCTGTGACCTCTGCCGCCAGCGTTTTCAGATGGGAATTTTTTTAATAATTCCGCAACAAGGGCCTTCTGGTACTGCCCCATTTTAGTAGACCTGTCCACCTCAGGAATAAGTGATAGAAAGTTCTCCTTGTAGCATGGGTCTAGAAGTGTCACCAACCAATAATGACTGTCATCTCAAATTTTGAGAACGTGAGGGTCACGGTCAAGGCATCGTAACATAAACTCATAAACTGTGAGACTGCTCACAGGCTAGACTTCCGTGTGCTCACCAAGAGTATGGCTGAACAGGCTCTCCGCCTCCTCATCATCCCTGTCCTCAGGCCATCCATGCTGAACTGACGGTATGACAGATGTGCAGGTAGTACCATCTATAGTGTATGAAACTAGCTCTTGTTCTTCCTCTTCCTCTTCCTCATTGTCACCCAATCCACATTGGGATGAGATGAGGCTGGGCTATGTGTAATCACCCTGTATGGTTCCTTGCTCCATCTCATCATGCTCCGCCTGCAATGCATCCGCTTTGATTGTGAGCATAGAGCATTTCAGAAGACAGAGAAGTGGAATAGTGATGCTAATTATGGTGTCAAAGTTTTAGAGGATGGTACATATGTCTGACATTCATGTCCACTCCTGAGGTTTTATGTGTTGAGTCTGAACTGAATACCTACAGCCTTGCTGATGCTGGTAGTCAACAACTGCCCTCTTCTACATACAAATCCTTCCCAACATCTGCAGTGTAGAGTTCCAATGCGTGGGGAAATCACACACCAGTCAGTGAGCGGGAAGCTGCAAACGCTGCTGAAGCACGGCAAGGGCGGAGGAAGCTGTAGCTGACTTTCTAAAATGGCCACACAGGCGGCGTACTTTCACAAGCAGATCTGGCAGCTCTGGGTATGTTTTGAGAAACTGCTGAACCACGAGGTTAAGCACATGGGCCAGGCATGGTGCATGTGTGAGTTCGTCTTGCCTCAGGACCGCCACCAGGTTCTGACCATTGTCACACACGACCATGCCTGGCTGTAGGTTTAGCGGTGTCAGTCATATATCTGTCTGCTCTTTCAGAGCTGTCCACAACTTTTCAGCATTGTGCAGTTTGTCACCTAAGCATATTAACTTCAGCACAGCCTGTTGCCACTTGGCTGAGGCAGTGCTGCAGTGCTTCCAGCTTGTGACTGATGTGGTAATTTCAGAGATGGAGGCTGAAAAGGAGGAGGAGGAGGTGCAGAAGCTGTAGAATGTGGGGGCAACCCTGTTTGACCTAGGGCCCACAATCCTCGGCGTCAGGAGGATATGTTCCATCCCAAGTAGCACAGGGCGCAAATGCGGTCTTAGCCCACGCGGTATCCTGTGTACCTTATTATATTCACACAGAGTCATAGCGTGCAATTCATAGATATAAGTCTCCTTTTTTCATTTTCGCACTAATTTTTAAGCATGTCGGCAGTAGGCTAATTTAAAAAAGACATATCAAACTGGGCTCCAGACAAAATCCTCTTTGCATCATCATCTGTATATGAAAAAATCATGGCAGCATCCAGTACACCCACATCTGGTATATAATTTGGGATGTCCTTTAGATATCTGATTGATGTTTTTTGATTTTTTTCTTATATGTATGTATATTTACTATTGATAGGCGTTACCTGAGTGGTGATTGGCTCCTCCACACCATATAAGGTTGCCATTTGCACTGTTTATTGTCCTTGAAAAAGGCGCACATAATGGCCGAAACGTTGTATTTGATAATGGCAGAATGGATCTTAGTAGACGTGCACCGGTGGTGGAGATGATGGAACTGATTAATCCAGAGGTGGACATCTTGCTCACGGATTCACAAACGTCCTCCTTTATCGGCTCACAACCTATGATTACAGCAAGGAGAGCACCCAATTTCCGGGACATTCTGACTAATAGTCATTTTGTCCGTCCAACCATTAGATTAAATAGAGGCATACGTCTCCATGGGTCCTTCCCATGTGGGGAGTGTAACGTTTGCTCCTTCATGCCTAGCACCAAAAATGTCTTTGTCAACCCTCTGGATAACAAATTACATTCTTTAAAATCATATATTAATTGCAAAACCAAAAATGTTGTTTATGCAATTATTTGCCATGCCACAAAATCTATGTTGGCCAAACGTCTCAAGAATTGAGAAAAAGAGCTCAGAAGCACCTGTCAACCATACATTTAGCAGCATCAGATGAGAAAAAGGGTTGTATGCTCACCCCGTTGGCATCCCATTTCTTAAGCCAACATGGTTTAACCCCTTCACCCCCATGGGCGGTTTGCACGTTAATGACCAGGCCAATTTTTACAATTCTGACCACTGTCTCTTTATGAGGTTATAACTCTGGAACGCTTCAACGGATCTTCGCAATTCTGAGACTGTTTTCTCGTGACATATTGTACTTCACGTTAGAAGTAAAATTTCTTCGATATAACTTGCGTTTATTTTTGAAAAAAACGCAAATATGGCGAAAATTTTTAAAATTTTGCAATTTTCAAACTTTGAATTTTTATTCCCTTAAAACAGAGAAATATGTCGCACAAAATAGTTAATAAATAACATTTCCCACATGTCTACTTTACATCAGCACAATTTTGGAACCAAAATTTTTTTTTGTTAGGAAGTTATAAGGGTTAAAAGTTGACCAGCGATTTCTCATTTTTACAACAAAATTTACAAAGCCATTTTTTTTAGGGACCACCTCTCATTTGAAGTCACTTTGAGGGGTCTATATGGCAGAAAATACCCAAAAGTGACACCATTCTAAAAACTGCACCCCTCAAGGTACTCAAAACCACATTCAAGAAGATTATTAACCCTTCAGGTGCTTCACAGGAACTAAAGCAACGTGGAAGGAAAAAATGAATATTTAACTTTTTAGCCACAAAAATGATCTTTTACAAACTTTTTTTTTATTTTCACAAGGGTAAAAGGAGAAAATGGGCAGATAAGGTTGTTATGCAATTTCTCATGAGTACGCCAATACCCAATATGTGGGGGAAAACCACTGTTTGGGCACACGGCAGAGCTCGTAAGGGAAGGAGCGCCGTTTGACTTTTTCAAACTAAAATTGGCTGGAATTGAGATTGGACGCCATGTCGTGTTTGGAGAGCCCCTGATGCGCCTAAACAGTGGAAACCCCCACAAGTGACACCATTTTGGAAACTAGACCCCCTAAGGTACTTATCTAGATCTGTTGTGAGCACTTTGAACTCCCAAGTGTTTCACAAAAGCTTATAATGCCTGGGTGTGAAAAAAAAAAAAAACAATTTTCCACAAAAATGATTTTTTAGTCCCAAATTTTTGAATTTTCCCAAGGAAATTGGACCCAAAAAGTTGTTGTCCAATTTGTCCTGAGTACGCTGATACCCCATATGTGGGAGGGGGGAACTGTTTGGGTGCACGGCAGGGCTTGGAAAGGAAGTAGTAACGTTTTGGAATGCAGACGTTGATGGGGGTCATGTTCCGTTTGCAGTGCCCCAGATGAGCCTAAACAGTGGAAACCCCCACAAGTGACCCTATTTTGGAAACTATACCCCCTAAGGAACTTATCTAGATCTTTGGTGAGCACTTTGAACCCCCAAGTGCTTCACACAAGTTTATAATGCCCGGGCATGAAAATAAAAAATCCTATTTTTTTCCCACAAAAATTATATTTTAGTCACTAATTTTTTATTTTCTCAAGGGTAACAGGAGAAATTGGACCACATAAGTTGTTGTCCAATTTGTCCTGAGTACGCTGATACCCCATATGTGGGTGGGAACCACTGTTTGGGCGCACGGCAGAGCTCGGAATGGAAGGAGCACCATTTGACTTTTTCCAACCAAAATTGGCTGGAATTGAGATTGGATGCCATGTTGCATTTGGAGAGCCCCTGATGTGCCTAAACAGTGGAAACCCCCCACAAATGACCCCATTTTGGAAACTAGACCCCCTAAGGAACTTTTCTAGATCTTTGGTGAGCAATTTGAACCCCCAAGTGCTTCACACAAGTTTATAACGTAGAGCCGTAAAATTTAAAAATCATATTTTTTCCACAAAAATGATCTTTTCACCCCAATTTTTATTTTTCCAAGGGTAACAAGACTCCAAAAGTTATTGTGCAATTTGTCCTGAGTGCGCTGATACCCCATATGTGGGGGTAAACCACTGTTTGGGTGCATGGCAGAGTTTGGAAGGGAATGAGCGCCGTCTGACTTTTTCAACGCAGAATTGGCTGGACGCCATGTCGTGTTTGGAGAGCTCCTGATCTGCCTAAACAGTGGAAACCCCCATAAATGACGCCATTTTGGAAACTAGACCCCTCAAGGAACTTATCTAGATGTGTGGTGAGAACTTTTAACCCCCAGGTGTTTCACTAAAGTTTATAACGTACAGCCGTAAAATAAAAAATCTTTTTTTTTTTTTACAAAAATGATTTTTTCGTCCCCAATATTTTATTTTCACAAGGGTAACAGAAGAAATTGGAACCCAAAAGTTGTTGTCCAATTTGTCCTGAGTACGCTGATACCCAATATGTGGGAGAAAACTACTGTATGGGCGCACGTCAGGGCTCGGAAGGGAAGTAGTGACGTTTTGGATTGCAGACTTTGATGGAATGGTCTGGGGGCGTCATGTCACATTTGGAGAGCCCCTGATGCACCTATACAGTGGAAACCCCCACAAGTGACCCCATTTTGGCAAATAGACCCCACAAGGAACTTATCTAGATGTGTGGTGAGCACTTTGAACCCCGAAGTGCTTCACAGAAGTTTATAACGTACAGCCGTAAAAATAAAAAATCTTTTTTTTTTTACAAAAATGATTTTTTCGCCCCCAATATTTTATTTTCACAAGGGTAACAGAAGAAATTGGAACCCAAAAGTTGTTGTCCAATTTGTCCTGAGTACGCTGATACCCAATATGTGGGAGAAAACTACTGTATGGGCGCACGTCAGGGCTCGGAAGGGAAGTAGTGACGTTTTGGATTGCAGACTTTGATGGAATTGTCTGGGGGCGTCATGTCGCATTTGGAGAGCCCCTGATGCGCCTAAACAGTGGAAACCCCCCACAAGTGACCCCATTTTGGAAAATAGACCCCACAAGGAACTTGTCTAGATGTGTGGTGAGCACTTTGAACCCCGAAGTGCTTCACAGAAGTTTATAACGCACAGCCGTAAAAATAAAAAATCCTTTTTTTTTTTGCAAAAATGATTTTTTTGCCCCAATATTTTATTTTTACAAGGGTAACAGGAGAAATTGGACCCCAAAAGTTGTTGTCCAATTTGTCCTGAGTACGCTGATATCCAATATGTGGGAGAAAACTACTGTATGGGTACACGTCGGGGCTCGGAAGGGAAGTAGTGACGTTTTGGATTGCAGACTTTGATGGAATGGTCTGGGGGCGTCATGTCGCATTTGGAGAGCCCCTGATGCGCCTAAACAGTGGAAATCCCCAACAAGTGACCCCATTTTGGAAAATAGACCCCACAAGGAACTTATCTAGATGTGTGGTGAGCGCTATGAAGCCCCAAGTGCTTCACAGAAGTTTATAATGTACAGCCGTAAAAACAAAAAAATATTTTTTTTTGTACAAAAATGATATTTTCGCCCCCAGTTTTTTATTTTCCCAAGGGTAGCAGAAGAAATAGGACAAATTGCACAATAACTCTTGGGGTCCAGAGTACGCTGATACCCCATATGTGGGGATAAACTACTGTTTGGACGCATGGCAGAGCTGAGAAGTGAAGGAGCACCGTTTGACTTTTTCAACGCAGAATTGGCTGGAATTGAGATCAGACACCATGTCACATTTGGAGAGCCCCTGATGTGCCTAAACAGCGGAAACCCCCAATTCTAACTCCAACCCTAACCCCAACACACCCCTAACCCTAGTCCCAACCCTAACCACAAACCTAACCCTAACACACCCCTAATCCCAACCCTAACCCTAATCCTAACTTTAGCGCCAACCCTAACCCTAACTTTAGCCGCAACCCTAACCCTAACCCTAATGGGAAAATGGAAATAAATACTTTTTTTAAATTTTATTATTTTTCCCTTACTAAGGGAAGATAAAGGGGGTTTGATTTACTATTTATAGCGGGTTTTTATGATTGGCAGCTGTCACGCTAAAAGACGCTTTTTATTGCAAAAATAGTTTTTGCATCATCACATTTTGAGAGCTATAATTTTTGCATATTTTGGCCCACAGAGTCATGTGAGGTCTTATTTTTTGCGGGACGAGTTGACGTTTTTATTGGTACCATACTTGAGCACGTGACGTTTTTTGATCGCTTTTTATTTCGATTTTTGGGAGGTTAGAATGAACAAAAATCAGCAATTCATGAATTTCTTTTGGGGGAGGCGTTTATACCATTCCGCGTGTGGTAAAATTGATAAAGCAGTTTTATTCTTCGGGTCAGTACGATTATGGCGATACCTCATTTATATCATTTTTTCATGTTTTGGCGCTTTTATAGAATAAAAACAATTTTATATAAAAAATAATTATTTTTGCATCGCTTTATTCTGCGAGCTATAACTTTTTTATTTTTTGCTGATGATGCTTTATGATGGCTCGTTTTTTGCGGGACAAGATGACGTTTTCAGCGGTACCATGTTTTTTTATATCGGTCTTTTTGATCGCGCATTATTCCACTTTTTGTTCGGCGGTATGATGATAAAGCATTGATTTTTTGCTTCGTTTTTTTTTTATTTTTTTTAAGGGGTTCACTAAAGGGGTTAACTAGTGGGACAATTTTATAGGGGGGTCGTTACGGACGCGGCGATACCAAATATGTGTACTTTTATTGTTTGTTTTTTTTTATTCACAGGAAGAAGTGAATTTATTGGGGATATATTTTTTTTTTTTTTATCTATTTTGGATTTTTTTTTTACACATGTTTATTTTTGCTTTTTTAACTTTTTTACTTTGTCCCAGGGTGGGACATCACAGTATTTTATCAGATCGCTGGTGTGACAGTGTGCACAGCACTCTGTCACACCAGCGATCGCACAGGCATAGATGCAGGCTTCTCAGTGCCTGCTCTCGGCAGGCACTGAGGTAGCCGCCTCCCTCCAGGACCCCGGCGCCATCTTGGATCCGGGTCCTGGGAGGGAGGAAGCCCTCAGAACAGCGCGATCACATCGCGCTGCTCTGAGGGTCTCAGGGGGGCGCGCAGGGAGCCCCCACCCTGCGCGATCCTCCCCTGTGCCCCCAGTACACCGCGATCATGTTTGATCGCGGTGTGCAAGGGGTTAATGTTCCGGGAGCGGTCCGTGACCGCTCCTGACACACAGTCATGGGTGTCAGCTGTGATAATCAGCTGACACCGGCGGCGATTAGCTGCGCTCCCCTCAGGAGCGCAGCTGATCGCCTATGACGTACTATCCCGTCCCCGGTCATACGGGCCCAGGTACCATGGACGGGATAGTACGTCCGATGGCAGTAAGGGGTTAAAACACTCGTTTTTTTGGTTTGCAGAAAATCACTGGAATTGGAAGGGGTGAGAATCTTCGACAACGACTGCTTCAAGCAGAATCACGCTGGATTTATAACTTACGAAGTATCTCCCCGTTGGGCCTCAACGAAGATCTACTCTTTACTGGCTTTCTTGGATGATATCCTGCTGAGTGTTGGACTATGTTTTTGATCATGTGATGTGGTTGCCCCTGGGTCGTCTCTCTTGATATTATCCCAACCCTCCTCCTTTCCCCCCCCCATTTTTCCTTTCCTTATCGGCATATAATTTTATTTTGTCCAGATTTGGTTAGACTTGAGGATATGGACCTTTGAACTCAATGTATTACATACTTTATCGATCATTACATCGAGCGATTTTATTTTCAGACATCATTACATTGATTGCTCATTTTGCCTACTATTCTATATAAAACATTAATTTGCTGATTCATATATCCAGTTCTTTCATTTTGTGTGTAATTACACATTGCGTCCACTGACTTCAATACACTGGTGGATGTATAGTTCTACCGGTTTTTTAAATTATACTAGTTGCCGTTTATTATGTTTTCCATCTTGATTTGCCGATATATACTCCAGTCGCCTTGCTTTGTATATATTGTGTCCGCTGTGCAATCATTTATTTCTGATGCTTATGTGTGTCTGTGGATACACATTCCTATTGGTTATTAAACGATATCGGTTATCATTATTTTAGTCCTGTCATTGCTATTAGACATTTGCATATTTCTATACATTGTCTATTGACATTTCTGCTGTTTTTTGCGCAGGCGCATGTATTGTCATTGGGGGCGTGGCTTCACACAGGCGTCATGTGACCTCTGACGTCATCTTTGACCTTTCTGAACTGGCTATGACTTCCGGGTCCTCACAGCAGGACATTTCCTGTCATGGGACTCATTGTGCGTCCATTAACAAACTATTTAAAGACCGCAGTTAGTACACTGCTCACTCTTCCCCTGACGAAGCTGCGGGTGCAGCGATACGCGTGGGGCTTTTTCACCCCTGGTCCCGGGACCCTTCCCCTTGCGTGATCTCTTCACCATTCCTGGTGCTTCTTGGAGCTATTGGTAACGTTACCTTTTCTTGATGCTGCTTGGCCTCTATTGAGGCAGTTCACACTATATGGGCAATTTTGGGTGTTATTAAACACCTTGCCCATACTGTGTCTTTTCTCATTTGTCATCATATTTGTGATGTTCTGCTTTATCTTTTCACTCCAGCTTACACAGCGCTGTGCATATATTATCTCATTTGGATGACATCATTTCATCCATACGGCCGTTTAGGTTTATTATATACCATGCTGTCTATGTTATTATAATTGCATTGTTTGCTGTGTTGCGATTGCTTTCGGCTCCAGTTTATTACACTGATATTTGTATTGTGATTATTGTTGCGCACCATATATTCCATCTGCATTAGGGGGATACTTTAGATTGGTCCCACACATTTATGGACTCAGGGGTGCTTTTGTCTGTATTTTAATTGTGTTTTATAATTGTTTGTACTCTGGTCTTTTGTCTCAATAAAATTGATATTTTTGTACATTCTTCATTATTTCATTATTGGGGTGTGCACAATTTTTTGCACTATTCCTTTTTTCTTTCTTTTTCTGGTTCAGCATTTTGTAGTGCATTGCAGCACCCCCTTGTATTATATCAGTCATATTGATACGTATTTTTTTATTTGTGGTGCACCAATTATATCATTAATATTGTTGTTGTTCCTTGGTCCTTTCTATATTGGATTTTTCTTTTGTGTAGCACACGGTTTACTGTAACCTAAAATTATATAAATTTATGGTGATACCATTATAATTTGGTTATCACATTGTTTCTGTACGCACTCATGTAGTTCCTCCATTCAGTTCTTTTATATTCTTTTTTAGTGGACATGGATTGGGATGCAAGAGAGGCGACCTGGCGGGCACAATCATCCAACATTTTTCAATCAGCTGAGTCACCTGCAGTTGCTTCAGATTTTTCGATACTTACCAATGAATTAATTTCAGCACACAAATTGGGTATACGGACTTGGTGGAATATTAGGAGCCTCGAGGAATACTTAAAATCCTCTATTGTTCCCCGTGCCTCCGGGTGTCTATATTTCCAGCTTGGGAACCTTCTGTGGCTTTCAAACAGACCTGGGAACAGGGGCTCCTACGCTGCTCAGGGATTATTATTTCCATGTTCTTGGAACATGACAAGGAATTATTGACCTCCACTAAATCACGCATTAAGGAGATGGAAGCCAAATTAATTAATTTTGATGAATCTTCTCAAATTGCTCCATTCAAACTTAATCTCAAAACTATTCTAGACAAATTTGAAGCTGATGTAATTTCTAAAAAACAAAAGAAATTTCATAGAGATCGTAATGATTTCGACAAACAAATGGCCTTCAAATGGAAACACTCTGGAAACCCACGTCGGCTCCCCAATATGACTTCTCATCTACCATCTAGTGGTCCTTCTATAGACCCGCCCTTGGGAGCTTCCAGCTCCAGTGATTTTTATCCTCAGGGGGAAGCGACCTCGACACAGGACCCGCCGTGGGGGCAGACGTAAGAACGCTCCGAAAACGACCCAATACACACAAGGGCCTGAGATCTCCATTTCACCAATCATACAGGACCAGAAGCAGATAGATGTTTCATCTCGTATTTGTATTCAGGATACGGCTCAGGTAACTGAATCATCGTTACAAATCATTAATCTATCTAATTACACCTTATCACCAACTGAAACTGATGTCCTTCAGAGAGGCCTGACTTTTTGTCTTACACAGTTTGTTGACAAATTCACCTTAGTCAAGGATCTCTATTTGTTCTGTCGCAAATTGATATTTCAGGTCATCCATAATAAACCTAATTTGACCCCCCATCTTTCGGATGATAAGAGACAAGTTTTTGAGGATCTGGTCGAACTCCTTCAGGAGAATGAAGTAGAATCAGGTAAGAGAAAATTTCCACATAGAAATAAATCAAAAATCTTACCATCTTTCTCCTTAGTTCCGGCAATTAAAATATTCTTTGAACTGGTCAAAAAGGATATTGATCGTATATCCTTGACTTCAAAAGGTCCATCCAATCTCTCGCACAGTGAATCCAGGGCTCTTACTTCTCTTAAAAACAATCGTCAGTTTGTCATTAAGGAGGCGGACAAAGGCGGCAATATTGTGTTATGGCCCATCCAGATGTATCTGGATGAGGCACATAGACAATTGAACAACAGTAGATTCTACATGAAACTGCCTTCTGATCCTACCCCCATTTTTTCCAACAAACTCCACATACTTTTATGTAGGGCTTTGAGCCATGGAATTATCACTGTGCACATTAAAAGGTTCCAGTGGGTTGAGTCACCGATTACAGCAACCTTTTATTTATTACCCAAGGTTCATAAGAATCTTACTACACCTCCAGGCCGGCCTATAGTTTCCAGCATTGGGAGCTTATGTGAAAAAGCGAACATTTATGTGGACTTTTATTTACAGCCTCTTGCCTCCTCATTACCATCTTATATTAAGGACTCCTCCAACTTTATTGAACATTGTCGGAACATTGCCATTAATGAATCTGTGCTCCTCGTCACTTGTGACGTCGAGTCTCTTTACTCCAATATTGACCATGGAGATGGCATCCATGCAGTTTCCTACTTCTTAGATAAATAAGTAAATCCAGACCGATTACATGACTCATTCCTGATTGATCTGCTATCCTTCATCTTACAACACAATTATTTTGTGTTTGATTGGTCTTTTTTTCGCCAAATCTCTGGTGTAGCCATGGGGGCTCGGTGTGCGCCAGCCTACACAAATATTTTTCTAGGTTAGTGGGAGGACACGGTAGTTTACCGTTCGCGCTATTTTAAGGAACACGTACAAAAATGGTACCGTTTCATTGATGACGTGTTCTTTATTTGGACAAGTTCCGAAATTGATTGCCATCTATTCCTTCAGGAACTCAACAACAACTGTCTTAACATCTATTTGACGCACTCCATGTCCTCCATTCAATCACATTTTTGGATTTGAAAGTCTAAGCCTGCAACGGGAAACTCACCACGGACTTATTTCGCAAGCCTACGGCTACCAACAGCCTTCTAAGGTATGATAGCTTCCACCCAGCACATACTAGAAAGGGTATTCCAGTTGGACAATTTTTAAGAACTCTACGAAATTGCACCCTAGATAGCGATTTTTATCATCAATCGAGACTTCTCACTGATCGCTTCAAACAACGGGGTTACCCCAAAAAAGTGATCTCGACAGCATACCAACGGGCAAAGGGATGCAATCAAGCCTCCTTGCTGGTTCAGGGCCATCGCCAACGTGACTCCCAAGTTAGGTTTATTACCACCTTTAACAATGTTTGGTACCAATTAAGGGGGATCCTTAACAGACATTGGGATATCTTGCTCACGGATTCACAAACGTCCTCCTTTATCGGCTCACAACCTATGATTACAGCAAGGAGAGCACCCAATTTCCGGGACATTCTGACTAATAGTCATTTTGTCCGTCCAACCATTAGATTAAATAGAGGCATACGTCTCCATGGGTCCTTCCCATGTGGGGAGTGTAACATTTGCTCCTTCATGCCTAGCACCAAAAATGTCTTTGTCAACCCTCTGGATAACAAATTATATTCTTTAAAATCATATATTAATTGCAAGACCAAAAATGTTGTTTATGCAATTATTTGCCCATGCCATAAAATCTATGTTGGCCAAACGTCTCAAGAATTGAGAAAAAGAGCTCAGAAGCACCTGTCAACCATACATTTAGCAGCATCAGATGAGAAAAAGGGTCGTATGCTCACCCCGGTGGCATCCCATTTCTTAAGCCAACATGGTGGTAATACCCATAACACTCGTTTTTTTGGTTTGCAGAAAATCACTGGAATTGGAAGGGGTGAGAATCTTCGACAATGACTGCTTCAAGCAGAATCACGCTGGATTTATAACTTACGAAGTATCTCCCCGTTGGGCCTCAACGAAGATCTACTCTTTACTGGCTTTCTTGGATGATATCCTGCTGAGTGTTGGACTATGTTTTTGATCATGTGATGTGGTTGCCCCTGGGTCGTCTCTCTTGATATTATCCCAACCCTCCCCCTTTTCCCCCTCATTTTTCCTTTCCTTATCGGCATATAATTTTTTGTCCAGATTTGGTTAGACTTGAGGATATGGACCTTTGAACTCAATGTATTACAAACTTTATCGATTATTACATCGTGCGATTTTATTTTCAGACATCATTACATTGATTGCTCATTTTGCCTACTATTCTATATAAAACATTAATTTGCTGATTCATATATCCAGTTCTTTCATTTTGTGTGTAATTACACATTGCATCCACTGACTTCAATACACTGGTGGATGTATAGTTCTACCGGTTTTTTAAATGATACTAGTTGCCGTTTATTATGTTTTCCATCTTGATTTGCCGATATATACTCCAGTCGCCTTGCTTTGTATATATTGTGTCCGCTGTGCAATCATTTATTTCTGATGCTTATGTGTGTCTGTGGATACACATTCCTATTGGTTATTAAACGATATCGGTTATCATTATTTTAGTCCTGTCATTGCTATTAGACATTTGCATATTTCTATACATTGTCTATTGACATTTCCGCTGTTTTTTGCGCAGGCGCATGTTTTGTCATTGGGGGCGTGGCTTCACACAGGCGTCATGTGATCTCTGACGCCATCTTTGACCTTTCTGAACTGGCTATGACTTCCGGGTCCTCACAGCAGGACATTTCCTGTCATGGGACTCATTGTGCGTCCATTAACAAACTATTTAAAGACCGCAGTTAGTACACTGCTCAATCTTCCCCTGATGAAGCTGCGGGTGCAGCGATACGCGTGGGGCTTTTTCACCCCTGGTCCCGGGACCCTTAACCTTGCGTGATCTCTTCACCATTCCTGGTGCTTCTTGGAGCTATTGGTAACGTTACCTTTTCTTGATGCTGCTTGGCCTCTATTGAGGCAGTTCACACTATATGGGCAATTTTGGGTGTTATTAAACACCTTGCCCATACTGTGTCTTTTCTCATTTGTCATCATATTTGTGATGTTCTGCTTTATCTTTTCACTCCAGCTTACACAGCGCTGTGCATATATTATCTCATTTGGATGACATCATTTCATCCATACGGCCGTTTAGGTTTATTATATACCATGCTGTCTATGTTATTATAATTGCATTGTTTGCTGTGTTGTGATTGCTTTCGGCTCCAATTTATTGCACTGATATTTGTATTGTGATTATTGTTGCGCACCATATATTCCATCTGCATTAGGGGGATACTTTAGATTGGTCCCACACATTTATGGACTCAGGGGTGCTTATGTCTGTATTTTAATTGTGTTTTATAATTGTTTGTACTCTGGTCTTTTGTCTCAATAAAATTGATATTTTTGTACATTCTTCATTATTTCATTATTGGGATGTGCACAATTTTTTGCACTATTCCTTTTTTCTTTCTTTTTCGGAATCAGGAACAAGGACCGGACATCAGGAACACAAACTGGATCTCAGGAACACGGACTGGATCTCAGGAACATGGACCGGATCTCAGGAACACGGACCAGACATCAGGAAACTGGACATCAGGAACACAGCCTGGATCTCAGGAACACGGACTGTATCTCAGGAACATGGAATCAGGAACATGGAATCAGGAACATGGACTGGATCTCAGGAACTCGGACCGAACATCAGGAAACTGGACATCAGGAACACAGACTGGATCTCAGGAGCATGGACCGGACGTCAGGAACACGGACTCAAGAACATGGAATCAGGAACACGGACAGGACATCAGGAACACGGAATCAGGAACACGGACAGGACATCAGGAACATGGACTGGACATCAGGAACACGGACTGGATCACAAGACCAACACTGGCATCGGACTCCGGACATCTGGCAACGATCGGCAGTTTCCGGCCATCAGGCAGGGAAGGATCGGATCCGGACATCTGGAAGCGATCTAAAAAGGAACACAAGCGGTCTGGTGCAAGCCCCTCCAGGCTCAACTGGAGCTGGCCGGGGATTGCACCAAAAACAAGCTGAGCACTGAGTAACAGAAACTCAGCACACCCACACTGGACTCCTCCTTCCAAGATTAACCCAGGTTGTATCAAAGGAAGTCAGTTAGCAAAAGATCACAGTCACTGGGCACAGGGTTCAGGACACAGAAGGACTTCAGAAACATAACAAAGCAGACACAGTTCAAACAGTCAGGTACAGGACAGGTACAGGATCAAGGATTCAAGCCTGGAATTACCGCCTCCAGGATAGGCGCAGAGACAGGTACAGGATCAGGGATTCAAGCCTGGAATTACCGCCTCCAGGACAGACGCAGGGACGGGTACAGGAACAGGGATTCAAGCCCGGAATTACCACCTCCAGGACAGGCGCAGGGACGGGTACAGGAACAGGGATTCAAGCCCAAAATTACCGCCTCCAGGACAGGCGCAGGGACAGGTACAGGAACACACAACACACATGGCAAGATTCAGAAGCTATGTGAGTAGCTAAGGCCTCGCCCATAGGGCAGGGAGCCTTTATATATGAGCTGCCCCTCAGCAATTGGCTGGGGACAGCATTTCAAGTACACACACTAACCCTGATAAAAGCAGGGCAGGTGTGGCCCGCGCACCCTATGCAGCCAGGCACAAATCAGCACAGCAAGGGCACCTGGAAATGGCTGCAGCCTAAACACACGTAGTAAGTCATGCACCACTGCAGAGGACCTTGACCTACGGGTAGCTTCCACAGCAATAGCTAGGGACCACACATGCGGGTGGTCATGCAGCGCAGCGGAGACACCCACGCATGCACGGCTACGCAGAAGAGCTGGGAACTGAGCATCATCCATACAGTTAACGGATAACAGCATCCCAGCTCAATTAGGGGGAAAAGGAGCAAAGGGTTAAAGCACAGACATGCATTGTCATGCCGACAACCAAGTACCGACAGAACAGCGTGACAATTAGTAAACATAAAAGTACCATCAGGACTAAGTCGTTGGAGTTACCAGTACCTAAGCATTTTGTGGAATGTAGATATTTAGTCAATCAGCTGAGATTTAGGGTGATAGATGGAGTTCCTCTTTTGAGACGGGGAGGGGATAGGGTTAAATTATTGAAAAAGAAGGAATTACGTTGGATATCTATTCTAGATACGTTGCAGCCTAAGGGCTTGAACTTAGATTATAACTTACATATTTGTACTATATGATTCCCCCTGATCTCTGAGCATCTTTTTCTGTTTTTATGTGTTTTTAATGGTGACCTTTTAATACTTTGTTTTTCTTTTTTTCTTTTTTTTCTTTTTCTTTTTTTAGGAATGGCGGTCTGGAGCGACTGGAGGACATGGGGACCCAACAGTCCTGCATTAGAATGTCTTATTATGTATTTTATATTATTTTGTTGCTCCCCGTGCCCTCCCCTTGTTTCCATACCTGTCAATTCTGATTAGGGTTAATAGAATGTCCTTTGGTGATTTTATTTATAAGTATGTGCTGCAGTGAGTGCTAATGTGTGACTTTGTACCTGTACTCCTTTGGGATATTAAACCCTGGGGACCATTGTGTATATACTGTATATATATATATGGGTTGGGGATACTCATAAATGCCATGGATATGGTTAATAGATTCCCCCCCCCCTCTATATGTTGGTCTATATATGGGTTAGGACAGGGTGATTGCCCATGACAGATGAACGCTTCCCTTTATTGTAGAATGCGATCTGGCCACTGTGAGTAGGCGGTCCCATAAACGAGAGTGGCGTGTGATTCAGCTCATGCAGGTGAGTATCGCAAGAACTCGCTCTGCATGTGGCTGTCTTGCTCATCTGGATAATTCGATATGGGCTAACATTGTCGGCTCTACTGACGGTCTGCGCATGCGTCAGGTGATGTGACGGGGAGCGTCACATGATCGCTTGTCAGATGCAGCCCTGCGCTTGCGCTGTGAGCTTGTTTTGACATGCGGATCCATAGATATGGAGGTGGAAACGGATGTGACACACAATTTCTTCCAGGGGTGAGACACATGGCGTGATGGTTACCTGGGTTGGTGCCAAGGGGGTGTGAGTGTATCCATTGGTGGAAAAGGCTGCAGTTGTGTGGTGACTCACGATTGGTATAGTATCACTATGGACACCATTATGCTATTTGGCTATTGGTGGTTTCATATGTGATTTATTGTTTTATGGGAGTTTTTATGTAGTATTTGGGAAATTATATAAACAGATGTCATTGTATATAATTTGGGACGTCCTTTTGATATCTGATTGATGTTTTTTGATGTTTTCTTATATGTATGTATATTTACTATTGGTAGGCGTTACCTGAGTGGTGATTGGCTCCTCCACACCATATAAGGTCGCCATTTGCACTGTTTATTGTACTTGAAAAAGGCCACATAATGGCCGAAACGTTGTATTTGATAATGGCAGAATAAAGGATTTTGTTTATTTTTCACCTGGATTGGATGCTGCTCTTTTTATTTTTATTTTTATGTTCCATACCAAGGTCTGACTGGGTCCCAGCTTCCACTATGTTAACCCAGTGTGCTGTCAGCGAGATGTACCATCCCTGCCACAAAGCACTTGTCCACGTGTCTATGATTAGGTGGACTTTTCCAGTAACTGCATAGTTGAGGGCACGGCTAATGTTGTGGAACATGTGCTTGTGTAATGCGGGGATGGCACACCGGGAGAAATAGTAGTGGATGGGGACTGAGTACAGACGGATGGCCGCCGCCATTAGGTTGCGGAAAGCTTCCGTCTCCACGAGCCTAGAAGGCAACATTTCAAGCACAAGTAGTCGCGAAATGTGTGAATTTAGTAGCGTTGAAGTGGGGCGTTGCCTGCATATTTGCGCTTGCATTCCAAGGACTGGTGAATTGACAACTGAACGCTGTGCTGGAACAAGGATGTGGACTTGCTTACTGATGGTGCTAGTTGAGTGTGTGCAATGATAGGTGCAGGGCAGGAGGCATCTTCGCATGCACCATGGACAGGGGACTGGCTTTCATGCACAACAGCGGAAGAAACAGTGGTGTCACCTGCAGACATTGTTCCTGGACCCTGGTTTTTGGCTGACAAAGTAGGGTGCTTTGCTGCCATGTACCTGATCATGCTGGTGGTGGTCAAGCTGGTAGTTTTGCTACCCCTGCTGATGCTGGTATGACAGGTGGTGCACATGGCCTATTTGGGGTTACCGGCAGAGGCTTTAACCCCTTCATGACCCAGCCTATTTTGACCTTAAAGACCTTGCCATTTTTTGCAATTCTGACCAGTGTCCCTTTATGAGGTAATAACTCAGGAACGCTTCAACGGATCCTAGCGATTCTGAGATTGTTTTTTCGTGACATATTGGGCTTCATGATAGTGGTAAATTAAGGTCGATAATTTTTGCGTTTATTTGTGAAAAAAATGGAAATTTGGCGAAAATTCTGAAAATTTTGTAATTTTCAAATTTTTTATTTTTATTCTGTTAAACCAGAGAGTTATGTGGCACAAAATAGTTAATAAATAACATTTCCCACATGTCTACTTTACATCAGCACAATTTTGGGAACAACATTTTTTTTTGTTAGGAAGTTATAAGGGTTAAAAGTTGACCAGCGATTTCTCCTTTTTACATCAAAATTTACAAAACCATTTTTTTTAGTGACCACCTCACATTTGAAGTCACTTTGAGGGGTCTATATGGCAGAAAATACCCAAAAGTGACACCTTTATAAAAACTGCACCCCTCAAGCTACTCAAAACTACATTCAAGAAGATTATTAACCCTTCAGGTGCTTCACAGGAACTAAAGCAACGTGGAAGGAAAAATGGACATTTTAATTTTTCCAACAAAAATTTTCTTTTAAAATTTTTTCATTTTTACATGGGCATCAGGATAAAATGGATCCTAAAATTTGTTGGGCAATTTTCCTGAGTACACAGATACCTCATATGTGGTCATAAACCACTGTATGGGCGCACAGCAGGGCTCAGAAGGGAAGGAGCGCCATTTGACTTTTTGAATAGAAAATATTCTGGAATATTTAGCGGTTGCCATGTCACATTTGGAGAGTCCCTGTGTGCCTAAACATTGGAGCTCCCCCACAAGTGACCCCATTTTGGAAACTAGACCTCCTAAGGAACTTATCTAGATGCATAGTGATCACTTTGAACCCCAAGGTGCTTCACAAATTAATCTCTAAAAAAAAGAAAGTACTTTTTTTTCACAAAAATTTTCTTTTAGCCTCAGTTTTTTTCATTTTCACATGGGCAACAGTATAAATTGGATCCTAAAATTTGTTGGGCAATTTCTCCTGAGTACACAGATACCTCACATGTGGTCATAAACCACTGTTTGGGCGCACGGCAGGGCTCAGAAGGGAAGGAGCGCCATTTGACTTTTTGAATAGAAAATATGCTGGAATATTTAGCGGTTGCCATGTCGCATTTGGAGAGTCCCTGTGTGCCTGTGCCTAAACATTGGAGCTCCCCACAAGTGACCCCATTTTGGAAACTAGACCCCTAAGGAACTTATCTAGATGCATAGTGAGCACTTTGAACCCCAGGTGCTTCACAAATTGATCCGTAAAAAAAAGAAAGTACTTTTTTTTCACAAAAATTTTCTTTTAGCCTCAGTTTTTTTTATTTTCACATGGGCAACAGTATAAATTGGATTCTAAAATTTGTTGGGCAATTTCTCCTGAGTACACAGATACCTCATATGTGGTCATAAACCACTGTTTGGGTGCACGGCAGGGCTCAGAAGGGAAGGAGCGCCATTTGACTTTTTGAATGGAAAATATGCTGGAATATTTAGCGGTTGCCATGTCGCATTTGGAGAGTCCCTGTGTGCCTAAACATTGGAGCTCCCCCACAAGTGACCCCATTTTGGAAACTAGACCCCGTAAGGAACTTATCTAGATGCATAGTGAGCACTTTGAACCTCCAGGTGCTTCACAAATTGATCCGTAAAAAAAAGAAAGTACTTTTTTTTCACAAAAATTTTCTTTTAGCCTCAGTTTTTTTTCATTTTCACATGGGCAACAGTATAAATTGGATCCTAAAATTTGTTGGGAAATTTCTCCTGAGTACACAGATACCTCATATGTGGTCATAAACCACTGTTTGGGCGCACGGCAGGGCTCAGAAGGGAAGGAGCGCCATTTGACTTTTTGAATGGAAAATATGCTGGAATATTTAGCGATTGCCATGTCGCATTTGGAGAGTCCCCGTGTGCCTAAACATTGGAGCTCCCCCACAAGTGACCCCATTTTGGAAACTAGACGCCCTAAGGAACTTATCTAGATGCATAGTGAGCACTTTGAATCCCCAGGTGCTTCACAGAAGTTTATAACGCAGAGCCGTGAAAATAAAAACATTTTTTTTCTCAAAAAATGATTTTTTAGCCCACTATTTTTTATTTTCACAATGGTTACAGGAGAAATTGGACCCCAAAAGTTGTTGTCCAGTTTGTCCTGAGTACGCTAGTACCCCATATGTGGGGGGGAACCACTGTTTGGGCACACGTCAGGGCTCGGAAGGAATGTGGTGACGCTTTGAAATGCCGACTTGATGGAATGGTCTGCGGGCATCTTGTTACGTTTGCAGAGCCCCTGATGTGCCTAAACAGTAGAAACTCCCCACAAGTGACCTCATTTAGGAAACTAGACCCCGCAAAGAACTTATCTAGATGTGTGGTGAGCACTTTGAACCCCAAGGGCTACACAGAAGTTTATAACGCCCGGGCATGAAAATAAAAAAATCATATTTTTTCCACAATCAGGATCTTTTAGTCCCCAATTTTTTTATTTTCCCAAGGGTAACATGAGAAATTAGACCCCAAAAGTTGTTGTCCAATTTGTCCTGAGTATGCTGATATCCCATATGTGGGAGAAAACTACTGTATGGGCACACGTCGGGGCTCGGATGGGAAGTAGTGACGTTTTGAAATGCCCACTTGATGGAATAGTCTTCGGGCGTCATGTTACGTTTGCAGAGTCCCTGATGTGCCTAAACAGTAGAAACTCCCCACAAGTGACCCCATTTTGGAAACTAGATCCCCCAAGGAACTCCTATAGATGTGTGATAAGCACTTTGAATCTCCAAGTCCTTCACAGAAGTTTATAACGCAGAGCCGTGAAAATATAAAATCATTTTTTTTCCACAAAAATAATTTTTAGTCCCCAATTTTTTTTCCCAATATTAACAGGAGAAATTAGAACCCCCAAAGTTGTTGTGCAATTTTTCCCGAGTACGCTGATACCTCATATGTGGGGATAAACCACTGTTTGGGCATACGTCGGGGCTTGGAATAAAGGGAGCACTGTTTGACTTTTTGAACGCAAAATTTGCAGGAATCAATGGTGGCGCCATGTCGCGTATGGAGACCCCCTGATGTGCCTAAATAGTGGAAACCCCTCAATTCTAACTCCAACACTAACCCCAACACACCCCTAACCCCAACCCTAACCCCTACACACACCTAACCCTAATACAAACCCTAATCATAACCCTAACCCCAACACACCCCTAACCCTAATCCCAACTCTAACCATAAACCTAACTACAAGCCTAACCCTAATTCCAACCCTAACCCTAATTCCAACCCTAACTCAAATTCCAACCCTAACCGTAATTCTAACCTTAACCCTAATGCTAACCCTAACCCTAGTTCTAACCCTAAGGCTGGGTTCATATTGCGTTTTACCAGCCCGTTCAACACGTAGCGTTGACCGGCTGGTAACGGTATAGCATAACGTGATCGCGTTATGCTATACCCGCTAGCGCAGATGAATCAGCAGATAATCAGCCGCGGATCCGCAGCAAAATCAGTCGCGGATCAGCAACAAAATCTGCCGCGGATCAGCAGCAAAATCCGCCGCGGATCAGCAGCGAAATCCGCCGCGGATCAGCAGCGAAATCCGCCGCGGATCAGTAGCGAAATCCGCCGCGGATCAGCAGCGAAATCCGCCGCGAATCAGCAGCAAATCTGCCGCGTATCAGCAGCGAAATCCGCCGCGGATCAGCAGCGAAATCCGCCGCGGATCAGCAGCGAAATCCGCCGCGGAATCAGCAGCGAAATCAGCCGCGGATCAGCAGCGACATCCGCTGCGGATCAGCAGCGAAATCCGCCGCGGATCAGTAGCGAAATCCGCCGCGGATCAGCAGCGAAATCCGCCGCGAATCAGCAGCTAAATCTGCCGCGTATCAGCAGCGAAATCCGCCGCGGATCAGCAGCGAAATCAGCCGCGGATCAGCAGCGAAATCAGCCGCGGATCAGCAGCGAAATCAGCCGCGGATCAGCAGCGAAATCCACCGCGGATCCGCAGCGAATCAGCAGCAAAATCAGTCGCGGATCAGTAGCAAAATCCGCCACGGATCAGCAGTGAAATCCGCCGCGGATCCGCAGCGAAATCAGTAGCGGATCCGCAGCGAAATCCGCCGCGGATCAGCAGCGAAATCTGCCGCGGATCCGCAGCGAATCAGCAGCAAAATCAGTGCGGATCAGCAGCGAAATCCGCCGCGGATCCGCAGCGAAATCCGCCGCGGATCCGCAGCGAAATCAGCCACGGATCCGCAGCAGATCAGCAGCGAAATCAGCCGCGGATCAGCAGCGATATCCGCCGCGGATCCTCAGCGAAATCCGCAGCGAAATCCGCCGCGGATCAGCAGCGATATCAGCCGCGGATCCGCTGCGAAATCCGCCGCGGATCCGCCGCGGATCAGCCGCGAAATCCGCCGCGGATCCGCAGCAAAATCAGCTGCGGATCCGCAGCAAAATCCGCTAGGAAAAAAAAAAATTCTTTTTTTTATTATTTGTCCCTACCTATGACAGGGGGGGGGTTCATTTACTTTTTTTTTATTTTGATCACTGTGACAGTTTATCACAGTGATCAAAATAAATTTTTTTACAATGGAGGGCGCACTGCGCATGCGCCGGCCGGCGGGCGGACTGCGCATGCGCCCGCCATTTTCCAAGATGGCGGCACCCCTGAAGAATCCCGGGCAGCCGCCGGGACGGATCCAGGGACATCGGTGGACCGGGAGAGGTGAGTAGGGGACGTCGGAAGGTGAGGGGGGGGATCGGAAGGTGAGGTGGGGTGATCACAGGAGCAGGGGAGCAGACAGCGACGGCGGTGACCGATCGCTGCCATCTTTCGATGGCGGCGGCCGATCACCGCCGTGACATGGTGTGGGGGGGGTCAGATCGCGGTCTCCAGCCATGGCAGATGCTATTGCAGCATCGGCCATGGCTGGATTGTAATATTTCACCAGTTTCATTGGTGAAATATTACAAATCGCTCTGATTGGCAGTTTCACTTTTAACAGCCAATCAGAGCGATCGTGGCCACGTGGGAGTTAAGCCAACCCCCTGTGGTGATGCAGTAAGGGTCCTGTTACTGCGGGTCGGGAGACCTTTCAGTGACCCCGGACCCCCGACCCGCAGTAACATGATTTATAGCATGACGCCGACGGTGGCGTCATGGGTCGGGATGGCACAGGTTTTCATGACGCCAACGTCGGCGTCATGGGTCGGGAAGGGGTTAAAAAATGACCAGACTCAGGATTACCTAACAGTTGTACTGCCAACTTCCATTTTGTTGGTGTTACGGGGAACGGTTGCCTGCCATCTGTCTGCAGCCACCACACTGCTTCTTCCTGCCTGAATGGGTGCTATGCCACCCTCCCCTGTGTGCTGCTGTCATCGCTTTGCATGTCCTCCTGCCAGGTTGGGTCAGTTACTATATCATTCATCACCTCGACTTCCACTTCCGCACCCTGGTCTTCCTCATGACTTTCTGGCAATTGTGTCTCCATCTACCACCTCTTGTGACACGTTCCCACCGTAGCCTTCATGTGTTCATAGCTGATCAAATATTTGGGCATCGCTACATGCGATCTCCTCTTGCAGCTCTTTGGAGTGTCCAAGAGTGGGATCAGTTATTTCCGGGCATTCGGCATAGTGGGAGGAAGGAGTATCAGGTAAAAGAATATGTGGTCCAGACTCATGGCTACTCAGACTTGACCGTGTGGAATACAGGGTGGTGGTGGTGGCAATCTGACTGGAAGCATTCTCCGCTTTCCAACAATCAACCTTTTGACACTGCTCTGGGTTCAATAGTGGAGTGCTGCTGCGGTCCCCTAGTAATTGGTACAGGAAGGTCAGGCAAGAAGATGTGGATTTTTGCTGTGGCGCAATTTCAGCTTGCCCACGGCCTCGGCCTCTGCATGCACCATCACAATCACATCCAGTTCCCCGTCCCTTACCATGCGCCCTGCCCATTTTAAATGGAGGACAATATTTTGCTCAGTCACTACAAATGGCTGAGTTTAAAAAAGCAGGCTGTAGGTAACTTTTTTTTCAGCAAACTGGTGTCAATAACTTGTATAAGACACTGCAACAAAATTTAACAGTAGCCCAGAAATGGCAGAACTTTCAGTGCACTCAGATCTGATCCCTGTGACGGCCAAACCCCTGTTTAAAATAGCTGACATGTAAGTAACTATTTTTTTTTCAGCAAATTGGTGTCAATAACTTGTATAAGACACTCCAACAAAATTTTGCAGTAGCCCAGAAATGGCAGAATTTTCTGTCCACTCAGATGTGATCGCTGTGACGGCCAAACCCCATTTAAAATAGCTGCTCGGTAGGTAACTATTTTCTTTTCTGCAAACTGGTGTCAATAACTTAAAAGACCTGGAAGCATATAGCCATGTAACAAACACTTTATTGAAAAATACATAAAAAATTCCACAAACAACATTTAAAAATGGGATGTATATCCAATAATCTCCCATAGGTAGGTATGTGTAGATGAGTCTCAATTACCACTAAATAGTATAATACTATATGCCACATATGTTTGGACAAATATGTTTAGAGAATGCAGTAATATCCTAACACATAGGAAACTGTTCCTTGTTACTCAAAATGATGTATGAAGACATGGTATAGACATATATCTCAGACCAAAAGGAATATAGAAACGCAGAAAATAATATACATGACTACTGTTATCTTGACGCAAAATATCACCAAGACTGCAATTCTATGCATGTGGCCAGAAACAATAAGTAATGGCTAGTGCCATGGTATTAGTATGAGGCATAGATATATAAACATGCACTATAGCAATTAACTCCTTACTAGTGTTGAGCGATACTGCTCGATATCTAAAAATATCGGATCGGAATGGTATCGCCGATATCACTAACTATCGGCGATATCCGATTCCGATACCGGAAGTCCCATGTAAGTCTATGGGAACAAAATATCGCAACTAAAAAAACACTTTCTTTCCTTGTAAACACAAAATATACACACTTAGAATACATATATATATTTATATATACATGTCATTGTGACATATATATACATATATTTATAGTTTATTCACTTCTACATAGTAAAATAGCCTCTGATTCAATTGCCGGGTAAAGCCGGCATTTGTGAAAAGACAGAAGCACCCGAGGGTCCAGTCGCCACAGAGATGTTGCATCGCACCCAGCGAACAGGATTCAGAAGCTCGCTATAAGCGAGTCCTGTGTGCCTTAATTGAACTGTTTTTTTGCTTGAGAATTGCAAAAATCATCATAGACTGTATTTGCCATTTTTCCGTCATATCTGCGCCACGAGGCACAGGTGAAGAATAAGGGCGTGCTCTCGTGGGCGTACACTCACTCCGTGGCGCGAAAACGATGTCCGCACACTCTAAATGTTACTGCAATGTAAGATCGTGCCCCACAGCTCTGGAGTTCCGCCTCCTCATCCTCCTCAGTGGGCGTAAACGAACGCGAAGGTCCCGCCTCCCTACAAAAGATGTCGCCTCTCCTGATGCTAATGACACATGTGACTTTGCTGAGATGGCGAATGGACGTGAGCAGAAGTGGGAAGGGATGGAGGAGTCAGAGCTCTCCCCCCACGGAAGCGACCCGATCGCCACGGAGCCACCGTTTGGCACCCGGCCTGGAAACCCTCCTACGCTGGAAGAAGCGGAGGATACCCTGAGAGACCTGGCCCGGCACCGGGAGGAGGTCGCCAGGATGGAAGCGAGCTGGCGGGCCCTAAAACTACTATTGGAGCGGCGCCAATCCTCTTACCCCCTGAAGTGTCTGTACCGGAAGGTGAGGCACCCGTTCCAGTAGAGGAGGCCGTGCGGGCATCCCAGCCCTTGCAATCTGAACCGGTTGCCAGTATCTCAGTGGAGGCACCCGTTCCAGTACAGGAGGCCGTGCGGGCATCCCAGCCCTTGCAATCTGAACCGGTTGCCAGTATCACAGTGGAGGCACCCGTTCCTGCAGAGAACGCCGCACCAGCACCCCAGATCCCGCTGTCTGCCCCCGTCGCTGAGGCAGAAGAAGCGACACCCGTCCTCATGGAGGAGGCCGCGCAGGCACCAGAGCTCTACCTGCCTGTACCGGAGCCCCGACCGTCATCTGTTCCAGAGCCGGCTGCTTCCGCCGCAGGTGAGCGCCGCCAGGACTGGCGGGCGCCAGGAGAGCTGCCGCAAACCGTACATCGTAAGCTGGCGTTTGATGGTGGAGACATGGAGATGCTGGTGGAGGAGAATTACAACCGGCGTCAGGAGGAAGAGTGGAGACGTCGGGAGCGGGAAGCAGAGCGACAAAGGGAGCAGCGAGAATCCCAAAAGCTTCGGCAACGTCACCTGGAGAAGGACCTGGCAGAGAAGGCACGTATGAGAAAGGATAAAAGTACGGTGAGGGAGCCGCGGCGTAAGGGTGCAGTACGGAACTTTAAGTTAAAAGGTGGTTGGGGCTTCATCCAGGAGCCTGGACTTTATTTAGAAGTTTTTGTAACCCGGCGGGACGTGGAGGCTCACCTCCCAGAAGGACACCCGGGGAGGGACCTGTTGCCAGGAGACTTGGTGACTTACACCCGACACTGGGGTTACAATGGATGGTACGCCCTAAATGTTACCAGGTGCGACCCCTACTCCCAGAGTGTCAGGAAACTGACAGACCCTACGAGCCTTCAGCCTCCCCCAACCAGGCCTCTGCACAAGTGCCCACCCCACGCCGTAAATCTCCCCAGCCTCCCTCAGTGGTCTCCTCAGCAGCCCAAGCTATGGACATGATAATGATAGCTGGCCCGTACCCGGCGCCTGTTAGGCCCCCAGGGGTTCGTTCAGTCCGGGACATAGGGGTCCAGACCCGGAGGGAGATGAAAGAGGTGGCCACACAGACCCATATAGCGGGTCACGACGTCACTGTACTGGCCACACGACGTCATCAGGTCTGGGTGGACCCTCCTGTCACGGATGTTTGGCAAGCTCCAGAAGAGTACCAGGTGGTACCTGGAAGAGGCCAGCTAAAGAAGTCTAAATAACCCGGACAGGGTCTCTGTATGTAAATAGTTAAATTATTGATGTACCCGGATGGGTGAATGTTCATAAAAAGAAGTTTATTGCCTTAATATACCCAGGTTGGGTAATGGTTTGATGTACCCGGACGGGTGAATGTTCATAAAAAGAAGTTTATTGCCTTAATATACCCAGGTTGGGTAATGGTTTGATGTACCCGGACGGGTGAATGTTCAGAAGAACAAGTTTATTGTTGCCTTAATATACCCAGGTTGGGTAATGGTGTTTCACTGTAATGAAAATGTTGAACTTTGAAGCCATGAACTGTACTGGCTCACAAACTTTTCTGTAAATAGTTGGCACTTCGGTGCTCCATCTTGGTTTTACAAAAAACTTTACTGTGCACTATTTTCAACTACCTCAGAAACTAAAAACCCGTTTGGTGTGGCTGAAAGTGAGGTCTGCTCAAGGAAAGTCTTGCAGCCCACCCAAGACCACAGTTGGAGGTTTGGAGCGGGTCCTCCACAAGCACAAGTAAAGGACACTGTGAAGTTACCCCGGTGGGGGTAGTCCTAAGAAGTCTCCACGAACTTCGGCACTAATGCTATTTGCACTTTTGTTGAATATGTATTTATTAACACACATGTATAACACATATCAAGGGTATGAACAGTAACAAAACATGTCACATAATATAAGCCATTTGCACTTTTGTAATGTTATTATTAAAAATTTTATTATGCAACGTTTAACTTGAAGTGTTTCCTGCTTTCTTACTACGTCGCATAGTCCACTCTGCTACATCACTTTGCACCATTGCTCTATCTCACATCTATCTGCCCTGGAAGGATAGCGTGTTACCTGTAGAAGACTTTTCACCTACCTGCACTACACCATCCCTTCCAGAGGACCTGCACAGCAGCGCTGGACACCCTGACCAGGTACTACAGGTGGCGTCACGACAAACTACACGAACATTCTATCATCCCCTGGAAATATCCCACATTCCAGTGATCGCCCAGGTCACGGACCGAGCTGTGCTACTCGTGACATCCCCATAGAAGTCGACGTGATCGGTGCCGAGTACCCTCAAAACCCCTGTCTCTGTGCGACTCAACTTCCCTCACTGTGCTGGCACTTTACATTTACAATGCTCTGGGTTTTTTTTTTGGGGGGGTGGGGAACATTCAAACTTTTGCTATGGGGCCCCATGATTTATATGTACGCCCCTGCTGCTGAGGCATGGTATTTAAGGCTGTTAAGGAGCCAACATACATGGACCTTGCCAGCAGCGTCGGACTGGAGTACCTTGGGCCCACCAGAGAAAATATATTCTTGCGGCCCAACATCATACTTCCCAACCTTTGAATAAGGGAAAGAGGGACAAAGGCTGTGGCACGCTGTGCATGCTGCAGAAAATTTTAGGCCATGCCACGTTGCACCACAGACTGTCCAGGAGTTGGTGGATGCTTTAGTCCAGGTGTGGGAGGAGATCCCTCACGAGACCATCCGTCGCGCTCATCAGGAGCATGGCCAGAAGTTGTAGGGAGGTCATACAGCATACCTCCCAAATTTGGAAGACAGGAAAGAGGATTAAAGGCTGCGGCGCGTGTTGCGCGCCGCTGAAAATTTTAGTCCACGCCCCGACAACACCCATTTCACAGCTAATCACACCCATATCCTCGCCCCAAGCGTAACCATTTAGCACTGCTGATCACACTGACTGGTAATGAGGGCACAGTGGCTGGTACTGAGGAAAAGAAAGAAAGAGCAGCGAGAGAGAAAGAACAAACAGAGAAAGAAAGAGAGGAAAGAAAGAAAAGAGAGAAAGAAAGAACAGAGAGAAAAAAGAACAGAGAGCGAGAAGGAAAGAACAGAGAGCGAGAAAGAAAGACTAGAGAGAGAGCCATAGGCGTAGCTAGGGTTTTGGTTTAGTGGGGGCAAAACTTCTGAGTGGGCCCATCATCAGAGAACCTCAGCAAATGACCGCGCTGTTGGCCAAAATAATCTATATATAAAAAGACCAATATTGACATTACCGCCATATGGTCTGTGTTAAATAATACCAGTCCTACAGAACATATAATAGATTACAGCACAGGTACAGTTAATGACTTACCGCTGATGTTCTTTCTAATGGAATTGTTCACTTTTCATGTCTTTTCCATCTGGCCCACACCGACATGACGACTTCTCCAGCCAGGACTCGACTGCACCCCCATTAAAAAAAAAATCAAAAAAAAACTCACCTCCCGGCTCCTGTGCTGCTCACTGTTCTCCCTCTCAGCGTCTGACAGCGGGCGCCGGCGGGTGATGTTATTGCGCCCGCTGTCATACGCTGAGAGGGGGATTATGGGAGAGTAGGAGCGCTCGCTCCTTCTCTCTCCATGCGGTCAGCTTTATCGGCTGGATGCCGATACAGCTGACCCTCCGATGACGGGTGGGGGGCCCACTGCTGGCACCGGGCCCCCCCAACGCCTGTTCAGGCCCCATAGCTTCCGGGCGGCAGAGCTGGGAGAGCGATTCTCCCTGCTCTGCCGCAGAATGTAACTGTATCGTAGCTCCGGGTGGGCCCCCTCAGAGCGCGGGCCCCGGGGCCACCACCGCCTCTGCCCCGTGACCTATCCTTTCAAATCAGGGCCCACCACGCAGGAGCTGGGGCCCACCGTAGGTTTCTCCGGTGTCCCGGTGCCTCAGTCCGACCCTGCTTGCCAGCCTGATAATACCAGGCCACAGCAGTCTGCATATCTTGGCTGGTTAACAAAAATAGGGGATCCCCCCTATTTTTGTTAACCAGCCAGATGAAGCAGACTTCTGAGGCCTGGTTTTTAAAGCTGGTAAGGATTAGTGTTGAGCGATACGATACTGCAAATATCGGGTATCGGCCGATATTAGCTGTATCGGGCTTTCGATTCCGAGTACCGATATTTTCGTCATATCGGATACCGGAATCGGATTTGTCACTGTCACTGTCAGTGTCCGTCGGTCGGGTCTGTGAGTGTCCGTCGGTCGGGTCTGTCAGTGTCCGTCGGTCGGGTCTGTCAGGAGTCAGCGGCACTTACCTGGCAGAAGATCTCCGGCGGTCACGGGCTGGACTGCTTCATGGCCGCCATCATCTTTCCCCGGCGGTCACATGCAGTTTCTCGCGATAACTGCATTGACTGCTGGGTAATCCCGGCCGTAAAGCAGTCAGTCCGATGACGTCACCGCCGGGGAAGCAGGTAATCAGCTGTGCTGCGTTGCGATGACAGCGTAGAGGTCCCCCTATTTTTGTTAACCAGCCAAGTAAAATGCAGACTGCTGCGGCCTGGTATTAAAAGACTGTCAAGGCCCATGGATTTTGGCCCTCAACAGCCTGATAATACCAGGCTACAGCAGCCCCACATTTGGCGCATCAAAAGATGTGCCAATTGTGGCACTTTACCCGGCTCTTCCCACTGCCCTGTAGCGGTGGCAAGCGGGGTAATAAGGGGTTAATGTCACCGTTGATTGCACGGTGAGAATAAGCCCGGTTAATAATGGAGAGGTGTCAATAAGACACCGATCCATTATTAATCCCAAAGTTTTTAAATGTATAAAAAAAAAGACACAGCAAGAAAAAAGTATTTTAATGAAATAAAAGAGACAACACAGTTTTCATTTCTTTTATTATACTCTCATTCCTGCGACGCCATCGATCTCCTGTAAAAAAAGAAAAAAAACAAACCAACAGTATACCACCTGTCCGACACAGTCCATAGTAACGACAGTCCCACGACGATCCAGCTCTGCTACATCGCAATGACAGGCAGAGCCTGTCATCTCGACGCAGCACAGCTGATTACCTGCTTCCCCGGCGGTGACGTCATCGGACTGACTGATTTACGGCCGGGATTACCCAGCAGTCACTGCAGTTATCGCGAGAAACTGCATGTGACCGCCGGGGAAAGATGATGGCGGCCATCAAGCAGTCCAGCCCGTGACCGCCGGAGATCTTCTGCCAGGTAAGTGCCGCTGACTCCTGACAGACCCGACCGACGGACACTGACAGTGACAGTGACAAATCCGATTCCGGTATCCGATAAGACGAAAATATCGGAACTAAGTATCGAAAGTCCGATAGAGCTAATATCGGCCGATACCCGATACTTGCGGTATCGTATCGCTCAACACTACTCCTTACGCATATACATAATCTCCTGGATCATGTTTATATATCTATGCCTCATACTAATACCATGGCACTAGCCATTACTTATTGTTTCTGGCCACATGCATAGAATTGCAGTCTTGGTGATATTTTGCGTCAAGATAACAGTAGTCATGTATATTATTTTCTGCGTTTCATTTTGAGTAACAAGGAACAGTTTCCTATGTGTTAGGATATTACTGCATTCTCTAAACATATTTGTCCAAACATATGTGGCATATAGTATTATACTATTTAGTGGTAATTGAGACTCATCTACACATACCTAGATTATTGGATATACATCCCATTTTTAAATGTTGTTTGTGGAATTTTTTATGTATTTTTCAATAAAGTGTTTGTTACATGGCTATATGCTTCCAGGTCTTTTTGGATTTACTTGTTTGGTAGGAAGTGCCATTTCCCTAGGCTCAGATCCTTAGGAATATGGTGTCAATAACTTGTATAAGACACTCCAACAAAATTTTACAGTAGCCCAGAAATGGCAGAATTTTCAGCGTACTCAGATGTGATCCCTGTGATGGCCAAACCTCTGTTTAAAATAGCTGGATTTTCATGCTGTAATATGGAAAGGATCTGGATGTATTCTGCAGTGCCAACAAGCAAATGGAGCAAAAAAATGGTGTGCTCTGGATTGCTTCTTTAAAAAATAATCAGGATAAAGATGCAAAAAAAATATTCCTGCCCACTGATACCTGGGGCTATGTGTATACGGTAAATATCTGCAACAGGCAGCAGCAGCAACAGCACTCAGTACTGGAATGGACCCTCTTGCTATATGCAATGAAGTCTGCCACATACACTGCTTGCCTACCTAGCACTGATATCTATGGCTCTATGAACTTTGATTACTCTTCAGAAGGACTGTTGGTTTAGATAAATTTGTGTATTAAAGATCATATATCCACACTAACTAAAACAACACCAAATCTGTCCCTATCTCTGCAGCAACACTGGTTAAGTCTGGAGCAGACTGTGACGAGCACGGCACCGCCTGGTCTCCTATAGACCTGATGACCCCTGTGCAGCCAGCCAATCAATGTAATGCCACAACCAACATGGCTGCGGCATTACAGTGTGTGGCTGACAATCCCAGCTAGTGTTGAGCGATATTGCTCGATATCTAAAAATATCGTATCGAAATTGTATCGCCGATAGCACTAAATATCGTCGATATCCGATTTCGATACCGGAAGTCCAATGTAAGTCTATGGGAACAAAATCTCGCAACTAAAAAAAACCTTTATTTCCTTGTAAACACTAAATATACACACATAGAATACATATATATATATATAACATGTCATTGTGACATATATATATACATATATGTATAGTTTATACACTTCTACATAGTAAAATATCCTCTGATTCAATTGCCGGGTAAAGCCGGCTTCTGTGAAAAGACAGAAGCACCCGACATGAAATGACACTTGGTGTACATAGGGTTAACCATGTCTTTTCATGTCGTTTGCAATCTGATTTGCACAAACAATTACATCAGTCTATGTGTGCAAAATTTCACACCTGTAGGGGTTAATTAAAGGTGTAAATTCGTTGTAAAAAAAACGGACTTTTTTGCTACGAATTTACACCTTTAATTAACCTCTACAGGTGTGAAATTTTGCACACTTACACTCATGTAATTGTTTGTGCAAATCAGATATCAAACTACATGAAAAGACATGGTTAACTCTATGTAAACCAAGTGTCATTTCATGTCGGGTTCTGCATTTTCACAAAAGCCGGCAATTGAATTAGCGGCTATTATACTATGTAGAAGTGTATGAACTATAATATAAATATATATATATGTGTCACAAATTCAATGACATGTATATATATATATGAGGTGTAAAATTGCTGAAAAAAAATGCGTGGGCTCCCGCCCTATTTTCGCAACCAGACAGACAAAGCCAGTGAGTGGGGGCAGATAATAATAGCCCAGAGAGGGACCATTATTTTTGGCCCCCCCGGCTACTAACATCTGCCCCCAGACACCCCAGAAAGGGCAAATCTCTAATTAGATTTGCCCTTTCTGGCACTTTGCCCGTCTATTCCCATTGCCCTGTAGCGGTGGCGAATGGGTTAATAAGGGGTTAAAACGACCTTGCAATTGAAAGGTCACTTTAAGCCAGGTTAATAATTGAGAGCTGTCAATCAGACAACTATCAATTATTAATCCTATTGTATGAAAGAAAAATCAAACACACACACTTTAATAAAAAAGAAGTTTAATGAAATAATCACACAGTTTTTGACCATATTTTATTTACCTGCTAAAACCATTTCCTGTAATAAAAATAAAATAATAAAGCAAAATTATTCTTACCAATCCGATGTACAGTCAGGTCCCACGGTGTAATCCATCAGAAAGGGTTAATGTTTACTGCAGGAACCGCAGCTAATGCTGCAGCCTCACAGTAAACCCCCAAATGAATGAGTTCCTCTCCTGGCTGACAGGAGAGGAAGTGGAAAGCTTAATTGATTGCTTTCCACTTTCACTTCAGGTCAGCCAGGGACACAATCAGTGACGTCAGAGGGAACTGGTTAACAAAAATAGGGGATCCCCTCGAAAAAAAATGGCGTGGGGTCCCCCCTATTTTTGTTAACCAGCCAGATGAAGCAGACCGCTGAGGCCTGGATTTTCAGGCTGTTAAGGAGCCAAGATCCATGGACCTTGCCAGCCTGATAATACCAGGCCACAGCAGTCTGCATATCTTGGCTGATTAACAAAAATAGGGGATCCCCTCGAAAAAAATTGGCGTGGGGTCCCCCCTATTTTTGTTAACCAGCCAGATGAAGCAGACCGCTGAGGCCTGGTTTTTCAGGCTGGTAAGGATCCAATATCCATGGACCTTGCAAGCCTGATAATACCAGGCCACAGCAGTCTGCTTAGCTTGGCTGGTTAACAAAAATAGGGGATCCCCTCGAAAAAAAAACGGCGTAGGGTTCCCCCTATTTTTGTTAACCAGCCAAGTAAAATGCAGACTGCTGCGGCCTGGTATTAAAAGACTGTCAAGGCCCATGGATTTTGGCCCTCAACAGCCTGATAATACCAGGCTACAGCAGCCCCACATTTGGCGCATCAAAAGATGTGCCAATTGTGGCACTTTACCCGGCTCTTCCCACTGCCCTGTAGCGGTGGCAAGCGGGGTAATAAGGGGTTAATGTCACCGTTGATTGCACGGTGAGAATAAGCCCGGTTAATAATGGAGAGGTGTCAATAAGACACCGATCCATTATTAATCCCAAAGTTTTTAAATGTATAAAAAAAAAGACACAGCAAGAAAAAAGTATTTTAATGAAATAAAAGAGACAACACAGTTTTCATTTCTTTTATTATACTCTCATTCCTGCGACGCCATCGATCTCCTGTAAAAAAAGAAAAAAAACAAACCAACAGTATACCACCTGTCCGACACAGTCCATAGTAACGACAGTCCCACGACGATCCAGCTCTGCTACATCGCAATGACAGGCAGAGCTGTCATCTCGACGCAGCACAGCTGATTACCTGCTTCCCCGGCGGTGACGTCATCGGACTGACTGATTTACGGCCGGGATTACCCAGCAGTCACTGCAGTTATCGCGAGAAACTGCATGTGACCGCCGGGGAAAGATGATGGCGGCCATCAAGCAGTCCAGCCCGTGACCGCCGGAGATCTTCTGCCAGGTAAGTGCCGCTGACTCCTGACAGACCCGACCGACGGACACTGACAGTGACAGTGACAAATCCGATTCCGGTATCCGATAAGACGAAAATATCGGAACTAAGTATCGAAAGTCCGATAGAGCTAATATCGGCCGATACCCGATACTTGCGGTATCGTATCGCTCAACACTACTCCTTACGCATATACATAATCTCCTGGATCATGTTTATATATCTATGCCTCATACTAATACCATGGCACTAGCCATTACTTATTGTTTCTGGCCACATGCATAGAATTGCAGTCTTGGTGATATTTTGCGTCAAGATAACAGTAGTCATGTATATTATTTTCTGCGTTTCATTTTGAGTAACAAGGAACAGTTTCCTATGTGTTAGGATATTACTGCATTCTCTAAACATATTTGTCCAAACATATGTGGCATATAGTATTATACTATTTAGTGGTAATTGAGACTCATCTACACATACCTAGATTATTGGATATACATCCCATTTTTAAATGTTGTTTGTGGAATTTTTTATGTATTTTTCAATAAAGTGTTTGTTACATGGCTATATGCTTCCAGGTCTTTTTGGATTTACTTGTTTGGTAGGAAGTGCCATTTCCCTAGGCTCAGATCCTTAGGATATATGGTGTCAATAACTTGTATAAGACACTCCAACAAAATTTTACAGTAGCCCAGAAATGGCAGAATTTCAGCGTACTCAGATGTGATCCCTGTGATGGCCAAACCTCTGTTTAAAATAGCTGGATTTTCATGCTGTAATATGGAAAGGATCTGGATGTATTCTGCAGTGCCAACAAGCAAATGGAGCAAAAAAATGGTGTGCTCTGGATTGCTTCTTTAAAAAATAATCAGGATAAAGATGCAAAAAAAATATTCCTGCCCACTGATACCTGGGGCTATGTGTATACGGTAAATATCTGCAACAGGCAGCAGCAGCAACAGCACTCAGTACTGGAATGGACCCTCTTGCTATATGCAATGAAGTCTGCCACATACACTGCTTGCCTACCTAGCACTGATATCTATGGCTCTATGAACTTTGATTACTCTTCAGAAGGACTGTTGGTTTAGATAAATTTGTGTATTAAAGATCATATATCCACACTAACTAAAACAACACCAAATCTGTCCCTATCTCTGCAGCAACACTGGTTAAGTCTGGAGCAGACTGTGACGAGCACGGCACCGCCTGGTCTCCTATAGACCTGATGACCCCTGTGCAGCCAGCCAATCAATGTAATGCCACAACCAACATGGCTGCGGCATTACAGTGTGTGGCTGACAATCCCAGCTAGTGTTGAGCGATATTGCTCGATATCTAAAAATATCGTATCGAAATTGTATCGCCGATAGCACTAAATATCGTCGATATCCGATTTCGATACCGGAAGTCCAATGTAAGTCTATGGGAACAAAATCTCGCAACTAAAAAAAACCTTTATTTCCTTGTAAACACTAAATATACACACATAGAATACATATATATATATATATATACATGTCATTGTGACATATATATATACATATATGTATAGTTTATACACTTCTACATAGTAAAATATCCTCTGATTCAATTGCCGGGTAAAGCCGGCTTCTGTGAAAAGACAGAAGCACCCGACATGAAATGACACTTGGTGTACATAGGGTTAACCATGTCTTTTCATGTCGTTTGCAATCTGATTTGCACAAACAATTACATCAGTCTATGTGTGCAAAATTTCACACCTGTAGGGGTTAATTAAAGGTGTAAATTCGTTGTAAAAAAAACGGACTTTTTTGCTACGAATTTACACCTTTAATTAACCTCTACAGGTGTGAAATTTTGCACACTTACACTCATGTAATTGTTTGTGCAAATCAGATATCAAACTACATGAAAAGACATGGTTAACTCTATGTAAACCAAGTGTCATTTCATGTCGGGTTCTGCATTTTCACAAAAGCCGGCAATTGAATTAGCGGCTATTATACTATGTAGAAGTGTATGAACTATAAATATAAATATATATATATGTGTCACAAATTCAATGACATGTATATATATATATGAGGTGTAAAATTGCTGAAAAAAAATGCGTGGGCTCCCGCCCTATTTTCGCAACCAGACAGACAAAGCCAGTGAGTGGGGCGCAGATAATAATAGCCCAGAGAGGGACCATTATTTTTGGCCCCCCCCGGCTACTAACATCTGCCCCCAGACACCCCAGAAAGGGCAAATCTCTAATTAGATTTGCCCTTTCTGGCACTTTGCCCGTCTATTCCCATTGCCCTGTAGCGGTGGCGAATGGGTTAATAAGGGGTTAAAACGACCTTGCAATTGAAAGGTCACTTTAAGCCAGGTTAATAATTGAGAGCTGTCAATCAGACAACTATCAATTATTAATCCTATTGTATGAAAGAAAAATCAAACACACACACTTTAATAAAAAAGAAGTTTAATGAAATAATCACACAGTTTTTGACCATATTTTATTTACCTGCTAAAACCATTTCCTGTAATAAAAATAAAATAATAAAGCAAAATTATTCTTACCAATCCGATGTACAGTCAGGTCCCACGGTGTAATCCATCAGAAAGGGTTAATGTTTACTGCAGGAACCGCAGCTAATGCTGCAGCCTCACAGTAAACCCCCAAATGAATGAGTTCCTCTCCTGGCTGACAGGAGAGGAAGTGGAAAGCTTAATTGATTGCTTTCCACTTTCACTTCAGGTCAGCCAGGGACACAATCAGTGACGTCAGAGGGAACTGGTTAACAAAAATAGGGGATCCCCTCGAAAAAAAATGGCGTGGGGTCCCCCCTATTTTTGTTAACCAGCCAGATGAAGCAGACCGCTGAGGCCTGGATTTTCAGGCTGTTAAGGAGCCAAGATCCATGGACCTTGCCAGCCTGATAATACCAGGCCACAGCAGTCTGCATATCTTGGCTGATTAACAAAAATAGGGGATCCCCTCGAAAAAAATTGGCGTGGGGTCCCCCCTATTTTTGTTAACCAGCCAGATGAAGCAGACCGCTGAGGCCTGGTTTTTCAGGCTGGTAAGGATCCAATATCCATGGACCTTGCAAGCCTGATAATACCAGGCCACAGCAGTCTGCTTAGCTTGGCTGGTTAACAAAAATAGGGGATCCCCTCGAAAAAAAAACGGCGTAGGGTTCCCCCTATTTTTGTTAACCAGCCAAGTAAAATGCAGACTGCTGCGGCCTGGTATTAAAAGACTGTCAAGGCCCATGGATTTTGGCCCTCAACAGCCTGATAATACCAGGCTACAGCAGCCCCACATTTGGCGCATCAAAAGATGTGCCAATTGTGGCACTTTACCCGGCTCTTCCCACTTGCCCTGTAGCGGTGGCAAGCGGGGTAATAAGGGGTTAATGTCACCGTTGATTGCACGGTGACAATAAGCCCGGTTAATAATGGAGAGGTGTCAATAAGACACCGATCCATTATTAATCCCAAAGTTATTAAATGCATAAAAAAAGACAAAGCAAGAAAAAAGTCTTTTAATGAAATAAAAGAGACAACACAGTTTTCATTTATTTTATTACTCTCTCATTCCTGCGACGCCATCGATCTCCTGTAAAAAAAGAAAAAAAACAAACCAACAGTATACCACCTGTCCGACGCAGTCCATAACGACAGTCCCACGACGATCCAGCTCTGCTACATCGCAATGACAGGCAGAGCCTGTCATCGCGACGCAGCACAGCTGATTACCTGCTTCCCCGGCGGTGACGTCATCGGACTGACTGCTTTAACGGCCGGGATTACCCAGCAGTCACTGCAGTTATCGCGAAAAACTGCATGTGACCGCCGGGGAGAAGAGGATGGCGGCCATCAAGCAGTCCAGCCCGTGACCGCCGGAGATCTTCTGCCAGGTAAGTGCCGCTGACTCCTGACAGACCCGACCGACGGACACTGACAGTGACAGACCCGACCGACGGACACAGACAGTGACAGTGACAAATCCGATTCCGGTATTCGATAAGACGAAAATATCGAAACGAATTATCGAAAGGCCGATAGAGCTAATATCGGCCGATAGCCGATATTTGCATTATCGTATCGCTCAACACTAATCCCAGCCTGTTGATTGGCTAGCTAAAGAGTACCAAACCTGCAGGGCAGGGACCCGAGCTCCCGCCGAGCAACCCCGGAAATGCTCGGCACTCACCGAGCATCTCAAGCAGTGAGATGCTCGGGTGAGCACCAAGCACTTCCGAGCATGCTCTCTCATCACTATTAAAAAAGAAAAACTGAAATATCACATGGTCATAAGTATTCAGACCCTTTGCTCAGTATTGAGTAGAAGCACACTTTTGAGCTAGTACAGCCATGAGTCTTCTTGGGAATGATGCAACAAGTTTTTCACACCTGGATTTGGGGATACTCTGCCATTCTTCCTTGCAGATCCTCTCCAGTTTTGTCAGGTTGGAAGGTGGACATTGGTGGACATCCATTTTCAGGTCTCTCCAGAGATGAGCAATTGGGTTTAGGTCAGCTCCTAGAAGATACCACAATCTCTCCTTGTTTGGCTTCAGTTTTCAGTTTCCTGCTTAGACATCAGAATCAGCAGTTGATGGAGCTTCCACTTGGTGGATACAATGTAGCATCTTTCAGTATTGTGCCCGCCCAGCACAACCATTTCAGGTGACCAGCCTTTTCCATACCGAGGTCCATTCTCTAAAACTGGTTCAGACATGGAGCACTTTTCATGTTTTTCTCCTCTTTTACAGGTCTTTAAAGGAAAACTGTCACCTCGGAAAAAGATATTTCCCTGCAGTTATAGGATAAATATGCATTACAATGCAGCACTGCCCACCTTACTGAAAGTGCGGCTGTACACAGATATGCTACAGATTCGGTTGTCAATCAAAGTTTCGGGCTGTACTTACAGTATATCCCAATATAGTGAGCAGTGCTATGAATGGTGACTAATCTATAGCCGTTCCTTGGCTGAAAGCTGGTTGCTCCTAGGAGGACATAAGCTCATTTTTTCCCTATAGCCACACTTTCAGTAAAGCAGAATTATATTGCCATTTATTTGCACATGAAGCCTAAATCTGCTAATAAATAGGGTTTTTTTTTTTCAGGAGACAGCTTCCCTTTACGTATTGAACCATGTTTTAGGAAAATGTAAAAAAATCTAAATAATGGTATGGTATGATTTTTCCAACACTTCAGGGCGATTTATTAAGATGTTTACTACGGAAATTTGACGTAAACGCATTAATGAGTCGCATATATTGTATGACTCGGCAGTTAAGAAAAAATATTGTGACTTTTGTCATTTATACGCCAGTATTGACCAGTTACACCACAATGGTTATACCTTGGGTGAGGCATGGTTAGGACGGGACGTGATCGTGGCTAAGCCATTTTTAATAAACAGCCCCCTTCCAGACTATTACTACTCTGGTCAGAAAAAGTCATTTTTTTTGCTGGTAAAACTATTTATCAGGCATGAGTCAAAATAGCTCTTGAAAGCTTTGGATATTAATATATAGCATACTGTTAAATATATTTAGCCATTGTCAATATAATGTCAGTGATGTGAACGCTATTTTTGATTGCACTTATGCACAAAAATGAAATCCAAACCAAACAAATCAACTGCAAATGTTTAAGAGATGAAAACAAAGCAAAATCTGCCCTTTTAGTTTATTTTTAATGTTGAGCACATTTGTCTTTGATTTATGATCTTCGTCACATATCATACTATACGTGTGTAGGGAAGACAACTACTTCAATCTGTGTGCAGTAAACGCTCCAGTGTCATTCCAATGCAAAATGTTAATATGACTTGAGATACACCAAATAAGGCTGGAGTCACACCTGTGTATGGCACCTGATGTGAGAGCATCGGATGCGATATGCTAATGACCCTTTGCTCCGGCTCTGCTGCGTGCGGGAGCCGAGTGTCATGCGACTGTGCTCCGAGCCTCTTGCACAGAGTGGATCGGAGCACAGCTGTGGAAGAGGCAGAGAAATGAATTTCCCTATCTCCTGCATTGCCGGGATCTGCGTATATCGCACAACACTCGGATGAAATCCGAGTGATGTGCGTTGTTTCACTCACACCCATAGGCTTATATGGGTGCGAGTGAGGCGAGTCTCGGCCGAGTGTCGGTGACAATTGCAGCATGCTGCGATTTCACTCACAAAAAATAAGCTGATGGGAGCTGCCCCATAGATGAATACTGTTCCGAGTGCTATGCAATGTTTTATCGCATAGCACTTGTCCGTATTCCTCTATAGTGTGACTCCAGCCTAATAAAGAGCATCTATGTCGTACATGAAGCTTAGAGTAAAATGTTCAAGTTGTTATGAGACCTGATGAATGATGCCACAAATTCCAACTAAGGTGGGAGTCCAAAGTGCACAACCTAAACACTATAACTTGCATACAATGTGGGCTTTCTCTGAGATGTCTACTACTGTACACCATAATTAGAGGAATACTTTTGTCCTATGTGTCCAAATTATTTTTTAGCGATTTTTAATAGTTTTAATCTGGCTTTAAAAGCACGCAGTGTCCTTTATGACTTGACAATGTCTGCAACAGCATAGAAAACTATACTTTTCTTTATAATGGTGTTTACTACAAAATGTATATAAGAGACAGATATCATTGTATGGCATCGATTTAATGTAGACAGACCAATACACACAGCGAGTTAAATAAGAATTGAACATGTCACCAATTTTCTAAGTAAATATATTTCTAAAGGTGTCATTGACATGAAATTATCACCAGAAGTTGGTAAGAACACATCCAATTCACACAGGCAAAGAATTCAAGCCATAGATGTTTATAAATTAAGTTGTATGTAATAATGAGAAATGACACAGGAAAAAGTATTGATCACTTAAAGAAAGAGAAGTGCAAAAAGCCATGGAAAGTAATCAGCTGAAATCTATCAGTAATTAGAAAGTAATCTTTCTGATCTTTCATTCAGATCTTTCCTTTAGGCCGGGATCACACATGCGAATAAGTCGTCCGACACTCGCATGTGAAATCCCAGCTCTGGCCCCGGCACTCGGGAGTGGAGCGAGCGGCTGCATGTAGTTCTATGCAGCCACTCGCTCCACTCCCGAGTGCCGGCGCCAGAGCTGGGATTTCACATGCGAGTGTTGGACGATTTACTCGCATGTGTGATCCCGGCCTTACTCCCCACGTTGGATTATTTGCCTACTCATATCATCTATACCTCAAAAACATCTCTAGAATTAGACCTATTCATTCTCGTCTGGACTATTGCAAATCTTTACTAATCGTTCTCCCTCTAACTAATCTCTCCCCTCTCCAATCCATCTTGATCATATTCTTTGACAACCACTATACCGATGCCTCTTCCTTGTGCCAGTCATTGTACTGCTTGCTCATCCAATACAAACTTTAATATAAACTTATCACTCTCACCCACAAAGTGCTCCATGGTTCAGCACTCCCCTACATCTCCTTCCTCATCTCAGTCTACCACCCTACCCATGCCCTCCATTCTGCAAATGCCTTAAAATTAAAAACCTCAATAATCCAAACCACCCAGTCTCCAAGATTTCTCGCATGCTGCACCAATTCTTTGGAATGCACTACCCAGGACAATTTGATTAATTCCCAATACCCAGTTTTAAGTGTGGCCTAAAAACACATTTCTTTATACTAGCCTATTATCCCACCTCACTTATCTAACTATACTCATTTGAGCTATACAAAATTTTCTTCAAAATCATGATTTCTGTAGCATCTGTTCACTCCCTCAATGCACTTAAATAGCCTTCTGTGTCTGTATTGTTCACATACTGTCTGGCTACCAGTTCATGTAGCGTTATGTGCATACCCTATTTAGTATATTAAGGCTGTATTGTACAATATAAGCACATTTTACCACTTACCTTTCATGTCTTCCCTATTTCTTCATAGATTGTAAACTTGCAAGAAGGACCTTCACTCTTTTTTATATCTGTTAAGCTTATTCTGTAATGTCTTTATTGTTGGTACAAGTCCCCTGTAAAATTGTAAAGTACTGAGGAATATGTTGGTGCTATAAAAATTATTATTATTATTTATTATTATTACCATTATTATTATTATTATTATTATTAATCCTGCCACTTGAGAGCTGTCTCAAGACCTTTGAAACCTTATTGTTGCAAGACATACTGAGAGCATTGATTACAAAAGAATTTCTAAAGAACATCAATTTACCAGAATCTGGCCACGACCAGTTGCTTCCTACAAGATTTCAGACAGAAGAGTGAAAAGAATTATCAGAAAACCCCTATGGCCTGTATGCACATTCACCACGCAAAATTCCATTGTTGAACAAAAAGCATGTTCAAGCGTGTTTAAAGTTTGTTCAACATTTAGACAAGCCTGTGTAATACTGGGAGAATATAGTCCAGTCAGATGAAAACAAAATTGAACTTTTTAGATGTCACAATACACACCATGTTTGGAGGTCAAAAGGCACTGCATAACAGCCTAAAAACACCATACCAACAGTGAAGTGTGGAGGTGGGAACATTATGTTGTGGGGCTGTTTTTCAGCATAACACACTGGCAAACTTCATATAACTGAAGGTAGGATGAATGAACAAATGTACCGAGACATTCTTGATAAAAATCTGCTGGAATCTACCAGGATGATGAAGATGAAATGAAGGACAACATTTTAGCAATATAATGATCCCAAACACACAGGCAAAAGAAACTCTCAACAGGTTTTAGAGAAACAAAATAAAGCTGTTTGAATGGCCCAGCCAATCACCTGATCTAAATCCAGTAGAAAATTTATGAAAGAAACTAAAGCTTCGAATTCATTGAAGGAGTCCACGAAACCTTCAGAAATTGGAAGAATGGGCCAATAATCACATCTGAGTAATGCATGTGACTAGTTTCTCCATACAGGGGGCGTCTCAAAGTTGTCATCACCAACAAAGGCTTTTGTACAAAGTAATAAATTTCAGAAAGCGTGTTCAATACTTTTTCCTGTGTCATTTCTCATAACTACACATAATTTATAGACATCAATTGTATGATTTTTTGGCAGCATGGATTATTTGATGGGTTCTTACTAATGATGAGCGAATAAATTCGGCACTATTCGTTACTCGCACGAATAGTAAGGTATTCGTTACTTGGTGAGTAATTAAGTATTCGCCTCAGTATATTCGAGTGACCCGCCCAGCATGTTTGGCACTTTATTTGCAGCCAATGAACATACTGGGCTGGCTTGCCAATCACAGTAATGCTGGCGCCATCTTTGGTGTGGCATTATTATGATTGGCTGCACTACTACTACTACTACTACTATGATGGGCAGCACAGTGGCTCAGTGGATAGCACTGCAGCGCAGAAATCCTGGGTTCGAATCCCTCCAAGGACAACATCTGCAAGGAATTTGTATGTTCTCCCCGCGTTTGTGTGGGTTTCCTTCGGGTACTCAGGTTTCCTCCCACACTCCAAAAAACATACTGATGTGAGCCCCATCCGGGACAGCGATGATAATGTGTGCAAACTGTAAAGAGCTGCGGAATATGTTAGCGCTATATAAAAATAAAGATTATTATTATTGGCTGGCATTCCAGCGTTATAGGGACTATTTAAAGGCTGTCAGCACCATCTTGCGCACATTGCAGCCGGAAAAAGAGTAGGAAGAGCGTAGTTTCAGTGTAGGGAGAGTGAAAGTAGTGTAGGGAGAGTGCTAAGAGGTTTTAGTGAGCCTTATTTATTCCAAAAAGCTCTTTTAAGAGCTGAAGATTGGGAAAAGATTACTTGTTTGTTAGGAGAGAAAAAAATAGAAATTTGGAAATAAGCCTCACTGTGTGATGTATAGTTGGCTGCTTCTTAATAGAGCAGCCAGGATCCAAGTCCACTGTCCATCGGATATATTTTGAAAAAAGAAGAGCAAAAAGAATCCATATACTGGATATAAATATAGTTTGCTTTTTATTTTATTCCATTAAAAAGGAAGAAAGTGTTGACCAGACAGATTAAAAGGAATCCAACATTCTAACGCGTTTCTGGCTATAGCCCTTAGTCATAGAATAATCTGTCTGGACAACACTTTTTTCCTTTTTAATGGAATAAAATAAGAAGTGAATTTTATTTATATTTACGCGACAATTTAGCAGGGGAAATAATCTTCATTACTCAGCGTTTGGAGTGTGTCAGTAAGACGATTGAAAAAAATCATACTTTTCTATTGGTTAAAAAAATAGCGCATCTTTATCTAGCAGTTGTGCGACTGGCGCAATATGGGTACAGATACGTTTACGTGACAATTTAGCAGGGGCAATAATCTTCATTACTCTGCATTCAGAGTGTGACAGCAATACAGTTGAAAAAAATTATAATTTTCTATTGTTTTAAAAAATAGTGTATCTTTATCTAGCAGTTGTACAACTGGCGCAATCCAGGTACAGATAATCTTACATGACAATTTAGCATGAGCAATAATTTTCATTACTCTGCTGTTGGAGTGAGTCAGCAAGGGAATCGATAGGCAGTACAAGTTTTACCAATGCACAATGTGCCAAGTTTTCACAAAGTACAACACATTAGCCACGTGGGGTATATATACATGACCACTAAGTACAAGTTGCAGAAGCAGTAAGAGGAGGTGATTTCATGAATAAAAAGAGTTTGGATGGTAAGGGATGGCTGTTAAGACAACTTTCCAAACAAAACATTTGGGCTGCTTTTACATTACTTTGCTGTCATCCGTAGGGCTTACAAAGTCTAGTCCTTGTTCAATTTTAGAAGAGTCAGCCTGTCTGCATTTTCCATTGACAGGAGTGTGCGCCTATTCGTTATGATTCCACGAGCCAAACTAAAAACCCTCTCAGACAACACACTTGCAGCAGGGCATGGCAGCACCTCCAAGGTGTAGAAGGAGAGGTCGGGCCAATTATGGAGCTTGAACAACCATAAGTTAAAGGGCACTGAAGAAAAAGGGAGGACACTGGTATGGTCACGTAAGTAGTCCTTCACCATCTTGTTCAACTTCTCCCTACTCATCATAGTTACACCCACAGATAGTCCTTGCTGATGTGTTGGTCTCATGAAAATGAGTCAGTTGGTGGACATTTCACCTCCCTGAGTTGCACCTGGTGTGCTTGGCCTTCCCCTGTAATTCTTGTGGGTGAAAAGAGTGGGTACCTCTGCCAGCAACGTTGTCTGAGGGTAATATTTTAAAGTCTTCCACAATGGCCCTCGGGCATACATGCACTGAAAATGATACATCTGCCTCCGACATGAGAGAAGAAAATTTCTCCGTGTACCATTGGTCAAGAAAAGTGCACAGACAGTATTTCACGTTGGACAAAATGTGTTTCACGCAAAGGGTCTTGGCAAATGCATCTGGACATGAACTCTGCCATGTATGGCAGACTGCAAAGAGTCAAACATTCAGTGTCCTCACCAGGAAGAACACTAACCATCTTCTCCTCCTCACAATGCATAGCCTTATCCTCCTCCTTCTCTTCAGGCCATCTATGCTGGACAGGCATGAGGCTAAGATTGGGAGTCCCCTCTGTAGCGCATACTAAAAACTCCTATTCCACCTCATCCTCCTCCTCCTGTTGCTCATCATCACCCAATGTGGCTTGAGAATACTGTGTGAGAGCCTTGGCTATGTGGTATCAGCCATTGTAAAATCTTGCCCAATAGCCACCTGCTCAGCATTCAAAGCTTCCTCTTTGAGATTCTGCAGCAAACGTTTTAATAGACAGAGTAGCGGGATGGTTACACTGACAATAGCGTCATCAGCATTCACCATCTTGGTGCAGTTCTCAATGTTTTGAAGAACCTCACAAATGTCATCAATCCACACCCATTCGGCAGTTGTTATGTGTGGTGGCTGAGTGTTACTCTAACGGGCATTGAGAAGCTGGAATTCAGACACTGCTCTTGCCAACATATGAACCACCTACCGCCTCAACACATTTATCTAACTATCCCTGTGTCGCCCATTCAAAATTTTCTTCAGAACTAGGATCCTTGCATCTTGTTCTCACACGCTTTATGCATTTAATAACCTTCTGTGTCTGTACTTTTACACATACTGGTTGGTAACCGGTTCATGCAGCATTACATGAACACCCAATTTCTTTCATTATGGCTGGTCAGAACAATAAAAAAAACAATTGTTACCATTCACCTTTCATGTCTCTGCTATTTCCTCACAGATTGTAAGCTTAAGAGCAGGGCACTCATTCCTTTTGTTATCTGTTGTTTATGTGATTATCGTTATTCTGTAATGTATTTTATTGTCTGTACAAGTCCCCTGTAAAATGTAAAGTGCAGCAGAATATGTTGGCACTATAGAAATAAAATTATTATTATTTATTATTATTATTATTATTAAAGGTTGAATTATAGCATGTGGGCAGGTCACAAATCAGTAGGTGATGAGGCAAATTAAAGCACTGCTGCAGCAAAGCTAGTCCGCTGAAAGCCTGGGATGACTTTCAGAAATGTGCGCTGACATGCTGTACCTTGGCAAGTAGGTCCAGCAAGTCAGGGTATGTTTCTAAAAAATGCTGTACAACCAAGTTCAGCAGGTGGGCCATGCATGGAACGATTTTAACAGCTTGCCGAGCTTTAAAGCTGCCACCAAATTAAATCCATTATCGCACTCAACCTGACCTGGTTGAAGGTTCAGCGGGGAGAGCGACTGATCGGTCTGTTCTTTATGACCTTCAACAAGGAGTTTTTATGTTCTCCCCGTGTTTGTGTGGGTTTCCTCTGAGTTCTCCGGTTTCCTCCCACATTCCAAAGACATACTGATAGGGAATTTAGATTGTGAGCCCTATCGGGGACAGCAATGATAATGTGTGCAAACTGTAAAGAGCTGCGGACTATGTTAGCGCTATATAAAAATAAAGATTATTATTATTATAACAGCTCGGCTGGGTTGTGAGCTTTATCACCTAAACAGATGAGCTTCAGTAGAGCGTGCTGCCGCTTTGCCAAGGCAGTGCTGCAGACCTCCCAGCTGCTAAAAAAGGACTCAAGGCAAGGTGCACATATGAAATATGTGATATAAAATCAGTCAGTAGCAAAGTAGCAATACCACCATATGTGCACTCATGGACAGTATAGAGGACAAATCGGGGATAATCTAACCACAAAAAGAAGAAAAAAACAAAATGTATCCAAAAATAAAAGAAAGGGTAGGGAAACAAATGGGCACAACACAGGGGACACCAGTAATTTCAAAATATTGCAACCCAGCGGAGAGAAGAGATTATCAATATGTCATAGATAAAGTTACCAACACCATAAAGGTCCCAAAAGGATGTAATATGAAAAAAAGTAATAATGTAATTGAAACAAATCAATAATGCCTCCTGGATATGTTACCTTAGTGTGCACATGGAAGCAGATGTCCCCTGGATGCACCAATCCCCTGTATTATATTCACCTTACAGCGGCTTCACCCGCTCTGACAGTTGTTCCATTGGGATCTGGTTGCAAAAATGAACTGTGGAGCTTACAAAACTCAGGTTTCACAGCACATGCTGACATGCTGACCCTCTGCAAATTGTAAGCGAGGGCCGCATAATGACATGGTAGTGGACATGGTGGTGGAGGTGAATTTGTTTGGATTTGGTTCCGAATGTTTTAGCTGGCATTGTAAAAGGATGGAGAATATGTATTCCACTATCTTGCTAACTATTTGGCATGAGGGAGGGACCTCCCGAATGTAGGAGTGAGAGCTCTCCCAAATGTATGATACAGGGCCAACTGAGGGCCATTACCAAACTCAGGTTTCACGGCACCTGCTGTCCCTCTGCAAATTGTAAGCTAGGGCCGCATAATGATATGTTGGTGGACATGTTGGTGGTGGTGAATTTGTTTGGATTTGGTTCCGAATATGATCGGATTCGAATATTCTTTTTGCAATATTCGTTGAACACAGCCGAACTTCATTAGAGTCAATGAGAGCAAAAATTACCGAATATGATCGGAACCGAACATAAGACATACATTCGGCCTGAATAGTGTTTGCATATGGCCCGAATATGTCAAAATCAGATTCGAGGCCAAATCCGAACAAATTCGCTCATCTCTATTCCTGACACACATTTACGATGGCAAAGGGTTTATAGCTCAAGGTCAAGTAACTCCACTTTGTATTTTTACTTTACATGAACAGATACACAAAAATGTATAAAATAGTGTCCCTCTGGTAAGACATTACATGGTGTTTGCTAAAATCAAGGACATTCCATGATATGGAACAAATCTCTTCTCAGGATGTTCTAATAGGGTATTTGAAAAGGCTTCGCTAGACTGACAAGCTATTTAATTTTTCTTCTGTATTTCCCAATTTCTTCTTTTCCACCAATGGCTAAATCACAAAACATATAGGGTTCAGTGTACACATTTGTAAGTAATTATACTTGATAGACATGCTAAATCAAAAACATGTTCTAACATTATTATTATAAGATGACATATCATGAATGAAAAAAAATTAAATCAAATATATTGCCTTTCATGAATAGCACTAAAAAATCATTAAGACCAATAGTTATTTTTTAATCTTCCCGTAGTATTTCTTTGGCACTCATGGAATAAATTCCACATCCAACCACATAGTCTCCAGTGCTATGTGCCTAGACAAAATCAATTAACATTTATTCTATATCCCAGAATAGAATCAAAGCGTTGTCCGGAATAAGTATGTGATAAGTGTTTGGTGTGCCGAAGTCTGATGAATTCTGCTCAATTTAAGAAGCCAAGGCATCATTTTCCACAAGTTCATTGGACCCATACCAACATATTCTTCCTACACAGAAATAAAAGAAGTCTGAACAAAATGGAAAAAATAACATCCCAGTCTAATACTGACAGAAAGTGCAACGCCTTACCTAATAATCAAGAAATATTATGTGCTACATATTGTGCAGAAATAGAAATATTAACATAGTAATATTTCACTGACAAATGTACAAAAATGAAAACTACAAAATTGAAATTGTATGATTTTTTTATTATGTACATAGGATAAACTAAATTAATGTATGATGTCATAGGATGGAACTAACCAGAGCCCTCATCTGGTGATTGCGCATACAGTATTAAAACAGCCTTAAAGGGGTAGTCAAGATTTCAGAGCAAAGTTTGCAGTTACTCTATGTGGTTGCAGAATTCTGAATTGTGGTAGTCGTGTGGTCATGTGCCACCTGGTCTCAACTGGCTTCTCTCAATATAAGTGTATTGCGATAAGTTGAGCACATATAATTGGCACTTGAGCATATCCATGCAAATTGCATAAATGTGGTCATGTGACCACTTGCTCACATCACAAATTATCATAATTCAGAACTCTGCAGATTTTGCTTTCAAGCCATGACATCCCCTTTAAGGCTATGTGCCCACGTTGCGTTTTTTAAGCGTTTTTGCTGCGTTTTACCACTGTGGAAACGCTTATAAAAACGCTAACAAAATGCATCCCATGCAATCCTATAGGATTCCACAGTTGCTGTGCCAATGCTGCAGATTTTTCCGCTGCGGAATCGCATAGCGGAAAAATCTGCAGCATGTTCATTATTTTAGTGGAATCGCGGCGATTCCGCCACCATAGGATTGCATTGAAATGCTCACTTTACGCATGTGACCATGCCCACCATGCGTAAAGTGAGCGCTTAATGTGCGGTTGGTACCCAGGGTCTGGAGGAGAGGAGACTCTACTCCATGCCCTGGGTACCATATTCCTGTAAAAACTAAAATTGAAATAAAAAATAGGGATATACTTACCCTCTGTCGGCCCCCGGAGTCCTCCTGGTCCTCAGCGGCGCTGCCGGCAAGTTCCGTTCCCAGGCGTGCTTAGCGAGAATGACCTTTGTGACGTCGCGGTCGAGTGACAAGTGAAAAACTTGTTGCATCATTCCCAAGTAGACTTATGGCTGTTCCAGCTCAAAATGATGCTTCTACTCAATACTGAGCAAAGGGTCTGAATACTTATGACAATGTGATATTTCAGTTTTTCTTTTTTAATAAATTTGCATTTCTGCTTTTTTTCAGTCAAGATGGGGTGCAGTGTTCATTAATGAGAAAAAAATGAAATTTTTTGAATTTACCAAATGGCTGCAATGAAACAAAGAGTGAAACATTTAAAGGGAGTCTGAATTCTTTCCGTACCCACTGTATGAAGTAGCTCCCCAGCTATACACCTTTCTGGGGAGTTTCTTAACAGTACCATCTCCGGGTACCGTGTAGCATAATCAGGGACAACTAATATTTATTTCTATACTCCGTCCGACATCACCATGGACCCTAACAAATCCATCACTATATGCTTGAAAGGGACCTCTATGATGTGCAATGGAACTAGGGGAAAAGGGGACTGCAGAAGTGGATTACCGGGGAGGTTAGCTGGCATATGGGCCAGAAGAGACAGTAGGTCACGATTTCTCTGTAGCACCTGGGCCAATAGAATCTCTGAAGAATCCATTCCTGGGTCTTATGTATCTCCAGGTGACCACCCAGCACATGAGAATGAGCTATATCTAACACCCTGCTCTGTTAGACTCTGGCACCAGTAATTGCTCTATCACCTGACCCGTTTGCTTGGTCACTTGATATAACAAATCCTCATTCATGTCAAAGTGAGGGAACTGACTTTCGGCCCCCGTCTCCTGAGGAACAACATTCACTACTGACACATTTTCAAGCACATATTCTATCTCTCAATGTTAAAATTAACCTACCCTTAGAATTATAGACTTTTCATGTCTTTGTCAGTGGGCTAACTTACAAAATCATCAAGGGATAAAATACTTATTTGCCCCACTGTATATATGTTGATATATATATATATATATATATATATATATATTGTGAGACAGTGAAGGCATGTGTATTGAATGGGGTGTACATTTCACCTAGATACTTTGCTAACTGGTATAAGGGAAATGTCTGGCTTTGTAGAACTAGTGGTGGAGAATGGTCATTACACCTTCCATTCAGTGCACACTTGCAGCTCAAACCTGAAACCACTCAGGTGTTAATTAGGAAGCCAGAAGTAGGTGTCTGGGAATACAGACAGAGAGCTCGCTTAGTCTGGACAAGGAGTCCAGGCACAGAAGGAGACTCCAGGAGGGGAGCTGTCTCAGTCTGGGTGCTCGATGTACCCCGGACACAGGAGTAGTCTCTGTGAAACTCCATGCTGGTAACTACTGAATATAAGGAGAACTCTCTCAGTCTGGATGCTAGGTGTGCCATTCAGACACAAAGAGGAGATTCTAGGAAAACCACACCGGTAACTACAGATTATATGTGTTGTTTTGGGGCCAGGCTGTTAGAGTCTGGACCCGGATAGAAAGGGAAATTATCTATGTGTAGTGAGTGGCTGGAGAAGCCCAGGATTTATGTTTATGATTTGGTTTTGATTATGTTCTGTTTGCTGTGGACTTTAATAAAACTGGTTGCGGCCAGTTTTTACCAGAACTGCTGTCTGTGAATGGACTCTTTATGCCACTCCGTCTCCCCAAGACGGCGATCCCAGAGCTATATCCCCTGGAAAAGCTTACAATTGGTGCTAGAATGTGTGTGCAGCACAGTGGCTAGAGACAGCAATAAAGGTGAAGTCTGTTGAAGCAGCAGCAGAGAAAAAAAAAAAAGTGTGTTAGAAAAAAAAAAAAGAGAAACGTCTGTTGGAGCAGTCTTAAAGAGACAGTAGCCCAAATAGACTTTGCAAAGAAAAAAAAAAAAAAGTGTCTGCACAGCAAAGCTGAATTTTCTGTGGAAAAGACTGTGGAGTGTGTATGTCTTGAGTGAAGACTGCCGTTGTTAAGACAGAGAAGTCTGACAGTATGGATGACAGCCTGGAGAAGCTGATTAAACAAATGGCGCAAGTTAATGTGCAACATAAGACTGCCGTTGTTGAGACAGAGAAGTCTGACAGCATGGATGACAGTTTGGAGGAGCTTGTTAAGAAACACCTGCAGAGCATGCAGCAGGCCCAGCAGAGCTGGCAGCAGCAGCAGCAGGAGTTTAACCGATTGCTGAGGGAGCAGATTGCAGCTCTCAGCACCTCGTCCCCGAGTAATGTTGTAAAGGCACCTGCGTTGCCTGCAGTAAAGAAGCGGTTGGAGCTTGCCGTCGGCCGTCGTGTCGGCATGGTTGAAGAGGTGATAGTGGACCGCTACACCCGAGCATGTCCTCCTGAGGTACAGCCAGAGGTCGGACAAGGAGACCACCAGGACGCCAATCGTCTGGTCAGCCTGATGGAGAAGGCCTTCGCCAGCAAAGACTGTCTCCGTGACCAGCCGTCTGAGAGGTCGTCAATTCAGAGTTCCTGGACGCCGAACTCTCCCGGTAAGAGCGTTCCAGCTGTTGGGGACATGGGGTATGCTGATAAGCGGGTTCAGGCCCGAGGGGACATGTGGGTTGAAAAGTGTGATGGACAGTGTTGGAGATGTCGTGAAATTGCAGCCAACTGTCCAATAGAGGGGGAGCCTATGTATTGTGATGTTGGCAGATCCCTCTCTCTCTGCGCAGAACCTGTGTGTGTGTCCACCTCAGCCGAAGAGACTGGACCACAGGTGTCCCCGGTGGTTGTAAATGACTGCCCAGCACAGGCCCTCTTGGACTCAGAGAGTCCAGTGACTTTCGTGCGTGACAGCCTGAGTGATAGGGACTTCATCCCTGATAAGCACCTGAGTGTGGTGTGCATCCATGGAGACACCAAAGTCTACCCAGAGACTGCCGTGGACTTGGTCCCCAAACGCGGGGAGGTTTCATGTGATGTGGGGGTAGTGAAGAACCTGGTGCACCCCGTCATATGGGGTAATGACTTTCCCCGATCTAAGGATCTCTGGGGGAAAATGATTCTGTTGGACAGAGTGATGAAGCTCCTACTGAGGGTGCGCAGTCCCGAGGGGCGGAACACAATGCTAGTGGGCCGTTAAACTTATGTGATAATAATGATGATGATGATAATGATAATGATGATGATGATGATGATCATGATAATAATGATGACCATGATAATGATGCTGATGCTGATAATGATAATGATGATGATCATGATAGGGATGATTATACTGATCATAATCATGATAATGATATTGATAATGATGATGACTGGGATAAAGATTAAATTCCTTTGCAGGTGATGTTGGGAGACGAGGATGGTGGTTCTCGGGAACCGAGTGTCCCTGACTTACCTGTGCCCTGTGACAATTTTGGGAGTGAACAGTGGCGAGACCCCACTCTTGGAATGGCACAGGAAAATATAGGGTTCTAGATGGGGTTTCCCAAGGGCCTGGCTCTGAGGAGAGGTTTCCTCATGTTGCCATAGACAGTGACCTGTTGTGTAGGGACACTGGAGTCCAGGGAGAGGTCGTGAGCCAGCTCCTAGTACCTGAGCTATATAGAAGTATAGTGCTGGGGTTGTCACATAGTCACATACTTGAGGGACCACCTGAGGGAAACCAGGGACCAGATGGTGAAGTTAATGTTGTGGATGACATGTTAACTAAGGTTCCAGATCAGGATGTGAATGAGAATGAATTGTATAACCCTGAAAGTGAGCAGGATGCGAATGAGAATGAATTGTATAACCCTGAAAGTGAGCGGATGTGGCTGAGAAAAAGGGTCAGACAGGGATAGTGGTAGTGATAGTGAATCATCTGATGACGATCAAGCAACCAGTGCAAATGAGGAAGGCATGGTAGCAGAGGAGGTTGAGAGTCCTGAGAAGAAAGCTGATGCTGACCTTACAGCCGGACAGAAGATGGCATCTGAAGATGTTTTACAGTTGGCCGGTTCCCTGGCGAAGACTAAGGTGAAAGGAGGAGAGCTGAGCTTTGAAGGCAGGACTCTGAGACTGAACACAGCACAAGAGGAGGCTGTTGGAAGTGAGAAGTTGTCAATGTGTGGTGTGGATCTGCATCATGCCAAGGACTCTGAAGGAGATACTGCAGAGGTGGAAAAAGCCATAGAAATGGTAGTCACCAAGCCAGATGCCTCATCAGAAGCTGAGGTCTCAAGTGAAGCTGTGAGGAACCAGACTGAAGATATGGGGACTGACTCTGCCCAGGAATCTGTTTCTGCCAGAGACAGCGGCGTGGTCGGTTTACTGTCCGGATCAGTAGCTGCAACTCGCGAAGCTCAGGCTGGAAGTTCGGTGCCCAGTGCTCCATCAGTATTCCCGAGCGACACAAAGGATCTGGATAAATCACAAGATGAGATTTTGAGACATCAGGCTGGTGTTGGTGAGCTCAAGCGCACTTTCATGGAGTCTACATCTGAGCCACGTCCCAACGAATGGGAAAAGCGATGCATCACTCCATTGCCGCTGCAGACACACGGGAGCTCAGATGGGATGCAGAACGTGGTAGAATGTAAGACTGACGGTAGGACTTCTGAGCATGTGCTACCAGAGGAGTCTGGAGAAGGGGCCGAAGACGTAAAGGACGTCCAACAGCTACAGGAGAAGATGCGTCTCCATGAGGTCTCCACCAAAGAAATGAAGACTGAGAATGTTGCGTTACGCGAGCAGCTACAGCAGTGTGAACTGGATGTGGCATCTTTTCGCTGGGAACGTGAGCGGTTCCAGCAGTCGCTCCAGAGAGCACGAAATGAAGGGGAAAGTGTATATAGTACCTTGCAGGATCAAGGAAAAGTGGTTGCACAGGTACCAGATGAATTGATTACTTCTCAGAAAAAACTCCAAACTGTGATGAAGGAGTGTGATGAAAGCCATGAGCATCTTCGTGAGAAGGTCAATGAAGTAAAAGGAAGGATACAGGGAATCTCTTCGTTGCAAGAGCAAATGCTGCTCAATAAGTCTAAGGCTCTATATAAGAATGCTGTTGTCACGGTAGAACATTACAATTCAGCTGAAGATTTAGAGGATGAATTATGTGGACTAAGAAAAACGATCAGCTCCTTCTACAGTGCCAATCATTTGAACAGTGAGCTTAAAATGGTCAGAGACCATGGCAGAGGAGCTTAAGGTCTGTGAAATAGACTTTATGAGTCAACCGATATTCAAGAAAGTAGATGTGCTAAAGAGGGTTCAAGGGGAACTAGAGAAAAGTGAAAAAACCCCTATATCTCCTGTGATAGTTGGTGACACATGGTCAGTGCACCAAGGACAGGAGGTACGTGAGTTTCTGAGGAAGAGTCAGCAGAAGTGTTCTGATGTGCCGGGTTGTACTTCTCTGGCCAGGCACTATATCGAAACTGAGCCCGGCCCTAAGGTCAAGATGAAACCGTGCAGGATACCCGAGGCCCGCAGAGAGCATAGGCCTGGGAGGGTACAGGGTAGTGCGGATGCTTCAGATGAAGAGAAAGCTGATGTTGGCTATGGCTCAGGTGAAGATACAGATGACAATAGTGAAGATGAAGCTGATGAGGGCCATGACTGGTCCAGAGTTCACTGTCTCTTTTGGATTGTTGACAAGCCCTCCGGTCTGGATGACCAGCCCTCCGGTCTGGAGAAGAGGGGGGGATATGTGAGACAGTGAAGGCATGTGTATTGAATGGGGTGTACATTTCACCTAGATACTTTGCTAACTGGTATAAGGGAAATGTCTGGCTTTGTAGAACTAGTGGTGGAGAAAGGTCATTACACCTTCCATTCAGTGCACACTTGCAGCTCAAACCTGAAACCACTCAGGTGTTAATTAGGAAGCCAGAAGTAGGTGTCTGGGAATACAGACAGAGAGCTCGCTTAGTCTGGACAAGGAGTCCAGGCACAGAAGGAGACTCCAGGAGGGGAGCTGTCTCAGTCTGGGTGCTTGATGTACCCCGGAACCCGGAGTAGTCTCTGTGAAACTCCATGCTGGTAACTACTGAATATAAGGAGAACTCTCTCAGTCTGGATGCTAGGTGTGCCATTCAGACACAAAGAGGAGATTCTAGGAAAACCACGCGGTAACTACAGATTATATGTGTTGTTTTGGGGCCAGGCTGTTAGAGTCTGGACCCGGATAGAAAGGGAAATTATCTATGTGTAGTGAGTGGCTGGAGAAGCCCAGGATTTATGTTTATGATTTGGTTTTGATTATGTTCTGTTTGCTGTGGACTTTAATAAAACTTGTTTCGGCCAGTTTTTACCAGAACTGCTGTCTGTGAATGGACTCTTTATGCCACTCCGTCTCCCCAAGACGGCGATCCCAGAGCTATATCCCCTGGAAAAGCTTACAATATATATATATATATATATATATACTGTATATATACAGTATATATGTCCTGTATGTACACACATATTTTCTTAAATGTCTTTGAGAAGGGGGTTATGATCTGTCACGTTGCATCCAGACATATTTTAACACTTGTATAAGCAAAGTAATGTTGATTTTTAATAAATCTATTCATACAGGTTTGCCAATGCAAGCTACTGAAGAAAGTCCTTTGGGTATCACTATTATTGGAGTCAAATGTTCAGTCAGTAATAAAATACACCAACATCTAACCCTGACTTTAACAATACAATGACTACATTATGTTAACTGGTATGCTTCATATAGACATGAGTTACAGATTCTTTGTTACTTTACCTTAGAGAATTCCATAAGCAAATCATTGAATTCCTTTACATATGAATAACAGCAATAGTTCTGTGGGTTCTGTAGTAAACTGTCTTTATTATGAACCAAGGTCAAGTTTTACGTCAAAAGTCAAAATTGTTGGATGGCAATATATTTTCCCAGTAATGAATTTCCAGCAAGATGAATCAAGGTAGTCAATAACCCATAAAATTCAAATAGATAGAAATGCAGTATTTTTTTATAGAATCCTATTGGCTATATGTGTATGTAAAGTTCAACATGCTGTGAAATAATAGTGTCTGGTCTATGTTCTTACGCCCACATAAAAGTGAAAATATTTGGACTACAGTGAGAAGCAGAGGACTCTGATCTCATAGTCTGTTATTAATAATCTACACAAGTGCTGAACATCCAAATAACAGAAATGTTGAATTCTACTTTTAGACTGTCCACACAATGCATTATAACAAGGTTGAAACCAGCAGTCTTGTCAGAGAAGTTTCAGAAAAAGTGGAAGTCTAAAAGATTAAACTTATAAAGGTGTTCTAACAGGGTTTTGTTCTATTCTACCCGTATAAGTAACTTTGTGAAGCTGTATGTGTACAGACAATATCTAAAGGCATTATGTTTTCATATAAAATTTCTATGGTCTCCTGGATACAGTTGGTCCATTCTGTTTGCTACTTGGTAACTTAAGGAACTGCAATGTTATAAAAAAAAATATGTCAAACAAGGGGTTGAAGGACTTGCCAAAGAGTTCAGAAAATGGCATGGATGGGGAATAAATACTATTCCCTTTGTCATGGATGAAAAAAACTTGCACTACATAACAGACAGTCCATTTTAATGTTTTTGAGCCCCACTCTACATATTAAGAACTGTTCTACAATTGGGATGTATGGAGGTATTGAAGTTTAATTTACCAATACACAGTGGTTTGGAGTGACCTTCTGCTGAAGAACTGAGATGTAGGGGGGAGACTTTCAGCCACAGTTACCCCTGCTATTAGCCATCCAAAAGGCTACTTTTGGGACCCAGGCTACTGCTGGATACAGCTTCCTTGCCCACATTGGAGACTAATGCAGTCACATGTAGTGCTCAGCCAATCATAGCACTCGATCTGCCAGTGCATACCGACAGAGAAGGAGAAGCATATACCAGCACCGACTGGTGGCAGAAGATCCGCAACAGGTTTACCATTCACTAAATTATTAAGCAATTACAAATCAATGAAGAAAGGCTGAAAAAAACAATAGCGTAATAGATTCGTATCCCAGTAACAAAGGATGTAGTAATTAAAGAATTAGCTCACTTGGTGAAGTTGCATAGACCCGCAAGATAATCCAAGATGAATAAATAAAAAAATTTAAAAAATGTCTGCGCTACCAGGAGCACCAATATGGAGACTGGAGATTGTCAGTGGATAGGGCCAGGAATACAGGAGCCAGGAAAACAATTTTGATCTCATCACAGAAGAAGAAGTCTCCAGACTCCTCTTCTTCCTCTCGTCTGACTACATGCACTACCTACCCCATTCCCTCACATCTCCTCCAGTCTCTCTCTCCAGTCGTCACAACTCACCTAACTACAATCTTTAATCTCTCCCTCTCCTCGGGCATTTTCCCCTCCTCCTTCAAACACTCCATCATTACTCCATTACTAAAGAAACCCGCTCTTGACCCATCCTGTACACACAACTACAGACCAGTCTCCAATCTCCCTTTCATCTCTAAACTTTTGGAGCGCCTAGTATAGTCCTGCCTTACCCGTTACCTCTCCACTCACTCCCTCCTAGACCCTTCACAGTCCGGCTTCCTCCCCTACATTCGACTGAAACTGCACTCATCAAAATAACCAATGACCTTCTGACAGCTAAACGTAACGGTGACCACTCCCTGCTCATTCTTCTCGACCTTTCTGCAGCTTTTGACACTTTTGACCACCGTATCCTACTCACTAGGCTCCAGTCACTAGGCATTAAAGACACTGCTCTCTCCTGGTTCTCTTCCTATCTTTCTGACCGCTCCTTCAGTGTTTTGTTCTCTTGCTCCACGTCATCTCCTCTTCTTCTCGCTGTCGGTATACATCAGGGCTCAGTCCTTGGCCTCCTTCTCTTCTCTCTCTAAACGGCCCCAATTGGACAAACCGTCAGCAGACTTGGCTTTCAGTACCATCTTTATGCTGAAGACACACAACTATACATGTCATCCCCCGACCTTACCATTGCTGTACTACTGAACGCCAGTGACTGTCTGTCCGCTGTCTCCAACATCATGTCCTCTCTCTATCTGAAACTCAACCTCTCAAAAACAGAACTTCTTCTGCTCCCACCGTCTACTAACCTCCCTAAATCTGACATTTCCCTCTCCCTGGGCGGCACCATAATAACATCCCAGCAGCAGGTGCGCTGTCTGGGTGTTATGTTTGACACCAATCTCTCCTTCACATCTCATATACAATTTCTTGCCCACTCTTGCCACACACCTAAAGAACATCTCTAGAATCCGCCCTTTTCTCACCATGGAAACAACGAAAACCCTCACTGTAGCATTGATCCACTCCTGCCTGGACTACAGCAACACTCTCTTAATTGGCCTTCCCGTTACTCGACTATCCCCTCTCCAGTCTATACTTAATGCAGCAGCCAGGGTCATCCATCTGACTAATCGGTACTTGGACACGTCCGCTCTTCGCCAGTCCTTACATTTGTTACCCATTCATTATAGGATCCAATTCAAAGTACTTGTTCTCACCCACAAAGCTCTCCACACTGTAGCACCCCACTACATCTCCTCCCTTATTTCTGTCTATTGGCCTAACCGACTGCTGCGCTCTGCAAACGACTTTCGACTAACCTCTGCATTAATCCATACTTCCCACTCCCGACTCCAAGACTTCTCCTGCACTGCGCCAATCCTTTGGAATGCTCTACCCCAAGAAATTAGGACTATCCACAATCTGCATAGTTTTAGGCGCTCCCTCAAAACATATTTGTTCAGAGTAGTCTATCACATTCACTAATCAAAGTCATTTTATGTGTAAGTGTGCGTGTGTAGCCCATTCACTATCGCCATCTATCCCTCACTCTCTCAAGATGGCTGCACAATCATTGTAAATACACCATTGTAACTACACACCTGTACTTTGTATCTCCACCACCTCATTGTAGATTGTAAGCTCTCATGAGCAGGGTCGTCTCATTTTGCTTTAATTATTGTATTGTTAATGTTGTTACTTATGACTTGTGTTTTAAAACTGTTAAACAGTAAAGCGCTGCAGAATATGTTGGCGCTATATAAATAAAGATTATTATTATTATTACACAGGAGAAATTTAACCCCTCTCTGAAATTAGACGTACTATCCCGTCCATAAAACCCGTGCCATTCTGCCCATGGACGGGATAGTACGTCATAGGCGATCAGCTGCGCTCCTGAGGGGAGCGCAGCTAATCGCTGCCGGGTGTCAGCTGATTATCACAGCTGACACCCGAGACTGTGTGTCAGGAGCGGTCACGGACCGCTCCCGGCACATTAACCCCTAGCACACCGCGATCAAACATGATCGCGGTGTACTGGGGGCACAGGGGAGGATCGCGCAGGGTGGGAGCTCCCTGCGCGCCCCCCTGAGACCCTCAGACCAGCTGTGATCGCGCTGTTCTGAGGGCTTCCTCCCTCCCAGGACCCGGATCCAAGATGGCGCCGGGGTCCTGGAGGGAGGCGGCTTCCTCTGTGCCTGCTGACAGCAGGCACTGAGAAGCCTGCAGCTATGCCTGAGCGATCGCTGGTGTGACAGAGTGCTGTGCACACTGTCACACCAGCGATTTGATAAAATACAGTGATGTCCCACCCTGGGACAAAGTAAAAAAGTTAAAAAAATAAAAATAAACATGTTATAAAAAAAATCCAAAATAAAAAAAAAAAAAAGAATATTCCCCAAAAAATTCATTTCTTCCTGTAAATAAAAAAAACAAAACAATAAAAGTACACATATTTGGTATCGTCGCGTCCGTAACGACCCCCCCTATAAAACTGTTCCACTAGTTAACCCCTTTAGTGAACCCCTTAAAAAAAAAAAAAAACGAAGCAAAAAATCAATGCTTTATCATCATACCGCAGAACATAAAGTGGAATAACGCGCGATCAAAAAGACCGATATAAATAAACATGGTACCGCTGAAAACGTCATCTTGTCCCGCAAAAAACGAGCTGCCATACAGCATCATCAGCGAAAAAATAAAAAAGTTATAGCTCGCAGAATAAAGCGATGCAAAAATAATTATTTTTTATATAAAATTGTTTTTATTCTATAAAAGCGCCAAAACATAAAAAAATGATATAAATGAGGTATCGCCATAATCGTACTGACCCGAAGAATAAAACTGCTTTATCAATTTTACCACACGCGGAACAATAAAAACGCCTCCCCCAAAAGAAATTCATGAATTGCTGATTTTTGTTCATTCTAACCTCCCAAAAATCGAAATAAAAAGCGATCAAAAAATGTCACCTGCTCAAAAATGGTACAAATAAAAACGTCAACTCGTACCGCAAAAAATAAGACCTCACATGACTCTGTGGGCCAAAATATGCAAGAATTATAGCTCTCAAAATGTGGCGATGCAAAAAACTATTTTTGCAATAAAAAGCATATTTTAGCGTGACAGCTGCCAATCATAAAAACCCGCTATAAATAGTAAATCAAACCCCCCTTTATCACCCCCTTAGTTAGGGAAAAATAATAAAATTAAAAAAATGTATTTATTTCCATTTTCCCATTAGGGTTAGGGTTAGGGTTGCGGCTAAAGTTAGGGTTAGGGTTGGCGCTAAAGTTAGGATTAGGGTTAGGGTTGGGATTAGGGGTGTGTTAGGGTTAGGTTTGTGGTTAGGGTTGGGACTAGGGTTAGGGGTGTGTTGGGGTTAGGGTTGGAGTTAGAATTGGGGGGTTTCCGCTGTTTAGGCACATCAGGGGCTCTCCAAATGTGACATGGCGTCTGATCTCAATTCCAGCCAATTCTGCGTTGAAAAAGTCAAACGGTGCTCCTTCACTTCTGAGCTCTGCCATGCGTCCAAACAGTAGTTTATCCCCACATATGGGGTATCAGCGTACTCTGGACCCCAAGAGTTATTGTGCAATTTGTCCTATTTCTTCTGTTACCCTTGGGAAAATAAAAAACTGGGGGCGAAAATATCATTTTTGTACAAAAAAAATTATTTTTTTGTTTTTACGGCTGTACATTATAAACTTCTGTGAAGCACTTGGGGCTTCATAGCGCTCACCACACACCTAGATAAGTTCCTTGTGGGGTCTATTTTCCAAAATGGGGTCACTTGTTGGGGATTTCCACTGTTTAGGCGCATCAGGGGCTCTCCAAATGCGACATGACGCACCCAGACCATTCCATCAAAGTCTGCAATCCAAAACGTCACTACTTCCCTTCCGAGCCCCGACGTGTGCCCATACAGTAGTTTTCGCCCACATATTGGGTATCAGTGTACTCAGGACAAATTGGACAACAACTTTTGCATTCCAATTTCTTCTGTTACCCTTGTGAAAATAAAATATTGGGGGCGAAAAAATCATTTTTGTAAAAAAAAAAAAAAGATTTTTTATTTTACGGCTGTACGTTATAAACTTTAGTGAAACACCTGGGGGTTCAAAGTTCTCACCACACATCTAGATAAGTTCCTTGAGGGGTCTAGTTTCCAAAATGATGTCATTTATGGGGGTTTCCACTGTTTAGGCAGATCAGGAGCTCTCCAAACACGACATGGCGTCCAGCCAATTCTGCGTTGAAAAAGTCAGACGGTGCTCCTTCCCTTCCAAACTCTGCCATGCACCCAAACAGTGGTCTACCCCCACATATGGGGTATCAGCGCACTCAGGACAAATTGCACAATAACTTTTGCAGTCTTGTTACCCTTGGAAAAATAAAAATTGGGGTGAAAAGATCATTTTTGTGGAAAAAATATGATTTTTAAATTTTACGGCTCTACGTTATAAACTTGTGTGAAGCACTTGGGGTTCAAATTGCTCATCAAAAATCTAGATAAGTTCCTTAGGGGGTCTAGTTTCCCAAATGGGGTGTTTCCACTGTTTAGGCACATCAGGGGCTCTCCAAATGCAACATGGCATCCAAACTCAATTCCAGCCAACTTTGGTTGGAAAAAGTCAAATGGTGCTCCTTCCATTCCGAGCTCTGCCGTGCGCCCAAACAGTGGTTCCCCCCCACATATGGGGTATCAGCGTACTCAGGACAAATTGTACAACAACTTATGTGGTCCAATTTCTCCTGTTACCCTTGGGAAAATAAAAAAATAGTGACTAAAATATAATTTTTGTGGGAAAAAATAGGATTTTTTATTTTCATGCCCGGGCATTATAAACTTGTGTGAAGCACTTGGGGGTTCAAAGTGCTCACCAAAGATCTAGATAAGTTCCTTAGGGGTCTAGTTTCCAAAATGGGGTCACTTGTGGGGGGTTTCCACTGTTTAGGCTCATCTGGGGCACTGCAAACGGAACATGACCCCCATTAACGTCTGCATTCCAAAACGTTACTACTTCCTTTCCAAGCCCTGCCGTGCGCCCAAACAGTTTCCCCCCCCCCCACATATGGGGTATCAGCGTACTCAGGACAAATTGGACAACAACTTTTGGGGTCCAATTTCCTTGGGAAAATTCAAAAATTTGGGACTAAAAAATCATTTTTGTGGAAAATTGATTTTTTTTTTTTCACACCCAGGCTTTATAAACTTTTGTGAAACACTTGAGGGTTCAAAGTGATCACAACAGATCTAGATAAGTACCTTAGGGGGTCTAGTTTCCAAAATGGTGTCACTTGTGGGGGGTTTCCACTGTTTAGGCGCATCAGGGGCTCTCCAAACGCGACATGGCATCAAATCTAAATTCCAGCCAATTTTAGTTTGAAAAAGTCAAACGTCGCTCCTTCCCTTACGAGCTCTGCCGTGTGCCCAAACAGTGGTTTTCCCCCACATATGGGGTATTGGCATACTCAGGAGAAATTGCATAACAACCTTATCTGTCCATTTTCTCCTTTTACCCTTGTGAAAATAAAAATAAAGTTTGTAAAAGATCATTTTTGTGGCTAAAAAGTAAAATATTCATTTTTTCCTTCCACGTTGCTTTAGTTACTGTGAAGCACCTGAAGGGTTAATAAACTTCTTGAATGTGGTTTTGAGTACCTTGAGGGGTGCAGTTTTTAGAATGGTGTCACTTTTGGGTATTTTCTGCCATATAGACCCCTCAAAGTGACTTCAAATGTGAGGTGGTCCCTAAAAAAAATGGCTTTGTAAATTTTGTTGTAAAAATGAGAAATCGCTGGTCAACTTTTAACCCTTATAACTTCCTAACAAATAAAAATTTTGGTTCCAAAATTGTGCTGATGTAAAGTAGACATGTGGGAAATGTTATTTCTTAACTATTTTGCGTGATATATTTCTCTGTTTTAAGGGAATAAAAATTCAAAGTTTGAATATTGCAAAATTTTAAAAATTTTCGCCATATTTGCGTTTTTTTCAAAAAATAAACGCAAGTTATATCGAAGAAATTTTACCACTAACATGAAGTACAATATGTCACGAGAAAACATTCTCAGAATCGCGAAGATCCGTTGAAGCGTTCCAGAGTTATAACCTCATAAAGAGACAGTGGTCAGAATTGTAAAAATTGGCCCGGTCATTAACGTGCAAACCACCCTTGGGGGTGAAGGGGTTAAGTCTGGTTTTATTTCCAACGCATTTCGAGGTCAACAAATATCTTAATCAGGACAGACTACAGTAGCCATGGGCTATGTCTCTCACACAAGCACATTACTCGTCCATGTTCCCATTGGTGGCAGGGATTGCCTCCTTACAAATGGGATCTTTAGGCAGAGTATGTGTCATTTATACATGCCCTCTGGTTGTTCCATGTGTACCTCTTGTGCCGGGCTCCCTGTTGTAAATGCATGTTGCAGCCATGACAGGCAGCCACGCCCTAAGTATGTCACGCTTGTAGCTGCGCCAACTAATAGATGAATGCTGCATCAGTGGAAAGCATCTCTAAGGTGACGCGGCAATGCATACCACTACAATGACCAAAACGGCCTCATCTCTGATATCAGACTCCAGTACAGGTTATTTTCCCTATTAATATTTCGCTGTGCAGACGTTTTTCTGCCTATATCCTTTTGGAGCTGTGCAGAACTCTGCATATCTATTTTTACGGTTGCAGAGCCATGTGCCATATATATTACTCTTCTATCATTTACCCCATTTAACAAATTCTTTCCTCTGATGATGCCTCACCATTGAGGCAGAAATGCATCGGGAGGGATTTAGGCGTCCTATCTGTTATAGGTCTTATTTGGGTACTGCCCTTGTTAGGACGGAAGTCACTACATGTGGCACAACAGGGGACACTAGCTCATCAACTTTTCCCCCCCAGCCCCAAGCTCCTGGCTCCAGGATGATGTTTCTCTACCGCATAGGAATGGGTGAGATCTAACTTTATTACTTTGTACTGGTACTTTTGGGCACTGTATTATTTATGGGCTCATTTTACGATTATTATCTGTGTTGTTGTTATTTTGTTGTGTTTTGTGTAAGCACCGCTCTTTACATAGCACATCATTAAAACTTGGTTTTATTAATTTTACTCTCCCTGCTTTTGTGTCTTATTTTGCTTTTATAGCGTAGACCATATCACGTCAACCATGTAAGAAGAAAGACTGCAACGGGAACCTGATTTGTGCCAGTTCCTGAACTGTCGGGACTGTCTCCTCTGTTGCCCGGGGGAAAGCTTAGGGGACCGGACTAGTCTTGGCCTCCAGAAGCAGGGGGTGTGGCTAAGCCAGTGCAGCCACAGCGCGTGAGAAAACAGTCAGACTTGGCAGGAAGAGACAGTGCGCAGCAGGGTGAAGTGAGTGCTCCGTCCCTCAAGCACGGCCACAGCGCAGGCCCGCGCCCCAGCATCCATGCCACCACTGCCAGAGACTGTGAGGAGAGACGTGCAGTGTGCCTGTTCACTACAAAATTAGGCACCAAACGCTCTGGGCCTGTGAGTACTGTGCGGGTTCCTCCTAAAAAATACCGGCTGTGGGACCGTTACCTGCGCCCTGACCCCCCAGAGTATATTTGCCGGGCCACGTTGAGCTCAGACCGTGCGGTGGCCTACGCTCTCTCGGCTACATCAGGATATAGACTAGAGGCTCAATTTAAGCCTCCGGAGGCCAACAGCTGTCGCCAGGAGACGGATAATCGGGATCTTCAGGACCACAGCGGACAAGCACTGCACCAGCCATTGCTGTCGCCATTGCCTGCCTTGTAACTTCCACAGCCTGAGAGATGACTAACAGGATAAGTTGTCCCAACCAGAATTGCTATTACTTTATTTACTGTCCATCACTGCATCCCGCAACCTGCTCACACCTGGCATAGTCAGCAGGATGCAGTCCACAGGCACAGAGGGGACAGACCAAGCAGTCGGGGGTTCCTCAAGCAGAGGGAAGATAGATCAAACGGTCGTGGGTGCCCCAAGGGCAAGTTTATCACTGGGACAACCCTGTGACTAGTGGCTTTAGCAGGAAGATAGGGAACTTGCTCAAATGAGGTGGTGGGTGGCCTTAAGACAACTCCCTAACACAAGAGAGAGAGATGCCCTGTCTCCGGGAGATTTACAGATCCCTCGGCAATGGGAGAGGCTCCAGTTGGAAGATGGCCTGCTGTATAGGATGGTGCAGTTGGTAAGGGAGTTGGAGGGTACATGGCAGGTGGTACTCTCAGAAAAGATTCTGCGTGAGGTGGCCACAGAAGCTCATGAGAGAGGAGCCCACTTCGGTCCAGAAAAGATGTTCCAGTGGCTACAGAAATTGGTCTACCACCTGTGACTGAAAGCGGCAGTAGATGAAGCTTGTCGATAATGCAGGAACTGTGAGTTAGCAAGCCTCCCGAACAGAGGGCCGCTACGCAGAGCATCGTGACGTCCACTCCCCTAGAGGTGTTGATGATTGACTACTTGACTATAAGCCCAGCTCACCTTGAGTATGAACACTGTCTGGCAATGACCGATCACTTCACTAAATTCGCGGTGGTGACTCCAACCCAAGATCAGACTGCTGAGTCGGCAGCCCAGGCCATTTGCAGAGACTTCATCCGAGTGTATGGTTGTCCAAAGAGTATTCATGTAGAAAAAATAATGATATGTAACAGAAGGGCTTCAAACTCAAAATCATATAACATGCCCTATAGGCAATACTTTATTAATAAAATACCACAATCGGTAGCACCAAGAAAAGTGACGTACAAAAAACAACAAAACGTGTATTCCTACCATAAAAGCTCAGGGGATGTCCTAGAATCCCTAGTAGTGGTCTAGGCTGTCGCCTACCTACCTGCGGAGGTTGGCACCCTAGGGGGGAGCGTTGTGGTGCCCCCGCTCCACGATGGCTATCCCTGGTGGCCCTGTTAAACCCTACCGCCTTAGGGAGTCCCTCTACCCATTCACTAAGGGGACCCCTACAAATATACAGAGACCAACTAAACCTAAGGATTATCCTAGGTCCCAAGAGTGATTAAAAACAATATGAAAATACACGATGTGGTGGGTGGTGTCTCGATCGGTTGCACTGACTGCTGTGCACCTTAAATGTACACATATATCTCCTTTATGACGTAAGGGGTCAGAGTGGATATTAGCACCTGGTGATGCCAAGGGCTTATTTCAAAAGATATATGAGTAGAGTTTATAATAGATACCAGATACTACTCAAGCCCTATAGTGTGCATATATCTAATACTCTGATATACACGTCCCTGGAATATCACACAGGGATGATCTCTCTAAGGTATATGAGTAGGGATCATAATAGATAACAAATGCTACTCAAGCCCTATAACTTGCATATATCTAATGCTCTGATGTACACGTCCCTAGAAGATCACAAAGGGATGTTCTCTCTAACACGTCTGTAGAACAATGTATCAACCCTCTAATCATATATGTATACAGGTTGCAATTGATATTAACCCCATCCCGACCCATGACGCCTAGGTTGGCGTCATGAAAACCTGTGCCATCCCGACCCATGACGCCAACGTAGGCGTCATGCTATAAATCATGTTCCTGCGGGTCGGGTGACCGGAATCAATGAAAGGTCACCCGACCCGCAGGCACAGGACACCTTGCGCATCACCACAGTGGGGGTGGCTTAACCCCCACGTGGTTACGATCGCTCTGATTGGCTGTTAAAAGTGAAACAGCCAATCAGAGCGATTAGTAATATTTCACCACTGAAAAGTGGTGAAATATTACAATCCAGCCATGGCCGATGCTGCAATAGCATCGGCCATGGCTGGACACTGTGTTCCCACCCGCCCCACACCGAGTAACAGTGGTGACCGGCCGCCGCCGCCGATTCATGGCGGCGAACGGTCACCGCCGTTACTATCATCTGCTGGCGGCTCCGATCCTCTCCCCTCCGGTGTGCTCCGCTCCCCCCCCGCCCTCCGATCACTCCCCCACGCCTGTCCTCACCTCCCCGGTCTTCTGCGGCCTCTGATCCGTCCCGGCGTCCGCCCGGGACTCTTCATGGGCGCAGCCATCTTGGAAAATGGCGGGCGCATGAGCAGTGCGCCTTTCAAAGTACAATTTATTTTGATCACTGTGATACTCTCACAGTGATCAAAATAAAAGTATATGAACCCCCCCTGTCATAGGTAGGGACAAAAAATAAAATAAAGAATTTTTATTTTTTTTTCCTTTTAGGCCCTGTCCACACGTTGCGGATTTCGCTGCGGATCCGCAGCGGATTTCGCTGCTGATCCGCAGCTGATTTTGCTGGGGATCCGCAGCGGAATTCGCTGCTGATCCGCAGCTGATTTCGCTAGGGATCCGCAGCTGATTTCGCTGGGGATCCACAGCGGATTTCGCTGCTGATCCGCAGCTGATTTTGCTGGGGATCCGCAGCGGATTTTGCTGCTGATCCGCAGCTGATTTCGCTGCTGATCCACAGCAGATTTCGCTGGGGATCCGCAGCGGATTTCGCTGCTGATCCGCAGCGGAATTTAGCTGCTGATCCGCAGCGGATTTCGCTGCTGATCCGCAGCGGATTTAGCTGCTGATCAGCAGCGGATTTAGCTGCGGATCCGCAGCTTATTTCGCTGGGGATCCGCAGCGGATTTCACTGTGTATCCGCAGCGGATTTCGCTGCTGATCCGCAGCTGATTTTGCCTCTGATCCGCAGCGGATCTTGCTGCGGACCCGCAGCTGATTTTGCTGGGGATCCGCAGCGGATTTTGCTGCTGATCAGCACCGGATTTTGCTGCGGATCCGCAGCGGATTTGGGCTGCGGATCCACAGCAGATCCAGAAACCATGTACAGTACAATGCAAATAAATGGTAAAAAAAAACGCTGTGCACATGCTGTGGATTTTTCAGCACGGATTTGCTGCGGTTTTAAATCTGCAGCATGTCAATTCTTTGTGCGGATTCCGCAGCGGTTTTACACCTATTCCATTATAGTTGTAAAACCGCAGGGAAAAACCGCAGCAAATCCGCGCTAAATTCGCAGGTAAAAGGCAGGTCATTTTACCTGCGGTTTTTAAAAAAATCTGCAAGTGAATCCGCAACGTGTGCACGGGGCCTCAGGGTTAGGCTGGGTTCATATTGCATTATGGCAGTCCGTTAGATGGACTGCGTTTCACCGCGGTATAACGCGGTGTAACGCAGTCCATTAACGCAGCCATTCACCCCATTTGTGTGCGCATCGCAACGCGTGCCGTAAAGCGGCATGCGTTCGCGTCGTGCCATCATTCAGTGACGGAGCCTCGGACACGGGCTGCAGCGTCTGGGCTCCGTCACCGCTAGCACAGATGAATCATCTGATGATTCATCTGCGCTAGCGGGTATAGCATAACGCGATCGCGTTATGCTATACCATTACCAGCCGGTCAACGCTACGTGTTGAACGGGCTGGTAAAATGCAATATGAACCCAGCCTTAGGGTTAGAATTAGGGTTACGGTTAGAATTTGGGTTACGGTTAGAATTTGGGTTAGGGTTGGAATTTGTGTTAGGGTTGGAATTAAGGTTAGGGTTGGGATTAGGGTTAGGTTTGTGGTTAGGGTTAGAGTTAGGATAAGTGTTAGGGGTGTTTTGGGGTTAGGGTTGGGATTAGGGTTAGGCTTGTGGTTAGGTTAATGGTTGGGATTAGGGTTAGGGGTGTGTTGGGGTTAGGGTTATGGTTAGGGTTTGTATTAGGGTTAGGGGTGTGTAGGGGTTAGGGTTGGGGTTAGGGGTGTGTTGGGGTTAGGGTTGGAGTTAGAATTGAGGGGTTTCCACTATTTAGGCACATCAGGGGGTCTCCATACGCGACATGGCGCCACCATTGATTCCTGCAAATTTTGCATTCAAAAATTCAAACAGTGCTCCCTTTATTCCAAGCCCCGACGTATGCCCAAACAGTGGTTTACCCCCACATATGGGTATAAGCTTACTCTGGAAAAATTGCACAACAACTTTGAGGGTCTAATTTCTCCTGTTAACATTGGGAAAATAAAAAAATTGGGGACTAAAGATCATGTTTGTGGAAAAAATATGATTTTTTTATTTTCATGCCCGGGCGTTATAAACTTCTGTGTAGGCCTTGGAGGTTCAAAGTGCTCACTACACATCTAGATAAGTTATTTGCGGGGTCTAGCTTCCAAAATGGGGTCACTTGTGGGGAGTTTCTACAGTTTAGGCACATCAGGGGCTCTGCAAACGTAACATGACGCCCGAAGACCATTACATCAAGTGGGCATTTCAAAACGTCACTACTTCCCTTCCGAGCCCCGACGTGCGCTCATACAGTAGTTTTCTCCCACATATGGGATATCAGCGTACTCAGGACAAATTGGACAACAACTTTTGGGGTCTAATTTCTCCTGTTACCCTTGGGAAAATAAAAAAATTGGGGACTAAAAGATCCTGATTATGGAAGAAATATGATTTTTTTATTTTCATGCCCGGGCGTTATAAACTGCTGTGTAGCCCTTGGGGGTTCAAAGTGCTCACCACACATCTAGATAAGTTCTTTGAGGGGTCTAGTTTCCAAAATGGGGTCACTTGTGGGGAGTTTCTACTGTTTAGGCACATCAGGGGCTCTGCAAACCTAACATGACGCCCGCAGACCATTCCATCAAAGTCGGCATTTCAAAACGTTACTACTTCCCTTCCGAGCCCCAACGTGTGCCCGAACAGTGGTTCCCCCCCACATATGGGGTACCAGTGTACTCAGGACAAACTTTACAACAACTTTTGTGGTCCAATTTCTCCTGTTACCCTTGTGAAAATAAAAAATTGCGGGTTAAAAAAATCAGTTTTTGAGGATAAAAATGATTTTTTTTTTCACGGCTCTGCATTATAAACTTCTGTGAAGCACTTGGGGGTTCAAGGTGCTCACCACACATCTGGATAAGTTCCTTTGGGGGTATAGTTTACAAAATGGGGTCACTTGTGGGGGGTTTCTACTGTTTAGGCACATCAGGGGCTCTGCAAACGTAACAAGATGCCCGCAGACCATTCCATCAAGTCGGCATTTCAGAGCGTCACTACATCCCTTCCGAGCCCTGACGTGTGCCCAAACAATGGTTCCCCCCCACATATGGGGTACTAGCGTACTCAGGACAAACTGGACAACAACTTTTGGGGTCCAATTTCTCCTGTAACCATTGTGAAAATAAAAAATAGTGGGCTAAAAAATCATTTTTTGAGAAAAAAAAAAGATTTTTTATTTTCACGGCTCTGCGTTATAAACTTCTGTGAAGCACCTGGGGGTTCAAAGTGCTGACTTTGCATCTAGATAAGTTCCTTAGGGGGTCTAGTTTCCAAAATGGGGTCATTTGTGGGGGAGCTCTAAACTTTAGGCACACAGGGGCTCTCCAAACACGACATGGTGTCCGCTAACGATTGGAGCTAATTTTCCATTCAAAAAGTCAAATGGCACTCCTTCCCTTCTGAGCCCTGCCGTGTGCTCAAACAGTGGTTTATGACCACATATGAGGTATCTGTGTACTCAGGAGAAATTGCCCAACAAATTTTAGGATCCAATTTATACTGTTGCCCATGTGAAAATGAAAAAACTGAGGCTAAAAGAAAATTTTTGTGAAAAAAAAGTACTTTATTTTTTTTACGGATCAATTTGTGAAGCACCTGGGGGTTCAAAGTGCTCACTATGCATCTAGATAAGTTCCTTAGGGGGTCTAGTTTCCAAAATGGGGTCACTTGTGGGGGAGCTCCAATGTTTAGGCACACAGGGACTCTCCAAATGCGACATGGCAACCGATAAATATTCAAGCATATTTTCCATTCAAAAAGTCAAATGGTGTTCCTTCCCTTCTGAGCCCTGCCGTGCGCCCAAACAGTGGTTTATGACCACATATGAGGTATCAGTGTACTCAGGAGAGATTGCCCAACAAATTTTAGGATACAATTTATACTGTTGCCCATGTGAAAATGAAAAAACTGAGGCTAAAAGAAAATTTTTGTGAAAAAAAGTACTTTCTTTTTTTTACGGATCAATTTGTGAAGCACCTGGGGGTTCAAAGTGCTCACTATGCATCTAGATAAGTTCCTTAGGGGGTCTAGTTTCCAAAATGGGGTCACTTGTTGGGGAGCTCCAATGTTTAGGCACACAGGGACTCTCCAAATGCGACATGGCAACCGCTAAATATTCCAGCATATTTTCCATTCAAAAAGTCAAATGGCGCTCCTTTCCTTCTGAGCCCTGCAGTGCGCCCAAACAGTGGTTTATGACCACATATGAGGTATCTGTGTACTCAGGAGAATTGCCCAACAAATTTTAGGATCCAATTTATACTGTTGCACATGTGAAAATGAAAATACTGAGGCTAAAAGAAAATTTTTGTGAAAAAAAAGTACTTTATTTTTTTTACGGATCAATTTGTGAAGCACCTGGGGGTTCAAAGTGCTCACTATGCATCTAGATAAGTTCCTTAGGGGGTCTAGTTTCCAAAATGGGGTCACTTGTGGGGGAGCTCCAATGTTTAGGCACACAGGGACTCTCCAAATGCGACATGGCAACCGATAAATATTCAAGCATATTTTCCATTCAAAAAGTCAAATGGTGTTCCTTCCCTTCTGAGCCCTGCCGTGCGCCCAAACAGTGGTTTATGACCACATATGAGGTATCAGTGTACTCAGGAGAGATTGCCCAACAAATTTTAGGATACAATTTATACTGTTGCCCATGTGAAAATGAAAAAACTGAGGCTAAAAGAAAATTTTTGTGAAAAAAAGTACTTTCTTTTTTTTACGGATCAATTTGTGAAGCACCTGGGGTTCAAAGTGCTCACTATGCATCTAGATAAGTTCCTTAGGGGGTCTAGTTTCCAAAATGGGGTCACTTGTTGGGGAGCTCCAATGTTTAGGCACACAGGGACTCTCCAAATGCGACATGGCAACCGCTAAATATTCCAGCATATTTTCCATTCAAAAAGTCAAATGGCGCTCCTTTCCTTCTGAGCCCTGCAGTGCGCCCAAACAGTGGTTTATGACCACATATGAGGTATCTGTGTACTCAGGAAAAATTGCCCAACAAATTTTAGGATCCAATTTATACTGTTGCACATGTGAAAATGAAAATACTGAGGCTAAAAGAAAATTTTTGTGAAAAAAAAGTACTTTATTTTTTTTACGGATCAATTTGTGAAGCACCTGGGGGTTCAAAGTGCTCACTATGCATCTAGATAAGTTCCTTAGGGGGTCTAGTTTCCAAAATGGGGTCACTTGTGGGGGAGCTCCAATGTTTAGGCACACAGGGACTCTCCAAATGCGACATGGCAACCGATAAATATTCAAGCATATTTTCCATTCAAAAAGTCAAATGGTGTTCCTTCCCTTCTGAGCCCTGCCGTGCGCCCAAACAGTGGTTTATGACCACATATGAGGTATCAGTGTACTCAGGAGAGATTGCCCAACAAATTTTAGGATACAATTTATACTGTTGCCCATGTGAAAATGAAAAAACTGAGGCTAAAAGAAAATTTTTGTGAAAAAAAGTACTTTCTTTTTTTTACGGATCAATTTGTGAAGCACCTGGGGGTTCAAAGTGCTCACTATGCATCTAGATAAGTTCCTTAGGGGGTCTAGTTTCCAAAATGGGGTCACTTGTGGGGGAGCTCCAATGTTTAGGCACACAGGGACTCTCCAAATGCGACATGGCAACCGCTAAATATTCCAGCATATTTTCCATTCAAAAAGTCAAATGGCGCTCCTTTCCTTCTGAGCCCTGCAGTGCGCCCAAACAGTGGTTTATGACCACATATGAGGTATCTGTGTACTCAGGAGAAACTGCCCAACAAATTTAAGGATCCAATTTATACTGTTGCCCATGTGAAAGTGAAAAAACTGAGGCTAAAAGAAAATTTTTGTAAAAAAAAAGTATTTTCTTTTTTTTTACGGATCAATTTGTGAAGCACCTGGGGGTTCAAAGTGCTCACTATGCATCTAGGTAAGTTCCCTTAGGGGGTCTAGTTTCCAAAATGGGGTCACTTGTGGGGGAGCTCCAATGTTTAGGCACACAGGGACTCTTCAAATGCGACACGGCAACTGCTAAATATTCCAGCATATTTTCCATTCAAAAAGTCAAATGGCGCTCTTTCCCTTCTGAGCCCTGCCGTGCGCCCAAACAGTGGTTTATGACCAATTATGAGGTATCTGTGTACTCAGGAAAAATTGCCCAACAAATTTTAGGATCCATTTTATCCTGTTGCCCATGTAAAAATGAAAAAATTGATGCTAAAAGAAAATTTTTGTTGGAAAAATTAAAATGTCCATTTTTTCCTTCCACGTTGCTTTAGTTCCTGTGAAGCACCTGAAGGGTTAATAATCTTCTTGAATGTAGTTTTGAGTAGCTTGAGGGGTGCAGGTTTTATAATAGTGTCACTTTTGGGTATTTTCTGCCATATAGACCCCTCAAATTGACTTCAAATGTGAGGTGGTCCCTAAAAAAATGGTTTTGTAAATTTTGCTGTAAAAATGAGAAATTGCTGGTCAAATTTTAACCCTTATAACTTGCTAACAAAAAAAAATGTTGTTCCCAAAATTGTGCTGATGTAAAGTAGACATGTGGGAAATGTTACTTATTAACTATTTTGTGTCACATAACTCTCTGGTTTAACAGAATAAAAATTAAATTTTGAAAATTACAAAATTTTCAAAATTTTCGCCAAATTTCCATTTTTTTCACAAATAAACGCAAAAATTATCGACCTAAATTTACCACTATCATGAAGCCCAATATGTCACGAAAAAACAATCTCATAATCGCTAGGATCCGTTGAAGCGTTCCTGAGTTATTACCTCATAAAGGGACACTGGTCAGAATTGCAAAAAATGGCAAGGTCTTTAAGGTCAAAATAGGCTGGGTCATGAAGGGGTTAAATAATGCAGGAGCCTTCTAAAGTGCATAAATCTGATATCATAACAGCCATTTCAGCAATAGTATCAATAATAATCACTAATTTGACGCGCGATCTATACCATAACAATAGAATCAGGATGCATATCAAATCTCAATTCTACACATCCTGTGTTTATTTGTGAATTCATTATAATTCCCGTCGTATAGAAGCCTCAATAATGTTCAAAATGAAGCCGTATGCCCCATGAACGAGGGGCAAATACACGGGGGTTATCTCTGATAGCAATCAATGTGTTGAAGATGCGTGCCACTACTGTAATAGAGGTCTTCAAATATACATTCCTTTTATGCGAGAGGGACACATATCAAAAATAACCTCCTATATATACTACGAGATTTCAGATAAATATTTGCACAATATACCATTGCCCCAATACTGATGAAACATGCAACGAGTATGTGTGTACACACAAGACTTGATACAAAAGGAGGGATAAGTTAAAGATATATAACGATACTCATCTCTCCTTGTAGCCACCCAACCAAGATCTAATACAGCGCCTCAACGAGTTTCGCCCTATGGGCTCATCAGAAGGCCAGATGATCCGATATCAAGTGTCCTAGATGTGGTGCATAGACTGAGTATCGTTATATATCTTTAACTTATCCCTCCTTTTGTATCAAGTCTGACACAGAAGAGTTCTCTGACTTGCTGCCTATCGACCCAGAAGAGGAACAAGAACTTGAAGCTCCTGAGCTGGCTGCTCCATTGAACCTGGGCCCGTCCCCGTCCTCACCCATGCAACCTGACTCCACTACTCAACTTGACTCCATTGCCCAACCTGTTTCTACTACCCGCACAGAACGGACAACCGCAGGAATACCGCCCAACCGATATGAACAAGACCAATTTATTTGGCAACGAATCAGCCAAGAGATGGAGGAATGTCAATGTTTACTACTAGAACTCTCACCCATGGAATGGCAAGCAAAAGGAGAGGGGGAGTGTAAGAGGAAAGACTGTGTTACCGGTACCTGCTTTGCGGCGCCAGTCCCGGAACTGTCGGGACTATCTCCTCTGTTGCCCGTGGGAAAGCTTAAGGGACCGGACTAGTCTTGGTCTCCAAAAGCAGGGGGTATGACTAAGCCAGTGCTGCCACAGCGTGCGCGGAAACAGTCAGACTTGGCGGGAAGAGACAGCGTGCAGCAATGTGAAGTGAGTGCTCTGTCCCTCGAGCACGGCCACAGTACAGGCCCATGCCCGAGCATCCCTGTCTCCACTGCAAGAGACTGTGAGGAGAGACATACAGTGTGCCCATTGTTCACCATGAAATTAGGCACCAAGAGCTCCGGGCCCGTGAGTACTGTGCGCGTCCCGCCTAAAAAAGACAGGCTGTTGGACCGTTACCTGCGCCTTGACCCCCAGCGTATATTTGCTTGGCCATGTTGAATTCAGACCGTGCGGTGTCCAACGCTCTCTCAGCTACATCAGGATATGGACTAGAGGCTCAACGGAAGCCACCGGAGGCCAACAGCTGTCACCAGGAGACAGATCATCGGGATCTTCAGGACCACAGCGGACAAGCACCACACCAGCCTTAAAACTTCCACAGCCTGAGAGACGACTGACAGGATAAGTTGTCCCAACCAGAACTGCTATTACCGTACTTTATTTACTGTCCGTCACTGCACCACGCATCCTGTTCACACATACAATTTGACATAAGTATAACATTTAATTTCCATCCAAAACTTTGTTACCACATTTTGCCAACCAAGGAAAATATGAAATCTAGAAGTAATACACAGGATTCACGTGAAAGACAAAAAGGATGATTTAACAACATTCTGCCTATAATATTGGAGTGGCGTGTATGTGTCTCTAATTTGACAATTTAACCAAGTGTAGCTAAGTAGACCTGCACAGTTAAATATCTCAATTTACTGTAGTATATGTATGCAAATTTTGTCTTAAAGCACATTAATTCCCTCAGACCAAAAAAGACTACTAAAGGACAAATCCCAGGAAGTAGGAAAATAGTTTAAAAATGCTGCAACAGACCACCATTTCATTGTGTAGTGTACCGTTGCCAAACTAGAATATTAAAATAAGTATGCAAAATGTAAAACATGTAACTGTGTATACTTATTTTCAAAAATTATTTATTTGTGGAGAAGTCTTTCGCATGGTGTTAAAAAGCCTTGGGCATTTTATTTTTTGGCTGATCCTTGTAATTCAAATCATTGTTAGATTTCACAGGTACCTGCAAATTTCAGGAAATTCAACTCAAAGTCCATTTTTAAACTAATTTAAATTAAATTTTAAAATTAATTGAATAATGAAGAAAAGCTAGCAATTTTTTTTGCAAAACACTGGCAAAATGCTCAAAAAAGACACTCAAGCACCTCCTGCGCATCTTTGAGCCTTTAAATTGCCTTCTGTTGTATAGCATTAAATGCATGGTCTGATACCTATAATGCCTGTTATAAATATGTATCTTTAAGCACCAACCACATTTGTAATTTGTTTTATTATAAAATAGCCTACTATTTTCCCTATCCTGCTAATTCCTATTTGTGTTTTTTTACTTCACTTCTTGTGACATTTCATGTGAAGGAAGTCTCAATCTGGACGTCACAGAAAGTTGGCCACAATAACTTCCTCATAGCTTCTCTCACTTCCCCAGAGCAGGACGGTTTTGGGGAGCAGCTCTGTGGTCACTTACCACAGGTTTTAGACTGCCGTCCCCTGATGATGTCCTGTTTTAGGGAGGGTGATGGAAAAGTGTCTGCTACCATCACAATTTCCGCCACAATCATAGTCGATGCTGTTATCAATGAAAACTTTCCCTGAAATGAGCTGTTGTCAGGGTTCAGTGACAGAAGCAAGGTGAGTGAAGTAGCACTGACTCACAGCTTCTATCTGCGCCCTCAAATGAATTCTCATCAAGACGCAGTGCTGGTGTCACTCACCTTGCTTTTATCAATGCCCCCTGATGACGATTCATTTGACAGCAGTGATAGAAGTAGGGTGAGTGACAGCGGCACAGCCCTACAGATGCTATCACCGCCTGCTAATGTCTCATTTTCGAAAAAAGACAGTGGTGTCAGAAGCAGGCAACGCCAACACAAATTAAATATAAGTGACACCAGAACTCACCCTAAAGGGTATGCCACACTAAACGAGATCGCAAACGAGATCGCAAACGAGATCGCAAAAACTTCACTATTTAGCGATCTCGTTAGTGACCTCGTTGTGTGTGGCATGTAGCAACGATGTGGCCCTGCTGTGATGTCGCTGATCGCTCACTAGAGTTCTGGACCGTTTTTTGATCGTTGGCATCCCGCTGGTGAGCCTATATCGCTGTGTTTGGCACCTTTTGTGAACGACGAGCGACCTCGTTTGTGACGCATATGACAGCGGTGCAGCCGGGACTAAGGTTTTTGCGTCACGGTTTGGATTGCAATATCTGTAAGTTCTTGTCAGGATCCCGTCTGGGTTGGAGCCGATGTTACTGCAAACACTATGGAAAGCAGAGGCAGGTAGCGTAGTCAGAAGGCAGGCGAGGTCGGTACACAGGAAAGCAGTGGTTGTAGCAGGGAAGCAGGCAAATAACGTAGTCAGGTGGCAGCCGGAGGTCGGTACACAGGAGAGCAGTGTTTGTAGCAGGGAAGCAGGCAAATAACGTAGTCAGGTGGCAGCCGGAGGTCGGTACACAGGAAAGGCAGTTCGGTAGCAGAGGAGCAGGCAGATAACGTAGTCAGGTGGCAGCCGGAGGTCGGTACACAGGAGAGCAGTGTTTGTAGCAGGGAACAGCAGGAGAAAGAGCTTGACTAAAGGCTGGAAGCACAATAATCTCGCAATGACACACCCACAGGGCCAGGTTTATATAGGGTGTGTAATTGGCAATCAGAGGCCCAATCAAGAGAGCACTAGGTGTAGCCAATCAGGAAGAACAGTCAATGGTATCTGGGTTCAGCAAGGAACTTTGCAGCCAGCAGAATAGCTCAGATGGTAGAGCTGCTGGCCAGTGGACAAGAGGTACTGGGTTCGACTCCTGACAGTACTCCCTCCTTCCAGGATGGCCTCTGGACATCTCAGGAGCTGGCTTATCCGGGTACCTTTGATGAAAGGCTCTTGTTAGTCTAGGAGCATGGACGTTGTCCCTTGGTTCCCATGAATTTTCCTCTGGTCCGTAACCCTTCCACTGCACCAGATACTGCAGTTTACCTCTGAATTTTCGGGAGTCCAGAATCTTATCCACAATGTATTCTTCTTCACCACGGATCCTTTCTGGTGGAGGAGGTGGCTGAATTCTTCCTGGAAACGGGTTTTCACAGAAGGGTTTGAGCAAGGATATGTGAAACACTGGATGAATCTTTAGATTGTTGGGAAGTTTTAAACGAAAAGCAACCTGGTTAATTTTTGCAGAAATTTGAAAAGGTCCAATGAATTTCTGACCCAATTTGGAGGATGGCACATGTGTCTTAAGGTTTTTAGTGGACAGCCAAACTTTGTCTCCAACCTGAAGAGCAGGGGGCACTCTCCGATGTTTATCTGCTGCTTCCTTATATTCTTCCTGGGTCTTGAGCAATATCTCTGATAATTCCTTCTGGGATTCCTGTAATTTTGTAAGCCTGTCATTAACAGCAGGAATGGGAGTGTTCACTGGCAGATTAGGGATAAATACTGGATGTACTCCATAATTAGCAAAAAATGGGGTTTGAGATGTAGCGCTATGTATGGAGTTGTTGTAGGCAAACTCTGCTGTTGGTAAATAGTCCACCCAGTCATCCTGAAGATAGGAAATGAAGCAACGGAGGTATTGCTCCAAAGTCTGGTTCGTTCTCTCCGTCTGGCCATTGGACTGAGGATGGAAAGCGGTAGAAAGATTCACCGTGACTCCCAAGGCTGTACAGAAACTCTTCCAAAATTTTGACGTAAACTGAACGCCTCTGTCAGACACCACGCTGTCAGGAATTCCATGTAACCTGAATACTTCTTTGATCATCAGTTCTGCAGTTTTTTCAGCAGTAGGAATTCCTTCAGTTGGAATAAAGTGGGCCATTTTTGTGAGTCGGTCCACTATGACAAGGATGACGGTCATCTGTTTGGAAGGGGGTAGTTCCACAATAAAATCCATGGAAATAGATCCCCAAGGCCTGGATGGAACTGGGAGTGGTTGCAAGAGTCCTAGAGGAGACGATCGTGGGGTCTTGTTTCGTGCGCATGTTAAACAGGTTGAAACATATTTCCTCACGTCCTTCCTACAATTAGGCCACCAAAAGAAACGAAGTAGTAAGTCTTGTGTTTTTGCAACTCCAGGATGTCCTGCCAGTTTAGAATCATGGACACTTTTGAGGACTTCAAGGCGAGAAGATTCAGGTACATATATTTGATGTTTCTGCATCCAAAACCCCTCTTTGAATGAAAGATCGACGTCTTCCGAAGGATGGTTAAGGAAAGAGTCCTCTTGATATCCATCTTTAATTCTATTACCTAGTCCTCTAGAGTGCAATATTCCCAAAAAATTTTTAGGGCCTAGAATTGTATCATCATTACTAGACCTCTCCTGAGGTTCCGAACACATCCTGGACAGGGCGTCAGCCTTGCCATTCCTTGAACCAGGCCGGTAAGAGATTATAAAATTGAATCTTGAGAAAAATAAGGCCCATCGTGCTTGTCTTGCAGACAATCTTTTTGCTGTACGGAGGAATTCAAGATTCTTGTGGTCCGTGAGGACAGTCACAGGGTGATTGGCACCTTCCAGAAGATGTCTCCACTCGGAGAAGGCAACTTTAATGGCTAACAGTTCTTTATTACCAATGTCGTAGTTCTTTTCTGCAGATGACATGGTGTGGGAAAGAAACGCACATGGGTGAAGTTGCATCTTGTCCCCAACTCGCTGAGACAGAATAGCTCCCACTGCAGAGTCCGAGGCGTCCACTTCGACAGTAAATGGCAATTCAGGATTTGGGTGTACTAACAATGGAGCAGACGTAAAAAGAGTTTTCAACTTGTCAAAAGCCTCCTGTGCCTCTGGAGACCAGAAAAATGCTTTTGTCTTTTTTGTTAGTGTAGTAATTGGTAGTATGATCCGTGAAAAGTTCTTTATAAATTTTCGGTAAAAATTTGCAAATCCTATGAAACGCTGGACGTCTTTTAAATTTCTTGGAACAGGCCAGTCCACTACAGCATTGATTTTGCCGGGATCCATGCTCAGACCTTCTGGGGAGATGATATATCCCAGAAATTGGATACTGGTTTGTTCAAACTCACATTTTTCAAGTTTAATGTAGAGATGGTTCTCCTGTAGTCGTTCCAAGACTAACTGGACGTGCCTGCGATGCTCTTCCAAGGTGTCTGAAAATATAAGAATGTCATCGAGATAAGCCACAACGAATTGGTCCAAGAAATCTCGAAATACATCATTAATAAAATGTTGAAAGGTGGCTGGGGCATTGCTAAGGCCAAAGGTCATAACAAGAGATTCAAAATGTCCATATCTCGTTCTGAAGGCGGTCTTCCACTCATCTCCTGGGCGAATCCGTATGAGGTTGTAAGCCCCTCTAAGATCCAGCTTCGTAAAGATTTTCGCAGAACGGAGTCTCTCAAATAGTTCAGGAATCAAGGGTAGCGGGTAGCGATTCTTGACAGTGATATTATTCATCTCTCTGTAGTCAATACATGGCCGCAGAGTGGAGTCTTTCTTTTCAACAAAGAACAGGGGTGCCCCAGCTGGAGATGTGGAAGGTCGAATAAAGCCTTTCTCTAAATTTTCATCCAGGAACTTTCTTAATACCTTCAATTCAGGTTCGGAAAGATTGTAAATCCGTCCAAATGGAATGGTTGCTCCTGGCAGCAATTCAATGGGACAGTCATAAGGACGGTGAGGAGGTAATTGATCTGCTTTCTTCTTACTGCAGACATCAGAGAACTGCTGATATTGAGGTGGTAGTTTCTCTTCCTTCTCATGCGAAATCTCAGAGATTTGGACTTGTTGGAGAACAGGGGGTTCCTTATGACAATTATTCTTACAGTAGTCAGATGGAAAGGTGATGGTCCTTGATGCCCAGTTGATTCGAAGGGTTATGGACTGAAAACCAGGGGATCCCTAGAATAACCGGAAATTTCGGAGATGAAATAAGGTGGAAACTGACAGCTTCATGATGATCCGGGTCGATACAAATCTCCAGTTCGATTGTCTCATGCGTGACAGGTCCAGAAGACAAAGGTGATCCATCCACAGTTTCCATTTCAATTGGTGTGGATTTGGTCCTACTGGAAATATCATTATCACGTGTAAATTTTAAGTCCATAAAATTTCCTCCTGCTCCCGAATCCAACAGGGCAGAGCATTGTATTTTTTGGGTGCCCATTACAACCTGAATGGGGATTACAAAATGAGATGATGTGGTATGTATTTTGTCTATTTCTGGCGTTACTGATGAGATAGTCTGCAAGATGGAATCCGACTGCTGAGAAAGGTCCGTATTGCTGGCAGACCTGTTGTTGGTAAAGGCTATAGTCCTTTTGTTAGGACAGTTGATGGCATAGTGTCCAGGGTCCCCACAATAGAGGCAGAGATGTTCTGCACGTCGCCTCTCCTTCTCCTGTGCAGAGAGTGGTCTTCGGATGACGTCGATCTGCATCGGTTCAGACACAACTTGCGTCTTTTCTTGGTGGTCTGATGCTGAAAATGAGAAGCCAGGGCTATTCCCAAGTGCTTGCAGTCTCTCCTTTCTCCTTTCAGTAAGTCTCTGGTCAATCCGGATACATAGTTGAATAAAGTCCTCCAACTGGTCAGGGGTCTCAACCCTGGCAAGCTCGTCTTTCACTGGTTCTGATAACCCTCGTCGAAATTGACTTCTCTGGGCCGCTGGATTCCAGGTGGTGTCGGCCACCCAGCGACGGAACTCCGATGTATATTCCGCAACAGAGCGACGTCCTTGGCGCAAATTATGTAATTTGGTTTCTGCTGTGGCACAGCGGTTTGGGTCATCAAAAACTTGATTCATAGCTGCGATGAAAGCTTCCAGGTCATTAAGGAGGGCATAGTCCTTTTCTACATAAGGTGAAGCCCAAGCAAGAGCTTCATCCGTCAGGAGATTTATCATGAAAAAAACTTTCTTCCTCTCACTGGTAAAGGGAGCAGGTTGCATCTGGAAGTATATGCGGCATTGATTGAGGAATCCTCGGTACTGCTTGCGATCCCCACTGAACTTTGCAGGCAGCGGCAGCCGCGCATTTGATTCGGACCCTGAATTGCGCACGTCCAGTAGTTGTTTTTGTAGCTCAATTACTTCCTGTTGTATCGCCGTGAAATCAGTTTGTAACTTGGCATATTTTCCTTGAGAGTCAGTACAAAAACTTTGAAGCTCCGTAACTTGCCGCCTCAGGGTGTTCACAGCGGACTCCATTTTGGCGCGAGATTATTCTGTCAGGATCCCGTCTGGGTTGGAGCCGATGTTACTGCAAACACTAGGGAAAGCAGAGGCAGGTAGCGTAGTCAGAAGGCAGGCCGAGGTCGGTACACAGGAAAGCAGTGTTTGTAGCAGGGAAGCAGGCAAATAACGTAGTCAGGTGGCAGCCGGAGGTCGGTACACAGGAGAGCAGTGTTTGTAGCAGGGAAGCAGGCAAATAACGTAGTCAGGTGGCAGCCGGAGGTCGGTACACAGGAAAGGCAGTTCGGTAGCAGAGGAGCAGGCAGATAACGTAGTCAGGTGGCAGCCGGAGGTCGGTACACAGGAGAGCAGTGTTTGTAGCAGGGAACAGCAGGAGAAAGAGCTTGACTAAAGGCTGGAAGCACAATAATCTCGCAATGACACACCCACAGGGCCAGGTTTATATAGGGTGTGTAATTGGCAATCAGAGGCCCAATCAAGAGAGCACTAGGTGTAGCCAATCAGGAAGAACAGTCAATGGTATCTGGGTTCAGCAAGGAACTTTGCAGCCAGCAGAATGGCTCAGATGGTAGAGCTGCTGGCCAGTGGACAAGAGGTACTGGGTTCGACTCCTGACAGTACTCCCCTCCTTCCAGGATGGCCTCTGGACATCTCAGGAGCTGGCTTATCCGGGTACCTTTGATGAAAGGCTCTTGTTAGTCTAGGAGCATGGACGTTGTCCCTTGGTTCCCATGAATTTTCCTCTGGTCCGTAACCCTTCCACTGCACCAGATACTGCAGTTTACCTCTGAATTTTCGGGAGTCCAGAATCTTATCCACAATGTATTCTTCTTCACCACGGATCCTTTCTGGTGGAGGAGGTGGCTGAATTCTTCCTGGAAACGGGTTTTCACAGAAGGGTTTGAGCAAGGATATGTGAAACACTGGATGAATCTTTAGATTGTTGGGAAGTTTTAAACGAAAAGCAACCTGGTTAATTTTTGCAGAAATTTGAAAAGGTCCAATGAATTTCTGACCCAATTTGGAGGATGGCACATGTGTCTTAAGGTTTTTAGTGGACAGCCAAACTTTGTCTCCAACCTGAAGAGCAGGGGGCACTCTCCGATGTTTATCTGCTGCTTCCTTATATTCTTCCTGGGTCTTGAGCAATATCTCTGATAATTCCTTCTGGGATTCCTGTAATTTTGTAAGCCTGTCATTAACAGCAGGAATGGGAGTGTTCACTGGCAGATTAGGGATAAATACTGGATGTACTCCATAATTAGCAAAAAATGGGGTTTGAGATGTAGCGCTATGTATGGAGTTGTTGTAGGCAAACTCTGCTGTTGGTAAATAGTCCACCCAGTCATCCTGAAGATAGGAAATGAAGCAACGGAGGTATTGCTCCAAAGTCTGGTTCGTTCTCTCCGTCTGGCCATTGGACTGAGGATGGAAAGCGGTAGAAAGATTCACCGTGACTCCCAAGGCTGTACAGAAACTCTTCCAAAATTTTGACGTAAACTGAACGCCTCTGTCAGACACCACGCTGTCAGGAATTCCATGTAACCTGAATACTTCTTTGATCATCAGTTCTGCAGTTTTTTCAGCAGTAGGAATTCCTTCAGTTGGAATAAAGTGGGCCATTTTTGTGAGTCGGTCCACTATGACAAGGATGACGGTCATCTGTTTGGAAGGGGGTAGTTCCACAATAAAATCCATGGAAATAGATCCCCAAGGCCTGGATGGAACTGGGAGTGGTTGCAAGAGTCCTAGAGGAGACGATCGTGGGGTCTTGTTTCGTGCGCATGTTAAACAGGTTGAAACATATTTCCTCACGTCCTTCCTACAATTAGGCCACCAAAAGAAACGAAGTAGTAAGTCTTGTGTTTTTGCAACTCCAGGATGTCCTGCCAGTTTAGAATCATGGACACTTTTGAGGACTTCAAGGCGAGAAGATTCAGGTACATATTTGATGTTTCTGCATCCAAAACCCCTCTTTGAATGAAAGATCGACGTCTTCCGAAGGATGGTTAAGGAAAGAGTCCTCTTGATATCCATCTTTAATTCTATTACCTAGTCCTCTAGAGTGCAATATTCCCAAAAAATTTTTAGGGCCTAGAATTGTATCATCATTACTAGACCTCTCCTGAGGTTCCGAACACATCCTGGACAGGGCGTCAGCCTTGCCATTCCTTGAACCAGGCCGGTAAGAGATTATAAAATTGAATCTTGAGAAAAATAAGGCCCATCGTGCTTGTCTTGCAGACAATCTTTTTGCTGTACGGAGGAATTCAAGATTCTTGTGGTCCGTGAGGACAGTCACAGGGTGATTGGCACCTTCCAGAAGATGTCTCCACTCGGAGAAGGCAACTTTAATGGCTAACAGTTCTTTATTACCAATGTCGTAGTTCTTTTCTGCAGATGACATGGTGTGGGAAAGAAACGCACATGGGTGAAGTTGCATCTTGTCCCCAACTCGCTGAGACAGAATAGCTCCCACTGCAGAGTCCGAGGCGTCCACTTCGACAGTAAATGGCAATTCAGGATTTGGGTGTACTAACAATGGAGCAGACGTAAAAAGAGTTTTCAACTTGTCAAAAGCCTCCTGTGCCTCTGGAGACCAGAAAAATGCTTTTGTCTTTTTTGTTAGTGTAGTAATTGGTAGTATGATCCGTGAAAAGTTCTTTATAAATTTTCGGTAAAAATTTGCAAATCCTATGAAACGCTGGACGTCTTTTAAATTTCTTGGAACAGGCCAGTCCACTACAGCATTGATTTTGCCGGGATCCATGCTCAGACCTTCTGGGGAGATGATATATCCCAGAAATTGGATACTGGTTTGTTCAAACTCACATTTTTCAAGTTTAATGTAGAGATGGTTCTCCTGTAGTCGTTCCAAGACTAACTGGACGTGCCTGCGATGCTCTTCCAAGGTGTCTGAAAATATAAGAATGTCATCGAGATAAGCCACAACGAATTGGTCCAAGAAATCTCGAAATACATCATTAATAAAATGTTGAAAGGTGGCTGGGGCATTGCTAAGGCCAAAGGTCATAACAAGAGATTCAAAATGTCCATATCTCGTTCTGAAGGCGGTCTTCCACTCATCTCCTGGGCGAATCCGTATGAGGTTGTAAGCCCCTCTAAGATCCAGCTTCGTAAAGATTTTCGCAGAACGGAGTCTCTCAAATAGTTCAGGAATCAAGGGTAGCGGGTAGCGATTCTTGACAGTGATATTATTCATCTCTCTGTAGTCAATACATGGCCGCAGAGTGGAGTCTTTCTTTTCAACAAAGAACAGGGGTGCCCCAGCTGGAGATGTGGAAGGTCGAATAAAGCCTTTCTCTAAATTTTCATCCAGGAACTTTCTTAATACCTTCAATTCAGGTTCGGAAAGATTGTAAATCCGTCCAAATGGAATGGTTGCTCCTGGCAGCAATTCAATGGGACAGTCATAAGGACGGTGAGGAGGTAATTGATCTGCTTTCTTCTTACTGCAGACATCAGAGAACTGCTGATATTGAGGTGGTAGTTTCTCTTCCTTCTCATGCGAAATCTCAGAGATTTGGACTTGTTGGAGAACAGGGGGTTCCTTATGACAATTATTCTTACAGTAGTCAGATGGAAAGGTGATGGTCCTTGATGCCCAGTTGATTCGAAGGGTTATGGACTGAAAACCAGGGGATCCCTAGAATAACCGGAAATTTCGGAGATGAAATAAGGTGGAAACTGACAGCTTCATGATGATCCGGGTCGATACAAATCTCCAGTTCGATTGTCTCATGCGTGACAGGTCCAGAAGACAAAGGTGATCCATCCACAGTTTCCATTTCAATTGGTGTGGATTTGGTCCTACTGGAAATATCATTATCACGTGTAAATTTTAAGTCCATAAAATTTCCTCCTGCTCCCGAATCCAACAGGGCAGAGCATTGTATTTTTTGGGTGCCCATTACAACCTGAATGGGGATTACAAAATGAGATGATGTGGTATGTATTTTGTCTATTTCTGGCGTTACTGATGAGATAGTCTGCAAGATGGAATCCGACTGCTGAGAAAGGTCCGTATTGCTGGCAGACCTGTTGTTGGTAAAGGCTATAGTCCTTTTGTTAGGACAGTTGATGGCATAGTGTCCAGGGTCCCACAATAGAGGCAGAGATGTTCTGCACGTCGCCTCTCCTTCTCCTGTGCAGAGAGTGGTCTTCGGATGACGTCGATCTGCATCGGTTCAGACACAACTTGCGTCTTTTCTTGGTGGTCTGATGCTGAAAATGAGAAGCCAGGGCTATTCCCAAGTGCTTGCAGTCTCTCCTTTCTCCTTTCAGTAAGTCTCTGGTCAATCCGGATACATAGTTGAATAAAGTCCTCCAACTGGTCAGGGGTCTCAACCCTGGCAAGCTCGTCTTTCACTGGTTCTGATAACCCTCGTCGAAATTGACTTCTCTGGGCCGCTGGATTCCAGGTGGTGTCGGCCACCCAGCGACGGAACTCCGATGTATATTCCGCAACAGAGCGACGTCCTTGGCGCAAATTATGTAATTTGGTTTCTGCTGTGGCACAGCGGTTTGGGTCATCAAAAACTTGATTCATAGCTGCGATGAAAGCTTCCAGGTCATTAAGGAGGGCATAGTCCTTTTCTACATAAGGTGAAGCCCAAGCAAGAGCTTCATCCGTCAGGAGATTTATCATGAAAAAAACTTTCTTCCTCTCACTGGTAAGGGAGCAGGTTGCATCTGGAAGTATATGCGGCATTGATTGAGGAATCCTCGGTACTGCTTGCGATCCCCACTGAACTTTGCAGGCAGCGGCAGCCGCGCATTTGATTCGGACCCTGAATTGCGCACGTCCAGTAGTTGTTTTTGTAGCTCAATTACTTCCTGTTGTATCGCCGTGAAATCAGTTTGTAACTTGGCATATTTTCCTTGAGAGTCAGTACAAAAACTTTGAAGCTCCGTAACTTGCCGCCTCAGGGTGTTCACAGCGGACTCCATTTTGGCGCGAGATTATTCTGTCAGGATCCCGTCTGGGTTGGAGCCGATGTTACTGCAAACACTAGGGAAAGCAGAGGCAGGTAGCGTAGTCAGAAGGCAGGCCGAGGTCGGTACACAGGAAAGCAGTGTTTGTAGCAGGGAAGCAGGCAAATAACGTAGTCAGGTGGCAGCCGGAGGTCGGTACACAGGAGAGCAGTGTTTGTAGCAGGGAAGCAGGCAAATAACGTAGTCAGGTGGCAGCCGGAGGTCGGTACACAGGAAAGGCAGTTCGGTAGCAGAGAGCAGGCAGATAACGTAGTCAGGTGGCAGCCGGAGGTCGGTACACAGGAGAGCAGTGTTTGTAGCAGGGAACAGCAGGAGAAAGAGCTTGACTAAAGGCTGGAAGCACAATAATCTCGCAATGACACACCCACAGGGCCAGGTTTATATAGGGTGTGTAATTGGCAATCAGAGGCCCAATCAAGAGAGCACTAGGTGTAGCCAATCAGGAAGAACAGTCAATGGTATCTGGGTTCAGCAAGGAACTTTGCAGCCAGCAGAATAGCTCAGATGGTAGAGCTGCTGGCCAGTGGACAAGAGGTACTGGGTTCGACTCCTGACAGTTCTCTTTTGCGTCACAGAGAGGATCGCAGAAGTTGCAAAGCAGGCTAGCAGGACGCAGAGAGCAGGAGCGATGCTGGAAATTCCTATGAATCAGAAGCACTCAGTACATGCTAATAGATCCTAACGACCGCCAAAGTCGTTAAAGAGATCGCTGACCGCTGATGTGTCGTTTATGAGATCTCCTGTTTGGCAGCTACTAGCGACCTAAAAGAGATCACACCAACGATTGCGTCGTTATCGTGATCGCTAACGAGATCGCTAAGTGTGGCAGTACCTTAATACTATCACCGCCATTGAAGATGCATGTGTCAAGGCCACTAAAGCTGACTCAGGGAGCCCAGCAACTAGCACTTCACATGATCTACCACCATGATCTAGGGATAGAAAGAGGTCTAATCTGACTGTGATGCCCTACTTCAGTACTAACGTACCTTAAAAATGGGAGTGCTAAACTCATTCTGTGAATAATAATCCCTAAATATAGGGAAGAGTTGCAGCTGTATAGTCATTCAGTTTATTGATCTGAGTTATACAGTACTTAACAGACTTTTTATTCTTCACACATTGACAAATAGGAAGGGCAGTAGTAAAACCCTCTCAACACACGTTTTCTCGTCCTCTCCTTTTTTTTTACGGCAGTTACTGACTTTTCAGTATTGAAATTTGTATTTACCATAATTTATTTAATGTAAACCAATTTTTGGGGGAAATTTCTGCGAATTGAGTGAATTCAAATTTTAAAAGATCTGTTCATCGCTAGTGCAGTTACGTAAAGATTATTTTTTCTCAGCGATCGAATATCATTTGTGAACAGCATAAATTGTTTGGCGACAATAAATCTGCAGGCAGTTTCCCTTTAACCTCAGAGTAATAATGATTTCACAAAAAACAGATTTGGTGATAGAAATACCACCTAAATCCAAATATTTTCTGATGAAAAATATCTTACAGGGTGTAAATTTTTAAGTGGAGTCACTTTTTGGTTTAATATATCATTTTGCCATGTCAGACCCTCTGCATGCAAAAAATGTTTACCCGTTGTTTTTGGAACCCATCAGGTAAGGAACATACACACAATCATTCAATATAGTTACTGAATCTGTGCGGATATACAAGAAAGTTTCCTAATTAAGCCTTCTCTGAAGTTACATGTCAAATTATAGGCGTCATTAAAAGGTACTTTGAAGCCCTTGAAATTACATCATCCTGCAGCACGCATTAGACCAGCGGACACCATCCATGCCTTTCAGATTGTTCTCTGACGTCATTTCAGTGATTTTGCTGTGACCACTATAAAGAACAGACTTTATTTCATGATGAGTAGAATTGTCTTTAATTCCAAAATTTCACAGAGTAGAAAATGTTGAGTTCTAACAGTGCGTTTGAATGTTTAACGTGTAACGTTATACTCATGGGATATTTGCTGGGTAAATTAAATAGTCCACAATTGCCACTAAGACTTACAGACACACCTAGCAAAAAAATCTCCAGGAAGTTTGGTAAGGACGACAGACATTTCCTATGATAGCAGATACTATATCATAATAATAAAGTATAGACATTTCAAAAACAAGCCTTTAGGATCTGAACATTTTGTAGTAAATGTATAGGTACTTTATTTCTATATTTATAAATACTAATAATAAAAAGCTACATTTCAAATGTCAAGACACTACAGTTCCCGGCAGTTACTGTTCAATTAGAGTAAATCTTCAAATAAAAATATTAGAATAAGTCCCTTTATGGCTTGGGTTATTGTGGCGACAAGGGGGTAGGTGGGTGCTCTCATCCACTGGCCTGAGACCACATGAACAAGAGCTCATTCCACTGAATGCCCACTCTCATTTCTCATGGTCAGAATACTACTAAGACAACACAGGGTGAGGGTAAAATAATGTGGAAATAATTTATTGAACCATCAACAGACAATATCATATAGAACAGTCCCAGCACAATACCCAAGATGGTGCAAAATTCCAGAGCCTCACCTTTCCACTGATTCACTGAGATTAGAGCAGCTGCAAATTCGGGGCTTCCAGGGCTGACTACCCCACCTGTGGCACCCCACTTTTGGTGGGCACCTACAAAGAAGAGGTAATGATAAGTTTAGGAAGCTGACAGTCCATTGAGGCATGTGGCAAGGTGACTGGAGGGTCACAACCTGGCTTCTTCAAACATCTCAATGGGACCAGGTGATTAGAAGGTCACAATCTGGTCTCTCTGAACATTTCCATGGGGCCAGGTGACCTGTGGATCCCAATCCTGACTTCTCCAAACATCTCCATGGGTTCAGTGACAGTAAATGGAGCAGATCTGTATTCTCCCAGCTACGGCCGTGGTCCCTTAAGCTGGCGACCTGTAGAATGTCAAGTCTGTGTTCCCCTTGATGGTGCCATGGTGTACTGGCTGCTATTATGTAGAGTGTCTCCTTGAAACAGAGGCAGATCCCCTTTCATAGTTCACAGCTCTTATTCAGGCATTTTTCCTTAGGATTAGGGGAAGGTAGCAGGAGGTCAACTCTCATTGTTTGAGTATTTAATCAATCTGCATAGTTTATCCTTCACTGTTTGCAGGTCAAACAAACTGCATGGCCTGGTAAAATGGATAATAAACATATCCGCAAACATCAATTGTTTAATGACACTGCATCCCTGTCTTCCAAGGATAGCAACATAATAACTTATAGGAGCTGATATAAGAGATAAACAGCAGCCATTCAGCAATTCACAAACATCAATTCAACCCCTACAAGAAGAGTCAACATTAGTCTATTATTCTTGACCAACCGAAGAAAAACACATAAATTCAATAGTCAACGTTTAGACAATAGAATATTTCTCCTGGCCTGCTAAAAATAGACGTCTTGCATAATTAAGATTAAATGCTGTGTCGTCACAGCTATATTTATTTATTATGTTTTCTTAGGTAGCGTCAACATTAGAAATGAGCTATATCTTTTGAAATACAAAGCTGTGACCAATTTTCTCAAACAATTCGATAGCAGTGAATAAATTATCAGCTAATTACATAATTAAAAGCTTCTAATTGTCTAGAAAACATGTGTACAACATTCTGAATTCTTATTGGAGTCTATTGAAGCTATTTTGAGCTCTGCAATGTAATTAAGTCTCTAAGTCCGGGATCACACATGCGACGAAAACGTCCGACGCTCGCATGTGAAATCCCAGCTCTGGCGCCGGCACTCGGGAGTGGAGCCGGCGGTTGCATATAAATACATGTTTTCGTCGCATGTGTGATCCCGGCCTAAGTGACCTTAACCTATCTGGCTTTTTGGAAAATGGATGGTAACCGGTGGCAATCAGCAGCCTATTTAACTACACACAGTAATTTCTGACTAGGCTACTTATATTTTACAAACAATTAAAAAATGATTCCTTTTTCAGATGGATGCATGACTTGCAATTGTTTATAAACAGGCAGTGACAAAAGAAATTTTTTGGACAAGCACTCCAATTTTTTTGTTTAATTAGGGAGAAAAGACAGGTATACTATTTTGAATATGAAAAAGTTATACTCATCCAGAATAACTCAATTGAAAAATAATATTTTTAATGGGTAAGTAACTTGTTTGTTAATCAGAAAATAATTAGGCAATTACAAAAGCTTTTTCTCAAGCTATCCAATAATTATCTCAATTATCTTTGTTCCTTGACAAAATCTCTGTCTGTTAGGGTGCATTTCACCACAGACACTTACGTTACATCTCGCTGACTGGGCACTGGGTGACTCTGGTGGCTGTGGGGACAGGCGCTGCTCCACAAGTCTTGGAATCCCCAAGGCTTGCAGGACAAACCTCTACATTTAACACTTCCTCCACCGCTTCTGCCTCCTCTTCTATCTCATCTAGGGCCTCTACCTGCACCCTCAACCTCTGCCTTAACGAGACACCTCCTTTTTTAAGTTGCATTTTTAAACTGATGAAGGTATGAATTGGTGTCACTAAACTTAAAAAATTGAAAAAATTTGCCCTTTTTTGGAATTTGTTTCATGTATGTGTACCCTCAAGAGATTGTATTTCCCGGCATCACTAGTAATATCTAGCACTGTGAAACAAAGTGGGCAGTAAAGAAATTTGTGACTGACTTGGTTGTGTAGTGGCTGTGGAAAAAGCAGCATTGTGGAGGGTTCAGACGGGACTAGGAAGGAGACATGTGGCGGCTGTCATGGGGAGCAATGGGAAAGCAGGAGATAAGGAACCAGGGCCCCTGAAATGCCCCTCAGGCTTGGGGTGCCCTGTCTTTCCTTAACTTGGGGCACCCTTGATGGTAGGGAGGCCCGTGACACCGACCTGACCCTATCTCCTGGTCAGTCCTGAGCTAACCCACAACCCCCACCCCAAGAGGTGAAAAGTAAGACAAACCACAGATAAATACTGACAGGGATAAAGAAAACTGCACCACAACACAAACTATCAGGACAAAACAGTATGTGTGTAGGGGAAAAGACAATACAACGTAGGGAAATAAACAAACAACAAAGTATACTTCACCAGACTCCAAATTAAGATTTGAGTATCAACAGCTACTCCACAACAGGACCGGTATGCAAAGGTATCAAAAAACTGACCGGCACATCCAAAAATAGGCCTAATGTGAACAGGTGCTAAACCTAGAGTCACCAACTCATGCACATTCAAGAAAAAAAGGTAGCACACTGTAGCGCTATAGCTTGCAGACACAAAATATGAAAAATGAGGCACACAAATGCTATAGTCAGCATCCAGGAATGTTCTGAGCCATACTTAAAGGGAGAAGGTGTTCCCAGCAGCCTCCATACTAATCAAAAAGTTAACTCCTGCCAAGCTGAACATCAGTGAACAAACCTCCACCAACACCCAAACTCAGGCTGAGCAACAGGAAGGTCTAAGACTGCACAACAGACTCCCCAGTGTGAACAGAGTTTGAAGCAGGCATGACAGCAGTTTAGGATACATAACGGTAACTCTGGCAGCATCAGTTCTACAGTATAGATGACATGATGGATAGGGAGTAGATGCCTGTCTGAGCATGGCCACTCGCCACCGGTGGCAGCATAATGATGTTGAAGACAGGCAATGGAGAGTCAAGCATTCAGGTGGTATGGAGGAATTTATTTCCGACATCAGTCATAGGTGAATAAACGTTGGCATTGAACCACTCCTTATTCATCATTTTGACATTTTAGTTTTTCTATGATTATGATGGACAATCTGCTACGCTTGAGTGTGATAAAGTCACTGGCCATGCAGATCACCCTTTCTGACATTGTATTGGTGGCTGGATTTGACAGTCCTACCATAGTAAACTAGGCCAGTTCTTGACACTGGTCCCAAAAGTCAATGGAATTGGAGAGGAGGGTATCTGCTGGAAAAAGGATATAGTGCAGGTAAGATTGAACCTTGCTGTTTAGGAGGTACAACTCTGCTGATATGCATCAGTTTTTTGCACTAGTCATAAATGCAGTTGGAAACTGTCCACTGTGCAAAAGCTTCATTGATAAGGAAACCCAAATGTTCCTGGTTACATGGAAATTCTCCCCCCCAAAAAAATGTGTTAATAATTTTGTAAAAAATTGATAGGTGTCACTGTTCCACCCCTCAGGGGTGTCTGGGATGCAGTGACTGACAGCTCGGCCGTGCAATCTTGTACAGGGGCCTGCTGAAACTATCAGTACTTTGATTGACAGCGTGACCATCCAGTCTGGTTCAGGGGCGTGCTGAGTTGTCAGTGTGTTTATTGACAGCTCGACTAGCCAGTCTGTGACTGGGAGGCTTCGGCTGTCTCAGATGTTCACTATCCTGTGTAATGGCCATGCCTACTTAACAGCGAAGCTTCTCCCAGAACACTGCCAGACCCACATTCATCTCATGAGGTTTGTGCTTTGTGCTCCCTGTGCCTTCAGTTCTATATGTTTGATCTGTTGCCTGATCTTGGACTTCATCCTGAACGGACCGCCATGAAAGAATATGTTAACGAAATTTTGCAGAAGGGTCCAATCCATCCTTCCTCCTCCCCTGTAGCTGATGGATTTTTCTTTGTTATAAAGAAAGATGGGGGGTCTCTGTCCTTGCTTTGATTTCCGAGAACTAAACATGATTATGATTAAAAATACCTACCCACTTCCACTCTTTTCCGACCTATATAATCATGGGACAGGGTGTTTTTTTAACTTGATCTTAGAGGAGCTTACAATTGATGAGTGGAAAAAGGCATTTTTAATGTCTGAGGGTTTGTTTGAAAACCTTGTCATGCCTTGCCATGCATAGAAATACATGCAGCCACACGCTCCAGTCCGAGTGCCGGCGGCAGTGCCGGGTGTTGATGTGGGAAACTCGTGTGAGTTTCTCGCATAACACTCACAAGTGTGACACCGGCCTGAAACTAATGGTCTGACTGAGAGGACAAATCAATTTTTGGAACAAATTTTAAGGTGCTTTGTGGCAGTGAAACAGGACTTGTCTTCGTTTTTACCTCCCGCTGAGTTTGCTTTCAACAGTCGAGTAAATCAATCTACCTGAAACTCACCATTCTTTTGTAATTATGGTTTTCATCCCCATTTTGGCAAATTTTATAGGATTAGTTCTGAATGCCCTGGGGCGCATGTCACCGTGCAGAGACTTGGCGAGGTCTGGAGGGAGGTTCAAAAGAATATTGGGACTACCCATGTTCGCCAAAAAGGCCAATAGAAGACGGTCGGGGGGACCTGCTTTTAAGATTGGGGATAAGATTTGGTTGTTGTCTAAGAAATTTAAACTTAAAGTGCCATCAGCGAAGTTGGGTCCAAAGTTTATTGGTCCAAATGAGATCTTAGAGGTGGTCATTCCTGGGTCATTAGGTTAAAGCTTACTCCATACCTTTGCTTCCCTAATGTATTCCATAAATCTCTATTAAAGGAGTATGTCCCTCCTGCATTTTCTCCCTCATCCCTGCCTTCTCCAATTTCAGTTGACGGTGGCATGGAGTGAGGATCAGAAGCTTGTAGATTCTCGGAGGGTCCGTAATTCCCTCCAGTACCTCATCCACTTGAGGGGATATGGACCAGAGGAGAGATCCTGGGTCCCTTGTGAAGGCCAATCGATTAGTCAGAGCCTTCAATCTAAAATTTCCTTGGAAGCCTGAGGGTCCGGTGGCCCCCTCTAGAAGAGGGGTACTGTCACAATTCCACCTCACAGGGTGTCTGGGATGCAGTTACTGACAGCTCGGCCGTCCAATCTTGCACAGGAGTGTGCTGATTCTGTCAGTACTTTGATTAACAGCATGACCATCCAGTCTGGTTCAGGGTGTGCTGAACTGTCAGTGTTTTATTGACAGCTTGACTAGCTAATCTGTGACTGGGAGGCGTCGGCTGTCTCAGGTGTTGACTATCCCGGGTAATTGCCATGCCTACTTTACTGAGCAGCTTCTCCCAGACTGCTGACAGACGTACATTCATCTTGTGAGGTTTGTGCTTTGTGCTCCCTATGTCTTGAGTTCTATATACTTGATCTGTTGCCTGAAATTGGACTTCGTTCTGACCATCCGCCTGTTTAACCCCTTCAGTTCTGATCCGTTATCATCCCAGAATTCTGACATCAGAATGTTACCTGACTACGCTTTTGTCTCTTCCTTCTGTTTATGACATACTCTCCTGGCTTCTGACTTTGGACTACCAGACCACTCTGACTCACAGCTTTGCCGTGAGAAGTGACTAGCCTTACAATATATTTTTAAAGAAAATTTCACTTAAGGAATTAAAAAAAATTGAGTTTGAAAATTTTAAATAATTTTGCATTCTGTGACAATCCTGATCAGGAGGCAACAGGGAAAATTCACACCAGATGCAGTCACAAAAGTGAATTTCACTAATATTTAGACTGGTGAGTGTGATGTATGATACACACAGCATGATAAAATTAGATGTTCAAAATATTTAGCACTTTCTGCCCACAGAAGTAAGGACAATTTTTTAGTATAATCAATTATAATAGCAACTATATGTGTCTTCCAGTAAGCCTTAGCAGATGCAATTCTTTTGCAAAATGCAAGTACAATCCAGGTGGTGTACATGTGGGAGTAAAATTTCTATGTAATTGGACAACACACAAAAGGGCACACAAAAGGAGAACTGTTGATGCAATGGATGTAGATGAGGAAGTGTATGGAAAGCAGTAGGTGAATATGCTCAACGGCAATGACAAGGTACTACTTGCAGGTACAGACTGGTTATCAGAAAGATGATCACTAGAAGAGGAAGGAGGTCGGCTTGAGCATTTCTTATTTTTGCTGGTCAGTTTGCTTTTCCCACATGAGCATGTGATGCTGTTTCATGTACTGATGGAGTGACGTCGTTCCTAAATGAGGTGTGCCAGGATGTACCCAGCTTATTTTCCAAAAATACAGCAGGCGAATTGCAACAGCAGCATAAAAAAGACATCATGTACACAGGAGTCACTACCACCATGACCACCACCAATATTTTCAGGCACTGTTGAGCCTCCAACAACAACAGCAGTCACAAACATCACCTGCTCCAGAGCTGACCGCATAGCCATCAGATTTTGCTCCAGACGTTGATTATAACCACTCATTGCCTACCCTGTGTGTTACTGAGGCCAATAATCTCCTCTGACAACATCACCTTCTCAGTATACTTCTCTTGTTTCCAGCTTTTTACAACACAGAATCCTGACCATTGTCTTCCCTGATTTGTCTGACAGGTGCTTCAGTGTGGGAAATACATGAACTCCTTATGCTTCTCCTGATTCCCACCTTGAGATTTGCCCTGACCTTGAGGATTACTATCACTGTTAGCACCTCAACCTCAACAGCTTGCAAAGCCAGCACCACACTTTGGCATTAAAATAGTTTTCTCCTTCTCCTCTGGCTCCTTATTATTCCAGAGCAAAAGATGACTGTTCATCTCTTGAAATAAGTCAACTGGAAGAAGCTGTTTTAGTGTAGTATGTTCCTTAACCTCCAGGGTGATATGGGTTGAGTAGAACAGAAGCAGGTGTCATTGACATGATTACGTCGCAGTGCTACCAATTGGCACATAGAATGATGTGCCCCCATAATTGACAGTGGCATTTAACAGGCTTTCAATTTCAAGCCAAGCTCAGCTCTAACTGCAGATCCTGGCTGGGAGCCATTATTGCCATACACTCACCCCCGTCTGTGGCATGGATGACATTAAGTGGTTAATAAACACAAAGAATATTACATTATTAAACCTCAATTACTACAATCATCATTACTAATAAATTAATACTCTATAGTTATATAATTTATGGCTTCAAATTTCCAAGTAACTACCTAACTTACAAAATTTTAAGACATTGACCACTAAACTGGAAGCAAACATGGGGTACATATGTACAAGGGTTGTCTATAAATTAAAAATACAAATCACAGTAAGGAAATAAAGTTTGTAGTTTTGTCTTGTGGTCTAGAAACATACTCAATTAAAGCAAAGGCAAAATCATCTGTAGATAAAGTTAATGAACAGATTGCAATCTGGAAAATACTGTATGCGATAGCTCTTAAAATGGTAAATAGTAATTCTATGGCACTGACGTTTGATATTTCAAGTTTTAATTCCTTTTAGTTGGACAAACTATTGTATTTTTCCAGGTAAGGAAAAGAATGGCAACAAACGAATTTTAAGTCAACAAGAACTGGGCAGTATGGTGGCTCAATGGTTAGCACTGTTGTAGCCTTACTGCACTGGGAAACTGGCTTCAAATCCCACCAATAACAGCATCTACAAAGAGTATGTGTGGAAGCATATCTCCCATACATTTTGAATCGGGCGTAAGCCCCTTGTTAGGAAGATAGATAATTTTACAGCAGACATTTTAGCAAGGCAGTGGGAATGTTGAGTATGTGCCATTGGTATTACTTACAAAGAAGGGAGCTTTCTTGCCCTGTGAGGGGTAGGCGCTAAAGACGAGCATCCATTAAACTTAAAGCAAAATAAACTGTGCGGTTGTTGTTTATCCTATTATATGATGGTTACTGTGCCAATAGTCAGATACTACAATACACTTAGATTCAGGAATGTTGGCCTTTTCCTAAGTGTTTGTAGAGTGTTAAGAACATCCTATGTGTTTAATATTGGTTTCCCGTTAATTATTTGGAGGTATCTACGGCCAATCTGAAAGTTAATGATGCTGTCTTTCATCTAATGAGAACATTTTGAACTTGCAGGAACTAAGTATACTTCATTTCACCCACTGTTTATGATCACACCTTAAGGATTTGACAAAACAATATTTAGGTGTATGACTAACTAACTACATGATCAAGGTTCCCCACTACCTTACACCATCTACCCAGCTACTATTTCTTCTAGATTGTCATCCCTATGTCCACCTTCACAGCTATATTTCCACTGTCCAAATGCATCTGACATGAAAATGAAGCAAATCTGCAATAGCCACCATTTAAAGTATTCTACCATTGAATGTGTGTAGTATCAGTGCGGACAGATTGACTTAGTGTTAGGGCTATAAATAATAAGTGCGTTCGCAGCCCGGGGTCCACCGTGCAGGCAAAGCCTGCTGCTAGTAGGATGGTGGTAAGGCGAACTCTGTTACTTCACAGAGTCCCAACTATGGACACTGTGGCCCTATATGGCGGTATAAGCGAACTCTGTTACACCACAGAGTCGCTAAGGTAGAAACGCAGACATATGGACTGTGTCCTGTTAACTCCACAGGTATGCACAGACAACTGCTGTGCGGACAGCAGTCCGTAGTAACGCAATCAGCAACTCAATCAGACAATCTACTCACCGGAGAAGCCGGTATTCTAGGGGCTTATTTCAGCCAAGCCCTAAACACGCGCATACAATCTCCTCACCAGAGGTGCCGGTATTCTAGGGGCTTATTTCAGCCGAGCCCTAACACATGCGTGCAAGATCACCCTGGCGCAAAGCACATAATGTGATTGATACTACACGACTATGCCACCCTTTTATAGTAGCAACTACAGGACCTGCCAGATAAGGACCAATAGGAAACTGCTCCAGAACACAAGTGGTGTAATGTATGTAGTACAGTTCATATAGCGTCTTGTGCTTGGGTGCGATGAAAATACATGAGACACAGGTTTGATATAGAAGGTCTTGTATTACTTCATACAAGTGGCAAAAATAGTCACACAGTTTGCAGATACAGAAGCAGGAGACACAGCGGGCCAGAGTAACTTAAGCTCAGCAATCACTCTCCACAACAGGTTCAGGATCTTCTTCTCTGTTACCGTAAGTCCATGCAAACGTGGATCTTTCAAAGAGCAGGGTTCCAGAGTCCACAAGTGTTCAGAGTTCCTCAGTAGGAATAGCTGGAGTACAAGGTCCAAGGCTTCCAGGAGTCAGGTCACAGGTTCACTGCAGGCTAGATTCTGAAGCACTGATTGCTCAGCTGTGGCTGCTTAAGAAGCAAGAGGGAGAGAATCAGGGCGGGAACATGAAAGCTGAAAACTCCATATTGACTGAGGGCAAGATAACTGCAGCAAGACAGAAAGCAAAATGGCTGGCGGAAAACTGAGTTTCAAGAACATGTACAAAGAACCTTACATTACCCCCCCCTTAGGGACAACCTCCGGATGGCCTCAGACCAGGCTTGTCTGGGTACCTCTGATGAAACTGGCGGAGCAAACGAGGAGCATTAACGTTATTGACTGGTTCCCATGAGTTGTCCTCCACTGGGTAGCCCTGCCATTTAATCAAATATTGTAACTGATTTCTGTATAACCTGGAATCTAGAATTCTTTCCACCACAAATTCTTCCTGACCATCGACTAGCACTGGGTCAGGGCAAGGAGAAGAACGTCCAGGAAACGTATTGGGTGTTGCAGCCTTTAGTAGGGATACATGAAAGACAGGGTGGATTCTCATAGTTCTAGGCAATTGAAGACGACAAGCAACGGCACTTATAATTTTACTGATTTTATAGGGTCCAATGTACTTATGTCCCAACTTAGACGATAGAATCCTTAACTTAAGATTTCTGGTTGACAGCCAGACCAGGTCTCCTACCTTGAAAGCTGGTGCAGGTTTACAAAATTTATCTGCTGCTTTCTTGTACCTTTCCTGAGCCAATTCCAGATTCTCCTTTAGAAGATCCATATTCTTCTGTAAAGACGTGATTCTTTTGGCCACTGCTGGTAAAGGCGATTCTATGGGAAATCGTGGAAGAATGTTAGGATGATAACCTAGATTGGAGTAAAAAGGAGACTGCTTAGTGGAGGCGCTCTGAGAGTTGTTATAAGAGAACTCAGCCAATGGAAGTAGATCCACCCAATCATCCTGTAGGTGGCAGATAAAGCAGCGGAGATACTGCTCCAGAGTTTGATTGGTTCGTTCGGTCTGTCCATTAGTCTGGGGATGAAAAGCAGAAGAAAGGTTTACTTTAATGTCCAATGCTGCACAGAAATTTTGCCAAAACCTTGAAGTGAATTGCACCCCTCGATCCGAAATAACCTCATCCGGTACTCCATGTAAGCGAAACACATCTTTAATCATCAAATCTGATGTTTGTTTTGCAGTGGGTAAGCCAACACAAGGAATAAAATGAGCTGCCTTTGTTAAACGATCAACCACCACTAGAATGGTGTTTTTCCCTTGAGAGGTTGGTAACTCCACAATGAAGTCCATAGAAATGGATCCCCACGGGCGGGACGGGGTGGGAAGAGGTTGTAACAGACCAGTTGGTGAGGAGCGAGGTGTTCTGCATCTTGCACAGACTTCACATGAAGTGACATAGTTTAAAACATCCTTCCTGCAAGTGGGCCACCAAAAGAAACGAGAAAGAAATTCCTGTGTCTTTAGAATTCCTCTATGCCCAGCTATCTTGGAATCGTGAATGAGTTGCAATACTCTCAATCTGACTGTTTCAGGAATATACAGACGTTGTCCCAGAATCCACACACCATTCTTAAAGACAAGACTTACGTCCCTTGGGGGTTGTGCCAACAAGGAATCCGCATGGTATGCTTCCTTGATGTCCTTAAGTAGGTCTTGATTATGAATCACTCCCAGGAATCTAGAGTCAGGAAGAATAGTCTTAGGAGGAGCAAGTGGACGGGTCTCTGCTGAATGAATCCTAGAGAGTGCATCAGCCTTTCCATTGCGCGATCCTGGTCTATAAGAAATGACAAAATTAAATTGGTTTAAGAAAAGATTCCAGCGAGCCTGGCGAGGAGTCAGGCACTTAGCCGACCTGATAAATTCAAGGTTACGATGGTCTGTCAGGACGACTATTTGCTGTGCAGCTCCCTGAAGAAGGTGTCTCCATTCTTTGAAGGCGGCAATAATGGCCAACAACTCTCTATTGCCCACATCGTAGTTCCTCTCAGCCGAAGACAACTGCTGGGAAAAGAAGGCACAGGGATGCAAGACATTCTTCTCACCTGTTCTCTGAGAGAGTATAGCTCCAACGGCACAATCTGAAGCATCCACCTCTATTATGAAGGCAAGTTCGGGGTTGGGATGTACCAAGATAGGTACGGTGGTAAATTTATCTTTTAGACGAGAAAATGCTTCCTGGGCTTGGGGAGTCCAGGAGAACCTAGACTCTTTCCGGGTAAGTTGGGTGATAGGTGACACTACCTCAGAGAAATTCCTAATGAAACGTCTATAGAAATTGGCAAACCCGATGAAGCGCTGCACCTCCTTCACATTTCTAGGACTTGGCCAATCCTTGATGGCTTGGGTCTTACTTCCATCCATACTAATTCCTTGTGTAGACAGTACATACCCCAGAAATTGAATTTCAGTCCTATGGAATTCACACTTTTCAAGTTTGATGTAAAGATGGTTTTGTCTTAGACGTTCCAAGACCATTCTCACATGTCCATGATGTTCCTCTGTGGAGTTAGAAAAAATTAGAATATCATCCAAATAAATCACCACGAATGTATCTAGGAGATCCCTGAAGATGTCATTCACCAAGTGTTGGAAAGTGGCTGGGGCGGTACTCAGACCAAAAGGCATAACTAGATATTCAAAGTGTCCATAGCGTGACCTGAATGCAGTCTTCCATTCATCCCCAGGTCTAATACGGACCAAGTTATAGGCCCCACGGAGATCCAATTTAGAGAAAATTTTGGCATGCCGCACTCTCTCCAATAACTCAGGGATTAAAGGCAATGGATAACGGTTTCTAATAGTAACCTTATTGAGTTCCCTATAGTCTACGCAGGGTCTCAGAGATCCATCTTTCTTCTTCACAAAGAAGATGGGTGCACCTGCAGGAGATGAAGAGGGGCGTATGAAGCCCTTGGCTAGATTTTCGTCTATGTAATCCTTTAAAGCCTTTAGCTCAGGCCCCGCCAGGGGGTAGATCTTACCAAAAGGTATCTCTGCTCCAGGCAATAATTCAATTGGACAATCATATGGACGGTGAGGGGGAAGCTGGTCAGCGTTCTTCTTGTCACATAAATCCACATAGTCCTGGTATACAGCTGGTAGTTCAGGGACTGACATGGTTCCTTTAGGAACAGAGCAAGCTGAAACTTCTGGACTCATCTGTTTCTCTGGAAAGTGTAATTCCTTGGTCTCCCAGTTAATGGTAGGGTTCTGAGCCTGCAGCCATGGTAGCCCTAGAATAATGGGAAAGTGGGGAGAAGAGATAAGCATAAAGGACAGTTTCTCTTGATGATCTTTACCCATAAGGACCCTTAAAGGCTCCGTTTCCTGATCCACTGGTCCAGAGGTCAGCAGGGAGCCATCCACAGTTTCCATCTGTACTGGAGTAGCCTTCTTCACTGAACGTATCCCCTGTTTCAGAGCAAAGGAGACATCCATAAAATTCCCACTTGCCCCTGAGTCGATCATAGCAGAGCTAGACACCCAGACTGAGTTAACCCAGAGTTTGATGGAAAGGAAGCAATGAGAATTGTTTTTCCTACAACTCAGCTGGGACACCGCTGAGGAAACTTGAAAAATTGCAGCGTTTACACAGTCATCGTACTCAGAAGTAACAGAGTTTAAGTCAGAGAAATCAAGATCTGTTGCTGCAGATCTCTCTGGAGCCTGAGGCTCGGACCTGACAGATCTCCTCTCGCAACGCTCACAGTGAATGAGTGCTGCAGTAGTCTTACGAGAACGGCTGGGGCAGTTTATAATGAAGTGCCCTGACTTACCACAATAGAAACATAGATTTTCCTTAAAACGATGTTCCTTGCGTGCATCACTAACCCGTCTTTGTAAAGAGTCTACCTGCATGGGTTCAGGTTCAGGTTCCCGTGTGATCCTACTCAAAGGTTCCTTAGCTGGGGAGGAAGGTAGGAAAAGGTTAGCGCGATTGCTTTCGAACCATCTCTCTTGCCTGCGTTCAGTCAGGCGAGCATCAATACGGATGCAGTAGTTAATAAAGTCACCTAACGCAGTGGGAGGGTCGGCACGAGCAAGTTCATCCTTAATTAGTGGAGACAACCCTTTCGAAAAATAGATTTTTTGGCGGAACTGTCCCAGGTGGTATCAAGGGCCCATCTCCTGAAATCCAAGGCATATTCGGCTACCGAGTGCTTACCTTGGCGCAAAGTTAACATGGCTGCTTCAGCTGTTGCACCTCGATTGGGGTCATCAAACACCTGCCCCATGGCTGAAATGAAAGCATCAAGATGATCCAAACATTCATCCTCAGTCTCAATCAGAGGGTTTGCCCACATTAAAGCCTTGTTGGTAAGTAACATAATTATAGTAAGCACTTTAGATCGTTCAGTGGGAAATTGTGAAGCATGTGCAGAAAAAAACAGATTGCATTGGTTAATAAATCCCCTGAATTTTTCACGTTCACCGCCAAAACGAAAAGGGGGCAACTTGGGAATCCCAGAACTTGGGGCTACGGTAGGAGCCTGGACTCGCTCCTCTAGAACCTCAATCCTGGCTCGCAAATCCTGGGCAGTCTGTCCAAACACCTGCAAATTGTGATTAGTGAGGTCCTGTAGGTTTGTAAAACGGGTTTTTATAGTCTGTAAATCTGCAAGGATATTATCAGTCACTCCGCAAAGTTCCTTTATGCGGGCCTCCATTTTCCAGATCTTTTAAGACAGGAGTACTGGAAGGAGAGGAGAAAAAAAAAAAAAAACAATAGTGTTTACCTGTGGTAACACTGCAAAGAGAAAAAAAAATTAAGGGAACTGCTCACCTGGAATGGTTGTGAGAAGTCACAACCACTATCATCACAGAAAGTTCAACCGGACATCTGATATCCACAGTTACAGCAGACAGAAAAGAGGGAAGAGAAAAAAAAACAATAGTGTTTACCTGTGGTAACACTGCAGAAAAAAAACTTAAGGGAATTGCTCACCTGGAATGGTTGTGAGAAGTCACAACCACTGTCATCACAGAAAGTACAACTGGACGTCTGATATCCACAGTTACAGCAGACACAGCCTTCCCAGACCCAGCAGACACTAACGTTTTGGCTTCAGAATCTTGTAATGTATGTAGTACAGTTCATATAGCGTCTTGTGCTTGGGTGCAATGAAAATATATGAGACACAGGTTTGATATAGAAGGTCTTGTATTACTTCATACAAGTGGCAAAAATAGTCACACAGTTTGCAGATACAGAAGCAGGAGACACAGCAGGCCAGAGTAACTTAAGCTCAGCAATCACTCTCCACAACAGGTTCAGGATCTTCTTCTCTGTTACCGTAAGTCCATGCAAACGTGGATCTTTCAAAGAGCAGGGTTCCAGAGTCCACAAGTGTTCAGAGTTCCTCAGTAGGAATAGCTGGAGTACAAGGTCCAAGGCTTCCAGGAGTCAGGTCACAGGTTCACTGCAGGCTAGATTCTGAAGCACTGATTGCTCAGCTGTGGCTGCTTAAGAAGCAAGAGGGAGAGAATCAGGGCGGGAACATGAAAGCTGAAAACTCCATATTGACTGAGGGCAAGATAACTGCAGCAAGACAGAAAGCAAAATGGCTGACGGAAAACTGAGTTTCAAGAACATGTACAAAGAACCTTACAAGTGGTTTGCTGTCACCATACGAAATTTTGTTTGAGTCTAGTCCCAAGTTTAGGTGCATTCTTCCCTCAGCAGCAGAATATGCAAAATGATATCTTGGCGGACCAATAGGAGCTGCTGCAGTACCTGAGCATGTGACCCTGATCTCCAATGAGAGATCTTACTCTGGGCATGCTCAGAAGGGGAAAGCAAGGACTTTGTCCTAAAGACGTCTGCTCACCGCTGACCAGTACTGGCTATAATAGCAGAGCCTGGAGGAGCAGCAGTAATCCTCTGCACAATGTTAGACTGGGCGAGACACTGGGACTGACATCTAAGCTGAGCAGAGTCCACTGCGGCTGGAGACGGATGGGAGACCGCAGCAATGACGGCTCAAGATTCCCCTTGTGCAGAAGCAGGAACTTGACCCCTAACGCTTAGAAAATAAAGCTTGGCACTATCAAATACCTGCTCCAATTCATTAGACCCAATAGGGGTTAACACTAATAATGCACTATGTTCTCTGTTTGGTGTTGCTCTGTCAGTTGCACAAAGTCAATTTGATACAGTATATATAGAAAAAGCAGACGGAATGCTCCAACATTTAAAATCCATCATCTCTATTGTTAAATTGCTTAAAAACTGACAATAGGCTAGGAGAGCCGGAATGTTCATGATCAGCATTGGCTGTTTCGAACTGAGACATGCTTTTAAGGGCTGGATATTTCCTATTCATTTTAATGGAAAATCATCTTTGCTGTCTATTTTCTGAGAGTATTTTTTCCCTGATAAGGTTCTGAAACCTTGCAAGGGAAGAAAGAAGAGACAAGAAACTTCTTTGAGATAGATTCCTTGTGGAATCCACTTTAAACTTTACAATGTTAAATCAAAAGGTTACATAAAACTGTGTGGGGGAAAAAAGGATACGAGTGACACAGAAGCAGCGTGCATTCACTCGAAACGGCTATTGCTCTTTTCATTGATGTTTCTCTCTGCAATCCTGTGGGCGAAATAAACGTAATTTTGCAGAAAATGCAGGTAGTGAGTACTGCTTCTCTTCCTCTCCTGAATTTTCAAAAAAAATATGCAAAAATCACTTCGAATCATGTCAAAACAACTTCAAAAATATCTTCCAGAAAATTTAAAAACATTCTCAAAATATTAAAAAGGCAGCATTTTCTGATGTGGATTCTTTTTGAAAATGTATTGGATTTTTCAAGCTCATAAGACAGAAGAGGTGATGCATCAGTGTTTTTACCCAAAAATTGGTATAAAACTCTTTATAAAGTCACAAAATGTTTGCACAATGCAAAGTTGCACAAAAATATTGTGACTTTTGGATTTTTTATGCCAGTTTAAAGCACCTTCGTCAAAATGGGCAAAGCTGAGGATGAGCAGGGTCAGTCCGTGGCTGCGTCCACTTGTCAGATTCAGCAAAAATACAGTTTCTTATGCCAGAAAAATGACTCCAGTCTATGACTGCAGTAGCATTTCAGGCGCAGCTCATGGAGGATCAAGCCACTAAGAAGTGGTGTGCACCTCTTAATGAATTCAGCAAACTGTACTCCCGTAAGCTCTTCTAAGACTGGCATTCATAGTTTTTACAATAGCATATAAGTATATGCTAGAACCTTCCATCACATATGCAAATTGTGAAGTCTCAAAAGCAAAGTGGATCAAGACTCTAATACAATTTCTTTGTGGTGATTTTACTTAAATACAGTTTTCTAACCTTTGTTAGAGGGGTTTTACGTGATGAATCAAATCATTAGAATTTAGATTAAACTATGCACCACAGTGCAAATGTCCATAGGAAAACTCCTGAGCGGTTAGACTAACATAGATTTATAGGGACTCATATGTCTGCACTTCAGTCTCTGTATCACTACTTTTTCATTAGATTACAGTCTATTAGAAACAAGCACCATCAATCCTCTAGTGTCTTCTGAAGTACCACAAGAAATGAGGTGATATGTTACACAGTCCTTATAAAATCAGTGTGCTGAACATGAAATTCAGTCTTTTTATAACTGCTTGAAAACACCAAACATTTTAAAGGTCCGTGCAGAGGATATATAACTCTTCAAGCATGTTTCAGAATAAAGATTCTGCAGAAACAGCCAGACTTCCCGAAGATAAGACCAAGGGTGCTTTCACATTGCGTTTAGGCACTCATTTAGTGCCACTGTCGGTGCAGTCCAAAACTCAAGCAAAACGGGATTCGGACATATGCGCTGACGGAGCCATAGACCATAATGGTGCTGACAAAGGGAACATGCGCTCTGCCGTGCATCAATTTTGGGAGTACCCAGATGCAGTCTACTACGCCTGAGTGTCTGCCCCCAGTAGACGTACACGCCCGAGAATAATGCACGTTCGCTCTGTTGGCTCCATTATAGTCTAATTCCCTATCGGCACACATGTTGCGCCCCTGAGGGTCCAGTTGCCACAGAGGTACTGCACCTCAGCCAGAGGTGTGGTACCCCACTCTCGGGTAAGGAGGGGGCACTACCTGGGACCTGCACACTAGCTTCCAACACCACACCACTCCAGGCCAGGGGATCTGGGTGGACTCTATTTAGGGAGGGCCCCATCTCAGGCTGGAGGGGGAACCAGGTAGAGGGTGTGGGTGGAGGAAGTATATAGGAGTAGGAGGCCTGGAGGTAGAGTGACGGTTGGAGAGAAAGTTGACAGTTGGTGGTGGAGAGATGTCATGGAAACAGGAGTTGGTTGGAGCAGGGGGAAGATAGAGCCTCCTGAGAGAAGGAAGGAGTCCTAGGGGCCAGGGAAGTGAGGAATCCACCCGTGGCGCCCGAATCCAGGATGACCATAGTCAGGTGGAGGGACCAGGTCGCAGTGGTGGACTGGCCCCAGACTAGTGGTGAGACTATAGGACTCAGCTAGCTAACCGGAGGCTGTAGTAGCTGTATGTACGACAGCCAAATCCAAACACAATCGCTAAACAGGTAGCCACATAGGGTCAAGGGGACCTGGAGGTCGTCGCCCTACAGGACCTGTGGCTGCTTGCTTGGGACACTGGAGGAGGAGGAAGAGGAGTTTGGCATCGGAGAGGCAAAAGATACAGGGACATCGGTGATATTGGGACAGACGTACTATGGGTATGTGTCGGTCGCTACACTTATACCAATCCATCTCTACACGTGCACTTTATATGGCCTGATTTTTATGGCTAGGCTTTATTCATGCATATTTATGTGCCAGTATTTGACTATAGGTTGAGATATTTATGTCCATATATATCCTGTTGCATATGCACCTTATATTGTTGGACTATTTGGGTCACGCTTTACTATATGCATGGTGATATTTTGGTATGTGACCCTACGTCACATGATCCCTGAGTCTTTTTATTCGTTCCCTTTATCCCATTATGTGCATTTCACTTGAGTCTGTATTCCTTTCCTTATATATATATATATATATATATATATATATATATATATATTCTTTTGCTTTGTTAATTATGACTATGATATTTGTGTATTTTCAAATAAAGTTTGTTACTTTTTCATATACTTTCCCTTTTGAGTGGTGTGTTTGGATACTTTGTATCCACCTTTTGCTGTAAAAGATACAAGTACCCACATTGCACCGGTGACCGAGGAAACCATGGTTGGGCCATTATAACCCCCAACAGCCCTCAAACCTGGCCAGGTATTTAGAGATTTAGCCTGGGACTGGATGACAGACATCGGGGATAGACTGGCGGTTCCACTACAGCCTGAACCCATGCCCCGGGAGGTGCAAAGTGAAAGGGTGGTTTTTCATTGGGAACACACTGGGACGGAACTGATGGGGTTCCCTGGGATGTCCAAGTGGAAGAAGCCTGGGTAGAGACCCTCAGTTAGGAGGACTATTGCCGGCAGCAGATACCCAAATTGGAAGCGGAGGTGCAAGAACGCAAAGCCCTGTGGAGAGCTATGGAGGACAGAAACATGAAGGCAAAGGCCCAGGCCCGCAAGGTTAGACCCGCCGACTGAGGTCCACAGAGGCAAGGCACTGTGGTCTCCTTTAACTTGAAAGGGGGCTGGGGGTTTATTAAGGAGCCCAGTGTAGTCTCAGAACTGTTCGTGACTCGACGGGATGTGGAGTCACACATACTAAAGGGGCATCCCGATCCTGACTTGTACCCTGGGGATCTTGTGACCTTCACCTGGCATGGGGCAAAAGTGGGTGGTACGCCTTAAATGTGAGAAAGAGTACGTGTGGACGTTTTGCCCCATGCCAGTGGTTGCAGTGCCAGAAAGGCAACCAGCGGCTTCAACCCCGGACACTGCACCAGACACTGCAGCTTTAACCAAACTTGCAGTGCCGACACAGGCAACTGAGATCCCGGCTGCAGGACCTGCTCAGTTTGTGTCACCCGGCATAATACATGAAAAAGAACTTCCCCGATCAGGAGATTGCAGGCCCAAAGAACTGCCTTGAGAAAGAAAGTGAGAAGTGGCAGAATGTAAATATAAATAGATAGTTAGTTAACCTAGTTAGGTAAGAACGTGTGTTAGTATGATGTGCATTAGTAGTAAGTTAGAGTGCTCATTAAATTTAAAGACAATACTGTCATGGACAGTGAATGGCCAGAACTTTTCTTGCATATAATTAGCTCTTAATGTGCTCCTTGTTGGTTTTACAGCTAACATTGTGAGTGCGAGTGGAAAACTCTACACTTTACAATTGACTAAAGAATAAAAACCGTCTGGCGTGGCCGAAAAGTGTTCCAAAAAGATGACCGGCTATGCCCTGTAGCCACGCCCAGGGCCAATGTTGGGGGTTTAAAATGAGTTCCCCCATATTGCATTGAGGACGGTAAGAAGGACACCCCAGTTTGGGATCTCACTGAAACCTGCTGAACTTAATTGAGAAAGTTTTAATTTAGAGTAATGCTATGTTTTATATTTCCAGTATTTATATGCAACGTTCAAGTAAAAAGTACCTCCCATAAAGGTAAGAAAGAGTAACCTGTTTAACTGTTTGATTTCTTGAAATGCATTTCAGAAAAGAATTTGCATGTTTTAACATCTGTGTTGCTCTGTTCCAGCTTGCAGACGTGCTGTGTTTTATGGGGGAATTATGTGACGCCCCTGAGGGTCCAGTCGCCACAGTGGTACTGCACTTCAGCCAGAGGTGTGGTACCCCATTCTCCGGTAAGGTGGGGGCACTACCCGGTACCTGCACACTAGCACCCAACACCACACCACTCCAGACCAGATAGGAGTAGGAGGCCTGGAGGTAGAGTGACGGTTGGAGAGAAAGTTGACAGTTGGTGGTGGAGAGTTGTCATGGAAACAGGAGTTGGTTGGAGCAGGGGGAAGAGAGAGGCTCCAGAGAGAAGGAAGGGGTCATAGGGGCCAGGGAAGTGAGGAATCCACTCGTGGCGCTCGAATCCAGGCCGACCGTAGTTGGGTGGAGGGACCAGGTCGCAGTGGGGAACTGGCCCCAGACTAGTGGTGAGACTGTTGGACTCAGTGTCATGTATAGTGTACAGTTCCTATAGCGTCTTGTGCTTGGGTGCGAGGAAAACACAGGAGACACAGGTTGATATGAAATGACTTGTATTACTTCATACAAGCATGCTGAAAAGTTCACACAGTTTGCAGGAACAGCGACAGGAGACACAGCAGGCCAGAGTAACTTCAAGCACTACAATAAATCTCCAAAGCAGGTTCAGGATCTCTTCTCTGTACCGTAATTCCTCTGCAAACATGGATTCACCAAACAGCAGGTTTCCAGAGTCCAAAAGTGTTCCAAGGTTCCTCAGTAGGGAATAGCTGGAGTACAAGTCCAAGGTTTCCAGAAGTCAGGTCACAGACTGACTGAGGCTTGATTCAGGAGCACTGATTGTTCAGCTGAGGCTGCTTAAGAAGCAAGAGGGAAGAATCAGGGCGGGAACATGAAAACTGGAAACTCCATATTAACTGAGGGCAAGAGCTGCAGAAAGACAGAAAGCAAAATGGCCGACGGAAAACTGAGTTTCAAGGAACATGTCAACAGAGACAAAGAACCTTACATTACTCCCCCCTTAGGGACAACCTCCGGATGACCTCAGACCAGGCTTGTCAGGGTACTTCTGATGAAACTGGCGGAGCAGGCGAGGAGCATTTACATTATTGACTGGTTCCCATGAATTGTCCTCCACTGGGTAGCCCTGCCATTTAATCAAATATTGCAACTGATTTCTGTACAACCTGGAATCTAGAATCCTTTCCACCATAAATTCTTCCTGATCATCGACCAGCACTGGGTCAGGGCAAGGAGAAGAACGTCCAGGAAACGTATTGGGTGTTGCAGCCTTTAGTAGGGATACATGAAAGACAGGGTGGATTCTCATAGTTCTGGGCAGTTGAAGACGACAAGCAACAGCACTTATAATCTTATTGATCTTATAAGGTCCAATGTACTTATGTCCCAATTTAGACGATGGAATCTTTAATTTAAGATTTCTGGTTGACAGCCAGACCAAATCTCCTACCTTGAAAGCTGGTGCAGGTTTACGAAATTTATCTGCTGCTTTCTTGTACCTTTCCTGAGCCAATTCTAGATTTTCCTTTAGAAGATCCATATTCTTTTGTAAAGAAGTGATTCTTTCAGCCACTGCCGGCAAGGGCGTATCTATGGGAAATCGAGGAAGAATGTTAGGATGATAACCTAGATTGGAGTAAAAAGGAGACTGCTTAGTGGAGGCGCTCTGAGAGTTGTTATAAGAGAACTCAGCCAGTGGAAGTAGATCCACCCAATCATCCTGTAGGTGGCAGATAAAACAGCGGAGATACTGCTCCAGGGTCTGATTGGTTCGTTCTGTCTGTCCATTAGTCTGGGGATGAAAAGCAGAAGAAAGGTTTACTTTAATGTCCAATGCTGCACAGAAATTTTGCCAAAACCTTGAAGTGAATTGCACCCTCGATCCGAAATGACCTCATCCGGTACTCCATGTAAGCGAAACACATTCTTAATCATCAAGTCTGATGTCTGTTTTGCAGTGGGTAAGCCGACACAAGGGATAAAATGAGCTGCCTTTGTTAGACGGTCAACCACCACTAGAATGGTGTTCTTCCCTTGAGAGGTTGGTAACTCCACAATGAAGTCCATAGAAATGGATCCCCACGGGCGGGACGGGGTGGGAAGAGGTTGCAACAGACCAGTTGGTGAGGAGCGAGGTGTTTTGCATCTTGCACAGACTTCACATGAAGTGACATAGTTTAAGACATCTTTCCTGTAAGTGGGCCACCAAAAGAAACGAGAAAGAAATTCTTGTGTCTTTAGAATTCCCCTATGCCCGGCTATCTTGGAATCGTGCATGAGTTGCAATACTCTCAATCTGACTGTTTCAGGTATATATAGACGTTGTCCCTGAATCCACACACCATTCTTAAAGACAAGACTTACGTCCCTTGGGGGTTGAGCCAACAAAGAATCCGCATGGTATGCTTCCTTGATGTCCTTAAGTAGGTCTTGATTATGAATCACTCCCAGGAATCTAGAGTCAGGAAGAATAGTCTTAGGAGGAGTAAGTGGACGTGTCTCTGCTGAATGAATCCTAGAGAGTGCATCAGCCTTTCCATTGCGCGATCCTGGTCTATAAGAAATGACAAAATTAAATTGGTTTAGGAAAAGATTCCAGCGAGCCTGGCGAGGAGTCAGGCACTTAGCCGACCTGATAAATTCAAGGTTACGATGGTCTGTCAGGACGACTATTTGCTGTGCAGCTCCCTGAAGAAGGTGTCTCCATTCCTTGAAGGCGGCAATAATGGCCAACAATTCTCTATTGCCCACATCGTAGTTCCTCTCAGCCGAAGACAACTGCTGGGAAAAGAAGGCACAGGGATGCAAGACATTCTTCTCACCTGTTCTCTGAGAGAGTATAGCTCCAACGGCACAGTCTGAAGCATCCACCTCTATTATGAAGGCAAGCTCGGGGTTGGGATGTACTAAGATAGGTGCGGTGGTAAATTTATCCTTTAAACAGGAAAATGCTTCCTGAGCTTCCGGGGTCCAGGAGAACTTAGACTGTTTCCGGGTAAGTTGGGTGATAGGTGACACTACCTCAGAAAAATTCTTAATGAAACGTCTATAGAAGTTGGCAAACCCGATGAAACGCTGCACCTCCTTCACATTTCTAGGAATTGGCCAATCCTTGATGGCTTGGGTCTTGCTTCCATCCATACTAATCCCTTGCGTAGATAGTACATACCCCAGAAATTGAATTTCGGTCCTATGGAATTCACATTTTTCAAGTTTGATGTAGAGATGGTTTTGTCTTAGGCGTTCTAAGACCATTCTCACATGTCCATGATGTTCCTCTGTGGAGTTAGAAAAAATTAGAATATCATCCAGATAAATCACCACAAATGTATCTAGGAGATCCCTGAAGATATCATTCACGAAGTGTTGGAAAGTGGCTGGGGCGGTACTCAGACCAAAAGGCATAACTAGATATTCAAAGTGTCCATAGCGTGACCTGAAAGCAGTCTTCCATTCATCCCCAGGTCTAATACGGACCAAGTTATAGGCCCCACGGAGATCCAGTTTAGAGAAAATTTTGGCATGCCGCACTCTCTCCAACAACTCAGGGATTAAAGGCAATGGATAACGGTTTCTAATAGTAACCTTATTGAGTTCCCTATAGTCTATGCAGGGTCTCAGAGATCCATCTTTCTTCTTCACAAAGAAGATGGGTGCACCTGCGGGAGATGAAGAGGGGCGTATGAAGCCCTTGGCTAAATTTTCGTCTATATAATCCTTCAAAGCTTTTAGCTCGGGCCCCGCTAGGGGTAGATCTTACCAAAAGGTATCTCGGCTCCAGGCAATAATTCAATTGGACAATCATATGGACGGTGAGGAGGAAGCTGATCAGCGTTCTTCTTGTCACATAAATCCACATAGTCCTGGTATACAGCTGGTAGTTCAGGGACTGACATGGTTCCATTAGGAACAGAGCAAGCTGAAACTCCTTGACTCATCTGTTTCTCCGGAAAGTGTAATTCCTTGGTCTCCCAGTTAATCATAGGATTCTGCACCTGCAGCCATGGTAGCCCTAGAATAATGGGAAAGTGGGGAGAAGAGATAAGCAAAAAAGACATTTTCTCCTGATGATCTTTACCCATAAGGACCCTCAAAGGCTCTGTTTCTTGATCCACTGGTCCAGAAGTCAGTAGAGAGCCATCCACAGTCTCCATCTGTACTGGAGTAGCCTTCTTCACTGAACGTATCCCCTGTTTCAGAGCAAAGGAGATATCCATAAAATTTCCACTTGCTCCTGAGTCGATCATAGCAGAGCTAGACACCCAGACTGAGTCAACCCAGAGTTAGATGGAAAGGAAGCAATGAGAACTGTTTCTTTTATAACTCAGCTGGGACACCGCTGAGGAAACTTGAAAAATTGCAGCGTTTATACCGTCATCGTCCCCAGAACTAACAGAGTTTAAGTCCGAGAAATCAAGATCTCTTGCAGCAGATCTCTCTGGAGCCTGAGGCTCGGACATGACAGAGCTCCTCTCGCAACACTCACAGTGAATGACTGCTGCAGTAGTCTTACGAGAACGGCTGGGGCAGTTTATAATGAAGTGCCCTGACTTACCACAGTAGAAACATAGATTTTCCTTTATATGATGTTCTTTGCGTGCATCACTAACCCGTCTTTGTAAAGAGTCCACCTGCATGGGTTCAGGTTCTGGTTCCCTTGTGATCCTACTCAAAGGTTCCTTAGCTGAGGAGGGAGGTAGTAAAAGGTTAGTGTGATTATTTTCGAACCATCTCTCTTGTCTGCGTTCAGTCAGACGAGCATCAATACGGATACAATAGTTAATAAAGTCACCTAACGCAGTGGGAGGGTCGGCACGAGCAAGTTCATCCTTAATCAGTGGAGACAACCCTTTCCGAAAAATAGATTTTTTAGCGGAAGTGTCCCAAGTGGTATCAAGAGCCCATCTCCTGAAATCCAGGGCATATTCGGCTACTGAACGCTTACCTTGGCGCAAAGTTAACATGGCTGCTTCAGCTGTTGCACCTCGATTGGGGTCATCAAACACCTGCCCCATGGCTGAAATAAAAGCATCAAGGTGATTCAAACAATCATCCTCAGTCTCAATCAGAGGGTTTGCCCACATCAAAGCCTTATTGGTAAGCAACATGATTATAGTAAGCACTTTGGATCGTTCAGTGGGAAATTGTGAAGCATGTGCAGAGAAAAATAGATTGCATTGGTTAATAAATCCCCTGAATTTCTCACGTTCACCGCCAAAACGAAAAAGAAGGTAACTTAGGGGATCCCAGAACTCGGGGTTATGGCAGGAGCCTGGGCTCGTTCCTCTAGAGCCTCAATCCTGGCTCGCAATTCCTGGGTAGTCTGTCCAAACACTTGCAAATTATGATTAGTGAGGTCCTGTAGGCTTGCAGGTTTTTAAAGTCTGTACATCTGAAAGGATTGTATCAGTCACTCCGCAAAGTTCCTTTATGCGGGCCTCCATCCTCCAGATCTTTTAAGGCAGAAGTGCTGGAAGGAGAAGAGGAAAGGAAAAAAAAAAAAAAACAATAGTGTTTACCTGTGGTAACACTCCAGAGTAAAATTTTAAGGGAATGCGCTCACCTGGAATGGTTGTGAGAAGTCACAACCATTATCATCACATAAGGTATTAAACGGACATCTGATATCCACAGTCACAGCAGACACGGCTTTCCCAGACCCAGCAGACACTAAACATTGGCTCCTGAATCTTGTCATGTATAGTGTACAGTTCCTATAGTGTCTTGTGCTTGGGTGCGAGGAAAACACAGGAGACACAGGTTGATATGAAATGACTTGTATTACTTCATACAAGCATGCTGAAAAGTTCACACAGTTTGCAGGAACAGCGACAGGAGACACAGCAGGCCAGAGTAACTTCAAGCACTACAATAAATCTCCAAAGCAGGTTCAGGATCTCTTCTCTGTACCGTAATTCCTCTGCAAACATGGATTCACCAAACAGCAGGTTTCCAGAGTCCAAAAGTGTTCCAAGGTTCCTCAGTAGGGAATAGCTGGAGTACAAGTCCAAGGTTTCCAGAAGTCAGGTCACAGACTGACTGAGGCTTGATTCAGGAGCACTGATTGTTCAGCTGAGGCTACTTAAGAAGCAAGAGGGAAGAATCAGGGCGGGAACATGAAAACTGGAAACTCCATATTAACTGAGGGCAAGAGCTGCAGAAAGACAGAAAGCAAAATGGCCGACGGAAAACTGAGTTTCAAGGAACATGTCAACAGAGACAAAGAACCTTACACTCAGCTAGCTAACCGGAGGCTGTAGTAGATGTATGTGTGACAGCCAAATCCACACACAATCACTAAAAAGGTAGCCACATAGGGCCCAGTGGAACAGGAGGTCGTCGCCCTGCAGAAACTGAGTCTGCTGTCTTGGGACACAGTGTGTGAGGCGCACGGCAGAGAGGGCATGAGCCAGCGCAGAGAGAGACGCCCTGAGAAGATACACAAGAAGGGGTCCTGGTAAAGTGTACCCCAAACTACCCGAGAGCTGGCTGGACCACCGACCCGGAGGACACAGCACACGGCTGGTTATTGTAACTTAAAGACTGTGAGTAAACTGTGAAGACTAGAGTTGAGCGAAACAGGTCGGTCAGATTCAAAAGTCACCGACTTTCGCCAAAGTCAGGTTTCGTAGGCCGAAACCCAACCATAGCGTGCAGTCAGCCATGCGGTCTGCAAAACGAGCGCCAAAGTCGGTTTTCCCAGAATGCTTTCAGGTGCCTTTTTTCAGCCAATGAGCAAGGACATACACTGTGGGCAACGAGATGACATGTGCAGCGTCCACCACCATCTTAGAGAAGGGCATTGCAGTGATTGGCTTGCTTTAGGGGGCGTAATAGTGTCTATAAAAGTCCTGAGCGTCGACCTCCATTTTACTTCTGCCGATATTAACAGTAGGGAGAGGTTGCTGACGCTGTTTATCAGTGGGGAGAGAGTTAGGGCTGGAAAGAGAAGTTCTTCTGTGCTTGTGCTGATAGCAATTGTGCTGTACAGTTAGTGTGCAGTGACAGGGAGGATTTTCTTGTGTGCAGCAGCGCTGGTTATTAGGCTGCCTGATAGCTGTATTGCTGTGTGTACACTGCTGTGCAAACTGCTTTTTACACAGCACTAATACTTTTATTCTTTTTTTCTGCACAGTTACCGAGCGTTCATTTTTTCCCACACTGTATAGAGATGTACGCTCCTCACACACTACCGTGTACCAGCTGGTATCACAGACAAATACATGCTGATTATCTGTGTGTGACTCCGGAAATATATACGGAGATTTAAATTTTCCCCTACACCATTTACAGCTGTCCGCTTCTGATACAGTACCGTATATCTGCTCTTTGTATTACGGTCAAACCCATACTGAGTGAGCGTCTGTGTCTGACTCCGGAAATATATACGGAGATTTAAATGTTCCCCTACACCATATACAGCTGTCCGCTTCTGATACAGTACCGTATATCTGCTCTTTGTATTACGGTCAAATCCATACTGAGAGAGCGTCTGTGTGTGACTCAGGAAATATATACGGATATTTAAATTTTCCCCTACACTGTATACAGCTGTCCGCTTCTGATACAGTACCGTATATCTGATCTTTGTATTACGGTGAAATCCATACTGAGACAGCGTCAGTGTGTGACTCCGGAAATGTATACGGAGATTTAAATTTTTCCCTACACCGTATACAGCTGTACGCTCCTCATACAGTACCATATATCTGCTGGTATTTTTGGTACATTTTCCCAAACATGAGGAAGTGTGGTGGAAGAGGCCGTGGACGTGGGCGGGGGCCAGCTGGGACTGATGGTGGTGGTGGTGCATCAGCTGGTGCTGCCATAAGCACAATAGCACTTAAGGCAGGAGGTGTTGAGCATGCATCATTGTCTGGTTCCAGAAGGCCTTGAAGGTTCCCTTTTCTGGGAGTAGGTGAACCGATTTTAAAGCCGGAGTATCAGGAACAGGATTTGGCTTACATTGCCGAAACAGCCTCCAGCTCTATCACCTCCTCTTCTGAAGTTTCAAAAAATGCAAGCACTGAGTCGTCAGTGCAGGCTCCTGGTCAGGTACAACACCTTTCCTTGTGTCCTTCACCCCCACCACAAGTGAAGGATGCGGCAGGCCACACTTCAGATTACTCCCTGGAGCTCTTTTCACATACCATGCCTGGGTTATCAAGTGAAATCCTGAATTCCCCAGTCCAAGATGAATATGACATGGAGTGCACTGATGCACAGCCACTGCTATATGATTCTGCTGGTACATTCACCCAGAGCACTGCATTGCCCTCACAGTCTACTGAGCCAGATTCTGATGAAACTCAGGTGCCCCTTCCCGCATACTATACCACATTACACGGTGACACAGAGGAAGGTGCAGATGAAATTGAAGAGGAGATGATAGATGACCCAGTTGTTGACCTGGATTGGCATCCATTGGGGGAAGAGGGTGCCACTGGCAATAGCTCAGAAGAAGAGGAGGATCCGCAGCAGGCATCGACATCCCAGCTGCAGTTATCTGGCAGGCCCGTAGCAGTCCAATAACGTGTTAAAAAAACAAAAAGAATTGCAGGACAGCTTGGCCAGACGGTCAAATTAACACAGCGTGCAAGCCCTGAAAATTTATCCCATAGTAGGAAGAGTGCAGTGTGGCACTTTTTTGACCAAAATCATATTGATGAGGCAAAGGTTATCTGTAAGAATTGCGGAAGGACCTTTAGCCGAGGGAAAAATCTCCGAAAATTGAATACCAGTTGCATGCTTAGACATGTAAACACCATGCACTTGTAAGCGTGGACGGACTACAAAACCTCACTGGCTTTGAATGCCTATGCACATTGCCAAACTGATATCATTAGAGATGATGCCCTTCCGTTTGGTTGAAAGCGCAGCGTTCCGAGAGCTCATGGCCTACGCTGTCCCACGCTATGACCTATCCAGTCGGTACTTCTTTTCTAGAAAAGCCATCCCTGCCCTCCACCTGCATGTGAAAGACCGCATTGTCCATGCACTCAAACAATCAGTGAGTGGAAAGGTGCAACTCACAACAGATGCATGGGCCAGTAGGCATGGCCAGGGCCATTACGTGTCCATAACTGCACACTGGGTTAATGTGGTGGATGCAGGGTCCACAGGGGACAGCAGCGGTGGGACAGTGCTGCCTAGCCCATGGTATAGGCAACAGTTGGCTGTAGGTATTCGAACCTCTTCCTCCTCCTCCAGAAGCAAAAGCTCGTCGACAGAGCACAGTCACATGAGCACTCCATCCGCAGCTGCCAGTGTTGCACAAAAGGTGTCCCAGTATCGAACAGCTAGTGGTAAGCGTCAGCAAGCTGTTTTAAAGATGATGTCTTTTGGTGACAATAGACACACCGCGCAGGTACTGGCCGACTACTTGCAGCGAGAAACTGAGTCATGGCTGGGCAGTCTACATCTTGAGCCAGGCAAGGTAGTCAGTGATAACGGACCTAATTTTGTGACGGCCATAGCCCTGGCAAAACTCACATACCTTGCCTGGCTCACACCTTGAACCTGGTGGTGCAGTGCTTCATAAATAATTGTCCGGAGTTACCAGCTCTGCTCCATAAGGTGCGAAGACTGTGCTCGCACATCCGTCGCTTGCCCGTAGACTCCAGTCGTATGCAGAGGCTGCAGCGATCGCTCCACCTCCCCAACCACCGCCTAATCATAGACGTTTCAACAAGGTGGAACTCCACCATGCACATGGTTGAGAGGCTATGCGAACAGGGGAAGGCTGTAATGCATTTGTTGGAGGATACACTGGCAGGCAGTTTGAGGGCAGACATGGAGTTGTCGGGTGTGCAGTGGTCAAAGCTGAAAGACCTCTGTAAAGTCCTTCAGTGTTTTCAGGAATGTACACGGCTGGTAAGCGCAGACAACGCCATCATAAGCATGAGCATCCCACTTATGCGTCTGCTCATGCAAACTTTGATGCACATTAAGGATCAGGCGTCTGCAGCGGAGGAGGAGGAGGAGGGAAGCCTTGATGACAGTCAGGCATTGTCTGCTCAGGGATCTGTCCTGGACGAGGTGGATGAAGAAGAGGAAGAGGAGGAGGATGAGGGGGATGATTATTTTGGGGAGGAGGATGCTTCTCAGGGGGCAAGAGAAAATGTTGGCTTGCCAAGCTGAGGTCCAGGGTTTGTGCGTGACTGGAGGGATGTGGATTTGGCAGAAAGTGCTCCTCCACCCACCACTGGCAGTGCATCATTGACACCTGGAACATTGGCCCACATGTGTGATTATGTCTTGCGGATCCTAAAAAGGGACCCCCGCATTGCCAAAATTATGAAGGATGACGACTACTGGTTGGCCAGCATCCTCGATCCACGCTATAAAGGCAAATTACAGAACATCATGCCATAGGAGAACCTAGAGCTAATATTGGCGAACAAACAAGCAACTATGGTAAACCGTTTGTTAGAGGCATTCCCAGCACACAGCAGCGGTGCAGGTTCTACCACGAGCCGTACTGGGCCAAATGGAAGAGGTGTTCATGGTGCACACAGCCGAATTGGCGTTGGAGACAGGGGTTTCATGACCATGTTGTGGTCTGAATTCTCGAGTAACTCTCACACGACTGGTAATACTGAATTGATTGCAACAGACAGGAGACAGCAGTTGTCAACTATGGTTCAAAATTACCTCTCCTCCCCTATCGATATTCTCCCTCACAGTTCATTCCCCTTTGACTACTGGGCCTGTAAACTGGACACCTGGCCTGAATTGGCACAATATGCCTTACAGGAGCTTGCTTGCCCTGCTGGTAGTGTGCTATCAGAAAGAGTCTTCAGTGCTGCTGGATCAATCCTGACAGAAAGAAGGACCTGGCTGTCAACCCAAAATGTAGGTGATCTCACCTTCATTAAAATGAATCATGCCTGGATTTCAAAGGATTTTGTCCCACCTTCCCCTGATGACACATACAGTACAGACCAAAAGTTTGGACACACCTTCTCATTCAAAGATTTTTCTGTATTTTCATGACTATGAAAATTGTAAAATCACACTGAAGGCATCAAAACTATGAATTAACACATGTGGAATTATACATTACACTTTACAAAAAAGTGTGAAACAACTGAAAATATGTCTTATATTCTAGGTTCTTAAAAGTAGCCACCTTTTGCATTGATTACTGCTTTGCACGCAGAAAAGGTGAACGGATGGACTCTACATCCCTAGTTCCCACAGTGAAGCATGGAGGAGGTGGTGTGATGGTGTGGGGGTGCTTTGCTGGTGACACTGTTGGGGATTTATTCAAAATTGAAGCGGTGAGCAGTCCAGCTCACCCCAAATCATCTTGATTGGGTTCAGGTCTGGTGACTGTGGAGGCCAGGTCATCTGGCGTAGCACCCCAACACTTTCCTTCTTGGTCAAATAGCCCTTACACAGCCTTGAGGTGTGTTTGGGGTCATTGTCCTGTTGAAAAATAAATGATGGTCCAACTAAACGCAAACCGGATGGAATAGCATGCTGCTGCAAGATGCTGTGGTAGCCATGCTGGTTCAGTATGCCTTCAATTTTCAATAAATCCCCAACAGTGTCACCAGCAAAGCACCCCCACACCATCACACCTCTTCCTCCATGCTTCACGGTGGGAACCAGGCATGTAGAGTCCATCCGTTCACCCTTTCTGCGTGCAAAGCAATAATCAAAGCAAAAGGTGGCTACTTTAAAGTACCTAGAATATTAGACATATTTTCAGTTGTTTCACACTTTTTTGTAAAGTGTAATGTATAATTCCACATGTGTTAATTCATAGTTTTGATGCCTTCAGTGTGATTCTACAATTTTTATAGTCATGAAAATACAGAAAAATCTTTGAATGAGAAGGTGTGTCCAAACTTTTGGTCTGTACTGTAGGCTGCCTGCAAAATGGCTCGCTTTGTCCTCCTCTTCCTCTGACTTCTCCAATTCCTCCATTTGCAGCTGCTGAACGTCCAGCCTACACCTCAACAAATGCCAGTTTTTCCACCTCCCTAACTGGGCTGTACCCCCCCCCAGGGCTGGTGTCAGCACCTGGCACACCCTAGCAAGTGCCTGTTCCCTGAGCAGGTGGGGGGGCCCACTCGTGGGCGACGGCACTGGCACAGGGCCCCTCATAGTACGCAAAAATGTCTCTGACGGTGGGGGGGCCCACTTGCGTTAACACCTGGTGCACCCGGACAAGTGCCGGGTCCCTGAGCTGATGGGGGGGCCCACTCTCCGTCAGAGACACTGGTGTACTATGCTTCATCAGGGCCCCAGCACTTGCAATACTTACCTCTCCCTGCTCCACCGCTGTGACGTCTTCCGCGTTTCCTGACAGTGACATTCAGGTCAGAGAGCGCGATGACGTCACGTCTGTGTGCCCTTTGCCTGAACAGTCACAGTGCAGAGAGGTGGAAGATGGCGACGCTGAGAAGTCCAGAGCAGAGCAGTGCCCAGCTAGGAGAGGTATTTCATTTTTTTTAATGTTTGGAGCAATATATGGGGAGCATTATACACTGGAGAATTATATATGGTGCCCATCATACACTTGAGCATCATAGATAGGGCTCATTATACACTGGAGCATTATATATGGGGCCCATCATACACTGGAGCATTGTAAATGGGGCCCATCATACACTGGAGCATCATATACGGGTCCATTATACACTGGAGCATCATATGGGGCCCATTATATATGGAGCATTATATAGGCTCATCATACACTGGAGCATCATCCATGGGGCGCATCATATACTGGAGCATCATATGGGCCCCATTATATATGGCGCATCATATGGGGCACATTATATATGGAGCATCACATGGAGCCCATTATGTATGAAGCATTATATATGGGGTCCATTATATTTGGAGCATTATATGGGGCTCATCATACACTGGAGCTTCATATATGGGGCCCATCATATATTAGCGCATCATATGGGGTTCATTATTTATGGGGCATCATATAGGGCCCTTTATATACAGTATGGAGTATCATATGGAGCACATATGGGGCCTATTCTGTATGGAGCATTATATGGAGCCCATTCTGTATGGAGCAATATATGGGGCTCATTATTCTGTATAGAGCAATATATGGGGCTCATTATTCTGTATGGCTCACTATGTGGTGCCCATAATACTGTATGGAGGACTATACTGTCGGTTTTTTGAGCTATTGTAGAATTTACAATAGATATCACTCATGTAATGTAAGAAGTGAATTATTTGGCATTGTACTATACTTATATTTCTCTGCCGTATCGGAGCATCATGAATTGTGGTATGTGTTAAAGGGGCCCACAGAGACTCTTTCACCCGGGGCACATGAAAACCTGGAGCCAGCCCTGCCCCCCCCCCCCACAACTTTAGCCAAATAACCCTCAGTTTTCAATGCGTTACTATTATTATAAAGTAAATTAAGGTTGACAAGCTTAAGTAAGAAGAATTGATGTCGTTGGCATTGAAATGGGCACTGTAGTTGTGTTTACTGTCCTACACTCACTGCCGACTTTTATTACCCATTGACTTGCATTTGGGTCGGGTTTCCGACTCCAACTCCACTTTTTCCGATAGTCTGTCGACTTCGTTTGACTCGACTTTTGGGAAAGTCGGGTGGTCCGAAAGCCGACTCGACCCTCCCGGAGGCAAAGTCGCTCATCTCTAGTGAAGACTGCACCCTGCTGTGCCCTCAGATTGATTTACTGCGTCACCTGCCCTGTACTACAACAGTTACCATCTTCAAATTTACTCTATAACTGCCCTGGGGCCTAGTTCTGCCCATGGAGAACTGTAACATCTCTGCTGCGTCACCAACCGCCCCAGTGGACCTGAATTGCAGTGTCGGCCATCTATTGCCGAACACCATTGGTGGCTTCACGGCTTAATCCCCTATAAACTTTTCATAATTTTGTTGCACACCTAGGGCCATGGTCCGGGTCACTGCCCTGTGACTTCCCCCGAAGAACTGTCCGTCCCGGACCGAGTACCCCCAGCCCTGGGGGCGTCGCACATACGTCCGAATCACGTTTTGTGGGGGGTTCAGACATAGCCCCAATGGAGGCACTGAATGCGATGTGAAAGCACCCTAACATGTTTTTTTACCAGCAGTGAATAAGCGTTATCTAGACAGTTCAGGTAGTATGAATAAGGTTTCCTTTTCCTGTCCCAGTGATCACATGATCATAAGATGACAGAAGGATGCAAGAGCTGCTTGGTTTAGAAGACCCAGGTCATCTATAGTCGAGGAGCAGACGAGCGTGTCAGCATAGTGTGATCGATTCTTTCGGATGAGGAAAAGATGAAGAAGAAAGCGTCTCCATCTTCTCCATTGCGTCAGTTTGTGAAAATGGTATTGCACTTAGATGTCATCCGAGTGCAGTCCTATGGTTTCCACTGACTCATTGACTTGCATGGACAAGTGCAATCCAATAATTGGATCAAAGTTGGGTATTTTGTGATTTTTTTTCCTCAGATCAGCTCGGTCCGAGGAAACGTCTGACTTGAGCACAGACTGATAGTCTATATGATGATAGTTAGATGGACAAATAGGTTATGAAAAACTGAAGCTCCTTAAACCACATGTGCAGGGTGGGATTCAGCCGGTTCTCCCCGGTTTGATAGAACCGCTTGTTCAAAAAACAGCCGGTTCCCCGAACCGGGGAGAATCAGAGCGGCGATCCGGTACTATTTTGTTGCAGCGCGCCCCAACACCGCCGGGCCCCGGCCCCCGCGCACTGATCTGTGGAGTGCAGTGCGGCGATTGGCGTAGCGGCGCGGCCGCAGCCATCTTCTTAGTCACGAGGCGGAGGCTGAGCTGACAGGGTGTCTGTTTGTGACTGACGACGAGCGAGGCACTGTGAGCTGCGCAGCGCTGCCTGGAGTGGAGCGGTGGCCAGTGGTGGTCTGACCGGGCAGAAAAAGGACTCACTCAAGGAGGAGGACAGCCTGGACTCGAGTCTCAGGCGGTGTGAAGTGAATCTTACCTCAGGACAGGCTCCAAATACAGATGAGGTACTACTACTCACTATGGCAGAGCTTCCGACGGTGGTTGTCTGTCTGTGTATCATGAGAATAGTCAGTCCTAATTGTGAGGTCCTATCCTATGTCCTAGGGCTGGGGAGATGTGTGGGGTCCTGGGGATGGCCGCTGGGGAGATGTGGGGTCCTGGGGCTGGCCTGGGGCCTGGGGAGATGATGTGGTGGGCCCTGGGCTGGGGAGATGCGGTGGTCTTGGCCTGGGGCTGAGGAGATGTGGCGGTGCTGGGGAGATGTGGGGGTCCCTGGGCTGGGGAGACGTGGGGGTCTTGGGGCTGGTGAGTGAGATGATGTGGGGGGCCCTGGGCTGGGGAGATGCGGTAGTCTTGGGACTGGGGAGATGAGGAGGTGCTGGGGAGATGTGGGGGTCCCTGGGCTGGGGAGACGTGAAGATCTTCTTGGGGCTGGTGAGATGTGGGTGCCTGGGCTGGGTAGATCTGGGGGTCCCTGGGCTGGGGAGATGCGGTGGTCTTGGGGCTGGGGAGATGTGGGGGTCATGGGGCTGGGGGGCTTCATTAGGGGGCGATCTATACATCTCTGAGTCTCAGACAGTAGAAAAGGACTCAAGGAGGGCTCGAGTCTCACTCTCAGGCGGTGTTTAAGTTTGGGCCTGGCTGGGCTTGGCCTTTGCTTTGGGACTGGCTGGGTGAGTACCGAGTACCGACTGTGAGTAAGTAACTAGCTGGGGCTGGGGGGCTTCATTAGGGGGCGATGCAGGGGTGGGATTCTGCCGCTTCTCCCCATTTTGATGGAACCGCTTCGTAAAAAAGCAGCCGGTTCCCCGTACTGGGGAGATCCAGAGCCGCCATCCGGTTCAGTGACTAATATCTCTTTTCATGCTGGCCGCAGTGTTTTTTGTATGCTGCTTAGCTCCTGCCACTGATACACCTGTGGCAGGAGTCTGGCCAGGCAGGAGGGGGCATTGCCGGGGAGCTGCCTGTGCCCCACTGTCCTGCTCTGTGCTGTGCCATGTACTATGGGGCACTGTGCGCGCTGCTGGTGGTGTCGGTGTGCGCGTACACCCTGCACTGTGCTGGCTGCCAGGCGGGACCCGGGCCCCCAAACTTCACCCGAGGCAGGAATTGACCTCCACGTGGAGGAGGAGCCCCCAAACAGCACATTGCTGGCTGCACCGCTACTGGTGCTACTTCCACAGTGGCAACATGATGGTTGCTGTATTACTGCACGGTGGGAGCTCCTGGCTTGCAAGACTCGTGCCTCAGGTGTATCAGTGGCAGGAGTAGCAGACCAAAAACACTGGTGCCAGCATGAGAAGAGAGAGTAGTCACTGAACCGGATGCCGGCTCTGGATCTCCCCGGTATGGGGAACTGGTTGCTTTTTTAACAAGCGGTTCCATCAAAATGGGGAGAACCGGCAAAATCCCACCCCTGGTTCAGTGCATTAAAACCCACCTGTTCCAGTTGATTTGTTCTTTTGTGGTGTACATGATTTTCATAGCTGTAACTTTGCATTCAAGTGTCTATGGTGTACTTACACCTTCTTATTTGTTTTTAACACTAGCATTTGATAACGTTGGCCTCCTGACGAAGGGACGAAATGCGCTTTGGGGGACGCGCCGCCACACTTTAATCTGCATACTCATGTAAGTTATTTGCATATTATACTTTCACTTGCCCATGATTATAGCTACACTCTGTAGGAGTAACTAGGATATTGTATGGGCTGTAATCAGGGCCGGCGTCAGCAGCCGGCCTACCCGGGCAAGTGCCGGGGCCCTGAGCAGGCGGGGGAGGCCACTCGCCGACGGGTACCCCGGCACCCGTTAGCAGATGAGAGTGGTACCAGCGCTGCCACTGGGCCCCCCCCGCTTGCTCAGGGCCCCGGCAGCAGCCAGCACAATACTTACCTCTCCCCGTGCCTCCGCAGCTCCGGGCTCCAGGGGGCGCCTGCAGGGCACACGCGCTTCCTCTCACAGCAGCGCCACTGGATGACGTCATCATTCAGTGGCCAGCTGTGGCAGAGAGTAAGCGCGGGCGCCGGACAGGTGAGATGTGAGGTGTGTGTATCAGTGTGTGTGTCTGTGTCTGCCTTCGTGTGTGTATGTAGTGCGGTGCTTTGTGTATGTGAGTGAGTGCTGCGGTGCTGTCTGTGTGTGGTGCTGTACGTGTGATGGTGGTGGGCGGAGGCAGTGATGGTGGTGAGGAGGCAATGATGATGATGATAGGGAGGCAATGATGATGATGATGATGGGGAGGCACTGATGATGATAATGGGGAGTCTTTCCACAGCGCCCTTTCCTGAGCCGTAACAGTGCAGAATGCAGCACAGTGCAGAGGAGAGCTCCATATTTTGTATGGAGCATTATATTGGGACCAGTATCCTGTATGGAGCATTATTTGGGGTCCAATATTCTTTATGGAGCATTATATTTGGCCCATAATACTGTATGGAGGACTATGTGGTGCCCATAAAATTGTATGGCGGTTTCTAAGCTATTGTAGAATTTACAATAGATATCAGTCATGTAATGGAAGAAGAGAAGTGTTTGGCATTGTACTATACCCATATTTCTCTGCAGTATCTGTGCATCATGAATCGTGGTCTGTGTTACCGGGGCCCATAAAAACCTGGAGCCGGCCCTGGCTGTAATATTAGGTGTCAAGTCTGCACTTTTGTTCATGAGCTGTATTGATGCCAGTGTGGGTTTTGTGGTCCCTATTTTTGGATGGCAGTTGCCTAGAAATGACAATGTGATACTATTATTGTGTTAAATACTGAATACATTTTAGATGTTCTAATAAAGTTGTTTTCGATTCGCACTGTATACTGATTTGTTCTTTTGTGGTGTACATGATTTTCATAGCTGGACATGTGCATTAAAGTGTATATGGTGTACTTACACCTTGTTATTGTTTTTTAACAGCATTTGATGACGTTGGCTGCAGTGACAAGACACTGTCTTTTGTGAATACAGTCTCAGATCAAGGTTTGACCAAGCCATTTATGTAAAAGAAAATGAAGAGACAATCTACAATATTGAATTTTTATACTCTGGGAAGCAAGAAACACAAAGCAAAAGAATTAGACTCTTGGTGTCTTAGATATTAATAGCAATGTAGTCAATCCGGTGTACCTGACGTGTACCTGACAGTGGCGCAGAGGTTGTACCTGACAGTGGTGCAGAGTTGTACCTGACAGTGGCGCAGAGATTGTACCTGACAGAGGCGCAGAGTTGTGCCTGACAGTGGCGCAGAGATTGTACCTGACAGAGGCGCAGAGTTGTGCCTGACAGTGGCGCAGAGATTGTACCTGACAGTGGCGCACAGCTTATACCTGAACCTTTACTTCCTGACCCACTATCATGTACAACTGTTGCAGAGCACGGCACAAGCAGTTCGACTTTAATGTCATGTTGGTCCAAAAAGCAAGTCGACTATTTTTTGAATTTGTACCCATGGCTTAAAGTTAAGAATAATAAATTGGGTTGTAATGTGTGCTCTACAGTAGGAAGAACATTAGGAGTGTCAACTTCAAAATCTTGTCACCTTTCTGAGGAATGGAAGAACTTTTTAGTGAAACCATCTGGTACCCTTAAATACATTCAGCAAGCTTCTCTACGCAAAAAAATAAGAGAGCATGCAATGTCTAGATCTCATGATAAAGCTGAGAACCTTTTTACAGCCTCAAAGGGTAGTACACTAACAAAGGCTTTTGACAGGGTCAATGAAAAAGCATTGGCTTCAACAATACATGTTTTTAATATTGTGTATAGTCTAGCTTTACGAAATCGGCCCTTGGTGGACATAGAGGCAGAAATTGAACTGAATGAAACAAATGGCGTTGATCTAGGAGTAGGTCTTCATTCAAGGAAAACTGCCATGACAATCATTCAACATATATCCTCAAAAATTAGAAAAGATTTGTTTTCTAAAATTGTTAGTTGTAAAGCTAAGTTGTGTCTTATAATTGATGAATCATCAACTGTTTCTCAGAAGAGTGTTCTGGTTATCTATGTACGTTGTAATCTACCCACTTGTCCAGACCCTGTCAATGTGTTTGTTGATCTGAAGGAGCTTGAAGGGTATGCCACACTAAACAACATCGTTAACGGGATCGCTAAAAAACGTCACTATTTAGCGATCCCGTTAGCGATGTTGTAGTGTGCGGCAGCTGCCAGCGACGAGCTTCCTGCTGTGATCTCGCTCGTCGCTGGAATCGTTCCGGACCCTATTTTATCGTCGGCGCTCCGCTGGGTAAGTATTATCGCTGAGTGTGGCACCTTTTCTTAGCGATTTAGCGGTACTTTTGTACCGCTAAAGTCGTTAAGGAGATCGCTAACCGCGATAGCGTCCTTAACGACATCGCTAAATTAGGCTGCTACTAGCGATATAGAAACAATCCCGCTAGCGATCGCATTAGTATGCGTCGTTATCGTGATCGCTAGCGGGATTGTTTAGTGTGGCAGTACCTTGAGTCTACTACCGCTGAGGCCATAACCAATGCTCTCTGTTCATGCTTGTGTGAAAATGGTTTTAACAAAGAGTATTTAATGGAACATTTGATCGGATTTTGTTCTGATGGAGCTAGTGCCATGCTGGGTTGCAAGTCTGGGGTGGCTGCCAGACTTCTAAAAGAATATCCAAAAATTGTCATATGGCACTATTTAAGCCACAGAGTTCAACTAGCTCTTGATGATGCAATCAGTTCCATATCTCAACTTCTCAAGTGAATCACTTTAAAATTTTCCTTGAAAAAATATATAATATTTACCATGTATCCAACAAAAATCAGTTACAACTTCATAAAATAGCAGCTGATCTAGAGTTGGAAATAGTCAAGATTGGTAGAATTCTGGGTCCTCGGTGGGTAGCTAGTAGTGCTCGTGCTGCAAAAGCTGTGTGGAGAGTGTATCCACCTTATAGGCAATCAATCACACCTTACTATGCAATTAGAGCATGCCCAGAAAACACCTAGGATTGCAAAAATCTATTAGGGTAAAGACAAATATAAAATGTACTTGAAGAGTGATTTAACTCCGAGCATTTGGATGTGTTAACATCCAGGAGACCATATGAGCAATGAAAGCAATACCGATTATTTCCTATCACAGACAAAGACAAATACAAAATAAACTTAGAGAGTGATAGGCTCAGAACCTTTATAACTCTGTTCCTATGTAAATCTTGTATATGACCCATTTCTTGTCTTGATCATGTTCTTGACTTGAATTTTAAGTGTTTTTATGCTTCAAGTGTTTGTCTAAAGTGTGTGTTCAATAAATTAAGACTTTTTATACAACACTATTCTATGGTGATCCCCTCTATTTAGTGCCTACGCTTTTTTCTTTTTCTTGTAACTATAAGCACTAGGTGATCCCAAACCTGTTGTGATTAAGGATGGTGCCCGTTTACTCTTTCGCTTTTTGTCCAAAATATTTGTTTACATAAAAAGTTTTTTGGCTGTGTTTATTATGTCATTTACTTGATATTATGGCTATAGTATGGAGTACAACTTGTCTCTGGTCATTTGGCACTTTGTAGTTCTGATGTATGTGATTTTATAAGTACTATACATTAAAGTATTATTACTCTGTGGATTATACTTGTGGTTGTCATATTTTCATGAACCATTCTTTTTCTGGTGTTCTAGTTATAGAAATACGATACGACAATTTAACTCTGCAATTAAAATCATCATTGTTTGACATAGATGGGACTGTCACTTGAGTAACACCTGTTTGCAGGAAGGGTATGGTGATTTTTACTTTTAATTACCATTAGGACGCAAACAGACTGTCGTATGAATCAGAATGTAGTGCACAGCCTGGCCAGCCGGTCAGTCAAGTGAGACAGCTGCATAGAAATATATATATAGAAATATATGCAGCTGTCACACTCGGGTCAGGAGAGCCGCTGGCCAGAATGTGCACTGTTCTGATCTCATTCCAATTTATTGTTTTTCAACTGACTGCGCCCCTACTTGTATATGTTTGAGGAAAAGGTGTGGGTGAATGGGTGTGGCTTAAAATTGATGTGGCTTAAAATGAGTGTGGCTTAAAATGGGTGTGGCTTAAAATGGGTGTGGCTTAAAATGGGTGTGGTTTTCTGACGCACAAACACAGAACCTGTTGTTAAAAATTTGAATCCCACCCCTGCACATGTGTTAAAAAATATTATGAATGGGATCTGGAAGCAGTGAAAATTTTCAACAAAAGTAAAGGGTCACACATAAATATACAGAAAGAGTGGATATACACAAAAGCATAATCAGTCATATGTTTTTATTCCTTAAAGAGAATCTGTCATCAGGTTTTTGCTTTTTAAATATTCTAATCTGAATGCAGAAAAATTTAGAGACAGAGACCCTGATTGATGCTAGCGATGTATCACTTACTGGGCTGCTTGTTGTAGTTTTGATAATTTTCTGCTGATAAAACAGTGATTTTATCACTAGAAAGCTAATAATACTGCTACCATGTAGTCCTCCATATTCATGAGCTCTGTTTAACCCCCACTCCGAACAATGATTGGCAGCTTTCTTGTCTATGCACAGTGCACACAAAAAGCTGCAAATCAGCGGTATGGGTGGTGTCATACAGAGCTCAGCAACAGGTAGATCTGCAGCAAAGAAAGTGATTTTACCAAAATTACAGCAAGCAGCCCAGTAATTGATATATGGCTGGAATAAGGGTCCTTAAACCTTGCTACTTTGAGATGAGGCTGCAAAATTCAGTTGACAGATTCTCTTAAAGAAAATATAGGGAGAGATAAAGGGTAACAAATCTGAATTTTTCAGGAGGAAACCTTTCTGCATTCAGTGGCAAACCAAGGCATATAAGCCTTTTCTATTTGATTGAGAATTTGAGCACCAGCGTGGAAGTGTAAAGTTTGTTCCTCGCTCTTTTTCTTGGCTGTAGATATAACAAAAAGCAAATGCGTCTGTGATCTTTACGCACCTCGGTGCACATTATGCTTCAGAGCCTATCCAAATTACATTTGTTTAGATTGGTACATCTGTAGTCAAAATACTGGAATACAATCTAGCAAGGGTTACAGTCAGGAAAAAAAAATCACACAACATGAATTACATTTCCTCTTCTCAAAAACTGCCAGATACTTAGCGAGCAACTGATATTTCACGAAAAGTGTATGTAAAATGATGTGTCAAGATGAAAGGAAATGCCAGCTTGTGTACAATTGGTTTTATTGTTGGCATCTACACAGGCAACTCTTCAAAGGAAAATTCCATTGGCTCAAATATAAGACAGATCAATCCATGTAGTGCATTAATCTGAACTTCATTTCCCCTTAAAGATTCTTTCTGCACGTCTCGGAGTTGGCACTGCAGCGTATAATCCACAAATACACGAAAAGTAAAGCAGACTGAAGCACGAGACGTCTCAGAGGCGATCGGTTCAAACAGGAGAACTAATATAACATAACGTTTTACGATCTGTCTGCTGTATCCAGGCTTGGACTGGCCCACAGGAAAACAGGAGAATCCTCTGGTGGGCCCATGTGCAAGAATAGGCCACCCCCCTCTTATATGAGCAGTACTTGTCACTAGAGTTGAGCGATACTTTCCGATATCCTAAAGTATCGGAATCGGAATGGTATCGCCGATATCACTAAAATATTGGCGATACCCGATACCGATACCGGAAGTCCCATGTAAGTCTATGGGAACAAAATATCGAAATTAAAAAAAACCCATTCTTGCCTTGTTGGTTAATTGTACATGAAGGAAAACAAGAAAGAGTAATGTAGAATGTATTGGGGGAGGTTGAGGAGACATTAAAGGCATAGATGTTTGACCCAATCCAATGGAATAGCATTAATTTTTTTTTTTTAGGAAATACGTTCGGATTGACGAACAAATTGACAATGTTGTTAACCTTTTTTCTATTTTGTCAAATATGTCTGTTTCACAACTTCCATGGTCTTCACCTTTTTAACTTTTCACACACTTTCTCCTTCATAATTTTCAGCAGCATCATCTTTCTCATCAAATTATTCTTCATCTTCACCTTCTTAATCTTCTAAAACTTCTTGCTATTCATCTTTTTGTTAACATTACTTATATTGTTCTTATTAAACAGTTATTATTCTTCATATTCTACTTCTTCATCTTCTTCCTATTCATCCTTTTCATCATATTCTTATTTGTGACAGACATTCCTGTACTTGTAATCTGTAAAACTCTGAATTTTCATCCTTCCGTTCTTGCTGTCACGAAAGATTTTAATTACAACAGTATTTGTCCGCGTTCAGTTTAGCCTGCAGCAGCATCAGGCATTTTCCAGGGGCACCACGAGGAGGAACGGACTCACCCCCATACACTGCTTAGTCTTCTTCTGCTTAGAATTTAGAGCATATATTTTGCTCTTCATTTTGGTCTTATACTTAATGTTCTTCTGCTTTTTGATCTTCTGCTTATTGTTATTCTGTCTCTTGTTCTGTATCTTGTAGTTTGTCTTAACCTTCTTTGTCCTGTTGGTGATGGTACAAAAGCCAATGGAAGTAACGAGGACCAGCTGACTGTGCTGGAACCCGGAGGGTCAGCAGAAGGAAAAGAGCCAATGGCACAACCGAGGACCAGCTGACGTTACTGGGACAGGGTTACTAAGCAGGAGGTACCTGTGCTCCAAAGCACTACCAAGGACCAGCAGACGTTGCTGGAACTCGGATACCGACATGGAGGCACCTAGGCCAAAGGCACTGCGGAGAACCAGCTGACGGTACTGGAACCCGGATGGGTAGCAGAAGGTACAAGAGCCAATGAAAGTAACGAGGACCAGCTGACTGTGCTGGAACCCGGAGGGTCAGCAGAAGGAAAAGAGCCAATGGCACAACCGAGGACCAGCTGACGTTACTGGGACAGGGTTACTAAGCAGGAGGTACCTGTGCTTCAAAGCACTACCAAGGACCAGCAGACGTTGCTGGAACTCGGATACCGACATGGAGGCACCTAGGCCAAAGGTACTGCGGAGAACCAGCTGACGGTACTGGAACCCGGATGGGTAGCAGAAGGTACCCATGGAAATTAAAGTTGAGGCAGCAGGACTGTTTGCCGTTCACACAGCAGGGGAACAGCTGACATTACTGAACCCCAGTAACACGGGAGCAAGTGTAGACTGTGCTAACAGCACTTCCGAGAAACAACTGGCGGTGTTGTAACCCAGGGATGAGAAGAGAACAGGGTGGAGGCAGCAGGACTATTTGCCGTTCACACAGCAGGGGAACAGCTGACATTACTGAACCCCAGTAACACAGGAGCAAGTGTAGACTGTGCTAACAGCACTTCCGAGAAACAACTGGCGGTGTTGTAACCCAGGGATGAGAAGAGAACAGGGTGGAGGCAGCAGGACTATTTGCCGTTCACACAGCAGGGGAACAGCTGACATTACTGAACCCCAGTAACACAGGAGCAAGTGTAGACTGTGCTAACAGCACTTCCGAGAAACAACTGGCGGTGTTGTAACCCAGGGATGAGAAGAGAACAGGGTGGAGGCAGCAGGACTATTTGCCGTTCACACAGCAGGGGAACAGCTGACATTACTGAACCCCAGTAACACAGGAGCAAGTGTAGACTGTGCTAACAGCACTTCCGAGAAACAACTGGCGGTGTTGTAACCCAGGGATGAGAAGAGAACAGGGTGGAGGCAGCAGGACTTTTTGCCGTTCACACAGCAGGGGAACAGCTGACATTACTGAACCCCAGTAACACGGGAGCAAGTGTAGACTGTGCTAACAGCACTTCCGAGAAACAACTGGCGGTGTTGTAACCCAGGGATGAGAAGAGAACAGGGTGGAGGCAGCAGGACTTTTTGCCGTTCACACAGCAGGGGAACAGCTGACATTACTGAACCCCAGTAACACGGGAGCAAGTGTAGACTGTGCTAACAGCACTTCCGAGAAACAACTGGCGGTGTTGTAACCCAGGGATGAGAAGAGAACAGGGTGGAGGCAGCAGGACTTTTTGCCGTTCACACAGCAGGGGAACAGCTGACATTACTGAACCCCAGTAACACAGGAGCAAGTGTAGACTGTGCTAACAGCACTTCCGAGAAACAACTGGCGGTGTTGTAACCCAGGGATGAGAAGAGAACAGGGTGGAGGCAGCAGGACTTTTTGCCGTTCACACAGCAGGGGAACAGCTGACATTACTGAACCCCAGTAACACAGGAGCAAGTGTAGACTGTGCTAACAGCACTTCCGAGAAACAACTGGCGGTGTTGTAACCCAGGGATGAGAAGAGAACAGGGTGGAGGCAGCAGGACTTTTTGCCGTTCACACAGCAGGGGAACAGCTGACATTACTGAACCCCAGTAACACAGGAGCAAGTGTAGACTGTGCTAACAGCACTTCCGAGAAACAACTGGCGGTGTTGTAACCCAGGGATGAGAAGAGAACAGGGTGGAGGCAGCAGGACTTTTTGCCGTTCACACAGCAGGGGAACAGCTGACATTACTGAACCCCAGTAACACAGGAGCAAGTGTAGACTGTGCTAACAGCACTTCCGAGAAACAACTGGCGGTGTTGTAACCCAGGGATGAGAAGAGAACAGGGTGGAGGCAGCAGGACTTTTTGCCGTTCACACAGCAGGGGAACAGCTGACATTACTGAACCCCAGTAACACAGGAGCAAGTGTAGACTGTGCTAACAGCACTTCCGAGAAACAACTGGCGGTGTTGTAACCCAGGGATGAGAAGAGAACAGGGTGGAGGCAGCAGGACTTTTTGCCGTTCACACAGCGGGGGAACAGCTGACATTACTGAACCCCAGTAACACGGGAGCAAGTGTAGACTGTGCTAACAGCACTTCCGAGAAACAACTGGCGGTGTTGTAACCCAGGGATGAGAAGAGAACAGGGTGGAGGCAGCAGGACTATTTGCCGTTCACACAGCAGGGGAACAGCTGACATTACTGAACCCCAGTAACACAGGAGCAAGTGTAGACTGTGCTAACAGCACTTCCGAGAAACAACTGGCGGTGTTGTAACCCAGGGATGAGAAGAGAACAGGGTGGAGGCAGCAGGACTATTTGCCGTTCACACAGCAGGGGAACAGCTGACATTACTGAACCCCAGTAACACAGGAGCAAGTGTAGACTGTGCTAACAGCACTTCCGAGAAACAACTGGCGGTGTTGTAACCCAGGGATGAGAAGAGAACAGGGTGGAGGCAGCAGGACTATTTGCCGTTCACACAGCAGGGGAACAGCTGACATTACTGAACCCCAGTAACACAGGAGCAAGTGTAGACTGTGCTAACAGCACTTCCGAGAAACAACTGGCGGTGTTGTAACCCAGGGATGAGAAGAGAACAGGGTGGAGGCAGCAGGACTTTTTGCCGTTCACACAGCAGGGGAACAGCTGACATTACTGAACCCCAGTAACACAGGAGCAAGTGTAGACTGTGCTAACAGCACTTCCGAGAAACAACTGGCGGTGTTGTAACCCAGGGATGAGAAGAGAACAGGGTGGAGGCAGCAGGACTTTTTGCCGTTCACACAGCAGGGGAACAGCTGACATTACTGAACCCCAGTAACACAGGAGCAAGTGTAGACTGTGCTAACAGCACTTCCGAGAAACAACTGGCGGTGTTGTAACCCAGGGATGAGAAGAGAACAGGGTGGAGGCAGCAGGACTTTTTGCCGTTCACACAGCAGGGGAACAGCTGACATTACTGAACCCCAGTAACACAGGAGCAAGTGTAGACTGTGCTAACAGCACTTCCAAGCAACAACTGGCGGTGTTGGAGCCCAGGGTCAAGGAGGATGTTTAAATACTAGATCAAGTATTTTCCTTGTTACGTGTCAATTAAAAATGTCTATACTCCAAACAAGAGAAATATAACCTTTAGTACCATAAGATGATGATTTTACTTTAAAAAATATATGTAAATTAATAATTGACAAACATAAACGCATACATTAACATGTTGAAAAGCAATGCAAACCACAATAAAAATCGGTTAAATAATCTGCTATACGGTTTTAAATAAAAGCATACAAGTACATATCAGAATCCATTAATGATGGATAAGTAACAGTATAAAGAAAAATACCTCCAACTCATAATAAATGGAAAGTTAATGTCGGCAGAAATCTACCTGTCTAAATTTAGAGTGCAGCTACAACTCATAATAAACAATTTCAAACAAGGAGAAACATAGAGTCAAAATGCTAGTAAAACATCATATATTTATTAAACTTAATTGGTAAAACAAACGAAAAAAAGGGAGAAATAATTGAATATACAACATAACAATAAGGCATGAAAAAATCCACTGATGAAACAGTGGGAGTGAGCAGAAGAAATTTACGGAATTTAAATGGGTCATAAAAAAAAGCCTCAACCACCAAAATGTAGCAAACAAAATGGTGTCCTGAATCAGATTGCAAAGTAAGAATGGACCAACATGACAGTTTGAATAGACATTACCGTGGCACAACTGACCAAAGCAGTGGTGTTTTACCTGCAACAATATGGCAGACAGAGGAGTGCAGCTGGGGAGCGCACATGCCAAAAATTAGCCCATAGGGCTTCTCAAAGTGAGAACACTATAACAAAGGCATTGCGTACCTCAGATATGCAAAGCAATCCGTCAGTCTAAACGAAACATCTGTTGTTTAGGGTCAAAAACACACAGTGACCACTGAGGTGATTACCTGTCATGGCTTTGCAGGGTCTGAAAAAGGACACCGGATCCCCGACGCGCGTTTCGACACTCCTTCTTCAGGGGACGTAGTCTGGGGAATCCGGTATCTCCTTATGTATCTGACTTAGCCGGTCACATGTTGGGGGCGGGTTAACACAATAAAGGCAAACACAGATTGTGCAGCCGTAATTATAAGCCCAGACTCTCACGCACATGCGCCCGTGCCGGGTAACGAGCTACGTCACACGGGGCGGCCGGCGCCTGGCCGTCTCCAAGCAATGCAGCCCACACCACAAGGAAAGAGCGAAATGTCGCGAGAGTCAAGTGTCGAGTGGGCGAAACCCAGGCCAGGTGATCGACGGAGGCAGGTACATAACACTGCATTTAATGATAGAAAAGCATCAATGTAGAGATATATGGACGTAAACAAGATTCAAATATTAATTTACATGGGTTATTACATTGAGTTGGAGAAAAAACAAAAGAAAATAATAACACAAACTATTAAATAAACACAAATTACATAAATCATAATTATATCGCTGGACTAGATAATTGAACAAGAGATTAGCCATGCTGACACTCAGTAAAATCAGCAAATATTATGCTGAATATTGTTGCAGTAGAATGGTTCACATAAACGCACCATATTAAATTCAACATAAGTGTCCATGGCGAGATCACTAGTAGAATTGCGATCCATCGAATATTATATGCTAAGGATTTGTTGATTGTAGTGAATCCACATTGAATGCTTGAGCAGAAGTTATCTGGCGTGAAGACTGAAGGAGACTACACAGGATTCAAGGCTGGAGTAACTATTACAGTCACTTAAGAAAACACAAAAGAAAATGATAAAATTAAAACCAGCAATAAAAACAACAGTTAAAAGAAAAAAAGAAAAAACGCTATGGGGAAGGACTAGAGTTAATCAAGGACGGGAAAGAAGATCTCCAACATGTCTTTATTAGAGAAACGAGGCAAAGCCATGGGATTCGTTCAGGCCAGCTGGGGACATTGTCCCCAAGACGGTGATCCATCGACATTCTTTCTGCGCAAGTTGGCGCTTAATGTCTCCTCCCCGAATCCCACTTTGTACATGTTGGATTCCTCTGACCATAAATGACTTTGGGTTACACTGATGATATTGTTTGAAGTGTCTAGGTATTGTTGTTAACATGGATGGGTCTGTAATATCGGCCGCAGCGAGAATGTTACGTACATGTTCCCTTGTGCGTATTTTGAGTTGCCGCGAAGTCATACCTATATAGATTTTTTGACATTCACAAGTAGCATAATAAACAACCTGCGTTGTGTTGCAAGTTATATATTGTCTAATTGTGTAATGTACTTTCCCATCAGCCGATGAGAACGTATTAATTCGCATTATGTTTTTACACGCAACACAGTTGGCACAAGGGTAGCAGCCCTGTGGGGGACCACGTGAGTTGAAGGGATTTCTCATAGTGGGAACATAATGGCTATGTACAAGGATATCAGCCAAATTTTGGCTGCGTCTAGCTGTCATCAATGGGCGTTCAGAGAGAACAGCCGCTAATATAGGCTCAGTCTGTAAAATATTCCAATGACGTTGTAGGGATTCCCGCATGGCGAACCATTCTCCATTAAAGGTGGAAATGAACCTGACAACGTCAGGTTCTTGATTCTTGTTCTTCCTTTTGTTTTGAGAATGTATTAGGGAGTTGCGCTGGCTTTTTTGGCTCTCTGATAGCCATATTTGATACTTCTATTACTGTACCCGCGCATTTCAAATCTTTCCCTAAGATCAAGAGCCTGCTCCTCAAAACGTGAGTCAGTGGAGCACACTCTACGCAATCTTAAGAATTGTCCAGTTGGGATGGCCCTTATAGTTGCCCCCGGATGACATGAGGTGGCATGAAGTACTGAATTGACCGAGGTGGGCTTTCGATAGATATCCGTCTGCAGTCGTAGATGTTCATCCACTATTATCTTTATATCAAGAAAGTCCACCTCGGTCTTGCTGTAGGTATAAGTAATTTTAATATTTGAGGCATTTTGATTTAACCCTTCCATAAAGGTATGCAGTCCCTGTTCAGTACCCTGCCAGATGATGAGCAGATCATCGATGTATCTCAGCCAGCACTGCACATGGTCAGCGGCCTGGGCGCCCTCCCCCCCAAAAAACTCCCCTCTCCCAAAACCCCAGAAAGAGGTTTGCGAAGGAGGGCGCACAGGCCGCACCCATGGCAGTGCCACAGGACTGCAAGTAGAACCTATCCTTGAAAACAAAGAAGTTATGGGTGAGTATGAAATTGAGTAAATCCAAAATAAATTCGCAGAAAGGGCCATCCCAACTCCCATTAGCCAAAAAATGACGACAGGCGTCAAGACCATCCTGATGTCGAATACATGTGTAAAGTGACTCCACATCAGCTGTCACTAGAAACATATCAGGTTCCAACGTCAAACCATCTATCCTTGCCAGGACGTCCATTGTGTCCCTGGCATAGGAGGGCAAAACCTCTACCAATGGTTTAAGATAGTAGTCCACAAATTTACAAATGGGTTCACAAAGCCCTCCTATGCCTGACACAATAGGACGCCCTGGGGGTTCTATAGTATTTTGTGTATCTTGGGCACAAAATAAATTGTTGGTATTTTAGGTGATTTGACCATTAGACCTTCTAGGACTTTTTTGGGGATTAAACCCTCCTCAAATGCCCGATGGAGAATCATCTCCAACTCCGCCGAAAAGGCTCTCAAAGGGTTATGATCCAGTCGTTGATATGTCCTCCTATCCCTCAGCTGTCTAAACGCCTCCCTTTCATATAATTCTTGAGGCCACACCACTATATTTCCCCCCTTGTCTGCCGGCTTGACTACAATATCCTCAAGGGATTGTAATTCTCTCAAGGCAACACGTTGTTGGGCAGTGAGGTTGTCCAGTCTCCGTCGGTGGGAGATCTGTTTGAAATCCTCAGTTACCAACCTGGTAAATATATCTATTGCCGGACAAATAGACAAGGGGGAAAACGGTGGAACGTGGATAAGCAGACAGAGGAAACATACCTCTTGGTGCCAAATCCTGTTCAGTGAGCAACTCCTCCAGGGCCCGCAAAGCCTCCTCCTCCACTTGATCAACATGTGATCCATTAAGATCACGTTTGGCATATAGCTTCTTCAAGATCAGTTTTCTAGAGAATAAATTAAGATCTTTAATGGCTGTAAAGGAGTCATACGAATTGGTGGGGGAGAAGGTGAGGCCCCTGGAGAGTAGCTCTATCTGAACCGGAGTAAGAGTATGTTTAGATAAATTAATTACCTCTGGCATATTTTTCTTGTCTCGTTTGTCTTGCTTATTCGGGAGAGCTATCTTGCGTTTGACAACTTGACCATCTTTATTAGGGATAAGGTTAATAGTTGATAGATTTGTTGTTGTCTTTGACCTAGAAGACCCCTCACTAGAGGCAAATGAGGTGAAGGATGCAGATCTCCTTCTGCTGAAATTGCGAGGGCGACGTGGTCTCCGATTCCATTTATAGACAGTATTAGACTGTTTGTCACTCACATCCCTTTGAAATTTACTGGTCTTGGTAGTACATATTTCTTTTTCCCATTTTTGGAATTCGTTGTCAATTTCCTGGTGAATAGTTTGTAATTCCACCTCAGATAAATCTTGTTTTAATTTCTTTTGAATATTTTCTATCTCAGAATCCAGAGTATCCAAGATTTCTTTATTCTGTATACTGAGTAGTTCCATGAAACCTCTGGAACAATTAGTGGCTAAGTCTTCCCATTTATGACGAAAGACAACATCATCCACGTCAAATGAAGGAATACCTGGACTCGCAGCCCTCTGGGTACTAATCCTTTTTCCATAATTTAATCAAGAAGGCGCGATTCCACCAAATCCTCGTCCTTTTTAATAATAGATTTTTTAAATTTTTAGTTAACTCTTGAATGTCCTTACCACCACTTGCTACAGATATTTTGGGTTGGTCGCTAAAGACCTCATTAATTCTTGTAAGCCAAACCTGCTCACGGGCTCTATAATCCATAGAAGTTTTGGAAGAAGAAACTGTGAAAAACACAGAAAATACACATAAAGAAAAATACCTCCAACTCATAATAAATGGAAAGTTAATGTCGGCAGAAATCTACCTGTCTAAATTTAGAGTGCAGCTACAACTCATAATAACAATTTCAAACAAGGAGAAACATAGAGTCAAAATGCTAGTAAAACATCATATATTTATTAAACTTAATTGGTAAAACAAACGAAAAAAAGGGAGAAATAATTGAATATACAACATAACAATAAGGCATGAAAAAATCCACTGATGAAACAGTGGGAGTGAGCAGAAGAAATTTACGGAATTTAAATGGGTCATAAAAAAAAGCTCAACCATCAAAATGTAGCAAACAAAATGGTGTCCTGAATCAGATTGCAAAGTAAGAATGGACCAACATGACAGTTTGAATAGACATTACCGTGGCACAACTGACCAAAGCAGTGGTGTTTTACCTGCAACAATATGGCAGACAGAGGAGTGCAGCTGGGGAGCGCACATGCCAAAAATTAGCCCATAGGGCTTCTCAAAGTGAGAACACTATAACAAAGGCATTGCGTACCTCAGATATGCAAAGCAATCCGTCAGTCTAAACGAAACATCTGTTGTTTAGGGTCAAAAACACACAGTGACCACTGAGGTGATTACCTGTCATGGCTTTGCAGGGTCTGAAAAAGGACACCGGATCCCCGACGCGCGTTTCGACACTCCTTCTTCAGGGGGCGTAGTCTGGGGAATCCGGTGTCTCCTTATGTATCTGACTTAGCCGGTCACATGTTGGGGGCGGTTAACACAATAAAGGCAAACACAGATTGTGCAGCCGCAATTATAAGCCCAGACTCTCACGCACATGCGCCCGTGCCGGGTAACGAGCTACGTCACACGGGGCGGCCGGCGCCTGGCCGTCTCCAAGCAACGCAGCCCACACCACAAGGAAAGAGCGAAATGTCGCGAGAGTCAAGTGTCGAGTGGGCGAAACCCAGGCCAGGTGATCGACGGAGGCAGGTACATAACACTGCATTTAATGATAGAAAAGCATCAATGTAGAGATATATGGACGTAAACAAGATTCAAATATTAATTTACATGGGTTATTACATTGAGTTGGAGAAAAAACAAAAGAAAATAATAACACAAACTATTAAATAAACACAAATTACATAAATCATAATTATATCGCTGGACTAGATAATTGAACAAGAGATTAGCCATGCTGACACTCAGTAAAATCAGCAAATATTATGCTGAATATTGTTGCAGTAGAATGGTTCACATAAACGCACCATATTAAATTCAACATAAGTGTCCCATGGCGCAGATCACTAGTAGAATTGCGATCCATCGAATATTATATGCTAAGGATTTGTTGATTGTAGTGAATCCACATTGAATGCTTGAGCAGAAGTTATCTGGCGTGAAGACTGAAGGAGACTACACAGGATTCAAGGCTGGAGTAACTATTACAGTCACTTAAGAAAACACAAAAAAAATGATAAAATTAAAACCAGCAATAAAAACAACAGTTAAAAGAAAAGAAAAAAACCTATGGGGAAGGACTAGAGTTTAATCAAGGACGGAAAGAAGATCTCCAACATGTCTTTATTAGAGAAACGAGGCAAAGCCATGGGATTCGTTCAGGCCAGCTGGGGACATTGTCCCCAAGACGGTGATCCATCGACATTCTTTCTGCGCAAGTTGGCGCTTAATGTCTCCTCCCCGAATCCCACTTTGTACATGTTGGATTCCTCTGACCATAAATGACTTTGGGTTACACTGATGATATTGTTTGAAGTGTCTAGGTATTGTTGTTAACATGGATGGGTCTGTAATATCGGCCGCAGCGAGAATGTTACGTACATGTTCCCTTGTGCGTATTTTGAGTTGCCGCGAAGTCATACCTATATAGATCTATATAAAATCTATATAGGTATGACTTCGCGGCAACTCAAAATACGCACAAGGGAACATGTACGTAACATTCTCGCTGCGGCCGATATTACAGACCCATCCATGTTAACAACAATACCTAGACACTTCAAACAATATCATCAGTGTAACCCAAAGTCATTTATGGTCAGAGGAATCCAACATGTACAAAGTGGGATTCGGGGAGGAGACATTAAGCGCCAACTTGCGCAGAAAGAATGTCGATGGATCACCGTCTTGGGGACAATGTCCCCAGCTGGCCTGAACGAATCCCATGGCTTTGCCTCGTTTCTCTAATAAAGACATGTTGGAGATCTTCTTTCCCGTCCTTGATTAACTCTAGTCCTTCCCCATAGCGTTTTTTCTTTTTTTCTTTTAACTGTTGTTTTTATTGCTGGTTTTAATTTTATCATTTTCTTTTGTGTTTTCTTAAGTGACTGTAATAGTTACTCCAGCCTTGAATCCTGTGTAGTCTCCTTCAGTCTTCACGCCAGATAACTTCTGCTCAAGCATTCAATGTGGATTCACTACAATCAACAAATCCTTAGCATATAATATTCGATGGATCGCAATTCTACTAGTGATCTCGCCATGGACACTTATGTTGAATTTAATATGGTGCGTTTATGTGAACCATTCTACTGCAACAATATTCAGCATAATATTTGCTGATTTTACTGAGTGTCAGCATGGCTAATCTCTTGTTCAATTATCTAGTCCAGCGATATAATTATGATTTATGTAATTTGTGTTTATTTAATAGTTTGTGTTATTATTTTCTTTTGTTTTTTCTCCAACTCAATGTAATAACCCATGTAAATTAATATTTGAATCTTGTTTACGTCCATATATCTCTACATTGATGCTTTTCTATCATTAAATGCAGTGTTATGTACCTGCCTCCGTCGATCACCTGGCCTGGGTTTCGCCCACTCGACACTTGACTCTCGCGACATTTCGCTCTTTCCTTGTAGTGTGGGCTGCGTTGCTTGGAGACGGCCAGGCGCCGGCCGCCCCGTGTGACGTAGCTCGTTACCCGGCACGGGCGCATGTGCGTGAGAGTCTGGGCTTATAATTGCGGCTGCACAATCTGTGTTTGCCTTTATTGTGTTAACCCGCCCCCAACATGTGACCGGCTAAGTCAGATACATAAGGAGACACCGGATTCCCCAGACTACGCCCCCTGAAGAAGGAGTGTCGAAACGCGCGTCGGGGATCCGGTGTCCTTTTTCAGACCCTGCAAAGCCATGACAGGTAATCACCTCAGTGGTCACTGTGTGTTTTTGACCCTAAACAACAGATGTTTCGTTTAGACTGACGGATTGCTTTGCATATCTGAGGTACGCAATGCCTTTGTTATAGTGTTCTCACTTTGAGAAGCCCTATGGGCTAATTTTTGGCATGTGCGCTCCCCAGCTGCACTCCTCTGTCTGCCATATTGTTGCAGGTAAAACACCACTGCTTTGGTCAGTTGTGCCACGGTAATGTCTATTCAAACTGTCATGTTGGTCCATTCTTACTTTGCAATCTGATTCAGGACACCATTTTGTTTGCTACATTTTGGTGGTTGAGGCTTTTTTTTATGACCCATTTAAATTCCGTAAATTTCTTCTGCTCACTCCCACTGTTTCATCAGTGGATTTTTTCATGCCTTATTGTTATGTTGTATATTCAATAATTTCTCCCTTTTTTTCGTTTTTTTACCAATTAAGTTTAATAAATATATGATGTTTTACTAGCATTTTGACTCTATGTTTCTCCTTGTTTGAAATAAGTAACAGTATGTACACCATTTTCATTTGCTGAATAATATCACTAAAAAGTTTTTAAAAATATCTAAAATTTCCATCATGTAATACTGATAATATGTGCCAATCATTTATATTAACAAAAAAAACCTTTAAAAAGTGCATAGTGAAAACAGCTATTTATGCCTGACTGTGGACTTGCAAGCATGACAACGGATAGATAAGGTATATATAGATGACACTGCATAGCCACAGATGGTGAATGGCGATGTAATACTGTACCTCAATAAAGTGTGCGTTACTACTACATCCTTATTTTTATATAGCTTTGTAAAAGGGTACGTGCATGTATGCTTGCGCCTTTGTTTGGACGCACAGACTGGCTTCCTGCTGTGACGCGTTGGGTATTGGAGCGTCTGTGCGTCTTATGACGCAGACTAACATTCACGGTGCGCATCGTTCATCATCGCAAGCGTACCGACAACACAAAGGCGTTGTCATGACTGCTTTACTCAGTAAACATGCACCTATGATGAAACATACACGCATGTGCCCTATTACATAACAAGCTACAAGAAAAATGCGTGTGAGGTGTGACACAGCTGTTTTGTTAAGGTACAGTATTATATCGACATTGTACAGGTGTCGCTATTCAGTCTGATAAATAGATATCATTCACCTATTCTATCAGTTGTCGTTCTTTCAGCACCACTTACAGGTATATATTTTGCTATTGTGACTATGCACTATTGACTTTACCAAGGTAATGCATGATTTTTGTTAGCGATTATCATGTTTACATGAAGGACCTTTATGATATGGGCTGTTAACTTTCTAATCAAATATGTATTTTTTAAAATGACACAAATATAAGTAATGTTGAAGAGGACTATTCCTACATGCATTGTTTGCACAATATTACAGGTGTACATCACGTCCCTTAATCAACATTGGATATTATATTTACTTGTATGCTTTTATTTCAAAGGCAAGAACACTGAAGTATAACCTTCGCACTGCAGCAGTTGTCAAAGTTCAACCCACATTATGCACTTCCAACATTGCAGTATTTGAGTCATCATGATGTGAGTTGGATTTGTCTAAGCTATGGAGTGACAAGGTTGACCATCAGTATCCTATAGCATAAGTAGGCTTTTGTGTTTGCATTTGTTTTCGACATGTGCATATCTGTAATAATATGTCACAATTATTTTGTTACAGATTTGTGACAAAGACAAATCATTTTATGGTTTGAAAGTTGACGTTTCAAATGTTTACAGCTTAGAAATCATGGTGTAGCCTCATATCTATGTGTAGCACTAGACACTTTGAGATGTAATTTTTTTTTTCACCATGATTAGGTAGCTAGCAGTAATTTTTGCCGGACACACAGCAGGGGAACAGCAGGCGTTACTGAACCCACAAACACATCAGCGATTGTTTTCATCTGTGCATCTAACACTTCTGAGCAGCAACTGGCGCTGTTGAAGCCCAGGGTCAAGGAGGGTGTAGGCAGAGGCCTAGTATGAGACGTTTGAAGTTGAAGTTGTAGTTAGCAGCAGTAATTTTTGCCAGACACACAGCAGGGGAACAGCAGGCGTTACTGAACCCCACAAACACATCAGCGATTGTTTTCATCTGTGCATCTAACACTTCTGAGCAGCAACTGGCGCTGTTGAAGCCCAGGGTCAAGGAGGGTGTAGGCATAAAATATTGAGTTATTGCCTTGTTACGTGGCCATTGCAAATGTATGTACTTCAAACAAGAATAAATGAAGTTTTACTACAACAATAAAATGATAAATTTCAATTACAAGAATAGAAAAATATTTATACTTGACAGTCCTCTGTGGTTGATAACGTTTAATGGCTAACTGAAAATATGGTAACAAATTCAAAGCTTTCGAGACTACTCAGGTGTCTTCATCAGGCTAAGAGTAAAGCCAAAAATGAAGAATCACATATTTCTACACACAACAGGACACAGGAATAGCTAAGACAAGTGAGGGAGGGACAAGTGAGGGGAGACCGGCAACAAAAAGGAGAACAAGGATGAATTATCAGCGCCACACAATCACAGATAAATTAATGAATTTACCTGTGGCAAAAGACTTTTGTATGCCCGGTCATAGCATCATGGATATGGAATTACTGTTATTAAAATATAACTTCAAATATGAGAAACGTACAAAGGTTTCAGAATATAAGCTCATCATGACCTTTGACACTGTTAGTGATGGAATGAATAGATCACATGGATTTATGTCATTCTATATCAATTAAGGAATCTGCGTCTATGCCCTTCCAGGGTCATGAAAACCCAAAAAAATACGCCAATGAGAGGGCAATCAAACTTTCTATCCTTATCTAGGAACTGTTCCAATATTTATGTTCATCCCTGTGAGATAATGACAGTTCTGATACACGTCACTTACTTGTCTTACCTATTGCACTATTCCTGTGTCCTGTTGTGTATAGAAATATGTGATGCTTAATTTTTTTAGTTAGTCTTTCCCTGATGAAGAGACGTGAGTAGCCTTGAAAGCTTGCAATTTGTTTCCATCTTTTCAGTTATCCATTAAAAGGTATCAACCACTGCTGACTCTGAAGTCTAAATATTTTTCTATCTACTGGCTAACACGGTACAAAGATACACATGTTTTCTAATTTCAAGAAGGAAAAATAAAGAAAATACAAATATAAACGCATATATGCACATGCCAAAAATAAATGGAACAACACAACACCCAAAAAATTGGTAACAAAATATAGTGTTGTAAATTTAAGAATAAAAGTAAATTTTTTTTTTTATGAATAATGCTTAAGGAACGCTATGTTAAACCATAACATAGTGAAGACAATGGATTTTGTAATAGTCACTCATCATCATCATCGCAAATTTTATGTGACAGTCACAGACATTTCAATTATTTAAGTTCATAAAATCGTAACTTTCTATAGCATGTATGACATGTCCAGCATGGACTCATCAATGTGATTGATGACACAATAATGTACAATAAAAAATAACCATTTAAAAAAACATTAGGCATTGTTTGTCACAATTTAAGTGTGTGCCTGCAAGTGTAGGTGAAACAAAGGCTACGGATAGCAAAGGTATATTCTATGTCTGTATCAGACAGTGGACAGCCTCTGATGGGTAATGCCGATGTTATACTGTACGTCAATAAAGTCTGCGGCTGAAATCATGCATTTTTTGCTTGTAGAGTGTTGAAGAGGGTAAAAGAATGTCTGGTTGCGCAAAGCTTTATCCGTCAACACTACCTTCCTACTGTCACGCGTAGGGTAGGGTAGCGTGTGGCAATTAGCTGACTATCAAATGTGAGGTTAGGCTGCGTTATTGCGCACTAGGGACGCAAAAAAAAATACAGCAGTAATAATTTAATGTGTAATACTACACCTATGACAAACCAAAAAATTACGTTCCCTCTTTAACAATGTACAAGACTAACAAGCCTAATGGTTGACGCTGACTTAATTGAGATACAGTATTACATCAACATTGTCCATGAGTAACTATGCACTGTGATACCTATATACCAGTATTAATTTATATCTCTTGTGGTTGTTTCAACAGCACTTGCAGGTATAACTACCTATTGTCAGTATGAATGATGCACTTTCTAGATGTAATAATTTATTATTGGACATTATTACCATGTTTACATGCTGGCCATTTCATATATGGTGTTTGAAGTTACAGTTGGCATCAGTATGTGTATTTTATAATGTCTGTCATAAATAAAACTCGTGATGATGATGATGAGGATTTAATGATTCGTACATCCATTGAGTGCATTATCTTACAGGTACAGATAAAGTTCCTTAAAAAGCATTAATTCATAAGTCTGAAATGTACTTTTATGCATTAATTTAAAAATGTGAAGAGTAGACTATGTTTTATTTTTTGTTACCATTTCTAATAGACATGTGCAGATATGCGCTGTGATGACAAATTATTATTTGTCCATATTTGTCATAAAAATTTATCATTCTAGGCCTGCAAAACTTCACAATTTCATGTTTTCAGCATAACAAGCAGGGTGACGGCTCTTCCCTATTTGGAGCATGTTGGTCATGTGTTTTTCTGTCCATGTGTCGGGAACAGGACACTTCTTGCCGTTGACACAGCAGGGGAACAGCTGGCGTTACTGAAACCCACTAACAGTAGAGCTTGTGTTTTGTTCTGTGGACACGACACTTCTGAGCAGCAACTGGCAGTGTTGGAGCCCAGGGAGTAGAGTTCAGGTGGTAGAAAGATGAACATAACAGGAGACATGGATAACGTTGCGAACCAGTTATTTAATCTGAAAACGGACAGACAAATTCTGGCGAGATCCATGCCTTGTTCATTTTCAGAAAAGTAAGCCGGTCTACATTATCGGAGGATAGTCGCATGCGACGGTCTGTTAGTACACCACCTGCAGCACTAAAGACGCGCTCCGATAATACACTGGCAGCAGGGCAAGCCAGCACCTCCAATGCATACTGGCTAAGCTCTGGCCATGTATCCAGCTTAGAGACCCAAAACTTGAATGGGGAAGAGCCATCTGGGAGTACACTGAGAGGCAAAGCCAAGTAGTCTGTCACCATCTGACGGATACGTTGCCTCCCGCTGACTGGAGCCCTCTCGGATGGTGTAGACATTTGTGGCGCTGCCACAAAACTTTGCCACATTTTTAACATACTGGTCTTTCCCTGTGCAGAGGCACTGCGTGTGCTCCCTCTTGTTGCAGAGCTCTCTACACTGCCTCGACGCACAGAGCTGCTTTGTAAAGCAGTAGCAGCAGCAGTGCTCTCGGCAGTAAGGTAGAACATTAGGGATTGCACCAGTGTGTCTTGGTACTCCCGCATTTTACGCTCCCGGTTCAACGGTGTGATGAGGCTTTTGACGTTGTCCCGGTAGCGAGGGTCTAGGAGGGTGTACACCCAATAATCAGACGTCGTGAGAATGTGGGCGATGCGGCGGTCGTTTCTTAGGCACTGCAGCATGAAATCAACCATGTGCTGCAGACTCCCAACTGGCAAAGAAACGCTGTCCTCTGCAAGAGGCGTTATCTCTGCCTGCTCTGCATCACCCCACCCTCGCTCTACATACTGACTAGAGCGTTGTGTACCTCCCTCTGGAGCGATGTCTTCCTCCTCCATTGACTCCTCCTCCTCATCCTCCTCACAAAGTGAGCCCTGCCCAGCCCTTTGTGAGGAACCACGTTGCGCTGACTTTCCAGAAGGTGATGGAATTTGTGACTCCTCATCCTCCACCTCTTCCAAAACCTCATCCCTTATTGCTTGCAGTGTTTTTTGAAGCAGGCAGATAAGGGGGACAGTCAGGCTGACTAGTGCATCATCTGCACTCGCCATCCGCGTTGACTCATCAAACGCACGCAAAACGTGGCACATGTCCTTCATAGTGGCCCACTCATTAATGGTGAAGTGTGGACGGCGCAAATTGCGTGTTGATTGCGCCTGATGCAGCTGATACTCCATAACTGCTGGCTGCTGCTCACACAACCGCTCCAACATATGTAACGTTGAATTCCACCTGGTGGATACGTCACATATGATGCGATGTTCAGGAAGGCGCAATCTGCGTTGCAGAGCTGCAATGCGCGATCTGCCATGCTGGAACGTCGCAAGTGAGCGCACTCTAGGCGGACCTTGTGCAGCAGTGCATCAAGATCCGGATAGTCCCTCAAAAAACTCTGCACGACCAAGTTGAGCACATGTGCCAGACATGGTATGTGAGTGAGGTTGCCAAGGCCCAGAGCTGCCACCAGATTTCGGCCATTGTCACACACTACCAAGCCTGGCTGGAGATTCGCTGGCAAAAACCACACGTCGCTCTCCTGCTTGATGGCATTCCAGACCTCCTGCGCTGTGTGGCTTCGATTCCCCATAGGAATTAATTTCAGAACGGCCTGTTGCCGTTTGGCCACGGCTGTGCTCATATCGGTCGCATCAGGTAAGCGTCCACGGGTCCATGTGGAGGTAGACCGTGACGGCTCCTGCAGCGATGATTCTGAGGAACTGGAGTAGGAGGAGGAGTCAATGTGGACAGACTTTATTCCGGCAATCCTTGGAGTTGGCAGAACACGTACAGCGCCACTCGCAAGATCTGTACCCGGCTCCACAACATTCACCCAATGGGCAGTGAGTGAAAGGTATCGTCCCTGGCCATGGGTACTGGTCCACGCATCGGTGGTCAGGTGGACCTTGCTACTGACGGCGTTTAGTAGCGCATGTTTAATTTTTGCCTCAACATGCTTTTGCAGACCAGGGACGGCTTGCCTGCTGAAATAAAATCGGCTGGGCACATTGTATTGTGGGACTGCCAATGCCATTAATTCACGGAAACTGTCAGTCTCCACCAGCCTGAATGACAGCATTTCAAGGGACAGGAGTTTTGCAATGCCAGCATTCAGAGCCTGTGCTCGTGGATGGTTTGCCGAGTATGGCCGTCTTTTATCCCATGCCTGTGCTACCGATGGCTGTTTTGTGGCCTGGGTGTGTGAGGATGACAGGGAACTTGCAGCTGTGGGTGGAATAACACTGTGTCTCTGGACAACAGTGACAGAGGTTCTTCCATGGCGATCCTTTGAGGAAGCCTTACCAGCTGTGTGTGAACTGGAGGAAGAGGCTCCAACAGGAGCTGAAGATGTAGGTGCTGCTGTAGGTTGGCCTACATCTCCAGTGTGTCTTTGTAACTCAACAAAGTGCTTTGACCGCACATGTTTCCACATATTTGTTGTATTAAGGTTACTGACACTTTTACCTCTTTTAATTTTTTGATTACACAGCTTGCATTTTACATAGCAAATATCATCTGCAACTGTATCAAAAAAGGACCACGCAGAGCAAGTCCTGGGAGCGCCCGGTTTGGCTGTTGTAAGAGAACTGCTCCGAACGGGTGCCAAACTGGAGGCTACAGGCAAGCGAGTCTGCAGCCTACCTCTCCCTACTGTTTGGACCGTTGGTGCAATCTCTTCCTCAGAGCTGCTCCCACCACCTTCCTGTTCCTCACGCCATGTTGGGTCTTGGACCTCATCATCTCCACCACTACCCTCTTCCAACACCTGCTGTTGTTGGGTGGTCTGGCCAGCACCATGCTCAACAGAAACTGGCAACTGAGTCTCATCATCATCAGATGCGTTCTGCGGTGTGCTGACCATCGGCACTGGCTCACCCGCCTCTTCAGATTCAGAGAGACACAGCTGTTGCGCATCACTGCATACTGCCTCTTCTTCACATTCCAGAATGCTGCTTGGCTGGGCCCCTGTTTCCAAGCCAACAGATTCTGAGAACAGAAGCAGAGACTCAGCTGGCTCCTGTACAGAGCTCTCTGACTGCCTGGGCAATTTGGCAGGCGGTGAAGAGACTGATGGTTGTTCAACAGTGCTGTGGTCCTGAGAGGAGGTGGAAGGTATTGAAGTCGATGCATTGGCTGCCATCCAACCAACAACGGCTTCAATTTGTTCTTCACGCAGCAGGGGGGTACGCTGAGCTCCTACAAAAGTGCGCATAAAGGAACGCTCACGGGGAAAACTGGTGGATGCTGTGTCACTGGGTGCGGCAGCAGCCACAGAATCCCCACGTCCTCTCCCTGCTGCAAATCCACGGCCTCGACCACGACCACGTGCCTTACTCACTGACTTCTTCATCTTGGTAGATTGATAAAGAAAGTCAGAAAAGTTAAGGCCTAAGTGTGGTTATTCCTCACAGACTACAGTGAACCCTGCAGACAACTGTTCAGTATCTGTGAAAGGCCCCTTTGTGTACTTCTATAGTGTTTGCAACCAATGTATTGTATACGGATGGAAGCGCGTCACACTAATAGATTAGATTTTTTTCCACTAAAATGGAGCAGCACCAATTAGAGAAAAATGTGAAGGATGAGGCAGTGACACACGCTCAGCAGACTACAACCGGCAGTGGTTGAAGTACAAACTGGAGCGTAATCTGCACTCACAAAATGAAAAGCTCACAGACTACAGTGAACACTGAAACACAACTATTCACTATCTGTGAAAAGCTCCTTTGTGTACTTCTATAGTGTTTTGCAACCAATGTATTGTATACGGATGGAAGCGCGTCACACTAATAGATTAGATTTTTTTCCACTAAAATGGAGCAGCACCAATTAGAGAAAAATGTGAAGGATGAGGCAGTGACACACGCTCAGCAGACTACAACCGGCAGTGGTTGAAGTACAAACTGGAGCGTAATCTGCACTCACAAAATGAAAAGCTCACAGACTACAGTGAACACTGAAACACAACTATTCACTATCTGTGAAAAGCTCCTTTGTGTACTTCTATAGTGTTTGCAACCAATGTATTGTATACGGATGGAAGCGCGTCACACTAATAGATTAGATTTTTTTCCACTAAAATGGAGCAGCACCAATTAGAGAAAAATGTGAAGGATGAGGCAGTGACACACGCTCAGCAGACTACAACCGGCAGTGGTTGAAGTACAAACTGGAGCGTAATCTGCACTCACAAAATGAAAAGCTCACAGACTACAGTGAACACTGAAACACAACTATTCACTATCTGTGAAAAGCTCCTTTGTGTACTTCTATAGTGTTTGCAACCAATGTATTGTATACGGATGGAAGCGCGTCACACTAATAGATTAGATTTTTTTCCACTAAAATGGAGCAGCACCAATTAGAGAAAAATGTGAAGGATGAGGCAGTGACACACGCTCAGCAGACTACAACCGGCAGTGGTTGAAGTACAAACTGGAGCGTAATCTGCACTCACAAAATGAAAAGCTCACAGACTACAGTGAACACTGAAACACAACTATTCACTATCTGTGAAAAGCTCCTTTGTGTACTTCTATAGTGTTTGCAACCAATGTATTGTATACGGATGGAAGCGCGTCACACTAATAGATTAGATTTTTTTCCACTAAAATGAAGCAGCACCAATTAGAGAAAAATGTGAAGGATGAGGCAGTGACACACGCTCAGCAGACTACAACCGGCAGTGGTTGAAGTACAAACTGGAGCGTAATCTGCACTCACAAAATGAAAAGCTCACAGACTACAGTGAACACTGAAACACAACTATTCACTATCTGTGAAAAGCTCCTTTGTGTACTTCTATAGTGTTTGCAACCAATGTATTGTATACGGATGGAAGCGCGTCACACTAATAGATTAGATTTTTTTCCACTAAAATGGAGCAGCACCAATTAGAGAAAAATGTGAAGGATGAGGCAGTGACACACGCTCAGCAGACTACAACCAGCAGTGGTTGAAGAACTAACTGGAGCGTGATCTGCACTCAAAAAATCAAAACCTCACAGACTGCAGTGAAACTGAAACACAACTATTCACTATCTGTGAAAAGCTCCTTTGTGTACTTCTATAGTGTTTGCAACCAATGTATTGTATACGGATGGAAGCACGTCACACTAATAGATTTGATTTTTTTCTAATATAATGGAGCTGCACCAATTCCACTAAATAAAATAAAAAAAAAAAAGAGTCAGTGACACGTGCAGATGCCTACAAACAGCGGTGGATGCAGAGCAAACTGCAGCGTCACCTGCACTGTCACACACACACCTTGCACAGAGCTGTTAAAACAACACTGGCAAAATGAAGCTTTACACAGCGGTTGGTAAACTAGCCTGCCTCAAGCACAGTAGTACACAAAATCGCAATATCTAACTGTCCCTCAGAGTGAGCAGAGTAGCGTTCTGTCCCTTACTGAGTTCACAGCACAGTGACGCTAAAATGGCGGCGGCGCCTTTTATAGTGCATTCTGACATCATTTCAGCAGCCAATCACAGCCATGCCATTAGTTAAGATGACCGCAGCATTACAGGATGTGCCCACACTTTGTAGGATTCCTCATTGGCTGACTAAAATCACATTGCCTCTCAAAGAATTATGGGAACTTCCGATTCCGGTATACGATATGGAAAAAGTATCGGAATTAAGTATCGGAATTCCGATAACGCGAATATCGGCCGATACCCGATACTTGCGGTATCGGAATGCTCAACACTACTTGTCACAATATGCACAAATCACTATGTACAGACAAAGGTAACATTTTATTAATTTAACAATCTACCCATGTCATTGTTATATAAATTTGTGATTGAGGATAATGTCACATTTGCATGAAGTGGGACCCTGGAGTTGGTTATTGGTGGGCCATTGGCACCCCAGTCCGTCATTGACTGTATCTGATACAAAGGCATCACATACAATACCTTACCACACATCATTTTCTAGTACAGTAAAAAATCTTTAATTAAAAGGAATACTTTACTGATCTTATCCTTAATTTTGATCTTCAGGGCTCCCAAAACTATCATTAATCTTAATCTGGCACCGCACTCCCCACTGAACTTGTGACTAATGCGGCTAGTAAATGAATGAGCTTGGGAGTATGACAGCTAAGTATGTGCAGGAAACCAGCATGAGACTATTAGCCATGGTAATGGACCATGGACAGGAGCAGAGATTCAGGTTAGAAAGATAAAAGTGTTAAAGGCAAAATCAATACCTACTAATCGGACATATTAGTATCCCTTTATGTAACATCTTCTGTTCCATTCAGTCTCTTTGTTGACAAGCTGCAACGATGACGAAACACCTACAGCATTCGTGAGTCATTACTACAGTCGCCAATCACTAAGCTCAGTGATGACGCTGATGCACATGGCATGAAAACTGTTTAGTTTTCATTGTATTCTCAATTCTTAAAAATGAAAAAAATACAATAATAATACAGAGGGTACATGTACTAACAAAAGCTCATTCACACACAGTCATTATGCTGCACATTGACCACGACGGAAGACCAATGTTACAGATTTGTGAATTAAATATTCAGAAGTCCGATTTACATCCTAAATTCTAAAATTGCACTTTTTTAGCAAGTTTTGATTATTTTTTTTGCTTTTTTGTGTTCAGCGGCAATTTTCCAATAGAACTAAGGCTACACAGTGACTTTGCGACAATAAAGAAAAGTTTGGCTCTATCAGAATAAATCAAATACAACACATCAGACACACCAAATGAATGAATTGGATATTGTGGTGCTCAACTCAATAGGAGATCAATTTATCCAAAACCTATATAAGGCCTATATAGATGGCACTTCAATAGTAATGTATATCAAAAAAGAAGAAATACTAGAAGTATTGCCATAATATTAACAAACTTTATTGAGACAAAATATTTAAAAACAATTAAAAGAGATACATCACCAAATATTTGCCACAATAGTCTAAATGTCCAGACAGGTAGTCACAATTATAATCTGCCAATGCACAGCATAGAAAATATATATATGCACCCCTGAGTGTCAGTAGGTGTAGGATATAAATATCCACAATATATGAAGATACAATACACTTTCAATGTGTGTGACCAATAGGTCTAATAATGTGCCCTAATATTTATATTGTCATGCAGCCTGTAATAGTGGAATCAAAGTATAGTACATGTGTACATTAATATCAATTGGCTACAGAAGGGTACATAAACAACAAATATTACATAAATAAGATGCAATGCTGCATGTGTTTAAGTAAAAGAGAGGAGCTGTTAAACCAACAACAGTAGTGCAGCTCCCCCTAAATTGCCATGTGGCCAGCAGTGAAGTAAAATAACAATGTAGTACATGTGTACATGAGTATCCACTGGCTACATGTAAATGCATAAGCAGCAGACGTTAGGCATATAAAGTGCATACAGTGCAAGTTAGCATGAAAGACAGAGAGAAAAGGACATATGACCTGTCAGCAGTAGTGCAGCTCCCCGACACAAGTTTCGCATTAGCTTTCTCCAAGGGGTAGATTTATGGAGAAAGCTAATGCGAAACGTGCGTTATTACATTGGGACCCATACAAGCGTTGCTACATACGAAATTGCATTTTTACATGCGAAACGGCAGATCAAAATCCCACATTGTAACATTCCATCTATTGATTGTGAATATGGGCACACGACTTAAAGTCCATGCAACTAGACTTTATTGAAAAAAAATCCTAATCTGATGTTTTTTTGGCCACAGGTCGCAACTCATATGCAACCTTGCCATCACAGACGAAATTGAAACTGAAAATTACAGTGATCCATGATATTAAGTTGCAAAAACAAAGTCACGATATTGCCCTAGCTTAACCCCTTTGTGACAGAGCCAATTTGCTACCTAATGACCAAGCCAAATTTTATAATTCTGACCACTGTCACTTTATGAGGTTATAACTCTGGAATGCTTTAACGGATCCCGCTGATTCTGAGAATGGTTTTTCGTGACATATTGCACTTTCTGATAATGGTAAAACTTCTTCTATATGACTTGTGTTTATTTAATAAAATAATGGAAATATGGTGAAAATGTTAAAAATTTGGCAATTTTCAAACTTTTAATTTTTATGCCCTTAAATCAGAGAGATATGTCACACAAAACACTTAATAAATAACATTTCCCACATGTCTACTTTACATCAGCACAATTTTGGAAAACAAAATTATTTTGTTAGGACTTTATAAGAGTTAAAAGTTGACCAGCGATTTCTCATTTTTACAACAAAATTTACAAAACCATTTTTTTTAGGGACCACCTTACATTTGAAGTCACTTTGAGGGGTGTACATGACAGAAAATACCCAAAAGTGAAACCATTCTAAAAACTGCACCCCTCAAGGTGCTCAAAACCACATTCAAAAAGTTTATTAACCCTTTATGTGCTTCACAGGAGCTGAAGCAATGTGGAAGGAAAAAATGAACAATTAACCTTTTTCACAAACATTTTACTTCGGAACCAATTTTTTTTATTTTCACAAGTGCCGTTTGACTTTTTCAATGCAGAATTGTCTGTAATTGAGATCGGACGCCATGTCGCATATGGAGAGTCCCCGATGTGCCTAAACAGTGGAAACCCCCCACAAGTGACACCATTTTGGAAACTAGACCCCCCAAGGACCTTATCTAGATGTGTGGTGAGCACACCGTTAATAACGGTGATCGTAACACCGGGATCAGTGAAAACCGACCCGAATTATCGTCTCTGGGGTCTCGGCTACCCCTGGCAGCTGAGACCTGGGAGAAATTCTGACTCTGGGGGAGAGCTATAACCTTAAACCTCAGGGCCATTAAAAAGCGGTGCTGTGGTTTAAATACCCTTAACTGCTGCCGTTAAAAGGCGTATTGGCGGTCATTAAGGGGTTAAAGGGAACCAGTCATGTTGTACATCCAGTCCTATCTGTTGACAGCATGGTATTGGGAAGGAGACATTGAGCAGAATGATATATAGGTGGCATCCATGTGTCATCAGTGTTACACGTACCGTCGACTGTGAAAAAGCGGTACAGCTCGTCCTGTTCCCAGGCCCGGGTGCTGAAGAAAGCTCTGATCATTGTTGTCTGGTCTCCCTCTGATCAGCGTGAACAGGTGGCAATGATGGGAATTGTATTTAGCACCCGCTGTGTACTTTATGCTTATCAATATCCATGTCCCCTGTATAAGACAAAAAATAATAAAACACCATATTCTTCATCTGTCCGACGAGAAGATAATCCATTTGTCCCGTGCCGTAATCCATCTATACTATAACTGGATGTCTTGATGAATGGTGGCATGATGTGACTTTTCACCCTTACATCCAGGAGATATGGAGCTGAGGGTCATAGTACAGCTTTAGTGATGAGCCGTAAGGTCATAAAGGTTACCCCCGGTCACTGCCAGCTGTTCCTACTTCAATTCACTGTGAGCCAGCCAATAAACTGGGGCAACCTTCATGATGTCACCGCTAGCACAATGAAAAAAATTTCTCATGCCGCTAGCAGTGATCTCATTCAGGTCACCACAGTTCATCGGTTCACTTACAATGAGTTGCCCCTGGGAACAGCAGCTTCAGTGATCTGTGGTAACCTCAATAATGTCACCACAGGTCACTGAAACGTGCTCTCAGCAGCTCAGTGTCTCCTGGATTTCACTCTGAATGGTTGCATCATGCCACAGTACAGCTTGAAATTCAGATGAAGCAGAGATGGATTATTGAAATTTGTATTCACTAGCCTTCTGACTGAGCACTCCGCCTCTTAGCCTCAGGCGTTTTTAATCACAGCTGGACCACTACCCCTCCACAGAGATATAGATTTCAGTCTAAGAGAGGATTCACATTAGGTTCCCACACAGATGAAGACTTCATTCTAAGAGAGAATTGTCATTGTTAGGTCCTTGAAATGAGAATCACCTTAAAGTGTCTTCCAGGTACACATGAATTGACCAATTTAAGCGCTAAGCATTCTCAATTTTTCATATTTCTAATGCAGTAATGCAATTCAAATTTCATATTTGCATGCTATGGCGCTACAGAATCATACCTTTTTTGTTTGAGTGTATATGAGTTGGTGACTCTAGGTAAGCACCTGTTCACACTTAGTTTATGCTTTGATGTGACAGTCAGTTTTTTTAAATTTCTTTTACAATATGACTATGGGGTTAGTAATGGGTGTGTCTTATAAACACCTCTCCATGACTAACCTGTGGGTTTGATGTCAGCTGACATTACAAAGCTGACATCAACCCTAACCCTATTACCTTACTTGCCACCGCACCAGGGCAAGAGGGATGAGTGCGGCTAAGGGCCAGATTTATCGCATCTTATTGATGCACCATTTTCTTGGTATATTGAGGGCTGATGTTGTTAGCCAGGGAAAGGGAACAATGTCTCTGGCCCCTTCCCAGGCTATTAATATCAACCTACAGTTATCTGTTTAGCCTTTGCTGGTTAGAATTTATAGGGGAACCCTACAACATTTTTTCTGAAGTCCCACGTGAACTAACCAGCAAAGGCTAAGCAAACAACTGTGAGCTGTTATTAATAGCATAGAACCTTTTTGGGTTATTGTCCCCTTTCCCAGATGAGTAACATCAGCCCCCAGTCTTGGGCTTTCTCTCTGCTGGTTATCAAAATTAAGTGGGAGTCCACGCCATTTTTTTTTAATTATTTTTTTATTTTGCACACTATGTGCACAGTTGGTGCTGAATACAACTCCCATCATTGTTGGCTGTTCACGATGATTACTGGGAGACCAGGCCACAATGACGACAGCTTCTTTCAGCACCCGGCGCCTGGGAACAGCTACCTGTACTGCTCTTCCCAGATGCTGGTACGTGTCACATGGACGGCACATGGATACCACATGGATCTGGATACACGGACAGCAACCGTACACACGGATGTCACATGGATGTCACATACGTTCATACGGATGGCTCACAGACATGGACCAGGGTTTCTCATCAGTACTGTTTTTTCTTGTACAGGAATCACCAGTACATGTGAACGAGGCCTACAGTGAATGTTAGAACACATGACGTTCATGCAGAAGGATATGTCACTCTTTTGCCTTTTGTTGGGTTAGTTAAACCCTGTAGAAGCTTTTGCTGTAGTACGTGCTAAACAGAGGACAATAAATTAATTTCAACAGGACCTTAAACAACTGAAATCAATCAAAAGAATGTGTACTCCTCAGATCACTGGAGATGCACTTTAGTCAGTGGAAAAAGATCTCTCCGATATGTGCTGATCATGCAGCCATCAATGGTGATATATAAGTACAGCAAGTGTTGGATTATCAGATCAGTGCTTAAGTGTACTAAACGTGGGAACATAAACACTTCAGAAAGGATAATGCACTGCAGGGAATGGTGCCCACATAGAAAGACACTCCACTCAGGCATCATAAAACATCTCGCCTCAAGCAATGAGTTATCAATTTTGGAAATGAAGTGCAGAATGAACTGTGCAAAAGCGAAACATTGCCAAAAGGCGTAATAATAAAAATTAACTATACTGTAAAATTGTCAATTATTGTGGTTTGACAGAAAAGTATATAAGTTTATATATAAATGTATATATTATTATAAGAATTCTATGATCTGCACATACACTGCACCATTTTTTACTGTGGTCATTACAAATATCATATATCAAGATGGCACCATATCTGAGAAATGTACCATCATAGGAAAAGTCAAATGATGGACATTTACCTAATATAAACTTGAACATGAAACTAATGGCTTCCATGTACTGTATGAACATCAATGTAAGTTTAATACTGATCATTTTGAGCTCTCACACTAGGCAATTATTCTTAAAGAGCTGTTCCCAAAAAAAAGTTATCACCTCTAAAAGAAAAGGGATAACATGCTGTAAATCCAACTGGAAGTCTATTTGCTGGGAGCTCCAATAATCCTGAGATCAGAGCTCTGGAACAGGGGTGGATTAAGGATAGCTTAGGGTGCATGGGCCCCCCATAACCTGAAGTATCTCGTGACATGTCACATGATATTTTTGAGAGGTCATGTCATAAGTCACGTGATGAACACACATGTGCTCTGGAGCACATCTGTAGACGTCTATTTTTTCCCTTACGTATAGCGCTAAACATAACAATAGAGAATACTGTGTAATAAGGGAGAGGGCTATACATAACAAGAGGGGATGCTATGAAAGAAGGGAACATTTTTTTTCTTACATACAGCGCACCCCCAATTTATTATAATGTAATAGATTTTCACCCATCCCCACCCCAATTCATTATACACTGTGCTGTTACCCATCCACCATCCAAATTAATTATAACATACTGTTTTCTTGCCCATCTCACACACCAATTTATTATAACATACTGTGCTCTCACCCATCCTCCATCACAGTTCATTATAACGTACTGTTCTCACCCATCCTCCATCACAATTCATTATAACATACTGTTCTCTCATCCATCACTATCCAAATCATTATAATACTGTTCTCTCACCCATCCTCCATCACAATTCATTATAACATACTGTGCTCTAACCCATCCTCCATCACAATTCATTATAACGTACTGTTCTCTACCCATCCTCCATCACAATTCATTATAACATACTGTTCTCTCATCCATCACTATCCAAATCATTATAATACTGTTCTCTCACCCATCACCATTCAATTCATTATAACATACTGTCCTCTCACCCATTCTCCTTCCCAATTAGTTATAACATACTGCCCTCTCAACCATCTCCACCCATTTTCCCACTTCATTATAACATACTGTGATCTCACTCATCCCCATCCCAATTTATTATAACATACTGTGCTCTCACCTATTCCATCCCAAATCATTATAACATACTGTTCTCTCACCATCCTCATCCCAATTTATAATATATTGTGCTCTCACTCATTCCCACACCCCAATTCATTCACTTTAAAGGAAAAAAAGAAAAGAACATCTCACCTCTCCTGGGTTCCCCTGCAGTTCTGCTTTCTTGCTCTTCTTGTCGGCACGTATATGGTAAATGACGTAGTTGCGTGATTATGTCATAGCGACGGGTGAGTCATAGAGTAGGCAACAGGCTTCAGCTACACTCTGTCTCTCTATAGTCGGCAGCGGAGCAACAGGAACCCTACCTGCCGGCTATAAGCGGGCAAAAATATTATAATGAAGGCAATCTGGTCATGGACCCCCCCCCCAGATCATTGGGCCCAGGGCAGTAGTCCAGATTGCCCTCATTATAATCCGCTTATGCTCTTGAACCCTGATAATGGGATCAGTAGCTCTGTCTTGAATGCATAAGCATGCTTGATCTCCATTTCATATATATTTTTAATAGGACTGCTGGAAAGACGGTACACAGCACCGATGGCAGTCCTATAGATATTGAATGGAATGGGGGTTGAGCAAATGCACCTCCACTCTATTTAAAATGGGTCCTTAGGCTCTCAGCGACCAGTTAGTATTTTGTTATCCTTTAGCTAGGACATAACTAGCAGTTTTGGAAATAACCATCTAAGACTTTATTTCGTTTAATGGCCATTTACACTGCAAGAAAATCGTGAACGGGCATTGCTAAAAACACTCGTTTTATGATAATATTGACGTGAAAAAAGAGGCTGCCAATTGCCTGATGAACGAGAAAAATGCTTGCTCACATGGTGAATCAAACTTTTACTAAGCACAGAAGATCAACACGCATTAGGACAATCAAAGTTAGTTGACCTTTAGGATAACCTGTCTTGGTATTTTATTTTTGGAGAGCTCTGTAGGATGGCAGTGAGATGGATCTATCGCTCCAGTCTCGGTCTTGCATGTGGCCCATGGCCATGGTTTTCATTTAAACCTGCAATTAAGGTTTGGGTGTGTCAGCTTTGTGTTTAGAATATACATGTCTCAGAGCTGAAGGTGCTGTGAATGTATGACTGACTGTATGAAGCCAACACAGACCAGAGCCAGCGACGTGGACAAATATGATAACACCCGAGAACCTTACGGGGGTGCAAATGCCAGCGGCACTGGACTTTATTTACATATTTTCAGCTGTGATACAGAGGTGAGCGATTTCATGTGTGCAGTATTTGGACAATAAATGATAACTTACCTGGGTTACTGTTTCTCTAAATTCAGTGGCGGTAAGCCGCTACCATACAGCAGTCACAGACACACTTTGTCCAAGCCACCAATGCTAGACAAATCCTTAAGGGGTATTCTTCAACCACTCCCAAAGTGGAGGGGGGGGCTTTACAGAGCTTTTCACAGACTGCTGTCCCAGGATAGCTTGCGTCTGATCATGTGGATGATGTGGAGTCAGGTACAAGAGTAAATCCAAAGCTAGCAAAAAAAAATCCAAATGAAAACCAAAGGGAAACCCTGGGATAGTAGCTAATAAAGAAGAATCAATAAAAACCATAGGCAAGTGCTAAGAAGCAACCAGAGCTCAACCAGGAAGCAATCACCATACACCTATGCAGGGGAACTGAATAAACAGCACTAAAAGCAGGCTTTTAATAGCCAGCCCAAATATAAATGTTGCATTCTCATGTGGTGTATGGCTGAGGGTTGTACTCCTGACAAGGTATGATGTATCTTATGGTGGCCAAGCTTTTTGTCAGGAAAAGAGTCTTTCCTTCTCAAATTACACACACACAGGAAACTCCACAATACAATGTTTGCACAGTAACTGCCTCCAGGCAAAATATGATGATGGTGGTAGTAGTTGATGCATTTGAGCCCCAGTCATGAAGCAGCCATAAGAATTTTAAACAAAAGTCTTTTTACTGAAGATAATGGGGTAAATTATTATTTACAAACAGCAGTAAACTGAGGTACAGGATTACACTCACAGTTGATGATTGCTGTGTACCTGCAGACAGGCAGATCTTAGTAACCTCTGGTTTTATTAAGTCTGAATATTTCTTCTTCAGCACTGTGCTCTGTTTCTGCCCTGAGGTCAGTCTTCCTCCTAGAGGTTCAATGGTAGTCTTCCCCATATCAAGACTATTAACTTCCCTTATCATGTCAGTCCCCTTTTTAAGCTAAGCCGTCAGGGGGAAAATAGGTAATTCCTTCACCTACAACATGGCTTCCTCTTCTCAAGATGTCCGACCAACAACAGTCACTTCAAATTTTAAAACTCTTTCTCAGGACTTGGCTCCTCCCCCTTCTATGTGACTGTAGAGCTGCAGTCATTGGCTGACTGCCCTGGGGTGTTTTTCCAGTACCTTCTGCATATTAAAACAGAGCTGGGTCACCTGATCAAGCCTGTGAGGAGATTAACCTTTTTTGTGCTGCCTTTCAGCAGGTATTTAAAATGCACAGTCCACAATAAAATTCATAGCATTTATATGAAAACACACTATATATCCGATATAGCATAGAAATGGCCACTTTGTGGGATACCACATAAAGAGAACAATTATGTGATGCATTCCCCCAGTCATGGCCAGAGAGCCACTCCCTACTCACCTGTACAGCATGGTGAACACATATCCACCATTGAATAACACCAGGCAAGGCAGCATCTTGCATTGCCTGGCAACTTGGAGACACAGCATCCCATGTCTCCCGACCCTCGAAACAAGTTGGAATCTGGAAACCAGAGAAGGACAATATTGTCCGTGCAACAGCTTCATATTTTGGCAAGGAAGAAATTCCTATGTGAAAAGGGCCAGATTTAAATCATAATACCGTATTAGGGGAGCGGTACTATTGTTACTGTGAGAATGGCTCAAATTGTATCTTGTCTTACTTATAATAGAGTTTTCTGGCTTTTTTCACGATATATTCATTGCAATCAAAATTATTCAAGCCCCATTGCAAATAAGGTTTAATAGTAAAATTTACAAACTTACTGATGTTTGTAATAAATCAAACAAAAATTAATAACAACTAATATAACAAGTAGTTTCTCCACGTTTGAATTTCTTAGAATTATTTCCCCCTTCAAAAGTATCTAGAATGACCTATATCTGTTATGATCTTCTGCATCACCAGACACCAGCTTCTTAGCAATCTTAGCCCATTCTTCATTGGCAATTGCTTCTAGTTCGCTAATACTGTTGGGTTTGCTTGCTGAAACCACCCTTTTTATATCCCATTAAAGATTTTTAAGAGGGTTCAAGTTATGCAGCTGTGACAGCCACTTCATAATCTTCCAGGACTTCTTCTGAAACCAAGCTTTGGTGGACTTTGTGGTATGTTTGGCATTGTAGTCTTGTTGGAAGGTCCAAAGATAACCAAGCTTCAGCTTCTTCACTGAAGGCATGAAGAGCCAACTTGACTTGCGCTTTTTGGTCAATAGAGGTGTAGATCTTGGCGTTCAGACATGAAGACCTTCAGCATTTAGTATATGTGAATCCAAAAATATTAGTGAACTGGAGGCCACACCTCATTAGGAATGGACTAACATTCCTCAGAGACACTGCCAGATGCTGGTGTCTTTCATCATGTTTCCAGCAGCCAAAGGGGCTCAAATTTTTAATTATCATTCATGGGTTGAATAATTCTGCAACAGCAATGGTCAGTAAAAGAGGCATTTTGTGTTGACTTTGTAGAAGCTACTCCTTAGTTGTGTTGAGATAGTTACATTGGTCTTGTCTTACTGGTTTATTATAAACAGCAGAAAGTTTGTACATTTTGTAAAGACGTACAATAATAAATTATATTGTGGTAGCGTGTTAGCCAGAAAAATCGATGTGAATACTTTTCCGTCCAATGATACAAAAGTATTCTCAGAGTGATACCTTTATTGGCTAACCAGAAAAAATGGTTAGCCAATAAAGGTATGACTCTGAGAATACTTTTGTCATCATTGGGTGGAAAAGTATTCACATACATTTTGTCATTAAACCAAATTTGCAATGGGGATTAAATAATTTTGATAGCGCAACAAACCATATTTTTCCGAATGTCAAAAATAAATAGAAAAACACATAATTCAAATGTGCACAGGAGCGTAGATAGTTTGCCCTGGCAGTGACAGAAGAATTTAACCATGTAATAGCAAAATGCTAATTAGCCCAGGTTCCCATTTACACTGTGGACATATGTTCACATTTCAAAAGCACAATACACATTGTGCGAGTGCACGCTGTACATAAAAGTGTTGGAATTTATGCTAAATAATAAATAATTTTACCAGTAATTCCCATCAGTTTTGATTTCCTAACATTTCTCTTTTTTGGACCTCAAATATTCTTGTATATGTCAATGAAACAGACGATATTTCCATAGATTAAGTGGGTATATTTCATTGTATTTACCTGCAGAATTGTACCATAAGCAGCCCTTTGTTCAGTTACTCAGAAACCATTTTATAAGGACTTGCTGGAATTTATAGATTTTCCATTCTTAGGGTCTTAAAATGAGTAATAAAGACCTTTAAAGCCGTCTTCTTGAGGTATTTGAGGGCAAAGCATGCATGCAACCTCGTGTTTACTGCACTTCTCCTTACTAGTAAAAATCAATTTAATGAATTATATTCTTACAATTAGAAAAGGTTTTATTGTGAAGGAAAATTGATTTATTAGAAGGACTAATGATAGCCAGATTGCACAGCCTAGGCAGCACTATACAAGGTCTCATTGTGCTTAGGCGGCATTGTAACAGTGGCCCGGATCCCCAATTCCTGTGCATTCATTGGCTGTGATGGGACAGAGGACTTGGACACCTTTACTAGAAAGGAGCAAGTTACAAGTGTTAGTCCGACATCACTAACTAATTAAATGCTGTAGTCAAGAGTAAATATTCACACCGCCTGTGTCATTTTTTGTTTTCCAGCCAATAAAGCTTTTCATGGTGAAGGAAGCCTGCACATTGTAATCATGACATATGCATTTATTTTGTGTCACTGCAGAGTGACGAACTCTATAAAACAGATGTGTGCAGCAGCCGCAGACGGTCACAGGTGCCTCCGAACACTCTGTCCCAGATCTGTCAGTCTCACAGAACATGAACAGAATGTAGCATTAAACCTGATCTAGTTAATAACTCAGCAAACACGTTGGTTACAATGTTCTTCTGCGTACAAATAAGTATTCTTCCATTCATACTTGTGTACAGGTTTAAGTGCTGATAGGCTCCCGCATTGGCTGCTAGAATAATACATTTCGTAGAAATCGTGGAAGACAACTTGCAGGACATGAAAAATGCAGCAGCAGGATTACTAGCTCTCGGGTGTTTCTTTAACGTTCATTTTATTAAGACAAAATAAAAATTGATAGCGAACATTGTAGCCAAAAAAAAGGATCAGACGAGGGAAAATAGTGCCATCTAGTGGTAAAAGCTGGTATTTTCTAAGCAACTGGAAATGGCTCAGATTTAGGTCACCTAACAAAATCATTGTGATGAAATAATGTTACCATTTTTATAAATCCTATTACCCATTTTTTTGGTCTTTTAATCATTTATTATTTTGTAAGTGCAAGAACTGCGTAGAACGGCGGAGTAATCAGAAGCTGACTGCATTGTAGATTATATTACTTGAAATCCTAACTTAAGAATACAGATTTAGTAAAAATGCAATTTAAAGGGAAAGTGTCATGTCATCTGACACCATTAACCTTCAGTTATAGGATTAATAGCGTTTTGAAGGTGTCCGGCCGCTGTACTGAAATTGGAGAAACTTTATTTCTCCTAAGAACTGCTTTCAATCATACAGTTCCAGCAATGGTTAAAGTCACACAGCTCACAGCAATGAGAGCAGTGACTTTAAGCTCACACCCCAGCACTCTGACTATAGGACTAATAGCTGCTGCTCACAGGAGGAATAAGGTGAATTATCTTACAGATGCTGCACTTTTAGGACAGTAGCCGGGCACCCTTGTAACTCTACTAGATGGTGGCCCATTCTAACGCATCGGGTATTCTAGAATATGTATGTATTTTATTTATGAAGATTTAAGAATAATGCAATGAATACAAAGGATTTTTCGGGTAAAATATACCGACGGTAGCCGCATGGAGGTCAGCGGCGCTGCCGGTCAGGGTACTTCTGCTGCGAGCAGCCGGGAGATGACCGGCTGTAGCCGGTCATCTCCCGGCTGCATCGCCGCTGACCTCCGTGCGGCAGATAAGCCGCTAACAGCCACAATTTTTTCTGAAATCCCGCATCGCTGATTGGCTGCAGACGGACCAATCAGCGACGCGGGATTTCCTGGACAGAAAGACAGACAGACAGACGGGATAAGACGATTATATATATTTGATAGATGTTACTGTGTATTACCTCATGTCACTGTGTATTACCTCATATTACTGTGTATTACCTCATGTTACCGAATATTACCTCATATTACCTCATGTTACCTGTGTATTACCTCATATTACTGTATATTCCCTCATTTTACTGTGTATTACCTCATGTTACTGTATATTAACACATGTTACTGTATATTACCTCATGTTACCTGTGTATTACCTCATGGTACTGTGTATTACCTCATATTACTGTGTATTACCTCATCACTGTGTATTACCTCATGTTACCGTATATTACCTCATATTACCTCATGTTACCTGTGTATTACCTCATATTACTGTGTATTACCTCATATTACTGTGTATTACCTCATGTTACTGTATATTACCTCATTTTACAGTGTATTACCTTATGTTACTTATGTATTACCTCATGTCACCTGTGTATTACCCGTGTTCAGTAAACGTGACAGAAGTACATCAGACACTGTGACTGACAAAACTTGTTCAGTACATCATGGGCAGTTGGTGAGTCACTTGACCACATGGGCGGAGTTAGCCCTGCTTCGCTGATGTTGCTGTGTATTACCTCATGTCACTGTGTATTACCTCATATTACTGTGTATTACCTCATGTTACCATATATTACCTCATATTACCTCATGTTACCTGTGTATTACCTCATATTACTGTGTATTACCTCATGTTACTGTATATTACCTCATTTTACTGTGTATTACCTCATGTTACTGTATATTACCACATGTTACTGTATATTAACACATGTTACTGTATATTACCTCATTTTACTTGTGTATTACCTCATGCCACTGTGTATTACCTCATGGTACTGTGTATTACCTCATATTACTGTGTATTACTTCATCACTGTGTATTACCTCATGTTACCATATATTACCTCATATTACCTCATGTTACCTGTGTATTACCTCATATTACTGTGTATTACCTCATGTTACTGTATATTACCTCATTTTACTGTGTATTACCTTATGTTACTTATGTATTACCTCATGTCACTTGTGTATTACCTCATGTCACTGTGTATTACCCGTGTTCAGTAAACGTGACAGAAGTACATCAGACACTGTAACTGACAAAACATGTTCGGTACATCATGGGCAGTTGGTGAGTCACATGACCACATGGGCAGAGTTAGCCCTGCGTCGCTGATTGGCCGCAGCCGGACCAATCAGCGACGCAGGATTTCCTGGACAGACAGACAGTCAGGATAAGATGATTATATAAATAGATTAAAGAGGTTATCTAGGAGTTGCATTGTTTTTTTTCATATAAGGTTAAAAATTACCAAGCCAGTTCTGCCTGACGATGATGTCTGCGGGCTCAGACCGGTCACAAAGGAAATCTACGGCTTCTGCTGACGTCATGATGACAGAGCAGTGTCTTCGTTTCCGCTTTGGTCTGTCAATGGATCGTCTCTGGCGATGTCATGCTTATTGACAGCTGGCTTCCAGCAACATAACTACAGAGCCAGCTGTCAGCCAGCATGATGTCAGCAGTGACATCCTGTTGACAGAGCAAACTGGAACTGGAAGGGAAGGAACTGCTCTGTTGAAAAGGTTATCCAGGACCTTAGTCCAAAAATATTATCTTTAGAATAGATCACCAATGTCTGGCTGCGTGTGGTGTTATGCCCGGCACCCCCACTGTTTAGCTGTTCCCAGTGTCGGAGCTGCACATCTCCATCGACTGTACAGTATAGTTGCCACAGTGTGGTACTGCACATCCACCACTTATTCAAATCAATAGGGGGTGGATGTGCAGTACCTGGCACCTCAGGGGTGGACAGTGACAGCTTAAGGCCCCTGTGCAAGAAATGTGTCTGGGCCCTACTCCTTTTATGGTGACAAAGCTACAGATATACAGTATATCTTACATAGTCTCCTTTATTTTGTATATTGTCATCTCTTATTACACAGTGCCCTCTCTTGTTATGTAGAGCATCATCCCTTACATATTGGCATATTGGATAATATAGAACCCTGTTCTTTATTACATACCATCCAGTCTTGTTAGATAAAATAATGCAATGATGGCTGATGGAACATGAGAAAGCTTCTCTTCTAATGGAGGAGCTGATGGACTGGTCGTCTTGTCACCGGCTGCTCCATCAGCAGTCATTTTATATCTAACAAGAGAGGGGACTATGTAATAAAAGAAGGTGCTGTGAATAACAAAAATAACAAGAATTAACTATGTAAGAGAAAGCACTGTACATAACAGCAGAGGAAGCTATATAATAAGGGAAGGCACCATAATTAACTAGAGAGTATGGTATGTAATAAGGTGTTATACATAATAAAAGAGGAACCTATGTAACTAAGGATGGTGTTATACATAATAAGTGAGTACACTATATACTAAGAGACCCTGATATACATAATAAGTGAATGCACTATATACTAAGAGACCCTGATATACATAATAAGTGAGTACACTATATACTAAGGTACTGTGCTATACATAAGTCAGCACACTATATACTAATGGACTGTGCTATACATAATAAGTGAGTACAATATATATTAAGGGATTATGCTATACAAGTTTCACATGTCCTGATATTTCCGGTGCCGGAAAAACTGGTACCGGAGATATCAGTGGTCGTGTGTCCGTGTATCCGTGTGTGTACTATGTGCGGCACACGTGTGGCAACTGTGTGTCATCTTTGTGCCGCATCAGTACCACACGGACACATGGACGGCTGCCGGGGAAGTAGCACTATTGTAAGCTGCTGTCCCCCAGCGGCTAGTGCTGAAGCAAGCAGTCATCATTCTCCCTGCTCTGCCTGCGAGCAGAGGATGACAGACGGCTTCAGCACAAGCTGCAGGGGGACAGCGGTTTACAGTAGTGCTACTTCCCCAGCGGCTGTCTGTGCACACGTAGGACAGTGTGCACTGTTCTCCGTGTGCATGTATGTGGCACGTTTTGCGTTCCGTGTGAAAACTGACATATCGGCGTGTTTTGCACACGGACACACGTTCCGTGAAAATACACTGACATCTACATATACTCATTCATTTGAATGGGTCTACGTGTGTCAGTGACTCTGGTATGTGAGAAAACTGTCACCACACATACTGGAGACACTGACATGTGAAAGGGGACTAAGTGAGCACACTACATACTAAGGGACTGTGCTATTCATAATAACTGAGTACACTATATACTATGAGACTGTACTATACATAATAAGTTAGTACACTATATAATAAGGGACTGTGCTATACATAATAAGTGAGTACGCTATATAGTGAGGGAATGTGCTATACATACATAATAAGGCTATATTCCTGTTTTTGTGTGCAGTGTCAGTGTGCTGCAAGCTTTTACAGACGTATTGAGCATGTCCTAATCTGATTTTCAAAATTGGATCAGAAGAGGACATTCTCTGGCCCTCATGGATTTAATTCTCAGATCCATGATTTTCACAGGTGTGTGAGTGGACCTATAAAACTCTACGAGCCCGTGTGCCTTCCGATAAAAATATCTGGAAGCTCATGGACATTTCACAGAAATGTGAGAATATAGAATAAAAGATTTTACAGATAACCTTATCACTCCAAATCACACAGTGCAGATACAGAATAATATTTACATCCAGGCACTTACCGCTGACGTCTGTTTCTTTTCCATCTGGTCTGACCTTCATGTCGATATCTCCGGGCCATGAGTCATCTTGTCACGATGATCGTCGCAGCGCTGAAAATATCAAGGTCACATACATTGTATACATACTTGTGTCTCTCCCCTGAGTACAGATATGTACCCCACCATTAATATACTATTAGCTAGGCACCATTAAAAAGATTTAGTGATAAGCAGCACTGTGTCCCCCATTACCTTTAATCCCTGCCACCCAGTAATATAAATTATTCAGTCTGTGACTCTCGCAATTAACTGTAAGGCTATGTGCACATGGAAAATACACAAGGTTTTACAGTACAACGAAGTGAAGTCTCATGCACACGCTGTTTATTTTTTCCTTACAGATTTGCAGCAGATTAAAATCTGCATAATGTCAATTCTTGCAGCGTATTTCACCCGTACTATTGGGGAAAATACGTAAAGCATGGTAAAAATGTGGAAAAAAAATAAATGTATTTTACGTAACTTTCTTCCTGCCAACACATTAAAACATGCAGCAGATTTTACTCCTGCAAATCCTGAACATGGGCACATAGCCTTAGCCTCTGTATTGTGTCCCCATGATTCACTATAAGTACTTGACAGCATCATAATGACTTTGGGGGTGGGAGAACACGCTATCAGGTACTGAGCATCCTCCACCACCTCCCAATTCATTACAAGTCCCTGACAGCGTCATCTCCAGCCTTTCATTTCATTATAAAGGGTCCTATTCATCTTATCGCCTCCTATCCCACTCCCTAATAAATTTTAAGCCCCTGATAGCATCACAATGAATTGTGAAATGGAGGATGATGCTATCAGGGGCTTAATACATTCCTGCACCACCCAATTCATTTTATATCCATATCTAACTTCCTACTCCCATTTGTAAGTCTATTATAAGTCCCCTTCCCTCCCATCCCAGTCCCCCACATCTCTCATTATCCTTCTTCCCCCGCAACTCATCATTGTCCTCTCCCCCACTTCCATCATTGCCTTCTCCACCACCGTCATCATTGCTCTCTCCACCACCCCATCATTGCCCTTACTCTCACCTCCATCTTTGCCCTCCCCATGACCTCCATTATTGCATTCTCCCCACCTCCATCATTGCCCTCCCTATCACCTCCATCATTGACCTCTCCACCACCCCAATCATTGCTCTCCCCATCACCCCAATCATTGTTCTTTCCCACCAGCTCCCTCATTGTCCTCTCCAACACCCCAATCATTGTCCTCCCCATCACCTCCATCATTGCCCTCTCCACACCCACCAAATATTGTTCTCCCCACTACCTCCATCATTGCCTTCTCCCCACCTCCATCATTGCCCTCCCCATAACCTCCATCATTGCCTTCCCCACCACCTCCGTAATTGTCTTCTCCACCCCCCCAATCATTGTCCTCCCCATCACTTCCATCATTGCCCTCTTCATCACCCCAATCACTGTCCTCCCCATCACCTCCATCATTGCCTTCTCCACCACACCAATCATTGTTCTCCCCCACCACCACAATCATTGCCCTCTCCACCACCCCTGTTATGTTTTGGTAACTGAGGAGAAATAGCAAAAATAGACAAAGTAGCAATACACCAGAGAGGCTGGAAACGATTGGGTTGCAGAGCCCTAAACTAACCGCCACACTAGAAGTAGCCGTGGAGCGTACCTACGGTGATCCTAGACGCCTCGTCACAGCCGGAGAGATAGCTACACCTAAAGGCAGAAAGATGAAAATATCTGCCTCGCAGCAGAATCCCCAAAGAAATAGGAAGCCCCAAACATGTAAAGGCGGTTAGACCAGAAGAAAATACAAAACACAGACAGAAAATAGAATGAGCAAACGCTGGGGCCCAATCTGCTAGATAGAAAAGTATAGAAAGAATTCTGACTGCAACCCAAAAAACCCTGACAAAAATACCAACACTTCTGATTAACAAAAAACCTGAGATCACACGATCTCTACCCCCTTTAAATCAGATCTCTGGTGTAACACACAGCAATTCAGCAAATAAAAAGTGAGGTAGGAACAGAGCAAACGTGCAAACACAAACTGAGCACACATTGCAGAGCCAGGCCCCAAAAGGGGACCAGGCTGAAGTCTACTGCAAGCAGCAAACCAGCAAGAAAAATCCAACCAGGGAAAAAAAAAGCAAATCACTTATCTGAATGAGCGCAGGAATGCAAGCTGAGCTCCAAGCAAGACGTGGAAGAACAATTGACTACCGGCAAGGCTGAAGGGAGTTCAGGTCACTTATATCAGACCATTCAGAGCCAGCTGAAGGCCATTCCGCAATTAGTTCATTACCCTCAGCAACCACCGGAGGGAGCCCCAGCTCCGAAGTCACCTCAAACGTATTCACAACAGTACCCCCCCCCTTGAGGAGGGGTCACCGAACCCTCACCTGCGCAACCAGGCCGATCAGGATGAGCTCGATGATAGGCACGGATCAGTCTCCTAGCATGGATGTCCGAAGCAAACACCCAAGAATTGTCCTCCTGACCATAACCTCTCCACTTAACCAAATACTGGAGTTTCCGTCTAGCAAAACGAGAATCCAATATTTTCTCAACCACATACTCCAAATTGCCCTCAACCAAAACAGGGTCGGGAGGCACAGTCATAGGAACCACTGGCTCGACAAACCTGTTCAATAAGGACTTGTGGAACATGTTATGGATCTTAAAAGTCCCTGGAAGAAGCAAACGGAAGGAAACCGGATTAAGAATTTCCATGATCTTATAAGGTCCAATGAACCTTAGCTTAAATTTTGGAGATGCAACCTTCATAGGGATATTTCTCGAGGACAACCAAACCAAATCCCCCACTTTAAAACAAGGACCATCAGTCCTATGCCGGTTGGCAAAAAGTTGGGCCTTCTCCTGAGAGAGAGACAACCTCTCCACAACCTGGTCCCAAATCTGCTGCATTCGCTCCACAATAGAGTCAACCCCCGGACAGACAGAAGCCTACGTCTGTCCCGAAGAAAATTGAGGGTGAAACCCAGAATTGCAGAAAAATGGAGACATCAAGGTGGCTGAGCTAGCCCTATTATTAAAAGCAAACTCAGCCAAAGGCAAAAAAGAGACCCAGTCTTCCTGATCAGCAGACACAAAACATTTCTCATAAGTCTCCAAGGTCTGGTTTGTTCTCTTGGTTTGTCCATTGGTCTGAGGGTGAAATGCAGAGGAGAAAGATAACTGAACACCAAGTTTAGAACAAAATTTCCTCCAAAATCTAGAAACAAACTGGACTCCTCTGTCAGACACAATGTTCTCCGGAATGCCATGTAACCGAACCACGTGCTGAAAGAACAGAGGCACCAATTCAGAGGAGAAAGGCAACTTAGGTAATGGCTAGTGTTGAGCGATACTTTCCGATATCCCTAAGTATCGGAATCGGAATGGTATCGCCGATACCATTAAAATATCGGCGATACCCGATACCGATACCGGAAGTCCCATGTAAGTCTATGGGAACAAAATATCGGAACTAAAAAAACCCCATTCTTTCCTTGTAAACACTAAATATACACACATAGAATACATATATATATATATATATACATGTCATTGTGACATATATATATACATAATGTATAGTTTATACACTTCTACATAGTAAAATATCCTCTGATTCAATTGCCGGGTAAAGCCGGCTTCAGTGAAAAGACAGAAGCACCCGACATGAAATGACACTTGGTGTACATAGGGTTAACCATGTCTTTTCATGTCGTTTGCTATCTGATTTGCACAAACAATTAAATCAGTCTATGTTTGCAAAATTTCACACCTGTAGGGGTTAATTAAAGGTGTAAATTCGTTGTAAAAAAAACGGACTTTTTTGCTACGAATTTACACCTTTAATTACCCCTACAGGTGTGAAATTTTGCACACATAGACTGATTTAATTGTTTGTGCAAATCAGATAGCAAAGGACATGAAAAGACATGGTTAACCCTATGTACACCAAGTGTCATTTCATGTCGCGTCACCCTCTCAGTTTAGTCCAGCCACTGTGTTTTGTACTTTTGCTTTTTCCAGTTTTTTTTCAGTGGTTGCCTGAAGGCCCCCACAGAAGTGCAGGACAAAATGCAAAAATATAGCAAAAACACAAAATAAGAAATTGTCTTATCTGATAGCAGGAGATGCAGAAACGACACAGCAGGCTACAAGGGAAACTGGAAAGAAGGATTCAGACCAGAACAATTGATCACCGGCAACCCTGATGGGAAAATGACTCCCTTACATAAGACCAATCAGTAACACCTGATTCCCAGTCCTCACAATCCTCACTAGTACCGCTTGTAACCACCAGAGGGAGCCTCTGCTCAGAACTCATCTCAAACCCATTCACAACAGTAAACCCCCAAATGAATGAGTTCCTCTCCTGGCTGACAGGAGAGGAAGTGGAAAGCTTAATTGATTGCTTTCCACTTTCACTTCAGGTCAGCCAGGGACACCATCAGTGACGTCAGAGGGAACTGATTAACAAAAATAGGGGTTCCCTTCGAAAAAAAAATGGCGTGGGGTCCCCCCTATTTTTGTTAACCAGCCAGATGAAGCAGACCGCTGAGGCCTGGATTTTCAGGCTGTTAAGGAGCCAAGATCCATGGACCTTGCCAGCCTGATAATACCAGGCCACAGCAGTCTGCATATCTTGGCTGATTAACAAAAATAGGGGATCCCCTCGAAAAAAATTAGCGTGGGGTCCCCCTTATTTTTGTTAACCAGTCAGATGAAGCAGACCGCTGAGGCCTGGTTTTTCAGGCTGGTAAGGATCCAATATCCATGGACCTTGCAAGCCTGATAATACCAGGCCACAGCAGTCTGCTTAGCTTGGCTGGTTAACAAAAATAGGGAATCCCCTCGAAAAAAAACGGTGTGGGGATCCCCCCTATTTTTGTTAACCAGCCAAGTAAAATGCAGACTGCTGCGGCCTGGTATTAAAAGACTGTCAAGGCCCATGGATTTTGGCCCTCAACAGCCTGATAATACCAGGCTACAGCAGCCCCACATTTGGCGCATCAAAAGATGTGCCAATTGTGGCACTTTACCTGGCTCTTCCCACTTGCCCTGTAGCGGTGGCAAGCGGGGTAATAAGGGGTTATTGTCACCGTTGATTGCACGGTGACAATAAGCCCGGTTAATAATGGAGAGGCGTCAATAAGACACCGATCCATTATTAATCCCAAAGTTATTAAATGTTTAAAAAAAAGACACAGCAAGAAAAAAGTCTTTTAATGAAATAAAAGAGACAACACAGTTTTCATTTTTTTTTATTACTCTCTCATTCCTGCGACGCCATCGATCTCCTGTTAAAAAAATAAAAAAAACAAACCAACAGTATACCACCTGTCCGACGCAGTCCATAGTAACGATTGTCCCACGACGATCCAGCTCTGCTACATCGGAATGACAGGCAGAGCCTGTCATCCCGGCGCAGCACAGCTGCTTACCAGCTTCCCCGGCGGTGACGTCATCGGACTGACTGCTTTACGGCCGCGATTACCCAGCAGTCACTGCAGTTATCGCGAGATACTGCATGTGACCGCCGGGGAGAAGAGGATGGCGGCCATGAAGCAGTCCGGGATGTGACCGCCGGAGATCTTCTGCCAGGTAAGTGCCGCTGACTCCTGACAGACCCGACCGACGGACACTGACAGTGACAGTGACAATTCCGATTCCGGTATCCGATATGACGAAAATATCGGAACTCGGAATCGGAATTCCGATACAGCCAATATCGGCCGATACCCGATATTTGCAGTATCGTATCGCTCAACACTAGTAATGGCACAAGATGTATCATCTTGGAAAACCTATCACAGATTACCCAGATAACGGTCATTCTCTGAGAGACAGGAAGGTCGGAAATACAATCCATAGAGATATGGGTCCATGGCCTCTTAGGCACAGGTAATGGCATTAACAAACCAATAGAGCGAGAGCAAGGCTTGGAACGAGAGCAAGTCCCACAGGACTGCACAAAGTCCCTGACATCACGAGACAAAGTAGGCCACCAAAAGGACCGACTCACCAAGTCTCTGGTACCAAAAATCCCGGGATGACCAGCCAACGCAAAACAATGAATTTCAGACATCACACTCTTCTTCCACTAGTCTGGGACAAACAATTTCCCTGATACCCCTCCAGAGCCAGTCTCAAATTGGGCGAGATGGCGGAAAGAACTACACCCTCTTTCAGAATAACAGCAGGATCAGTTAACTCAGGAGAATCCGCAAAGATATCCCTCGAGAGGGCATCCGCCTTAACATTCTTAGTGCCCGGAAGAAAAGAAACCACAAAATTAAAATGTGTGAAAAACAAGGCCCACCTGGCCTGTCTAAGATTAAGTCGCTTGGCTGATTTGAGATAAACCAGGTTCTTATGGTCCGTGAGGACCAGCACCTGATGTTTGGTTCCTTCCAGCCAATGTCGCCACTCTTCAAAAGCCCACTTCATGGCCAATAACTCCCGATTACCCACGTCATAATTACGTTCAGTTGGAGAAATTTTTTGAGAGAAAAAGGCACAAGGGTTACTCTTAGAGGTCTCTGGATCTCTTTGGGACAAAACGGCACCTGCCCCAATCTCAGAAGCATCAACCTCCACCTGAAACGGCAGAGAAACATCAGGCTGCCATAGAACAGGAGCAGAAATGAATCTCTGCTTAAGTTCCTGAAACGCAGAAACTGCCTCAGGAGGCCAATTCACCACATCGGAACCCTTTTTGGTCAAATCAGTCAATGGTTTAACAATACCGGAGAAATTACCAATAAATTTACGATAAAAATTGGCAAAACCCAAAAATCTCTGAAGAGCCTTCAATGTAGTAGGTTGAAACCAATCACAGATGGCCTGAACCTTGACCGGGTCCATTTCAATAACAGACGGAGACAAAATGAATTCCAGAAATGAGACCTTCTGTATGCCAAAAAGACACTTTGATCCCTTGACATACAGTGCATTGTCTCTCAAAATCTGGAACACAGTCCGAACATGTTTCACATGAGAGTCCCAGTCGTTGGAAAAAATCAAGATGTCATCTAAATAAACAATCAGAAATTTATCCACAAAATCCCTGAAAATATCATTCATGAAGGATTGGAATTCGGAAGGGGCATTAGTAAGCCCAAAAGGCATCACTAGGTACTCAAAATGCCCCTCTGAGGTATTAAACGCCGTCTTCCATTCATCCCCGTGCTTAATGCGAATAAGGTTATACGCCCCCTGAGTTCAAGCTTGGTAAACCAACTAGCACTTTTCACTCTGGAAAATAGGTCAGAAATCAAGGGTAAAGGATATTGATATTTAACAGTGATTTTATTCAGGAGGCGATAGTCAATACACGGCCTCAATGAACCATCCTTTTTGGCCACAAAGAAAAAAACGGCGCCCAAGGGTGAAGAGGATGGTCTGATATGACCCTTCTCCAAAGACTCCTTAATATAAGATCGCATAGCATCGTGTTCAGGTAAAGATAAATTAAAAAGGCAACCTTTAGGAAATTTACCACCAGGCACTAACTCAATAGCGCAATCATAGCTCCTGTGAGGAGGTAAGGATGCAGACTTACTCTCGCTAAACACATCAGAAAAATCAGTCAAAAAGTCAGGGACATCCTGAAACTGGGGAGAGGCAGAAAAAACAGTAATTGTCAGTACTAACACATTGGCAGCCCCAACTGGTCACAGACACAGATTTCCAATCCAAAACAGGATTATGAGTCTGTAACCAAGGGAAACCAAGTACAATAATGTCATGCAGATTATGCAATACCAGAAATTTGCAACTCTCCTGATGATCTGGTTCAACCCTCATTATCACCTGAGTAGAAAACTGGGGTTTATTCTCCGCCAAAGGGGTAGAATCAATGCCAAGCAAAGGAATAGACTTCCGCAGGGGTATCATAGGAAACCCACAACGTTTGGCAAAGTCAAAATCCATCAGGTTAATAGCTGCTCCTGAATCCACAAAATCCTGAGCAGAAAATGTGGACAGCAAGCAAATTGAGGTAACAGTCAACAGAAATTTAGACTGAACACTACCCAAGAAAACTGAGCGTGCAAAACGTCTTCCCCGCTTAGGGCAGACGGAAATAGCATGAGACGCTTCACCACAGTAGAAACATAACCCATTGCGCTTTCGAAACTCATGACGCTGAGCCCCAGAAGTCACTCCATCACACTGCATGGGCTCAGGAGCTGGCTCTCAAGGCAACACTATCTCACGCATACCTCTGTGCTCCCGCAACCGTCTGTCAATTTGAATAGCCAAAGACATAGAATCATTGAGACCAGAGGGAAGAGGGAATCCCACCATAACGTCCTTTACATTTTCTAACAGATTATACAGCAATACTCTGAACCTCAGAGGCAAGCCGCTCCACACGGCCAGAAAACTGTGCAAACTCCATTGATGAAAAAAAATTCCTCAGCACCCAGAGAAAAAGAGGGTAAAATGCAACAAACAGAAAAAAAAAAATTCTGACAACTCCCTTTTTTCTTTTTCCTTTTATACTATTTATCCCTTCTGTTGAGTACCATATAATTTTCAGTTTGGCCGGTAATACTGTTATGTTTTGGTAACTGAGGAGAAATAGCAAAAATAGACAAAGTAGCAATACACCAGAGAGGCTGGAAACTATTGAGTTGCAGAGCCCTAAACTAACCGCCACACTAGAAGTAGCAGTGGAGCATACCTACGGTGATCCTAGACGCCTCGTCACAGCCGGATAATAGCTACACCTAAAGGCAGAAAGATGAAAGCTAACTGCCCCGTAGCAGAACCCCCAAAGAAATAGGAAGCCCCCAAACATGTAATGGCGGTTAGACAAGAGAAAAATATGTAATATAGACCTAAGCACACACCAGTGAATTATTGATGAAAATAAGGTGTTTAATAAGTCAGTACATACAAATACAGACGTTTCGCTCTTACTTGACCTTCCTCGATGTACTGAAAATTGAAAAAAATAAAAAAACTTAAATTTTACAGTATAGACTAATTTGCTTAAGAAATAAAGGACAAAAAACAAAGGTATTTACATATGGCTTGTAGCTATTTGTTAATATGCTAGTGATAAATGCAAGATTAGCATGAGCAGAGGTATAAAATGGCATATAATCTTCAGAAACATCGATATATAGCAAAAGCAAATATAATATGAGGTATACAGAACACCAAAACCGTATCAATTCAGTGATAAGTAGATTGTACATACCAGTATACAAATACTGTGAGCCCAGAGGAAAAAGATAGACCTGAGAAAATATAGTGGATTATATATGGCAGGTGTCATAACGGTAAGTATCAGGTGGGTGTAGTGCCCTAAATAGAATACATACCACAATGAAGGGTAAAGATGCTTTATACCAGATCACTGTGATCTGGTATAAAGCATCTTTACCCTTCATTGAAGATTATATGCCATTTTATACCTCTGCTCATGCTAATTTTCAGTACATTGAGGAAGGTCAAGTAAGACCGAAACGTCTGTATTTGTATGTACTGACTTATTAAACACCTTATTTTCATCAAGAATTCACTGGTGTGTGCTTAGGTTTATATTATATATGTTACGGATTGGGATCCTACCAGAGCACCACTGTCCATTATAGAGAGTTGTGCCAACGATTCTGTTACCACAAGAGGAAAATATGAACACAGAAAATAGAATGAGCAAACGCTGGGGCCCAATACTGTCTAGATAGAAAAGTATAGGAAAGACTTCTGACTGCAACCCAAAAAACCCTGGCAAAAATACCAACACTTCTGATTAACAAAAAAACCTGAGATCACACGACCTCTACCACCTAAATCAGATCTCTGGTGTAACACACAGCAATTCAGCAAATAAAAAGAGACACTGGAACAGAGCAAAAATGCAAACACAACTGAGCACACATGCAGCGCCAGGCCCCAAAAGGGGACCAGGCTGAAGTCTACGGCAAGGCAGCAAACCAACAAGGAAAATCCAACCAGAGGAAAAAAAACAGCGAATCACTTATCTGAATGAGAGCAGGAATGCAAGCTGAGCTCCAAGCAAGACCTGAAGAACAATTGATTACTGGCAAGGCTGCTGAGAGTTCAGGTGACAGGTCACTTATATCAGACCATTTGGATCCAGCTGAAAGCCATTCCGCAATTAGTTCAATACCCTCAGCAACCACCGGAGGGAGCCCCAGCTCCGAAGTCGCCTCAAACGTATTCACAACACACCCCAATCATTGTTCTCCCCACCACCTCCATCATTGCCCTCTCCATCACCTCCATCATTTCCTTCTCCACCACCTCCATCATTGTCCTCCCCACCACCTCCATCATTGCCCTCTCCACCACCTCCATCATTGCCTTCTTCCTCACCTCCATCATTGCCTACACACACACACACACACACACACAACTCCATCATTGCCTTCTTCCCTATCACCCCCAACATTGCCTGCCTACACACACACACATAAGAAATATAATTCACCGCACACTCAGCTTTAGACCCTATTGGAGTCCTCTCTTCTTCAAGTGCCATATCTTTGTATTCATACAACTATAAATCACGAGTACCCCATGATTAAGATCCGGGAGGATCGAAACGTTGGGTAGTTCTATTTTTGCACGTGTCCGTTTGGAATTTGGCACTTTCTAATTGATGTTTTTGGATGAATTTGTAATAAAATCACTATTTTTGCATATCTACAAATTTGAGTGTGCGGTGAATTATATTTCTTATGGTTACTGGTACCCTATCGGTCCATTCACCAGCACCCCTCTATACTGACTAGAGTGCACACCATTTCTCTATATTCTACATACACACACCACCCTCCCCCACAGCCACAGCATCATTGCCACTGGCACTGCTAACGTCTTCTAGCTGCGCTGCTGTGTCAGATAGGAAGCATGGGTAGGAAGCAGAGCATGGATCCCTGCAGCTCCGCTTTTCTGCCATTTAGTGAAGCTGCAGGGATTGCTCCCTGTCCTCCGCACATGAGGGCAATCTAGCCAGGGGCTCCATGGAAACTTGAAGCTGGAAAAACAGGTCAGATTGCCCTCAGTGTTAGCCGCACTGCATGGGGCCTCCCTCCACCTCCGTGCCCCAGAGCGGTTTCACCGGCTGCGCATGCGGTATGTCCTCCCTTGCGGCACCTATTTAGTTGACAAAGCTATGCAACTCGATAATTAAGCATTTCTGGCTGACACTGGGAACAGCTGATCAGTGGGGGTGCCTTTTATCGATCCGCCGCCGAGTGTTGCACCCACGGTAATCAGACATTGATGACCTACCCTAAGGATAGCCCATCAATGATAAAGTCCCAGACTTCCCTTCAACATGAGGAGAAATTAAGTAGGTGACTCGCTGGTTAAGCCAGTAGAGATCAACCTACTGGATTAGTGGGTATTCAGCAACTACCCACTTGTTAGTTCTTAGCCCCATACACAAAAATAATAAAAGTCTTGGATCACCTCTTTAGCCTGCAGCTTAATCCCTTATCATCTGGTTAGTTTGTTTCTGATCATAACAAAAATGGAGTTCCGGTACAGTGGTCACAAACGATGCCGACGGCGCTCGGCGCTGACAGATGCAGGTCATTTGAAAAAATAACCGTGTGCACAACCAAGAAGGTGCCAGAGTAGGTTCCCACACCGTATCTAATAGAAAATGAACTCGGCACTCAACTTTAGTATAGTGAGAATAAAGATTTTTATTCACAGTAGTAACACGAAACGTTTCGGTCCTATATCATGGACCTTCATCAGTCACAGATACTACTGGGAAGGGGGTTGATCCACATAGGGAAGAAAAAAAGGGCTGGATATAGCCTGTGTTGGTGGGGTGAGATGAGGAAGAGGACAATGCCTCTATTGCACTAGTAACCTGTTGTGAAGGAGTCCGGTAGTGAGGATAGGTCTCTGCATTGGACGCGGTGTCCACTCAGACTAGTGGTGGACACCGCGTCCAATGCAGAGACCTTACTACTGTGAATAAAAATCTTTATTCTCACTATACTAAAGTTGAGTGCCGAGTTCATTTTCTATTAGATGCAGGTCATTGACATCACGGGGGATTTTCTCCACACACGCTGCACCGCTGCGAATGCCGGAAGCAACATCATGGATGACCTGTGCTTCCACTGCGCATGCGCCGCTACTTACCGCGCTCCAAGCACATCTGTTCAGAATGCGGTAGTGGCTTCTCCTATACCAGGTGATTTTAAGCACCTGTGTATTCTCCTATATAAAGATGACAAAACCGCAGTACCCCGAGGAAGCCCACATGAAATGCGCATTGGGGTTGCTTGTCTTTGCTCAGTTCCACACGGTTTACTATGGGTAAGATTGCCCTTTAAGGTGTATACTCTCTCCCATTTAACACTTACATGTGGCCTTTTTGTATTTCTACTGCATAGGACTGACATCCTGCTACACACAACCCTCTATCTATAGCAGAGGTCTCAAACTGCATTCCTCAAGGGCCACAAACAGGTCATGTTTTTAGGAATTCCTTGTATTGCACAGGTGATAATTTAATCACCTGCACAGATAATGATTCCAGCACCTAGTGCAATGCTAAGGAAATCTTGAAAACACGCACGGTTTGAGGCCCTCAAGGAATGCAGTTTAAGACCCCTCTTCCATTTGTGCATTTAAAGTCTGGGGATATAATTATGATTGTGCCATCACTATTAACTTTTCTTTTAACAATTCTTTATTTAACTTTTTTTTTAAAGTTAACAGTAAACATTTGAACAGATAACTGTTGAAATATAGTACCGAAGATGCAACATATCGAACGTAAGAGATAATGCTGGTACAAGGTATTTACGTTACAACAAACATCGACATAAAACAAATTGGATAGTATAAACAGTGTAATCACTTCTCAGTAACTATAAATTACAGTATGAAAAAAGAAAAACAAAAAAGGGGGGATCAGGCAAAAGTTGTTGGTAGCGAAAATAACTAGGCTAAGGAATTTTGTGGAGTCAAAAATGTGGTTATATGAGAAGGCATACAGCAGAGTTCAATGGGGGATTGATGTTCCCAATGAGAGGGGAGTTCTCAGCCTCTGGGAATTTTTAGCCCAAGGTTGCCAGATTTTGAGGAATTGTGAGTGTGTATGATTTCCCAGCTAGATAACTCTTCTAGTCTCTGGATATTGTTAACTTTATTAACCCATTCCTTCAGAGTTGGAGGGGAGGGTTGCTTCCAGTGTAGTAGTATCAAATGCTTAGCTACTTCCAATAGTAGCGGAACTAAGTTAAGTTTTTTGGGGGTGTAGTCTTTAGATGGAAGAGAGAGTAAAATTTCTGCTGCTGACATATGTCTATTTATCAGCACTAAGATTCGAAGGGCTTTGTTAATGCCCTTCCAGTAGTTCTCTATTGCAGGGCACGACCAAAAGATATGTATTAGAGTGCCTTTAAATTTGTTGCATCTCCAGCACCAGGGAGATTCTCTCAGGCCCAAGTGGTACAGGTTTTCTGGTGTTCTGTACGATCTAGAGAGAATTTTAAAGCGTTTTCTTGTAGGAGTACACACCGGGAAAAAACGTGCAAATTTTTTAAAATTGAGCGAACCTCCTGTGGAGATAGAGATATTTTTAATTCAGCTTCCCAAGAGGACAGGTATAATGGTCAACTCATCACTGTTAACTTTTTATATATATCTCTTGCCATTGTTTTTGTAATTTTTGTAATAAACTTATTGTCATATTTTAAAAATTTCTTTGAATTTCGACTTCTAGTCTCTTATAGGTTATACCTATTGTTTGTTCTTAGTCTCATACACAAAAATAATAAAAGTCTTGGATAACCACTTTAATCTGCAGATTATCCCTTTATCTTCTGGTTAGCTGATGTGACAGGTTCCCTTTAATGCCATGTTAGCAAATACCTTTATATTTTAGTATCTGTGAGAGGTCCATCTGGTAAATGAGATGTCCATCCAGATAAAAAGGCAATTTGCAAATTACATTTTGCAGAGATGAGTTTTGGCTGGAAGAAATCATACTGATCATATGAAGAAGAAAAGTGAAAATGAATTTCTTCCAAGATTTGCCAGAGATTCTGGACAAGGTACACATCAGCGCCCATTTCCACAAGTCAGCTACAGCTGCCGCCACTCTGGCACTACTCCAGCAGAGCATGCAAGTGCCAGTTCACCAACGGCTGTGCTGGCAAGACTTTGTGAGCAGAAGAAGCCAGTGTTTAGGCACCAGCTACAGCACTCCCGTCAGTATTCTGGTCAGTCTCCGCACGTAACAATTGAAGGGTGGGCATGGATGTCTGACATTTGTTTGGTTCTCCAAGACTTTGAGGACTCCACAAAGATGGGGAGCGGTGATGATGCCATAGTCCGCACAACTATCCCTCTTTTGTGATTATTTAAATCGTTGCTGCTCACTTCTAAACATGAAGTGTTGCATGCGGACCAGGTGGGGATGGAGGAAGACCTAACACAGAGAGATTGTAGCCAGTAGAAACCCCAACAAGTTACCCCATTTTGGAAACTAGACCCCCAAAGGAGATTATCTAGATGTCTGGTGAGCACTTTTAAACCCAAAGTGCTTCACAGAAGTTTATAATGCAGAGCCGTGAAAATAAAAAAATCATTTTTTTTCCACAATAAAATATATTTTCACCCCAAAATTTTTACTTTCAAAAGGGTAACAGGAGAAATTGGACCCCAAAAGTTGTTGTCCAATGTGTTCTGAGTACGCTGATACGACCATATGTGGGGGAACCACTGTTTGGGCACATGGCAGAGCTAAGAAGGGAAGGAGCGCTGTTTTGGAATGCAGATTTTGATGGAATAGTGTGCTGGCATCATGTTGTATTTGCAGAGCCCCTGATGTGCCTAAACAGTAGAAACCCCTACTAGTGACCCCATTTTGGAAACTAGACCCCTTAAGGAACTTATCTAGATGTGTGTTGAGCACTTTGAACCCCTAAGTACTTCACAGAAGTTTATAACATAGAGTTGTGAAAATAAAAATCATTTTTTCCACAAAAATGATATTTTCGCCCTCAAATTTTTATTTTCACAAGGGTAACAGGAGACATTAGATCACCAAGGTTGTTGTGCAATTTGTCCTGAGTATGCCGATACCCCATATGTGGGGGTAAACCACTGTTTGGGTGCACAGCAGAGCTCGGAAGGGAAGGAGCTCTGTTTGACTTTTTCAATGCAGAATTGGCTGGAATTGAGATCTGAAGCCATGTCGCGTTTGGAGAGCCCTTGATGTGCCTAAACAGTGGAAACCCCCACAATTGACAACATTTTGGAAACTGGACCCCCCAAGGAGCTGATCTAGATGTGCGGTGAGCATTTTGAACCCCAAGTACTTCACATAAGTTTATAACTCAGAGCCGTGAAAATAAAAAATCATAATTTTTTCCACAAAAATGATCTTTTCAACCCCAAATTTTTACTTTCATAAGGGTAACAGGAGAAATTGGACACCAAAAGTTGTTGTCCAATTTGTCCTGAGTACGCTGATATGACCATATGTGGGGGAACCACTGTTTGGGCACATGGCAGAGCTAAGAAGGGAAGGAGCGCCGTTTTGGAATGCAGATTTGATGGAATAGTGTGCTGGCATCATGTTGCATTTGCAGAGCCCCTGATGTGCCTAAACAGTAGAAACCCCATACTAGTGACCCCATTTTGGAAACTAGACCCCTTAAGGAACTTATCTAGATGTGTGTTGAGCACTTTTAACCCCCAAGTACTTCACAGAAGTTTATAACATAGAGTCGTGAAAATAAAAATCATATTTTTTCCACAAAATGATATTTTCGCCCTCAAATTTTTATTTTCACAAGGGTAACAGAAGACATTAGACCACCAAGGTTGTTTTGCAATTTGTCCTGAGTACGCCGATACCCCATATGTGGGGGTAAACCACTGTTTGGGTGCACAGCAGAGCTCGGAAGGGAAGGAGCTCTGTTTGACTTTTTCAATGCAGAATTGGCTGGAATTGAGATCTGAAGCCATGTCGCGTTTGGAGAGCCCTTGATGTGCCTAAACAGTTCAAACCCCACAATTAACAACATTTTGGAAACTGGACCCCCAAGGAGCTTATCTAGATATGTGGTGAGCATTTTGAACCCCCAAGTACTTCACAGAAGTTTATAACTCAGAGCCGTGAAAATAAAAAATCATAATTTTTTCCACAAAAATGATCTTTTCAACCCCAAATTTTTACTTTCAAAAGGGTAACAGGAGAAATTTGACACCAAAAGTTGTTGTCCAATTTGTCCTGAGCATGCTGATGCCCCATAAGTGGGGGAAACCACTGTTTAGGCACATGGCAGAGATCAGAAGCGAAGGAGCGCCGTTTGGGAATGCAGACTTTGATGGAATGGTCTGCGAACCTCATGTTGCGTTTGGAGAGCCCCTGATGTGCTTAAACAGTAGAAACCCCCACAAATGACACCATTTTGGAAACTAGACACCCCAAGGAGCTTATTTAGATGTGTGGTGAGCAAATTGAACCTCAAGTGCTTCACAGTAGTTTATAATGCAGAGCCGTGAAAATTAAAAAAAAGTTTTCCACAAAAATCATTTTTTAGACCCCAATTTTTTATTTTCCCAAGAGTAACAGGAAAAATTAGACCTCCAAAGTTGTGCAATTTGTCCTGAGTATGCTCATGCCCCGAATGTGGGGGTAAACCACTATTTGAGTGCACGGCAGAGCTCAGAAGGGAGGGAGCACCGTTTGACTTTTTCAATGCACAATTGGCTGGAATCAATGGTGGCGCCATGTCATGTTTGGAGACCCCCTGATGTACCTAAACAGTGGAAACCCCCCAATTCTAACTCCAACCCTAACCCCCACACACCCCTAACCATAATCCCAACCCAAACCATAACCCTAATCACAACCCTAATCCTAACACACCCCTAATCCTAATACCAACCCTAACTCTAACCACAACCCTAACCCCAACATACCCGCAACCCTTATCCCAACCCTAGCCATAACCCTAACCACAACCCTAACCCTAATCCCAACCCTAACCATAACTCTAACCACAACCCTAACCCCAACACACCCCTAACCCTAATCCCAACCCTAACCCAAACCCTAACCCTAAAACTTTAGCCCAACTCACTTTAGCCTAACCCTAACCCTAAAACTTTAGCCCAACTCACTTTAGCCTAACCATAACCCTAACCCTAAACTTTAGCCCAACTCACTTTAGCCTAACTATAACCCTAACTCTAACCCTAAAACTTTAGGCCAACTCACTTTAGCCTATCTCTAACCCTAATGGGAAAATGGAAATAAATATATTTTCTTTATTTTATTATTTTTCCCTAACTAAAGGGATGATAAAGGGGGGGTTATTTACTATTTTTTTTATTTTGATCAGTGTGATAGCGTTTATCACAGTGACCAAAATGAACCAATAGGAAAAATCTTCCTATTGTTGCTGGGTGCTGGCCGGCAGATCTCAGCTGGCGGACTGAGCATGTGCCCGCCATTTTCTAACCGGAAGAAGATGGTGGCGCCCACCAGAGAATGCAGGAGGGCTCGAGGATTACCTGGAGGTACAAGGGGGGTTGGGGACCCTATTTCTCTCTCCTCTGATGTGCGATCACATCAGAGGAGAGAGAAATTAAATGGCAAATTGGACTTTTTTTTTGCGGTCGCCGTAATACAGTTAATAACAACGATCGCAACACCAGGATCTGTAAAAACCGACCTGAATCATGATCTCTGGGGTCTTGGCTACCTCCGGCAGACGAGACCCGGAGAAAATCTGACTCTGGGGGGCACTATAGGCTTTTTCCTCAGCACCGTGAATTCGTGGCGCTGTGGTTTAAGTACCCTTAATTACTGCCTTTAAAAGTCGTATCGGCGGTCATTAAGGGGTTAAGATGGAGTGGGAGTGCATCCCATATACAAAAGCCATGCAGACAGGCTCACTCTCATAAAAGTAAACAAAGCCTGGATTAGCCTACGCTTTTCCACCCCACCAGATGACAGCAGCACATAAAGTGTAATATTCAATATTTTAGATGACCCTCATCATAATTTCTATCTGGCTTTGCACTTTCTGCAAAGCCTTTATGACTGTATTAA
>JARQOD010000005.1:322366772-322383199 GCA_033576555.1 Oophaga sylvatica | reverse complement strand
CCGATATTAGCTGTATCGGCCTTTCGATTCCGAATACCGATATTTTCGTCATATCGAATACCGGAATCGGATTTGTCACTGTCACTGTGAGTGTCCGTCGGTCGGGTCTGTCAGGAGTCAGCGGCACTTACCTGGCAGAAGATCTCCGGCGGTCACGTCCTGGACTGCTTGAGGCCGCCATTATCTTCTCCCTGGCGGTCACATGCAGTTTTTCGCGATAACTGCAGTGACTGCAGGGTAATCCCGGCCGTAAACCAGTCCGATGACGTCACCGCCGGGGAAGCAGGTAATCAGCTGTGCTGCGCCGGGATGACAGGCTCTGCCTGTCATTCTGATGTAGCAGAGCTGGATCGTCGTGGGACACTCGTTACTATGGACTGCGTCGGTCAGGTGGTATACTTTTTTTTTTTTTTTTTCATTTTTTTACAGGAGATCGATGGCGTCGCAGGATGAGACTGTAATAAAAGTAATGAAAAATGTGTTTTTTTTTTTTTTTATTAAATTAAAAAACTTTTTTATGAACATTCACCCGTCCGGGTACATCAACAATTTAACTATTTATCAACAATTTAACTATTTACATACAGGGACCCTGTCCGGGTTATTTATACTTCTTTGGCCGGGGTGTTCCAGGTACCACCTGGTACTCTTCTGATGCTTGCCAAACATCCGAGGCACCAAGGACCACCAGGACCTGATGACGTCGTGTGGCCTGTACAGTCAAATCGTGACCCGCTATCTGGGTCTGTGTGGCCACCTCTTTCATCTCCCTCCGGGTCTGGAACCCTATGTCCCGGACTGAACGAACCCCAGGGGGCCTAACAGGCGCCGGGTACGGGCCAGCTATAGTTATCATGTCCATAGCTGGGGCTGCTGAGGAGACCACTGAGGGAGGCTGTGGAGATTTACGGCGTGGGGTGGGCACTTTTGCAGAGGCCTGGATGTGGGAGGCTGAAGGCTCCGAGGGTCTCACAGGTTCCTGACACTCTGGGGAGTAGGGGTCGCACCTGGTAACATTTAGGGCGTACGACCCATTGTAACCCCAGTGTCGGGTGTAAGTCACCAAGTCTCCTGGCAACAGGTCCCTCCCCGGGTGTCCTTCTGGGAGGTGAGTCTCCACGTCCCGCCGGGTCACAAAAACTTCTAAATAAAGTCCAGGCTCCTGGATGAAGCCCCAACCACCTTTCAATTTAAAGCTCCGTACTGCACCCTTACGCCGCGGCTCCCACAGGGTTCCTTTATCCTTTCTCATCCGGTCCTTATCTGCCCGGTCCTTCTCCACCTGACGTTGGCGAAGTTTTTGGGTTTCTCGCTGCTCCCTTTGTCGCTCTGCTTCCCGCTCCCAACGTCTCCACTCTTCCTCCTGACGCCGGTTGAAATTCTCCTCCACCAGCAGCTCCATGTCTCCACCACTCCACTGCAGCTTGCGATGTCCGGTTTGCGGCAGCTCTCCTGGCGCCCCCCAGTCCTGGCGGCGCTCCCCTGCGGAGGAAGCAGACGGCTCTAAATCAGATGACAGTCGGGGCTCCGGTACAGACAGGTAGACCTCTGGTGCCTGCGCGGCCTCCTCCATGAGGACGGGTGTCGCTTCTTCTGTCTCAGCGACGGGGGCAGACAGCGGGATCTGGGGTGCTGACGGTGCTGCGGTTTTTGCAGGAACGGGTGCCTCCACTGCGACAACGTCAACCGGATCACATTGCAAGGGCTCCTCTACTAGAACGGGTGCCTCACCTTCCGGTACAGACACTTCAGGTAAGAGGGATTGGCGCCGCTCCAAGTTTATTTTTAGGGCACGCCAGCTCGCTTCCATCCTGGCGACCTCCTCCCGGTGCCGGGCCAGGCCTCTTAGGGTATCCTCCGCTTCTTGCAGCGTAGGAGGGTTTACAGGCTGGGTGCCCAACGGTGATTCCGTGGCGATCGGGTCGCTTCCGTGGGGGGAGAGCTCTGACTGCTCCATCCCTTCACACTTCTGCTTGTGTCCATTAGCCATCTCTGCCAAGTCACATGTGTCATTAGCATCTGGAGAGGGCCCCTCTTTTGTAGGGAGGCGGGACCTTCGTGTTAGTTTCCGCACACTGAGGAGGATGAGGAGGTGGAACTCCAGAGCTGTGGGGCACGATCTTACATTGCAGTAACATTTACACTGGTCAGCCATCGTTTTCACGCCACTGAGTGAGTGTACACCCACGAAGAGCACGCCCTTCTTCACCAGTGCCTCGTCGTGACGCAGATATGGTGGAAAAAATTGGCAAATACATTCTCTGATGATTTTAGCAATTCTCAAGTCAGAGTCTATTTTACTATGTAGAAGTGTATAAACTATAAATATATGTTTATATATATATATGTCACAATGACATGTATATATATATATATATATATGTATTCTATGTGTGTATATTTTGTGTTTACAACGAAAGAAAGGGTTTTTTTTGTTGCGATATTTTGTTCCCATAGACTTACATGGGACTTCCGCTATCTGAATCGGATATCAGCAATATTTAGTGATATCGGTTATACCATTCCGATGCGATATTTTTCGATATCGAGCAGTATCGCTCAACACTACTCACCACACATCTAGATAAGTTCCTTGTGGGGTCTATTTGCCAAAATGGGGTCACTTGTGGGGGGTTTCCACTGTATAGGTGCATCAGGGGCTCTCTAAATGTGACATGACGCCCCCAGACCATTCCATCAAAGTCTGCAATCCAAAACGTCACTACTTCCCTTCTGAGCCCTGACGTGCCCCATACAGTAGTTTTTTCCCACATATTGGGTATCAGCATACTCAGGACAAATTGGACAACAACTTTTGGGTTCCAATTTCTTCTGTTACCCTTGTGAAAATAAAATATTGGGGGCGAAAAAATCATTTTTGTAAAAAAAAAAAAAAGATTTTTTATTTTACGGCTGTACGTTATAAACTTTAGTGAAACACCGGGGGGTTAAAAGTTCTCACCACACATCTAGATAAGTTCCTTGAGGGGTCTAGTTTCCAAAATGGTGTCAATTATGGGGGTTTCCACTGTTTAGGCAGATCAGGAGCTCTCCAAACACGACATGGCGTCCAGCCAATTCTGCGTTGAAAAAGTCAGACGGCGCTCCTTCCCTTCCAAACTCTGCCATGCACCCAAACAGTGGTTTACCCCCACATATGGGGTATCAGCGCACTCAGGACAAATTGCACAATAACTTTTGGAGTCTTGTTACCCTTGGAAAAATAAAAATTGGGGTGAAAAGATCATTTTTGTGGAAAAAATATGATTTTTAAATTTTACGGCTCTACGTTATAAACTTGTGTGAAGCACTTGGGGGTTCAAATTGCTCACCAAAGATCTAGAAAAGTTCCTTAGGGGGTCTAGTTTCCAAAATGGGGTCATTTGTGGGGGTTTCCACTGTTTAGGCACATCAGGGGCTCTCCAAATGCAACATGGCATCCAATCTCAATTCCAGCCAATTTTGGTTGGAAAAAGTCAAATGGTGCTCCTTCAATTCCGAGCTCTGCAGTGCGCCCAAACAGTGGTTCCCCCCCACATATGGGGTATCAGCGTACTCAGGACAAATTGGACAATAACTTATGTGGTCCAATTTCTCCTGTTACCCTTGGGAAAATAAAAAATTAGTGACTAAAAGATAATTTTTGTGGGAAAAAAATAGGATTTTTTATTTTCATGCCCGGGCATTATAAACTTGTGTGAAGCACTTGGGGTTCAAAGTGCTCACCAAAGATCTAGATAAGTTCCTTAGGGGGTCTAGTTTCCAAAATGGGGTCACTTGTGGGGGGTTTCCACTGTTTAGGCTCATCTGGGGCACTGCAAACGGAACATGACCCCCATCAACGTCTGCATTCCAAAACGTTACTACTTCCTTTCCAAGCCCTGCCGTGCACCCAAACAGTTCCCCCCCCACATATGGGGTATCAGCGTACTCAGGACAAGTTGGACAACAACTTTTGGGGTCCAATTTCCTTGGGAAAATTCAAAAATTTGGGACTAAAAAAATCATTTTTGTGGAAAATTGTTTTTTTTTTTTTTCACACCCAGGCATTATAAGCTTTTGTGAAACACTTGGGGGTTCAAAGTGCTCACAACAGATCTAGATAAGTACCTTAGGGGGTCTGGTTTCCAAAATGGTGTCACTTGTGGGGGTTTCCACTGTTTAGGCGCATCAGGGGCTCTCCAAACACGACATGGCGTCCAATCTCAATTCCCGCCAATTTTAGTTTGAAAAAGTCAAACGGCGCTCCTTCCCTTACGAGCTCTGCCGTGTGCCCAAACAGTGGTTTTCCCCCACATATTGGGTATTGGCGTACTCAGGAGAAATTGCATAACAACCTTATCTGTCCATTTTCTCCTTTTACCCTTGTGAAAATAAAAAAAAAGTTTGTAAAAGATCATTTTTGTGGCTAAAAAGTTAAATATTCATTTTTTCCTTCCACGTTGCTTTAGTTCCTTTGAAGCACCTGAAGGGTTAATAATCTTCTTGAATGTGGTTTTGAGTACCTTGAGGGTGCAGTTTTTAGAATGGTGTCACTTTTGGGTATTTTCTGCCATATAGACCCCTCAAAGTGACTTCAAATGAGAGGTGGTCCCTAAAAAAAATGGCTTTGTAAATTTTGTTGTAAAAATGAGAAATCGCTGGTCAACTTTTAACCCTTATAACTTCCTAACAAAAAAAAATTTTGGTTCCAAAATTGTGCTGATGTAAAGTAGACATGTGGGAAATGTTATTTATTAACTATTTTGTGTGATATATTTCTCTGTTTTAAGTGAATAAAAATTCAAAGTTTGAAAATTGCAAAATTTTAAATTTTTTTGCCATATTTGCATTTTTTTCAAAAATAAACGCAAGTTATATCGAAGAAATTTTACTTCTAACGTGAAGTACAATATGTCTCGAGAAAACATTCTCAGAATAGCGAAGATCCGTTGAAGCGTTCCAGAGTTATAACCTCATAAAGAGACAGTGGTCAGAATTGTAAAAATTGGCCCGGTCATTAACGTGCAAACCACCCTTGGGGGTGAAGGGGTTAAAAACTTCACTTCTCACCAATCACACATTAACAGTTCCCATCACCAGATCATACATATAGCCAGCAGCTTTTGTTTTGGCCAAAAGATTTTTAAGCTGCCACCACGACAAAGTAGACTCTTTTAACCGGGCCCTACTCTAACCTATTAAATATTTGTTAAAATATCAAATACAATTTAGGTATATTTATATTTATTTTTCAATTTTTAAAATGACCAATATCATTACATACAAGGAACAAATACTGCCACACCATGTCCAGACCACATATTACCACCACAGTGACCAAATAATATCACATACAAGGGACAAATACCACCGTACCATGTCCAGACCACATATTACCACCACATGGTGACCAATACTACCACATACATGGAACAAATACCACCACACCACATATTACAACCACATAGTGACCAAATAATAGCACCTACAAGGAACAAATACCACCACACCATGGCCGGACAACATATTACCACCACATAGTGACTGAATGCTACAATACTGATCATTAATAATAAAACACAATACTAATATCACCATAAGTGCCATTATACACAGGAGATCTGTACTTAGTATGCAGTGTATGTGTACAGGTAATACAGTGATTACCGGTGACATTATACACAGGAGCTCTGTATATAGTGTCAGTGTACAGGTAATACAGTGAGGAACAGTGACATTATACACAGGAGCTCTGTATATAGAGTATAGTGTACAGGTAATACAGTGATCACCAATGACATTATACACAGGAGCTCTGTATATAGTGTCTAGTGTACAGGTAATACAATTATCACTGGTGACATTGTTCACAGGAACGCTGTATATAGTATACAGTGTATAGTGTCAGTGTACAGGTAACACACTGACTCACCAGTGACATCTTTAGGTGAAGTCCTTTATCTTCAAGTTACAGCTTTATCCAGCACAGACCGCCGTAACTTCTTCCAGCCAGGGCTCGTCTCTGCAGGAAATAACACAGTTATCTAGAGTACCGCTTGCAAAACATATACTGAATTTTTTTCCCAAATTCTACACTACACCAGATGAAGAAAAAAAGGCGACAGTGTTGAACTGCACAGTAACAGGACCGACTCCCCCATTTAAAACAGTATCCTCAAAAAATAAAATAAATACATCACTGCCGTAATAATATCCCTTAATTAGCCCCTATGGTAATAATATCCCCCATCCTGGCTCTCGTGTGTCTCATTCCTGGCTCCAGCCATATGTTCTCCCATCTTGGCCCCATATATTCTCCTATCCTTTCCTCATGAGTATCCATTCTGCCCCATGAGATGTCTGATCCTGCCCCATCTGTCCCATGATCCTGCCTTATCTGTCCCATGATCCTGCCCCATCTGTCCCCTGATCCTGTCCCATCTGTCCCATGATCCTGCCCCATCTGCCCCATGATCCTGTCCCATCTGTCTCCATATCCATCCTGCACCATCTGTCTTCATCCTGCCCCATGATCCTGTGCCCCCATGTCTCCCATCCTACCCCAATGTCTCCCATCCTGCCCCCGTGTCTCCTATCCTGCCCCATGACTCCCATCCTGCCCCATGTCTCAATCCTGTCCCGATTCTTCAATACTGCCCCGTGTCTCCAATCCTTATCTCCATTCTGCCCCGTGTCTCCATCCTGCCCCAATATCTACCATCTTGCCCCCGTGTCCCCGTCCTGCCCCCGTGCCTCCCATCCTGCTTCCATGTCTCCATTCTTCCCCGTGTCTCCATTCTGCCCCCCGTGTCTCCATTCTGTCCCTGTGTCTCCATTCTGTTACTTGTCTCTATCCTGACCCCATGTGAACATTCTGCCCCGGGCAGGATGTAGACACATGGTCCATGTTTCTCCATCCTGCCTGTGAAACATATTGCGGCTTGCCGTTTTCAATAAAAATGAAAAAAAAAAATTTCCTCTTAATTTGCCGCACTCCTGCGGAGAGCGATGATATCTTCAGGTCTTTCAAGCACACACTCGCTGGTGAATGACGTCATACGCCAGCGATGTGCGTGCTGACAACAGCTGCCAGACTCCGATTGCCCTGGCCCACACTGCAATAAAGTTTAACTGAACCAGCGTCTTGGACGCTGGTTCAGTTACTGCACCTGCAGAAGCCTGATGCTTGGCCCGATGGGCAGAAGTGGCTGGGCCCGATGTGGGCCCCCTCTGCTGATCGGGCCCCATATGCCAGTCAGGGCAGTCATGCCTTGATGGCGGCCCTGCCCACTGTAAGTGACATATTGGAGTGGACTGCTGGTGCTAAGAACAGTAACACATGATGGAGGCTAGGTCATTGTGATTTTACAGGACTTACAGCATAACAAGTCAGGAGATAGCTTACAGAGAGTGGGAGGGAGGTGAATATCAAACTATTCTATAGAATAAAATGGTCTGGAGGATGGCGGCTGGGATTTCATAAGCTAACTCCTCAACCTGGATTGTAGCAACTGGAATTACTAGTGTCTCTACTGTAGCCCCTTAGTGTTCTGACCCACTATGATACCTTTTTCCAGGGCCGCCATCAGGACATGACAACCCTTACTGCTGTATGGGGCCCGGTGATTAGGGGGGCCCGCCGCCCAAGCACGCAAGTCCGCGCTCGGGCCCGGGGGCCCCCAACATTTTGAGGCTCTCCCTGCTCCCCAAGGGGCAAGGGGGCCCGCCTGCCCCCAGCGCCGACTCGACTCCCTCCTCCGCTGCTTTGAACTATACCGGCGTCTGCCGGTACAGTTCAAAGCGATGATGGAGGAGAGAGCGTCAGCTGACGCTCCCTCTCCCATCATTCCTTGCTCTGTCTCTGACACAGCGTGTGCGCGATGACATCATCGCGCACTCACTGTGCATCAGGCAGAGCAGGAGACAGGAGCCGGGAGCAGCGCGGGCACCAGGAGAAGGTGAGGAGTGTTTTTTTTTTCAATATGTCAGTGAGTACTGAACTGTGGCTGTGGGGCCATTCCTGGGGGGCGAGGCTGAGGGTGAGATGAGGGCTGTGTTATATGGGGCATACTATACACTATTTGGGCAGAGCTGTATACTATGTGGGCAGAGCTGTATACTATGTGGGCAGAGCAGTATACTGTGTGGGCAGAGCTGTATACTATTTGGGCAGAGCTGTATACTATGTGGGCAGAGCTGTATACTATGTGGGCAGCGCTGTATACTATGTGGGCAGAGCTGTATACTATGTGGGCAGAGCTGTATACTATGTGGGCAGCGCTGTATACTATTTGGGCAGAGTTGTATACTATTTGGGCAGAGCTGTATACTATGTGGGCAGAGCTGTATACTATGTGGGCAGAGCTGTATACTATGTGGGCAGCGCTGTATACTATTTGGGCAGAGCTGTATACTATGTGGGCAGCGCTGTATACTATGTGAGCAGAGCTGTATACTATGTGGGCAGCAATGTATACTATGTTATGTGGGCAGCAATGTATACTATGTTATGTGGGCAGCAATGTATACTATGTGGGCAGCGCTGTATACTATGTGGGCAGAGCTGTATACTATGTGGGCAGTCCTGTATACTATGTGGGTAGCGCTGTATACTATGTGGGCCACGCTGTACACTATGCAGGCCATGCTGTACACTATGTGGGCCCTGTTATATACTATGTGGGCCCTGCTATATACTATGTGGGCCCTGCTGTACAATGTGGGCCCTGCTACCAGGGTCGGACTGGCCCACTGGAGAACCGGAGGATTCTCCGGTGGGCCCTGGCATCTGGGGGGCCCTGGCACTTGCTGGCATAGAGGGGCCAGTTGCCTAGGGCCCCCGCTGCTCCAGGGGCCCCCAGCCGGTGGCGTGTCGCTAATAGCAGCACACCACGCAGCTGCCATGGGGGCCTCGTGCCAGCAGAGCAGCAGCGGGTGACAGGAGGCAGAAGCCCCTGTCCCCGCTGCTAAAGAGAAATGAATATTCACTGCTTCCCACGCCCACATGGGCGTGGGAAGCAGTGAATATCATTAGTTACCTGTCACCCGCTCCAACCGCTGAGCGCCGCTGTCCTCGCGTCCTCTCTTGCTGCAATGTTCAGGCAGAGGGCGCGATGACGTCATTAGTGAGCGCCGCGTCCCCTGCCTGATCATTCACTGCCGGAGGACCGAAGACAGCGGCGCTCAGCAGTGGACCCGGTGACAGGTAAATATCGCAGCTCCTGGGGCCCTGAGCCAATGGTGACACCGGCACCTGTCCCCCATAGCGCGCCGGTGTCCCCGCCTGCTCAGGACACCGGCACCTGGCCCCCAGCGACGAGAGGTGAGTATGTCTTTTTTTTTTTTTGCAGCATCTATGGGGGCATAATCTGTGGAGCATTTATGGGGGCATAATCTATGGGGGCATAATCTGGGGAGCATTTATGGGGCATAATCTATGGAGCATTTATGGGGGCATAATCTATGGGGGCATAATCTGTGGAGCATTTATGGGGGCATAATCTATGGGGGCATAATCTGTGGAGCATTTATGGGGGCATAATCTATGGGGGCATAATCTATGGAGCATTTATGGGGGCATAATCTGTGGAGCATTTATCGGGCATAATCTATGGGGGCATAATCTGTGGAGCATCTATGGGGGCATAATCTATGGAGCATTTATGGGGGCATAATCTATGGGGGCATAATCTGTGGAGCATTTATGGGGGCATAATCTATGGGGGCATAATCTGTGGAGCATTTATGGGGGCATAATCTATGGGGGCATAATCTATGGAGCATTTATGGGGGCATAATCTGTGGAGCATTTATGGGGGCATAATCTGTGGAGCATTTATGAGGGCATAATCTATGGGGGCAAAATCTATGGAGCATCTATGGGGAATAATCTAAGGAGCATTTATGGGGGCACAATCTATGTAGCTTCTATGGGGGCATAATCTAAGGAGCACTTATGGGGGCATAATCTATGGATCATTTATGGGGCATAATCTATGGGGGCATAATCTGTGGAGCATTTATGGGGGCATAATCTATGGGGGCACAATCTGTGGAGCATTTATGGGGGCATAATCTATGGGGCATAATCTATGGAGCATTTATGGGGGCATAATCTGTGGAGCATTTATGGGGCATAATTGAGCATTATGGGGGCATAATCTTGGGGCATAATTGGGACATTAGGGGGGAGCATTTATGGGGGCATAATCTATGGGGGCATAATCTGTGGAGCATCTATGGGGACATAATCTGTGGAGCATTTATGGGGGCATAATCTATGGGGCATAATCTGTGGAGCATTTATGGGGGCATAATCTATGGGGGCATAATCTTTGGAGCATTTATGGGGGCATAATCTGTGGAGCATTTATGGGGGCATAATCTGTGGAGCATTTATGGGGGCATAATCTATGGGGGCAAAATCTATGGAGCATCTATGGGGAATAATCTAAGGAGCATTTATGGGGGCACAATCTATGTAGCTTCTATGGGGGCATAATCTAAGGAGCACTTATGGGGGCATAATCTATGGATCATTTATGGGGGCATAATCTATGGGGGCATAATCTGTGGAGCATTTATGGGGGCATAATCTATGGGGGCACAATCTGTGGAGCATTTATGGGGGCATAATCTATGGGGGCATAATCTATGGAGCATTTATGGGGGCATAATCTGTGGAGCATTTATGGGGGCATAATCAGTGGAGCATTTATGGGGGCATAATCTATGGGGGCATAATCTGTGGAGCATCTATGGGGACATAATCTATGGAGCATTTATGGGGGCATAATCTATGGGGGCATAATCTGTGGAGCATTTATGGGGCATAATCTATGGGGGCATAATCTATGGAGCATCTATGGGGGAATTAATCTAAGGAGCATTTATGGGGGCACAATCTATGTAGCTTCTATGGGGGCATAATCTAAGGAGCACTTATGGGGGCATAATCTATGGAGCATCTATGGGGGCATAATCTATGGAGCTTCTATGGGGGCATAATCTAAGGAGCATTTATGGGGGGACAATCTGTGGAGCTTCTATGGGGGCATAATCTATGGGGGCATAATCTATGGGGACATAATCTATGGAGCATCTATGGGGGCATAATCTATGGAGCATCTATGGGGGCACAATCTATGGAGCTTCTATGGAGGCATAATCTAAGGAGCATCTATGGGGGCATAATCTATGGAGCATCTATGGGGGGGCATAATCTATGGAGCATCTATGGGGGCATAATCTATGGAGCATCTATGGGGGCACAATCTATGGAGCATCTATGGGGGCATAATACATGGGCAGCATATGGGGCACAATCTATGGAGCATCTTGTGGGGCATAATACATGGGGCAGCATATGGGGCATAATCTCATTCTCCACCCTCGGCTTATACTCGAGTCGATAAGTTTTCCCAGTTTTTTGTGGCAAAATTAGGGGGGTCGGCTTATACTCGAGTATATATGGTATCTATCTATTATCTATCTATATATATATATATATATATATATATATATATATATATATAGCATTATACCCTATGAGGGGGGGCAGCATTATCCTCTATGAGGGGGGCAGCATTATCCCCTATGAGGGGGCTGCTTTATAATCTGAGGGAGGCTACCCCAATTCCTGCTACATAATTAAGACATGTACTACCTTATATTATACCCTGATATTAGTGTGTTTTACTGCACAATTGGTGGTCTTGTATTTATTTCTATGTAGCTACATAGTGGGCCCCAAGAATGATTTTCTCTGGTGGGCCCAAGGTGTTCCAGTCCGACGCTGCCTGCTACTATATACTATGTGGGCCACACTGTACACTATGTGGGCCATGCTGTACACTATGTGGGCCCTGCTATATACTATGTGGGCCCTGCCGTATACTATGTGGGCCCTGCTGTACAATGTGGGCCCTGCTACTATATACTATGTGGGCCACGCTGTACACTATGTGGGCCAGCCACGCTGTACACTATGTTGGCCACGCTGTACACTATATAGGCCATGCTGTACACTATATGGGCCACGCTGTACACTATGTGGGCCCTGCCGTATACTATGTGGGCCCTGCTGTACACTGTGGGCCCTGCTATATACTATGTGGGCCCTGCCGTATACTATGTTGGCCCTGCCGTATACTATGTGGGCCCTGCCATATACTATGTGGGCCCTGCTGTACAATGAGGGCCCTGCTATATACTGTGTGGGCCCTGCTATATACTATGTGGGCCCTGCTATATAATATGTGGGCCATGCTGTACACTATGTGGGCCCTGCTATATACTATGTGGGCCCTGCTGTATACTATGTGGGCCCTGCTGTACAATGTGGGCCCTGCTATATACTGTGTGGGCCATGCTATATACTATGTAGGCCCTGCTATATACTATATGGGCCCTGCAATATACTATTTGGGCCCTGCTATATACTATGTGGGCCCTGCAGTATGCTATTTGGGCCCTGCTGTATACTATGTGGGCCCTGCAATATACTATTTTGGCCATGCTATATGCTATGCGGGCCGCGTTATCTACTATGCGGGCCGTGCTATATACTATGTGGGCCCTGCTATATACTATGTGGACCGTGCTGTATATTATGTGGGCCTGCTGTATGCTATGTGGACCGCGCTATATACTATGTGGGCTGCGCTATATACTATGTGGGTCATGCTATATACTATGTTGGCTGTGTTATATACTATTGGGAGATATATTATATTTTATAGGGTGGCTGTGTTATATACTATGGGGGGCTACATTATATTCCTTTGGGGAGGCGGGCTGTATGATATTCTATTCGGGGATACATTATATTCTATGAGGGGCTGTATTATATTTATTATATTCTATGAGGGGTGATTGCATCATACTCTTATGAGGGGGCTACATTATACTGTATGAGGTGGCTACATTGTAATCTATGGGGGCTAGATCATATTGTATGGGGGCTTCATTATACTTTATGAGGGAACTACATTATATTCTATGGTGGCTGCATTATACTATATGAGGAGGGCTACATTGTATTTTATGGAGGGGCTACATTATACTATATAAGGGGGCTCAATTATATTCTATGGGGTTTACATTATACTCTGTGGAGTGGTTGCAATATACTCTGTGGGGTGGTTGCATTATACTCTGGGGTGGTTGCATTATACTCTGTGGGGTGGCTGCATTATGCTCTGTGGGGTGGCTCCATTATGCTCTATAGGGTGACTGCATTATACAATATGTGGGCTGCATTATACTGTATCGAGGACTATGAGGAATACATTATACCATATGAAGAAGCTCTATGGGGTGCACTATACTATGGGAAGTGAATTGTACTACATGGATGACTATGGCGGTGCATTATACTATATGGAGCACTATGAGGAGTGTATTATACTATATGAATGACTGAGTGTATTTTAATATATGGAGGGCTATTAGGAGTGTATAATACTATATGGAGTACTATGGATACATTATATTATATGGAGGACTATGGGGTGTGCACTTTACAATATGGAGGACTGTGGTGCACATTATAATATATGGAGGACTATGGGGTGTATTATACTAAACAAGCAAAATGCTGCATATTCATCGAGTGATTGGTGTTAATGTGTCATTGATGAGGGCATGGTGCAGAAGTGAAGTTTTTCCATGAAAGGGCGAGTGTTGTGAATGTGTTAGAAATGAGTTCTGAGCAGAAGCTCCCTCTGGTGGTTGCAGACAGTGCTGAACCATTTAGTGAAGATTGGCAATCAGGAGTTACAGACTGGTCCTATATAAGGGAGGTTCCCTCACATCAGGGTTGCCGGTGATCAATTGTTCTTGTCTCAACTGTGGTTCCTGGTTCACTTGGAAGCTTGCTGAATATTGCCTCTTCTCCTGCTCTCAGATAAGACATTTTCTGTTTTTATTTTTGTGCTTGCTTTTTGCATTGTTTCCTGCACTTTTGTGGAGGTCAGCCAGGTCCCCTACGGGGCTTGTGCTCCTCTCAGTTTGTCTGAGCCACTGTTTGTTCATTTGTCTTTTCCAGTTTTTCTTCAGTGGCTGCGGCTTAGTTTTGTTACACCAGAGAACTAATTTAGGTGGTAGAGGTCGTGTGATCTCAGGTGTTTTTGCAATTAGTAGAGTTGGTACTTTTTAGGGTTTTTTGGGATTGCAGTAAGTGTCCTTCCTATCCTTTTCTGTCTAGGAAGATTGGGCCCCGACGTTTGCTCATACTATTTTCTGTCTGTGTCTGTATTTCCTCTTGTCTAACCGCCATTACATGTTTGGGGGCTTCCTATGTTCTTTGGGGATCTGCTCCAGGGCAGATAGCTTTTCCTCTTTCTATCTTTAGGTGTAGTTAACCTCTCAGGCTGTGACGAGGCGTCTAGGACCAACGTAGGTATGCTCCACGGCTGCCTTTAGTTGTGGTGGTTAGTCAGGGTACTGCAATCCAGTAGATTCCAACCTCTCTGGTGTATTGCCGTTTTTGCTTGCTCTCCTCAGCTACCAAACCATAACAGCGGAGGGATTTTGGAAGGTTTGCGTGGGGGAGGAGGAGCTAGGGTGGATGCGGAACTGGGGGGTGGAGCCTGGGCGGAGTCTCAAGGGGGGCCCATAAATTTTGCCAGTATGGGGCCCCAAAATTCCTAGTGGCAGCCCTGCCCTGTTGAGCTCGCCTGCTGCCTGCACCCGGTCCGGTCCGCCGCTCCCAGCCACGTGGCAGTGTGTGTGAGGCACAACACACCGACGTGACACGCTGCTCGCTCTGCTCCGGAATTAGGAAGTGGAGCAGAGCAGCGTGTGACGTCACGGCTGGACCATGATGCATCAGGGCGGGCCGTAGCTTAAAGCTACAGTGCCTGCCCATTTAATTTGCCAGCCAGGACGTCAGGACTGGGGACAGTGGGGAGTGGGGAATATAAAGCAGCGAAGCGCTGCGCCTGCTGCCGGACCGTGCTGCCAGCATACTCGGGCGGCGGGCGGGCCCCCCTAAAGCACCGGGCCCCATACATTCGTAAGGGCTGTAATGCCCTGATGGCGGCCCTGCAACAGGGTGAGTAGTCTGTCGCAGGGGGGGCCCGGCCGCAGCGCAAGCATCCACCACGCACCACCAACAGGGCCCAGGGCAGGAAGGGGGGCCCAGCATCCACCAAAAGCGCCCCCAGGGCAGGGAGGGGGGCCCGCAGGCGCAGCATCCAGCAACAGGGGCCCTGGGGACCCTGTTGGTGGATGCTGCGGGCCCCTCCTGCCTGCCCTGGGCTGGGGCCCTGTTGGATTGCTGCTGTGGCCGCCCCCCTGCCTGCCGATCATATGGGGGCATAAAATCTATGGAGCATCATATGGCGGCATAATCTTTGGAGCATCATATGGCGGCACAATCTATGGAGCATCATATGGGGCATAAAATCTATGGAGCATCATATGGGGCATAAAATCTATGGAGCATCATATGGGGCATAAAATCTATGGAGCATCATATGGGGGCATATACATCTATGGGGCATCATATGGGGGCATATACATCTATGGGGCATCATATGGGGCATATACTTCTATGGGGCATCATTTGGGGGCATGTACATCTATGGCGGCATAATCTATGGAGCATCATATGGCGGCATAATCTATGGAGACATCATATGGTGACATAATCTATGGAGCATCATATGGCGACATAATCTATGGAGCATCATATGCGCATAAATCTATGGAGCATATATGGGCATAAAATCTATGGAGCATCATATGGGGGTATAAAATCTATGGGGCATAATATGGGGCATAAAATATATGGAGCATCTTATGGGGGCACAACTTTTATGGAGCAGCATATGGGGCATATTATTCTATGAAGCATCTTATGGGGCCATTATTAACCTTTATGGAGCATTATATGGGGAATATTTTGTATGGAGCATGTTATGGGGCCCACATTAACTGAATACAATAATCTGGGGCCCCATAAATTTTGCCAGTATGGGGCCCCGAAATTCCTAGTGGCAGCCCTGCTCACTCTGCCCCAGCCAGCGCTCACTCTGCCCCAGCCAGCGCTCACTCTGCCCCAGGCCAGCGCTCACTCTGCCCCAGGCCAGCGCTCACTCTGCCCCAGGCCAGCGCTCACTCTGCCCCAGCCAGTGCTCACACTGCCCCAGCCAGCGCTCACTCTGCCCCAGCCCAGCGCTCACTCTGCCCCAGCCCAGCGCTCACTCTGCCCCAGCCCAGCGCTCACTCTGCCCCAGACAGAGCTCACTCTGCCCCAGCCCAGCGCTCACTCTGCCCCAGCCCAGCGCTCACTCTGCCCCAGCCCAGCGCTCACTCTGCCCCAGGCCAGCGCTCACTCTGCCCCAGACAGAGCTCACTCTGCCCCAGCCCAGCACTCACTCTGCCCCAGCCCAGCACTCACTCTGCCCGAGCCCTGCGTTCACTCTACCCCAGCCCTCACT
>JARQOD010000005.1:322186565-322366672 GCA_033576555.1 Oophaga sylvatica | reverse complement strand
AAGCATGTTTTGTGCTTCTTGAATGTGACTTGGGTAAACACTTGAAGTCCCCCCCATTCAAAAAAAGGGGGACTAAGCCTTTTCTGGTACCCAGCCGGGATTTTTTTTAAACTCTTCGGCCAACTCAACACCGGGTCCGCTCATCCAAATCCGGGCTAGGTGTGTTTGGTTTTGTGTTGGTGTTTTGGTGTATTTGTGTTTGTCATTTTCCCAGCGTTGACGGGGTGTGTCTTGCGGGGGTTTATGTACCCTTTTGTCTATGTGCTGGTGTGTTTTGTGTCAGTCTAGCGGTTTAGTGGCATATGCTAAATAATAAAAAATTTTTTCTTTGCTTTATAATATCATTGTTCTCACAGCACTTGTCTTGTTTACACAAATTTTTTTCTACCGATAAGTGTGCTTGAAAAAATTTGAAGCAAGGAAACCTGCAGCTAGCATGGGGGGCCCCTAGTTTGATTTTTTTGGGGTGGCCCAAAATCCCCAGTCTGCGTGAATACACTGTATTTCTTTAAAGAACACTTACCAATCTATGCTTCCCAAAAACCAGGGGCAATTGATTCATTCACTGCTACCGATTGAGCTCTTATTTTTTCAAGAAAAAGTGTTTTGAAGTTTTTTACATACCAAGCCCCTTTAATCAATTAGAGCATGAAAGAGAAACCATTTGGGTGCAAGCTAGACTACTTCCCGTTTGGGATGCATTACGATTTTACGTCTCGTCCTTGGATTACTAATAGCCTTTCTTACCTTTTTTAAAAATAATTTCTTAATGGATTAATTTCCATAATATTTTTTTAATTTTTAAAAAAGCATATCCATACATCACAAATATTTTCTGTGTGTTTAAATTTTCCAAAAATTTTAAAGGGAAATTTAAAATTTTTTTCTACACCGTAACGCTGTAGCTCCCATAATACCGAACTCTGTTGTATTACGGGGCAAATACAACTGAGTGCTCTGTGTGTGACCCGGAAATAAATAAGGAATTTTTAAATTTTCCCCTACACTGTATACAGCTGTACGCTCCTCAACGCTAATACGCTGGATTTTTGGTACATTTTCCCAAAAATGAGGAAGAATGGTGGAGGCCCGGACGGGGGGGGGGGCACTGGTACTGAGGTGGGTGTGCATCTGCTGGTGTCCCCAAAAGCACAATAGCACATAAGGCAGGAGGTGTTGGCCTGCGTCATCACTGGCTCCAGGACCTGAAGACCCCTTTTCGGGAGTAGGTAAACCGCTTTTAAAGCGGGAGATCTGTAGACGTCCACCCTTGCAAGTCATGCGTTTACATGTCTTAGCTCAACTGGTATTCAAATTTCGGAGATTTTTCCCTCGGCTAAAGGTCCTTCCCCACTTTTACAGATAACCTTTGCCCACAATAGGATTTTGGTCAATTATGCCACACTGCACTCTTTTCCACTATGGGATAAATTTTTCAGGGCTTGCACGCTGTCTAATTTGACCGTCTGGCCAACTTCCTGCAACTCTTTTTTTTTTTTTTTAACACGTTTTTGGACTGCTATGGGCCTGCCAAAAACCACAGCTAAATGTCAAGCCTGCGTGGATCCCCTCCTCTTCTAAGCTATTGCCACGGCACCCTCTTTCCCCAATGGATGCCAATCCGGTCAACACCTGGTCATCCATCACCTCCCTTCAATTTCATCTGCACCTTCCCCTGGTCACGTTAAAGTGGATATATGCGGGAAGGGGCACCTGATTTTATCAGGTCGAATCTGGCTCAGTAACTGGAGGTCAATGCAGTGCTCTGGTTAATTACCAGCAAATCAATGCATCAGTGCATCCATGTCATATTCTCTTGGACTGGGGAATTCAGGATTTCACTTGAAAATTAGGCATGGTATTGAAAAGAGCCCAGGAGTAATCTGATATTGGCCTCCGCATCCTTCACTTTTGGTGAGGGTAAGGCACAAGGAAAGGTGTTGTTCCTGACCAGGAGCCTGCCTGAAGACTCATGCTTGCGTTTTAAAACTTCAGAAGAGGAGGCGAAGACTGGAGGCTGTTTCGGCAATGTAACAAAAACCTGTTCCTGGCTCCGGCTTAAAAGCGTTTACCACTCCCACAAAAGGGATCTTCCAGGCTTCGAACCAAAATAGCAGGCCAACACTTCCTCCTTAGTGCTATTGTGCTTTGGCACTAACCACAAATGCACACCACCACCATCATACCACGGCCCCCCCAGATCTTCCTCCCTGTTTGGGAAAATGTACCAAAAATAACACAGAATATGGTACGTATAGGAGCGTACAGCTGTATACGGTGTAGGGGAAAATTTAAATCTCCCTTTTTTATTACCGGAGTCACACACAAAGCTCACTCAGTAGGATTTAACCGTGATGCCCAATGACGGTACGTATGAGAAAGCGACAGGTAACAGTGGGGGAAAATTAAAATTCCATATTTATTCCAAGTCACACACAACCCACTCGTAATTTCCCCGTAAACCACAATAACGGGCGTATGAGGGGCGTACAGCGTAACGGTGAGGGGAAAATTAAATCTCCGTTTTTTTTTCCCCGGAGTCACACCAACACTCCTCATATGGATTTGAACCGTAAACCACAATATACGGACTGTAATGAGGAGCGACAGCAATACGGTGTAGGGGAAAATGAAATCTCCCATTATTTCCGGAGTCACACACAACATCTTTTCCTTTTTTTGGATTTTACCATAAACAAACATCAGTATACGGAACCCCCCAAAGAAGCCAATCACGCAATGCCCTTCTCACATGGTGTGGACACTGCACATGTCATCTCATTGCCCACAGTGACTCCTTGCTCATTGGCTGAAAAAAAGCACCTGCAATCATTCTGCAAAATCCAAATTTGGCACTCGTTTTGCCGACCGAATTGCCGACTTTACCTAGGTTTTGGGTTTCGATCGGCGAATCTTCGACTTTGGCAAAAGCGGCGACTTATGAATCTGGGACCTGTTCGCCAACCTTTGTTCACTGTTACCAAGTTCACATCATCACTCAATAAATAACCTTAAGAATCCATACGTCTTTAACTGGGAATGGATGAAAGGGGTTTACCGTATGCTGGAATCCAAACAACAACTAACGTGGGAAGGCCGAACAGTGAAAATGAAACCATTGGTCGCAGTGGGATTGCTAGTGTAGGGGACTGCTACCCACCCAAACTGCTCCACAAGGGATTACAGCGCCGCCATACACCGCAGGGAACAAGAGCCCAGGCCCCAAAAAAAGAGAGCCATCGCAGGCACTATCACACAGACTGTATGGACCTCTACCACCCAGAATACACTGCATATGGTATTACAGCAAACCATAACAGCCGCAGGAATAAAGCCCGGACCCAGTAAAAAGGACACCGTCGTCGCAGATTGCATAGACTGTAACGGGACGCTACCACCCAAACTGCTCCCATACGGTATTACAGCAGCCGCCTACAGCCGCGGGAAAAAGAGTCCAGGCCCCATAAGAAAGATTAGATGCCTCATTGAAACTACGCTGGTTGCAACTGCAGTTGACAGACTGTACAAGACCGCAACCCCACACCCCACATACTGGGTAAACAGCACCACCATACACCCCACAGAAATACTGCAGCCCCCAAGAAGTCTACATCATTCTCGCTACCGAAGTCCGCCACATAACTCAGTTTCATGCAAAAAACTCAGCTCGCACAATGCACAATTTTCTCGAACGACACATCCTCACTCAAAATGGCACCACAAGCCCAAAGGTCTCAAAGCAAGCTTGCGCGTCCCGGGAAGCCGAAGCCCAAAAGCGGGTCTTTCTTCGCCGAACAAGAAACTCTAAAGCGAGACAAGCAAGCACGAAGCACAAGGGTACTCTGCAGGCAGACTAAGACGCGAACCGCATGTCTGCAGGCAACCAAAAATCATGCCTAAAGCCGAAACCGCACTTTCCGGCGGAATGAGAGGCGGAAAATGCATGCCACAAGCCAAACTGATGCCTGCAAGCAAGCAAGGGCGGAGTGCACGCCGAAACCTCTCTAAAAGACTTGTGACAAATAAAGAGAACAGCAGCTGCAATACAAGGCAGAACTGGAAGCTATGAAACCACTTAGCAATAGATGCTTACCAGCACCTAAAAAAGGACGTCCGTCTTTCCACCATGTCACAATACTGCTAAAAGGAATTATCGAGCAGCACTCCTCTATCTACCTTTCTCAGTGCCACCAACGAAACCACGCCTGTGAAGGTGAACAAGATCACATAGATGTACAGTCTCACAGAAAAAAAGGAAGACAACAAGGTAGCAATGTCATAGAAGCAAATTTCTTGGACATCAGGAAACAAATATCAAAACAAATCGAAAGCTGATCGCAACCCTACCATTTCGACCTCAGATAAGGTGCCACCCAACAACGGGGAACGGCCCCACAAGCCATCATCTCCCTCAAGCACAACTTCAAAGTCACCTGAGACAAAGGAACATTTCTTACCTTCATGGGGAAGATTTCAGAACAACCACGCAGAGAATGCACCTGCACTCGGGCCTCAGAGGAGTGTTGGTACCGCCCAATCTTCAGGTGTCCACTTAAGAAGGCCAGGCAAATAGAGTGTATTTGACTTAACACCAATCGAAATGTTTCATTAAGATGTCCTACTATCGGGCCCAGACCCAACAACAGGCTTCTGGAAATACTACTCTCTTTCCGCAAGACTGTGGCATTTATGGCCGACATACAACAATGTCCACTGTTTTCTTCAAAAGGAACACAGAAACTCTTGAGGTTCTTCTGGTTCTTCGGTACCGGACAAGACCTGGACAAAGACATCGAGGTACCGTATAGGGTACCATCTTCGGAACAGCCTTTTTCCAGCAGTCGCTACTATGGCCCGAAATTCCGCCAAAGAGGCGAAGAAGATAAGGGTCAATGTCCTCCTTCGTAAGAAGGACTTCACTTAATGACGGTTTTTAAGTCCCACACCGACAAATAGCTGCAATCAGTTACTAAAAGGGTCAAGAAATCTCGCCATCAACCAAGGTTACACAAATTTCGTCCAACACCGAATTATGGAAGCCATTCCCTTTCAGACTATTCCCAGCGACCAAAGGACCTGACCAACACGACTTCCTATGAGGTTTCTTTTTTTTCGTGAATATCAAACGACCCCCTGGGGTTCGTACTCCATAACCACCAAGAAAAAAAAGCAAAGACTTCACCCAATCAGATAAGGAAGTCCTCAGGCCTTGACAGAACCTTCGTGTAAACGCCAGCCCTGTGCCATCCAAGAAGTCAAGACACAAAGTTTGTATCGTCGTACGCACATCAAAGTGATCGCAGCAGTAGGTATTTCAAAACCATAGACCAAACGAAGAGCCACACGGGTTTTGTTGAGCCGGACTAAACAGGCGCCACCCGCAAACACCGATACCCGACTGGAACTCTGCGCTCTGTCCCCCATTTGATTGGCTGAGCTTATCTCAGATGCGATGAATTGGAGCCAAAGTGCACAGTTCTACAAGAAGCAAGGTAGTACTGGATCTCGCAACGAAATGCACCTTCTATTCTTTTCGTCACAAAACAGGAACTGAGGAAAAGAAATCCATCTGCCCAATCAGTGGACTACTACCTATTCACCAAATCCTGAACCAGCGACTAAATCCATTGCTCCAAGATACCCCTTAAGGACACACAAGTTCACAGGCCCCTCCTTGTACCTTCATCCCCACTTTAAAAGGCCTGAAACGTTCGAAAAAGTGGATCCATCCCGAGGCCGCTCTGCTGTAGTGTTTCAAGTCATCACCTGTGGAATACTTCTCCGTCCAATTATGACAAGACATTCTTAAAGGATACCTTATTGGCTAACCAAAAATTATATTTCGCAACTTTCGACGCAGAGGCCCTTCTTCAGCAAGATAATCTGCCTAAAAGGACCTCTGCGCTCTAAAGCTTGCGAACATATAATTTTCTGTTACCAATAAAGGTACACTTTAAAAGCTCGTCATAATTGGACGGAGAAGTATTCACATCGATTTTTCTGGCTAACCGGTAACCACAATATAATTTATATTGTCACCAACATCACCTGGAATCCATCGGTTCAGCAGGTTCTCAACCTCGAAGTAACTTGTTCGACATTGCTTTCGCTTCAGGGCCCACACAACCCTGCTCATTCACACCACATGACTTAGTGAGATCCAAGGCCATTTTTTTATCTAAGGGAATCATGGGCCGGACAGGATATCGGCAAAAGAAGGTGACAAACTCACTTTAAAACTACTTACATTCGCAAACTTCATGGCTGTTCCAAAACCGAAGATGGCCATCTTCCACCACAATTTAGTAATGAACCCCCTCCCAACTGGACTAGATGATTGGTCCTTGGTCTGTGGCACACGACCACTAGGAAATCCATACTGAAGCAAATGTTGGGCATTTTTGTTTCCCTGTCTGCCATCAGAGACTTTCATACGAAGTAACTAATCTAATGGACACTTCAATTTTTTATAAATGCGCTTCGTGCTTTATCGAAACCAGAGGCCTGTGAACATATTCGCTCTGACCGGGGGTCGGATTTCACGAGCGGCAAGAGAACACCAAATCCTTCAATTTAGACATCGCAATGTAAAAGGTACCCCTAGTACAAGGAGCACACCCTTTCAACTCCCAACTTTTTCCCGATGGGGGCCGGGGAAAGAGATAGGGATAGCATCAAAATACTAGACTCTATTTTTCTTACAACAAACACCAGATTCACACACGAAGTTTTACTATTTCTTGGCCGGGGGTCTCAGCTATCATGAATGCCACTGCTCACAGCACTTTCCAGCGTTTCCCCAGAGACCCTACATCCTTACTATGTTGAGCGATCGCTCGATATCAAAAAAAATCGTATCGGAATGGTATCGCCGATATCACAAATATCCGATATCCGATTACGATACCGGAAGTCCCATGAAGTCTAGGGAACAAAATATCCAACAAAAAAAACCCTTTTTTTTCGTTGTAAACACAAAATATACACACATAGAAACATAATATATAATATTATATAATAAACATTCATTGTGACAATATAATCAAAAATTTTATAGTTATACACTTCTAATAGTAAAAAAGACCTGATTCAATTGCCGGGTAAAGCGTGACATACCCCAAAAACACGGGCCGTGCCGAGTACCCCCAAAACCTCTGGCTCTGTGCCCAACTTGGGCGTCCGAACAGGATTCTGTAGCTCGCTATAAGCGATCCTTGTGCCGAATTGAACTGGTTTTGTCTTGAGAATTGCTAAAATCACGAGAATGTTTTGCCATTTTTTCCGCTATACGCGTCACGACGGGCACTGGTGAAGAAGAAGGACGTGCTTTTTTCGTGGGTGTACACTCACTCAGTGGCGCGAAAACATGGCCGACCACTCTAAATGGACGCAATGTAAGATCTGCCCCACACTCTTCATTTCCGCCTCCTCATCCCCCATTGGCGAAACAACACGAAGGTCCCGCCCCCTACAAAAAGGGGCCCTCTCCAGATGAATGACACATGTGACTTGGCAAATGGCTAAGGACACGAGCAATGTGAAGGGAGGGGGCGTAGAGCTCTCCCCCCACGGAAGCACCCATCGCCACGGAACCAACCGTGGGCACCCCCTGGAAACCCTCCTACGCTGCAAGAAAGCGGAGGATACCCTAAAAAGGGGCCCGGCCCGCACCGGAGGAGGTCGCCAGGATGGAACCAGCGGCTGCCCTAAAACAAACTTGGAGCGCGCCAATCCCTCTTACCTGAAGTGTCTTACCGGAAGTGAGGCCCCGTTCTAGTAGAGGAGTCCTGCGGCATCCCAGCCCTTGCAATGGATCCGGTTGACGTTGTCGCAGTGGAGGCACCCGTTCGTCAAAAAACTCTCACCGGCAGCACCCAATCCCACTGTCTGCCCCCGTCCTGGACAGAAAAGCGACACCCTTCCTCAGGAGGAGCCGCGCAGGCACCAGAGCACTACCTGCCTGACCGAGCCCCACTGTCATCTTTTCCAGAGCCGGCTGCTTCCTCCGCAGGTGAGCGCCGCCAGGACGGGGGCGCCAGAAGCTCCGAAACCGGGCATCGTAAGTGGCATTTGAGTGGGACCATGGAGCACTGGTGGGGAGAATTACAACCGGCCAGGAGGAAGAGTGGAGCGTTGGGAGTGGAAGCAGAGGACAAAGGGACACGAGAATCCCAAAACTCGCAACGTCAACTGAGAAGGACCGGATGAGAAAAAAATAAAGGAACCCTTGGGAGCAGCGGCGTAAGGTGCAGTACGGAGCTTAAATTGAAAGGTGGTTGGGCTTCTCCAGGAGCCTGGACTTTATTTAGAATTTTTGTGACCCGCGGGACTGAGACTCACCTCCCAGAAGGGGCACCCGGGAGGGACCTGTTCCAGGAGACTTGGTGACTTTACACCCGACCCTGGGGTTACAATGGTGGTACCCCTAAATGTTCCAGTCGACCCCTACTCCCCAGAGTGTCAGGAACCTTGAACCCCGGAGCCTCGCCTCCCACATCCAGGCCTCTGCACAAGTGCCCACCCCACGCCGAAATCTCCCCAGCCTCCCTCAGTGGTCTCCCACAGCCCCACTATGGCAATAACTATACGGCCCATACCCGGCCCGTTAGGGCCCCTGGGGTTCGTTCATCCTAAAGGCTCCAGACCCGGAGGGAGATGAAAGAGGTGGCCACACAACACGATACGGGTCACACTTACTGACAGGCCAAACACGTCATCAGGGTCCTGGGGTCCTTGGGTCCTCGATGTTTTTGGGAAGCATCAGAACAGTACCAGTGGTACCTGGACACCCTGCCAAAGAATTATAAATAACCCGGAAGGGTCCCTGTATGTAAATAGTTAAATTGTTGATGTTCCCGACGGGTGAATGTTTTATAAAAAATTTTTTTAATTTAATAAAAAACAAACACAGTTTTTTATTACTTTTATTACGTCTCATCCTGCACGCCCGATCTCCTGTAAAAAAAGAAAAAAAAAAACAGAGTTAACACCTGCCGATCAGTCCAAGTAAACGATGCCCACACGATCCAGCTCGCTACATCAAATGACAGGCAGAGCCGCATCCCGGCGCAGCACCTATTACCCTCTTCCCCGGCGTGACGTCATCGGACTGGTTTACGGCCGGATTACCCTGCAGTCACTGCAGTTATCGCAAAAAAACTGCATGTGACCGCCAGGGAGAAGATAATGGCGGCCATCAAGCAGTCCAGGACGTGACCGCCGGAGATCTTCTGCCAGGTAAGTGCCGCTGACTCCTGACAGACCCGACCGACGGACACTCACAGTGACAGTGACAAATCCGATTCCGGTATCCGATATGACGAAAATATCGGTACTCGGAATCGAAAGCCCGATACAGCTAATATCGGCCGATACCCGATATTTGCAGTATCGTATCGCTCAACACTAGTCCTTACTCCTGCAATGCTACTCACACAGAAAACCTGTGTCCTGAGAGCTCCACTCGGAGAATTCAACAATAAAGACCTCTACAGGTGACAGTGGAGCAAGTGCAAAGTGTGTCCAATGTCTTTTGGGACAGATGGAGGAAGCAGTATCTCTCCAATCTGCAAACCAGACGAAGTGGAAGAAAGACCGCCCAAACATCCAACCTGGCGATATTGTACTTGTCAAAGACAGTCAGTTGCATTGAAACGAGTGGCCACTCGCCTAGTCACCAAGCCTCTTCCCAGCAAGGATGGGAAAGTGCTCAAAGTAGAAGTCAGAGTGTGCAAACTTGGGGAGAACAAACTGTTCCTCATGCCAGTTACCGAGCTTGTGTTGTTATTTTCCCAAAAAGAACCAAATAGTGGCATCTGTTGATACCAAGCGGGAGTGTTCTGCCCATGCATGTGTGGCTAGTTAATTTCATAGTACAGTACCAGTATAGCCATTAGAGGTCATTAGGTACTCATTTATCCTGTGTTTGTATGCTTGGATACTTCTTTAAAAGACAGTGTCTTCTGGTGAAGTTACAGCCCCCTCAATTTTCCTGGGCTAGAAGCTGAGACATTTTCTCTCAGACTTTACAGTTAAGCACACGTGCTCCCAGCTCTCTCCCTACAAAGCATTGCTCCTGACCAGTAGATTCTGGTGAGACTCTAATGCATATGTGTCTGTGTTAGACAGCCTCTGTGTAGTCTCTGTATCTCTTAGTTAGCTAATACTTTCACACTGCTTACAGATAGGTTGCATTTCTGTATAGAGCAGGATAGTATTGCAGCATGTACTTTGCCATAACTGTGTTGTAATTTTACTGTGCAGCCTCTGTAATATTAGTTACTGATGTAATTGCACTCTGTATCATGCTGTTGTCTCTGTTATCTGCTAGTACTGATACACTGTTCATTTCTCTTGTAGTTTTTTACCAAATATTCATCCACCATTGTTCACTGTTACCAAGTTCACATCATCATCTCAATAAATATAGACTTAAGAATCCATGCAGTCTTTTACTGGGAAGTGGATGAAAGGTTTAGCTGTATGCTGGAATCCACACAGCACTAACGTGGAAGAAGGCAGAACACATATCGTCACTGCCATGCGCTGCTTCCAAGCATAAATCAGCTGCTGACATCAGAACAGGATGATGAGAAGAGTGTAGGAAAGGTAAGTACAATTTTTCATTATATTTTTTCTCTTGAAGACCATGCATACCAGGATGGGATGTAAGAGCCATGCTTCCAGGATATGGATGAGGAGGCCATGCATACCAGGATGGAGATGAGGGGCCATGTAGACCTGGATTAGGAACTTATATATTCCAGGATGGGGGATATTAAGTACAGAATTGATAACATTTTTTGCTTCATTTTTTTTTTCCTCTAATAAAACCTGGCAGTGTCTTATGTCAGGTGCAGCTTATAGTCAGAAAAATATGGTACTTAAATTATTATTATTTTTTTTAATTCCTTTTAAATTTTGCTTTATATAAAACTTGTTTTACAGAAAGAATGTTTCTTAATATTTTTTCCTGTAAACTCCAATTTCCTGTCATCCTGAAAAGTGGATAAAAGTGTGACACCATTGTGTTCACCAGTGATCTGGGAGTCAGAGATGATTCCAGGGGTCATCCCAATCCTGTTCCTCTTCCACTCATCACTTTTTCCATCCATTTCAACATTTTCATTGCCCCTCTACCACTTTGTAGGGTCTGCCGGAAAAATGTTCGGATTTTCCATTGACCCCCATAATATTTATTACTTGAAACAAGCATTCGAGCATTAGGAATTATGCCACATAATAGTTTCTGGTAGAGTAATTAAATGGTAGATTAATTAAATACAGAAAGAAATTTCAATGCTTTTATAGAGTGTTATATAACACAGACATGTTCCACAAAGCACCTAATACTCTATGGATGACAATATAGTAACTTTTTCACATAAAATTAAAAAATGTGGTCAACTGCTGAGCTATATATTTAGCAATAGATTGTAAAGTCCTAATCTCTGCCTAGAGACTGTATTCAGCCACTCTCTCTGCTCCTGCAACTCTATCTCCCTCCATAGGTTAAATGCAGATGTATCTGATACAAACAGCAAAGCAAAAGATTAATCCTTAGAAAGTATGAATCGTTCAGCTTCAGCACCAGTATCAACACTACAGGAATGTGATTTATTAAACTGTGTAACACATCTCCCTGGACAATCACTCTCTCCTTACAATAACTACCATCACAGAGATGTACAATGGCATCAGTGTGTGGAGCCAGCCTGGTGGCGCCTGTCCTATTATAATCCCTGATGATGTCAAACGGCCAATAAATCACAGTAATGCCACTACCAAGATGGCTACGGCATTATAATGACACACAGGCAATTCCTGCATTATTATTGGCTGTGTAGCAGGCATCAAACATGCAGGGGCAGGGATTCAAATTTGAAATCGAGATAATGCTCTCTGAGTGCCAAGCACGTCAGAGCACTCAGAAACTCGAGTGATATTCGAGTACCACTGAGCATGTTCACTCATCCCTAATAGCTATGTGTAACTATGTAACTTTGCATCACATGAAAGAACCTGGTTCATCAGTATGAGAGCCAATTCTCTTTCTATGAAATCCATTTTGAAGAGAGCAGTCAAGGTCAGCACTAAGTATATGGATGTTATGGCCTGCATTTCCAGTGTATGGAGAAGCTGAGCCACTCCATGCATATACATACACCTAAGGTGTATCTAGGTGAGGGCTGCTGGAGCACAGCCAACAAGGGTCGTAGTCGAACCGCCTAATGCGGGGGTCCACAATGTCTCCCCCAGCAGCTGCATTCTGCCACCTCCCGGATTGGTAGTTGGCCATTCTCTGTGCCCACTGTCAAGCTGACAGCCGCACAAAGAAGCTGCAGTGCGCTGGCTTCCAGTGATCAATTGTACTCGCGTCTTACAGACGCAAGTTCAATTGAAGCTCGGGGGTCAGAGCGACGCCAGCAGCGCGATCATGTGATCCCACTGTTGACATCACTCCCCGCGCTGCAGAGCAACAAACTGGTGGTAAGTGCTCCAGTGGAGCTGAAGACACCTAAGATTAAGTTCATGGGGAATTTAGTTTTAGGTTGGAGAGATTTGGCGTAGGGATGGGGATTTAATGTATATGGGGAGATTTTTAGTGGGGATGGAGGGAGATTTAATGTGTGGAGGAGATTTGGAGTGGGGATGGGGGATTTAATGTGTGGGGAGATTTGGGGTGTGAATGGGGGATTTATTGTCTGTGGGGATTTGGAGTAGGAATGGAGGAGTTAATGTGTGGGGTGATATTGAGTGGGGATGAGGGGAATTAAAGTGTGGGGTGATTTGAGGACACAAAATGAGGAGCAAAGGGGGAGATGCAAGGCATGTATGAGGAAACATATAGGGGCATGTATGAGAATACAGTACAAGGGAATAGGGGCATGGATGAGGAAACAGTATAGGGGAATGGGGGGAATGTATGAGAAAAGAGAATGGGGGATTGGTTCAGACAGTATGGGAAGCAAATGGTGGAATGTATGCGTACACAGTATGAGTAGCGATGGGAAAAATTTATATGGACACTTATGTGGACACAGTATATGGAGTGAGGGTGATGGGATGTGTGCAGACACAGTTGGAGGTATGTGTGAACAGGTAGTATAGAGAGTGAGGGGTAAATGTATGAGGAAACAGTATGGTGAGCAAAGAGTATGTGAAAGGAGACAGTATGAGGAGGGAGGGAAATAGTGTGAAGAGACAGTATGGGGGAGAAAAGTGTGTGGACACAGAATAGATACTGAGTAGTGCAGGCATAGCATGGGGGTACAGTGTAAGGGTACAGCAAGGAGGGGACAATATATCAAGGAGGGGGAGTGTGATGAGAGGGTACAGTATAGAGTATAGGCCCTACAGGGAGGACACTGTGAGAGGACAGTGTGAAGAGGTGTGCCAGTATGGAAAGGAGAGGACAGTGAGAATAGCATGTACCATAAGAGGGACAGTGTGAGGGTCATATTTGTGCAGACAATATAGTGAGGGGCAATCATTTATTCTAGGGCTTAGCATAGGGTAAATATTTTTATTCAGGAGCATTATAATGACACTTATATCTTTAAAGGCATCATGTGGAGATTTGCTGCATCAGACAGGAGAAGATGGAAGTCTTCAGATACGAGCTGTGGATGAGAAAACTCATCATGAGTTGTGGGCAAGATGAAGAAAAAGAAGAACGACTCCAGATATGACGTCACCTATAAGGTACCTGGATGTAAATATTATTTGTGATACTGACAAGTTCTCAGGTTTTTATTTATGTTAGGAGCATTAAAGGGGTTTCCAGGTTTGTGATGAGTCTGCAATCACTCTAGGTGACTGCAGACTTCTGAATTCTGACAGTGCGCACTGCACGCTGCCAGGATTCTCTGTTGCCGGCAATTTTCATATATGCAGTCATGCAGTCACATGAAAACTGAAAACTAAACACATGTGGCCTCACTCAAAGAAAATGAAATGAGCGACGCTTGTCACGTCTAGTCGGAATATGATCAGAAGTATGCAAGTTGCATGTTGTGCTGACATGACCATCCACTCTTTCCATCGGCAAGAGAGAATCCTAAAAGTGTGCAGTGCATTCGTTGTGAGAATTCAGAAGCTGCAATGTCAGCATTCAGCTCTGCAGGTTCCAGTAGTCATTACATGGACACTTCACGTATATGTGATTTCATACTTATGGTCCTGTGACAACGAGCTTCTCTTCCTGCTTCTCTCAGTTTTTCACTGAACATTGAGAGCATTAGCACGTTACTAGGTGAGCAAATCGCATATGTGCATGAGGGGCAGGGCACCAACTGAATTCTTGCCCGAGTGCCAGAAAACCTAGATACATCTCTGGTGAGCACATCCATTGTAAATGCATAGCAGATGTTGTCAAGAGGTAAATGTCATTTTTAAGCTTTAACTAGTTGGTTGATGTTTAGCAATACATGCATGTAACTTAGGAAACTAAAACATTCTTCAGTTAGCATGTATAAAGAACTCTATGAAGGACCTGGAGTATATCTATCTCAGCTTCCTTTTTTACACAATTTCCCGTAGTGTAACAAAAGTAATATGAAGCTAAACAACATAAAAGAAACATAACACAAATATGAAGACAATTTATTATGATTTATCTAAGTATTCAACACCTTTTGTATACTAGTGTATGAGCACCTGCTGACTCACTTCCGTGTACTTGCTACTTTTCTATTATAATACAACCATGATGCTCACCAGAGCTCTCCTGTACGAATATATATATATAATACACTGGTGCTTCTCACAAAATTAGAATATCATGAAAAAGTTAATTTATTTCAGTTCTTCAATACAAAAAATGAAGCTCATATATAATATAGAGTCATTACAAACAGAATGATCTATTCCAAGTGTTTTTTCTGTTTATGTTGATGATTGTGACTTACAGCCAAAGAAAACCAAAAATCATAAGTTGATAAGTCTCTATTAGCTTTCCACAACTTGCCACTGGAATTTTTCCTATTTTTTCAAGGCAAAACAGCTTCAGCTCCTTCAACTAAGATTGTTTCTTCTGGTGAACAGCAATCTTCAAGTATAACCACAGATTGTCAATTGTATTAAAACAAAAAAGAGAATTATAAAGAAATAAGATCAAAAAATATTTCAATAGTGGGAGAAATTTTAGTTAAAAATTGACTTTATTAAGAAACATATAGAATGTTGTGGCATTGAAGGCGATAACAAAAATATAAAGTTTAAAGCGTAAAGATATATGATTAGAAACAGCATATAATCACCGTAAGGGCTCATATTCACTTGCTGGGAAAAAAACGTCAGTTTTCAGGATGGTCCGATTATGTGCAATAGTCATGCGATTTGCATGCGATTTTTTATAGCACCATCTATTGCATTAGCGATTATCATGCCAAAATCGCATCAAATCGCAGCATGTTGCGATTTTTTTTCACACCGATTTCGGCTGAGAAAAAAATCGCAAATGAGATGTCACCTATTGGTCCGATTTGAATCAGATTTTTTATCAGCTGAAAATCATCAGTTTTCGGCTCAAGTGAGTATGAGCCCTTAGTAACATAAACATGGTATGATCAGAGAAAAAGTGCAAGTGCTATCAGCAAAAAGACATATCAACACATGCAAAATATGTATATCTCTAATAAATACTAAGCAGACTCAATAGATGCTATGTTTTGTGAATCCAAATGAGCATAAAAAATATATATAAAATATATATAAACCCCACATCCATAGGATTAAGAGCCCATGTTATACAAGCACATAAATATAGCAGGTAACGTATCATAATGCTTTACCATCATTGCTTTAACCCCTATGCACCATCAGTTAATTGCACAGCAGTAGTTACAACTAATAATAATACCAGTCTGTTAATGACTATGTGCTGGAAAAAATGAATGGCTGACCATTCGGTAAGGATAAAAAACTAATTCTGGATCAGTGATCAAAAAAGCGTATGTACATGGGTATAATATCAATTATTTCAATCTTTATTTATACAGTGGTAAAATACAAAATAGAGAATAATATGTAATAATAAAAAATAAATAAAAACACTGCTAACTAGAAGTGCCCACGCCAAAATTGTAAATATAAATATACTGTAATAAAAAAATGTGCCCAAAAAGGGATCACATAGATACTTTGTCAAAGGTAACCAAGTCAGTATGAATCCATATTAACCAATGGAATAGATCCAGGGCTGCCACTAGGAATTTCGGGGCCCCATACTGGCAAAATTTATGGGGCCCCCTTGAGACTCTGCCCAGGCTCCACCCCCCAGTTCCGCATCCACCCTAGCTCCTCCTCCACCACATAAACCTTCCAAAATCCCTCCGCCCTTTCATGGAAAAACTTCACTTCTGCACCATGCCCTCATCAATGACACATTAACACCAATCACTCGATGAATATGCAGCATTTTGCTTGTTTAGTATAATACACCACATAGTCCCTCCATATATTATAATGTGCACCACAGTCCTCCTATTGTAAAGTGCACACCCCATAGTCCTCCATATAATATAATGTATCCATAGTCCCTCCATATAGTATAATACACTCCTAATAGCCCTCAATATATTAAAATACACTCAGTCATTCATATAGTATAATACACTCCTCATAGTGCTCTCCATATAGTATAAATGCACCGCCATAGTCATCCATGTAGTACAATTCACTTCCCATAGTATAATGCACCCCATAGCTCTTCATATGGTATAATGTATTCCCCATAGTCCTCGATACAGTAAAATGCAGCCCACAAATAGTATAATGCAGTCACCCTATAGAGCATAATGCAGCCACCCCACAGAGCATAATGCAGCCACCCCACAGAGCATAATGCAACCACCCCACTGTCACGCTGTATAGCAGATATATATATGTGATGACAATAATCTATATCAAAAGGGCAACATACTATATAACATGTGCATAGCTATATGATAACATAGATTTACCTGACAGAAAGTCCAGTGGGTCAAAACGGAATCCGTTATACGCTGTCTCCGGCTGAGGGTGACCGGGGTCTAAGCTGACCCTAACTGGGGTCCTAACTAATCCCTCAACCTGGAGTACTGTTAAAGGTACAGAGGTCCAGGCCACCAGCGTAAACCCTGTCTCCTATCAATCCCTGCCAACTGTATTCTAGTCCTAAGAAGGACCCTGAATACCACCAAAAGGAATGACCAGGTAACGGTTAATGAACAGAAAGACATACAAGAAAGATAAGAAATAAAGTAAATAAAGTCTTACATACAACACTCACACACAGTAGGAACACCATAGGTCTCAGAGATAAACTATAAGCTGTAAGAGTAAAAACAACTAAGGAGCTCTTAGCTTAAGTATTCCCAGAACCGATCCAGTCTGCTAAACTATATGAATGCTTTCACCGGCATCCAACACCCAGACTGGCAGGAATATAAAGGAAACTAATTAGAACATAATCCAAAGCAGCCGGGCGAGGCTGAACCTAGTCTTAGCAAAGAGCTAGGTAAAATTAACTCTCTCATTACCAAACACAAAGAAACAGCAGCTCAGCTGTGAGAAGTCAGAATGTGCAATCGCGACGATCTTCGTGGCGATGCACCCATGACAGTACCCCCCCTTCTACGAGGGGCCTCCGGACCCTCATGACCAGGTCTGTCCGGGTAAGTTGTGTGAAAGGTCCGAACCAATCGATCTGCGTTATCATCAGACGCAGGGACCCACGTCCTCTCCTCAGGACCATACCCCCTCCAATGAACTTCCACGTTATCATTGATTACCACTGAAGGAGGAGGTAGAGGTGACGGTATGACTGGTGCCACATACTTTTTAAGTAATGACTTGTGAAACACATTATGAATTTTAAACGTAGGAGGGAGGTCCAGACGAAATGCCACAGGATTAATTATGGAACTGATCCTGTATGGCCCGATGAATCTGGGACCCAACCTCCAGGAGGGAACTTTAAGTTTTATATTCCTGGTAGACAACCACACCAGATCGTTCACCTTCAGATCTAGACCAGAAACTCTCCCCCTATCAGCCATCCGTTTGTAACGGTTCTCCGTAACCTTCAGTCTTAAGCGATCTGGAACTATCAGTCTCCCTGGAAGTCCCACAGGGCGTCCCCCTGAGCCCCCAATACCTCCCCCTCAAGCTCAGAGCATACAGCTGACACTACAACTCCCTCCTGAGGAATAGGAACCGGATCATCAGTCTTCCCGACCCCTGGGAAAGTACGAGATAAGGCATCAGGAAGCAACTTTATTGAGCAGTCATATGTGCGATGAGGAGGTAACTCTTTACACCCCTCCTCTGAGAACTTCTCCCAAAAGTCCTCCAGAAAAGGAGGCAAAGTCCTAGGCACAACCGCACCGATGACCGTGCTCATGCAGTTATTCTTGCAAAATTCACCCCACTGGCTTATCTTTCTGGATTGCCAATCAATCACTGGGTTATGTTTAGCCAACCAAGGAAGTCCCAACACAATAGGAGCAGGCAGACCCTCCAACACATAACAAGACAATTGCTCTTTATGTATTGCCCCTACTCGAAGATCTATGTTATGAACAGCTTGTACCAAGCTACCTTGACCAAGAGGTCTAGAATCAATAGAGAGTATAGGGACCGTTTGGCCAATACACTCAGTTGCATACCATGCACCTGGCAAACCGAGTGTCCACCAGATTAGCCCCGGACCCACTATCAAGAAAAACAGAAATCCTCTCAGTTCTAGTACCAATCACCACCTCCGCAGGCACGAGAAACTGAGAGGGATTTGGGGACGAAATACACACTCCCAGGTTAACTCCTTGGTTCAAAGAGGTCCGGGATGGACACCCCCAACAAAATGTCCTCCTCCTCCCGCAAAAGAAACACCTTCTAGTCTTGCGGCGCACCGCTGATTCCCTCCTACAAAATGATGTCCCTCCCAACTGCATGGGTTCCTCAGAACAGACCAGAGGAACCTCAGTATAAGGGACTTTAGTAGTAGGTGGAGTCATCACGGGGGGCGGAGTTACCTCGCGTCTTCCCCGAAGACGTCTATCAATGCGAATAGCGAGGGCCATAGCAGCCTCCAGTGATGGAGGAGAATCATACTGAGCCAACACATCTTTTAATTTGTCAGACAACCCTTGACAAAACTGGCTCCTAAGAGCAGGGTCATTCCACTGAGTATCTGTTGCCCATCTACGGAACTCAGAAGAATATTCCTCCGCTGGACGATTTCCTTGCCGTATTTTACGTAACCTTGTTTCAGCAAGGGAGACTCGATCCGGATCATCATATACCAGACCCAGGGCAGTAAAAAATCGATCCACTGACTGGAGATCTGGGGAGCCTGGAGGAATAGAGAACGCCCAAGATTGAGGATCCCCTTGTAAGAGCGAGATAACAATTCCCACCCTCTGCTCTTCACTCCCAGATGACCGAGGCCGCAGCCGAAAGTACAATTTACATGCCTCCCGGAAAGTAAAAAATTTGTCCCGCCCACCAGTGAACCTGTCCGGGAGAGCAACCTTAGGTTCAGATCTGGTTTGCTCCGGGGGGACAAAACCTTGGACTTAATGTCTGCCAACTCCATGGACAATCCCTGCAACTGCCGGGCCAGCTGGGCTACTGGATCCATGATAGCTGGGGAGAATCTTTAGTATGGCCGGTGAAAATGTCACGCTGTATAGCAGATATATATATGTGATGACAATAATCTATATCAAAAGGGCAACATACTATATAACATGTGCATAGCTATATGATAACATAGATTTACCTGACAGAAAGTCCAGTGGGTCAAAACGGAATCCGTTATACGCTGTCTCCGGCTAGAGGGTGACCGGGGTCTAAGCTGACCCTAACTGGGGTCCTAACTAATCCCTCAACCTGGAGGTACTGTTAAAGGTACAGAGGTCCAGGCCACCAGCGTAAACCCTGTCTCCTATCAATCCCTGCCAACTGTATTCTAGTCCTAAGAAGGACCCTGAATACCACCAAAAGGAATGACCAGGTAACGGTTAATGAACAGAAAGACATACAAGAAAGATAAGAAATAAAGTAAATAAAGTCTTACATACAACACTCACACACAGTAGGAACACCATAGGTCTCAGAGATAAACTATAAGCTGTAAGAGTAAAAACAACTAAGGAGCTCTTAGCTTAAGTATTCCCAGAACCGATCCAGTCTGCTAAACTATATGAATGCTTTCACCGGCATCCAACACCCAGACTGGCAGGAATATAAAGGAAACTAATTAGAACATAATCCAAAGCAGCCGGCGAGGCTGAACCTAGTCTTAGCAAAGAGCTAGGTAAAATTAACTCTCTCATTACCAAACACAAAGAAACAGCAGCTCAGCTGTGAGAAGTCAGAATGTGCAATCGCGACGATCTTCGTGGCGATGCACCCATGACACCCACAGAGCATAATGCAACCACCCCAGAGTATAATGCAACCACCCCAGAGTATAATGCAACCACCCCACAGAGTATAATGCAACCACCCCACAGAGTATAATGCAACCACCCCACAGAGTATAAATGCAACCACCACACAGAGTATAATGTAAACCCCCATAGAATATAATTGAGCCCCCTTATATAGTATAATGTAGCCCCTCCATAAAATACAATGTAGCCCTCATATAGTATAATGCAGCCCCCATAGAATATAATGTAGTTCCCTCATAAAAGTATAATGAAGCCCCCATACAATATAATCTAGCCCCCCATAGAATACAATGTATCCACCTTATACAGTATAATGTAGCCCCCTCATAAGTGTATGATGCAATCACCCCTCATAGAATATAATAAATATAATACAGCCCCTCATAGAATATAATGTATCCCCGAATACAATATCATACAGCCCGCCTCCCCAAAGGAATATAACGTAGCCCCCCATAGTATATAACACAGCCACAAAGTATATAACACAGTCACCCTATAAAATATAATATATCTCCCAATAGTATATAACACAGCCAACATAGTATATAGCACGGCCCACATAGTATATAGCGTGGCCCACATAGTATACAACAGGACCCACATAGTATACAGCACGGCCCAAGCAGGGCCCACATAGTGTACAGCGTGGCCCACATAGTATATAGTAGCAGGGCCCACATTGTACAGCAGAGCCCACATGGTATACGGCAGGGCCCACATAGTATACGGCAGGGCCCACATTGTACGGCAGGGCCCACATAGTATACGGCAGGGCCCACATTGTACGGCAGGGCCCATATAGTATACGGCAGGGCCCACATTGTACAGCAGGGCCCACATTGTACAGCAGGGCCCACATAGTATACGGCAGGGCCCACATTGTCCAGCAGGGCCCACATAGTATACAGCAGGGCCCACATTGTCCAGCATGGCCCACATAGTATACAGCAGGGCCCACATTGTCCAGCCGTGCCCACATTGTACAGCAGGGCCCACATAGTATACGGCAGTGCCCACATAGTATATAGTAGAAGGGCACACATTGTACAGCAGAGCCCACATGGTATACGGCAGGGCCCACATAGTATATAGTAGCAGGGCCCACATTGTACAGCAGAGCCCACATGGTATACGGCAGGGCCCACATAGTATATAGTAGCAGGGCCCACATTGTACAGCAGGGCCCACATAGTATACGGCAGGGCCCACATAGTATACGGCAGGGCCCACATGGTACGGCAGGGCCCACATAGTATAAGGCAGGGCCCACATTGTACAGCAGGGCCCACATTGTACAGCAGGGCCCACATAGTATACGGCAGGGCCCACATTGTACAGCAGGGCCCACATAGTATACGGCAGGGCCCAAATTGTCCAGCAGGGCCCACATTGTCCAGCAGGGCCCACATAGTATACAGCATGGCCCACATTGTCCAGTAGGGCCCACATAGTATACAGCAGGGCCCACATTGTCCAGCAGGGCCCACATAGTATACAGCAGGGCCCACATTGTCCAGCAGGGCCCACATAGTATACAGCAGGGCCCACATTGTCCAGCAGGGCCCACATAGTATACAGCACGGCCCACATTGTCCAGCAGGGCCCACATAGTATACGGCAGGGCCCACATAGTATACGGCAGGGCCCACATTGTCCAGCAGGGCCCACATAGTATACGGCAGGGCCCACATTGTCCAGCAGGGCCCACATAGTATACGGCAGGGCCCACATTGTCCAGCAGGGCCCAAATAGTATACAGCAGGGCCCACATTGTCCAGCAGGGCCCACATAGTATACGGCAGGGCCCACATAGTATACGGCAGGGCCCACATAGTATACGGCAGGGCCCACATAGTATACGGCAGGGCCCACATTGTACGGCAGGGCCCACATAGTATACGGCAGGGCCCACATTGTACAGCAGGGCCCACATTGTACGGCAGGGCCCACATAGTATACGGCAGGGCCCACATTGTACAGCAGGGCCCACATAGTATACGGCAGGGCCCAAATTGTCCAGCAGGGCCCACATTGTACAGCAGGGCCCACATAGTATACGGCAGGGCCCACATTGTCCAGCAGGGCCCACATAGTATACAGCATGGCCCACATTGTCCAGCAGGGCCCACATAGTATACAGCAGGGCCCACATTGTCCAGCAGGGCCCACATAGTATACGGCAGGGCCCACATTGTCCAGCAGGGCCCACATAGTATACAGCAGGGCCCACATTGTCCAGCAGGGCCCACATAGTATACAGCAGGGCCCACATTGTCCAGCAGGGCCCACATAGTATATGGCAGGGCCCACATAGTATACGGCAGGGCCCACATAGTATACGGCAGGGCCAACATTGTACAGCAGGGCCCACATTGTCCAGCCTTCACCTCTCCTCCACCCACCCACAGTTCAGTAAAGCACTGACAGCTTTAGGAAAAAAAAAAAAACACTCCTCACCTCATCCTCGTGCCAGCGCTGCTCCCAGCTCCTGTCTCCTGCTCTGCCCGGCACACAGTGAGCGCGCTGTGTCAGAGGCAGAGCAGGGAATGATGGGAGAGCGCTGCTCCCAGCTCCTGTCTCCTGCTCTGCCCGGCACACAGTGAGCGCGCTGTGTCAGAGGCAGAGCAGGAAATAATGGGAGAGGGAGCATCAGCTGACGCTCTCTCCTCCATCATCGCTTTGAACTGTACTGGCAGACGCCGGTATAGTTCAATGCAGCGGCGGGGGAGTCGGCGCTGGGGGCAGGCGGGCCCCCCTGCCACACAGGGGCCCCCATAGCGGCTGCGTGATGTGCCGCTAGCTGGGGGCCCCTTGGGGAGCAGGGGGAGCCTCAAAATGTTGGGGGCCCCCGGGCCCGAGCGCGGACATGCGTGCTCGGGCGGCGGGCCCCCCCTAATCACTGGGCCCCATACATCAGTGAGGGTTCTCATGCCCTGATGGCGGCCCTGAATAGATCTCAAATACCTACTTATTTCCATCCATCACAAACTAAAAAAGGTGTTCCGGTCGGGCAATTTCTGAGAGCCAGGAGAAACTGCACGGAGGATCAAAATTTTCGTAAGGAGGCACGTGACCTTACTCAAAGATCTAAGAAGAGGGATTATACTAGGAATTGCATATCTTGGGCCTATCAGAGGGCTAACATGCAGTCACAGGCATCACTATTGACTTCTACCAAGAAATCTACAGATAATCATATTCCTTTCATCACGAGTTTTAATACTCATTGGTCACAGGTAAGAAATATCTTACATAAACATTGGAGGATCTTGACCACTGATCTACAGACATCTCAGGTTGTCAGTCAACAGCCACTTGTCAACGCTAGAAGAATGCCTAACTTGAGGGATATCCTTACGAGGAGTCATTACGAGGAGTCATTACACCTACCTTCAGATTGAATCGAGGCATTATTTTGAAAGGCTCTTTTCCCTGTGGGGTTGTAATATTTGTCCATTCATGCAACCTATACAGAATGTATTTTGCAATCCTATTGATCATGTGCAGCATAGACTAAAAACGTATATTAGTTGTAAAACGACCAACGTTATCTATGCCATCATCTGCCCTATCCCTGCAGATTTATGTAGGCCAGACTTCACAAGAATTACGAAGGAGGATCCAAAGACATTTTTCTACCATCAATACGGCTTCTGTGGCTGCCCGTAAAGGTAAGACTCTTACCTCGGTGGCATCCCATTGCTTAACCCACCATGCAGGTAGACATTCCAATACTAGAGTTCTAGGATTGGAACATATAAGTGGATCTAGAAGGGGTGGCCCATTCGATAAAAAGTTACTACAAGCAGAAGCAAGGTGGATTTTTTTATTGCATTCTATGGCACCTTTTGGAATTAATGAAGATCTTTTATTCACAGGTTTTTAGGGGTGATTCCCAACAATGCCATCATCTTTCTTCTGATTGTCTTGGTCTTAATGATGCCTGTTACTGTCATTCATGGACCCTCAATCTTCCCCCATTACCTTGGGATGGCTCTCCTTATTCTCTACATGCTGGATATGAGATTCATCGTTTTCTACATGCTGGATATGAGATTGACTATTTGGAGGATCTTCATCAATCGTCATTGAATTATTCTGTGACAACACCATTTGGCATCTAAAATGATCTCATTGTTTAATGTCTTTATGCATGGATGTATATATATGTAAACATCCATTCATGGTTTTTTTGTTATGGGATATCTATCCTTTGGTATTCCAACTTTTTATCTTGGCCTAGCAATGGCTCTTCCTATTGTATTGATCTCCCCCCATCTGTTGGTGTGTCACATTGTATTCAGTGCTATATGTTCAGGCAGGTGTCCTGAGTTATCAATGGACATTCTTTTTCTCTTTTCCTTTTTTTTTTTTTTTTTTCTTTTTATATTTTTCCATGCTTACAGTCTATGCATTTCTAAGACATGGTATATGTGCAATATCAGTTATTTTTGAGATTCTTTTTATAATCTGTTTTTCCTATTATATATGCTATCTTGTTTCATTTTTGCTCCTGTGAGCCACGCACTCGCAATATATATATCTCTATGCTCTTGGGTGCCACGCTGGTCTACATGACCGGCGCATGTGCACTGCATAGCTTTGGGCAGAGACGTCTGCCAGGCCGTGACATTTGTCTGGTCACTTCCGCTTCCGGTTTTGGATACCGCGACACGTGTCTGCATTTATCATTTAAGATACAGGTATTTGTAGGCTTACTTGACAACGCAATGTACTTTTCCCTGACGAAGCCGTCCGTGTAACGGTGACACGCATTGGGTGTCCCCGCCTCTTCGCCCTGCTTCTTTCAGTTTGGTCGTACATTATGGACCTTTCACCCTATTGGGTTGACACGTGAGCTCATTCTGTTACAGCCCTGCGAGTTGTTGTTCAGCCCTTACATCCAGGCTATAACCTGGTCCTTGCTTGAACTGATAACTTACACCTTGCCTTCCATTCATTGTCCACCTTCTTTTTTTTCCTTGCAGGGCTGTACTTCTGTTTCATTAGCACTCTTGTGCTGCTTTTTGCTATTGAGTTTCATATATTGGCCCATTGTCTTTTTCATTCGTACAATGGATATTGATTGGCATTTCCAGCATGCACATTATTTGTAAATATAGTTTGACTTGTCACACTTTGACATACATTTCTTGTGGGCATTTTGCCATTCTCTAGGGTGCTTGTGCATTTGTATTGTGTGTCATATTGGATTCTATTTTTACCTTGGGCCATTTACAGTGTACATGCATATATATTTTTTCATTTATAGGCCTCTATATATATATTTGCGGAGGGTCTTACATATCCTCTCATATTATTAAAATTTTTGTATCTATCAATTTCCCAGAGGAGCATTGCACGGCGAATAAGCCTCCTTACCTCGACACGCCAGAGCTGGTATGTCACTCTCCACAAGGAGAAACCTTACCCCCTAGACTTTAGTCCAGAGCCTCTCATCTAGCCAAATCAGATCTCTCCTACTTTGCACTGACGAGGACCAATAGTCCGAAACACCGTGTCTGCAAATGGAGATTCTGATTTGGCTTTTATCCTAAGTCATATTACAAGACTCGTTAAAGGGTTGATTGTGACTTGTAGGATCGCTACTTCCAATAGGTGGCGCTATAGAGTACAAGTCCTCTTTGTTTGAAGAGGCAATTTGCATATTAAAATTTTCCAGAGGAGCATTGCACGGCGAATAAGCCTCCTTACCTCGACACGCCAGAGCTGGTATGTCACTCTCCACAAGGAGAAACCTTACCCCCTAGACCTGTATCTATCATGTAATTTATCCGTATAAGAGCTGTTGTATAGGGTCATTTAATATTATATGCAATTGTCTATTTTGAAGCAGTGCTAATGTGGGTGTATCCTCATTGTTTTTAGATGTTTTTAAGGATTGTTGTCACTAAAGTTTTCCATTTTACTTCCTAGTGGTGGAGTGCATTTTTGTATAGTGGTTCTTCTTTTTCTTTTTGGTTATCAAGTGTTTTGCAGACGACTTTCATTTATAATCCTTGTCAGATGCTTCTCGAATAAGATTCCACCAACAGTTAGCCAGCATTGGCTTACTCCACTTTTCCTGGTACCTTTTCTCCATCAGTGCAATGTCTTGTTGAAATCTTTCACTGTGTTCATCGCTAACGGCACCAAGATTGGCTGGAAAAAAGTCCAAGTGATAATGTAGAAAATGCATTTTTAGTGACATATTGCATATCATCAAATTATATGCTGTGAGCATGTTGTCCACGAGTTGTTCAAAGTTCGGTGCCCTGCTATTGGCAAGGAAGTTGAAGGTCACATCTTTAAAGGCTCTCCATGCCACTTGTTCAGCACCTTGAAAAAGACCATCAAAGCTACTGTCATTCATTGTATCTCTGATCTGTGGGCCAATAAAAATACCTTCTTTAATCTTTGCATCACTTATTCTTGGAAATTTCAGTCGCAAGTAACAAAGGGCTTCCAATTCTTTGTTCATTGCTTTGACAAAATTCTTCATAAGCCCAAGTTTAATATGCAAAGGCGGGAGAAATATCTTTGCTGGATCAATGAGAGGATTATGTTTAACATTCTTCTGTCCAGCAACCAGGTTTTCTAGGAGTGGTCAGTCCTTTCTGAAATAGTGCATTTCTCGTGCACGACTGTCCCACTCGTAAATAAAACAACAATACTTGGTATATCCAAGCTACAGTCCAAGAAGAAGTGCAACAACTTTTAGATCACCACATATTTCTAGTTATAATTTCAATAATTAATATGAGTCAGCACAGTAACTCCATATTCTCATACATTTCTTTCATGTGTACGGCATGTCCAATAGGTATAGAAGGATAGATATTTCCCTTGTGTAGTAAAACAGCCTTCAGTCTTAAAATTAACTAGTCAATGAACAATCACCATTCCTTCGGGTCATGTTCGCATCCAAGAGCACCAAACAACCCCAAGATGTCGATGCTAAAGATTAAACTGTCAACATGGTTGAAAAATTTATTAAGGTCTTCTTAACGACTGCGAAAACAGAAACTCTTTTTCCTGATAATAAGAGATTCCGTTCTTGTAGCCTTGATCCCAGTAATTCTGCCTGCCTCTTTGACAATTTAAAATCTCTCACCAAGTCACTCAGATCAGCTTGACTGAACAGATGTGGAATAGATATAGAAGGCTAAAAGTCTGGGTCTGCAGCAGTTTCATTTTCCACTGACATTGTTAGTTCACCTTCGTCGTCCTCCATTGTCCATACTTTAGGCGGCTTTGGAACATGAAGACTTTCATCGTGTGGCACTGGTCTTATGGCTGAAGGAAGATTAGGATATTCTATTGATTTCTTGTTCTTTGCTGAATATCATGTTACATTTGTAAGGCAGAAATATCATGATCTCTCTGTTCTCTCAATATCATTGGGACAGTGAATGGCATTGAAGGTCGTGATCCATTCACCCATGCTCTAAGAACAAGATGCACAACATATATGAGGTGCCCACTGTTTTGTCCTGATCTCCAATTGAACATTCAAAGCATAGTTCATATGCTTTCTTAACAAATGGAGACATTTCCTTCTTTTGTGCTTTCATTGTATATTCTCCGCATTTATAGCAGAAATTATCACTGCTGTTGAGACACAGACGCGACATTTCAAAATAAATCTTCAGTTTTTACAATGAAAAGTATTCAGGCGAGTTGCATATATGATAGTAACTAGATGGAGGCCCGATGCTTTTGCATAGGGAGGGTGGTAATGTCACGATGGGGGCAGGCTTTGCAGGGTTGAGAATCTCTCCCCCATGTGCTCACCCACCTATCCACTCTCTCTTTCCCCATATGCTGACTTCTCCCATGTGTGCTCTCTTGAGATCACAGAGGATACATTTTGTGAGGTAAAATATTGTTTAAAAACAGTCAGTGAAATATTTTACCTCACAAAATGAATCCTCTGTGATTCCCTGCTGTAATGTCAGTATTGTCTTTTGAATCCTCACCTGCCCAGGAGATGTGGTATGCTCCATACATGGTCAGCCGATTAATTCACTGTGCCTGTGCGGAATTTGCATAAGTGCTTGCATATGAGTAGATCAGCGATTTATGTTATTTCAGTGGAAAACTCAGAATATACTGTTTCAGAAAAAGTTCATATATGAGTTTTTAGAATTATAACAGAATATTATAATGTTTTGTATCATTTCTCAAAAACCTTACATGATAGGAAAAATCTGAAGTTATTTCTGAAATCAGCATGAAAAAATCTATAAGGAGGGAGCACTCAAAATTGTCTGAGGGACAGAACCTTGGTAACACAGTGTAACATTTCCCACATGTCTACTTTACATCTGCACAATTTCTAAAACATAATTTTGTTTGGTGAGAAAGTTAGAAGGGTTAAAAGTTGACCTACGTGTTATGATTTGGTAACTGAGGAGGACAGGAGCAAAACTGCAAGGCAGCCGAACACCTGAGAGGTTGGGAACTTATGGGTTGCAGATCCCTAAACTAACCGCACAACTAGAAGCAGCCGTGGAGCGCACCTATGGTGATCCTAGGCGCCTCGGCACAGCCGGAGAGCTAGCTAAACATAAAGACAGAAACAGGAAAGCTAACTGCCCCGGAGTATAGCCACAAAGGAATAGGCAGCCCCAAACATATAATGGCGGTTAGACAAGATGAAACACAACGCAGACAGAAAATAGAGTGAGCAAACGCAGTGGCCGAACACTGACTAAATAGGACAGGAAAGAACAGAATACTATCTGCAACCCAGCAAAACTTCCAACATTTCTGATTACAAAAATGCTGAGACCACACGATCTCGCCACTCACTGAATCAGATCTCAGTGTGAACAAGGCTAACCCGCATCCACTCAAAAAGCAGGGAAAGAGCAATTGAACAAATAACAGTGGCTAAAGAAAAGCAGAGAGTAGCACAGGCCCCAGGAGGGGACCCGGCTAACCTCCACAAAGGAGCAGACAAAAATGGAAATAGCAAACACAATAGAAACAAGCAGAAAATATCTCAAAGTAGCAGACGAAGGCAAGACACCAGCAGACTTCCAAATGAACCAGGAAAACAACAATTGATCACCGGCGAGGATCATTGGAAGGCAGCTCCCTTATATCAGCACAGCCAGAGACACCTGATTACCAGCTATCGCTGCCAGGTGTGGAGGCCCCGTCATTAAATACAGCTTCAGTACCGTCAACAACCACCAGAGGGAGCCTCAGCTCAGAAATTGTCTCAGGCACGTTCATAACAGTACCCCACCTTGAGGAGGGGTCACCGAACCCTCACCTGTGCCACCAGGCCGATCAGGATGAGCTTGGTGATAGGCACGAACCAGTCTCTCCGCATGAATGTCAGAAGCAAACACCCAAGAATTGTCCTCCTGACCACAACCGTTCCACTTAACCAAGTACTGGAGTCTCTGTCTAGTGAAACGAGAATCCAATATCTTCTCCACTTCATACTCCAGATTGCTCTCAACCAGAACAGGCTCAGGAGGCGCAGCCATAGGAACCACTGGCTCGACAAACCTTTTCAATAAAGATTTGTGGAAGACGGTATGAATCTTAAACGTCCCTTTAAGAGCCAAGCGAAAATAAACTGGATTAAGGACTTTCAAGATCCTATAAGGTCCAGTGAACCTTGGCTTAAACTTTAGAGATGCAACCTTCATAGGAATATTCTTTGAGGACAACCAAACCAAGTCACCCACTTTAAACCGAGGACCATCAGTCCTATGCCGGTTGGCAAACCGTTGGGCCTTTTCCTGAGAGAGAGACAACATATCCACTACTTGATCCCAAATCTGCTGCATTCTCTCTACCACAGAGTCAACACCCGGACAGACAGAAGCCTCCCTCTGCCCCGAAGAAAATCGAGGATTAAACCCGGAATTGCAGAAGAAAGGTGACATCAAAATGGCAGAACTGGCCCTATTATTAAGAGCGAATTCAGCCAGGGGCAAAAAAGAGACCCTGTCATCCTGATCCGCAGACATAAAACATCTCAAATAAGTCTCCAAGGTCTGGTTTGTTCTCTCAGTCTGCCCATTGGTCTGAGGATGAAACGCAGAGGAGAAAGACAGCTGAACTCCCAGTTTAGAACAAAATGTCCTCCAAAATCTGGAAACAAACTGGACTCCCCTGTCAGACACAATGTTCTCCGGAATGCCATGCAAACAAACCACATGCTTAAAAACAAGGGTACCAACTCGGAAGAGGATGGCAACTTAGGCAGTGGCACAAGATGGATCATCTTGGAGATTCTATCACAGATCACCCAAATGACAGCCATTCTCTGAGAGACCGGGAGGTCGGAGATAAAATCCATATAGATATGGGTCCATGGCCTCTCGGGCACCGGCAGTGGCATTAACAAACCACTAGAGCGAGAACAGGGCTTGGAACGAGAACAAGTCCCACAGGACTGCACAAAATTCCTACATCGCGAGAAAAAGTGGGCCATCAAAAGGACCGACTCACCAAATCTCTAGTATCAAAAATACCAGGATGACCAGCCAACGCAGAGCAATGAACTTCAGCCATAACTTTTTCTCTCCATGGGTCAGGGACATACAATTTCCCCGCAGGGCAACGCTCAGGTTTATCCCCCTGAAATTGCTCCAGGGTCAGTCTCAAATCGGGTGAGACAGAACGACACCCTCCTTCAGAATGGCAGTAGGCTCTGCCACATCAATAGAATCCGCAAGGAAACTAATAGAGAGGGCATCCGCCTTAACATTCTTAGTACCCGGGAGAAAGGAGACCGCAAAGTTAAAACGTGTGAAAAACAATGCCCACCTGGCCTGTCTGGGATTCAATCGCTTGGCTGATTCGAGATAGATCAAGATTTTGTGGTCAGTGAGGACCACAACTTGATGTTTGGCTCCCTCCAACCAATGTCTCCACTCTTCGAGCGCCCACTTCATAGCCAATAATTCCCAATTCCCCACATCATAATTATGTTCAGTTGGGGAAAATTTTCGAGAGAAGAAGGCACAAGGGTTACTCTTAGAGGTCTCCGGATCCCTTTGGGACAAAACGGCTCCCGCACCAATCTCAGAAGCATCTATCTCCATCTGAAATGGTAGAGAAACATCAGGTTGCCGTAGAACAGGAGCAGAAGTGAATCTGCGCTTAAGCTCCTGAAACTCAGAAACTGCCTCAGGAGACCAATTTACAACATCAGAACCCTTTTTGGTTAAATCAGTCAGTGGTTTCACAATACCAGAGAAATTACTTATAAATTTACTGTAGAAATTAGCAAAACCCAAAAATCTCTGAAGAGCCTTCAATGAAGTGGGCTGAAGCCAATCACAAATGGCCTGAACCTTGACCGGGTCCATTTCAATAGCAGATGGGGACAAAATGAATCCCAAAAACTAAACCTTCTATACGCCAAAGAGACATTTTGATCCCTTAACATATAAAGCATTCTCTCTCAAAGTCCGGAATACCCTCCGAACATGTTCCACATGAGAATTCCAGTCATTGGAAAATATCAAAATATCATCCAAATAAACGATCAGAAACTTATCCACCATGTCCCGGAAAATATCATTCATGAAAGACTGGAAAATGGAATGGGCATTAGTGAGCCCAAAATGCATCACTAGGTACTCAAAATGCCCCTCAGGGGTATTAAACGCCATCTTCCATTCATCTCCGTGCTTGATGCAAATAAGATTATACACCCCCCTAAGGTCAAGCTTGGTAAACCAACTGTCACCTTTCACTCTGGAGAACAAATCAAAAATCAGGGGTAACGGATATTGATATTTAGCCGTGATCTTATTAAGGAGACGATAGTCAATACGTGGCCTCAATGAACCATCCTTCTTGGCCACAAAGAAAAAGCCGGCGCCCAAGGGTGAAGAGGATGGTCTGATATGACCCTTTTCCAGAGCCTCTTTGATATACGATCGCATAGCATCATGCTCGGGTACAGATAAATTGAAGAGCCGACCCTTGGGAAATTTACCACCGGGTACCATCTCAATCGCACAATCATAACTCCTATGCTGAGGCAAGGACGCAGATTTACTCTCACTAAATAAATCAGAAAAATCTGCCAAATAGTCGGGGACATCTTCCGACTGGGGAGAGGTAGAAAAAACAGGAGTGTCACTACGAACACATTGACAACCCCAACTGACCACAGGCACAGACTTCCAATCCAAAACAGGATTATGAGTCTGTAGCCAAGGAAAACCAAGTACAATAATGTCATGTAAATTATGTAACACCAAAAATTTGCAATTCTCTTGGTGGTCCGGTCAACCCGCATTATCACCTGGGTCAAAAACTTGGGTTTATTCTCCGCCAAAGGGGTAGAATCAATACCCAGCAAAGGAATAGACTTCCGCAGGGGTATCATGGGAAAACCACGTTTAGCAAAATCAAAATCCATGAGGTTTAGAGCTGCTCCTGAATCAACAAAAGCCCGAGCCGAAAATGTGGACACGGATCAAATCAAGGTAACAGTCAAAAGAAACCTAGTCTGAACACCACCCAAAACCACCGAGCGTGCAAAATGTCTTCCCCGCTTGGGGCAGACGGAAATAGCATGAGAAGCGTCTCCACAGTAGAAACACAACTTATTACGCTTACGAAACTCACGACACTGAGCCCCAGAAGCCACTTCATCACACTGCATGGGCTTAGGGGCTGGCTCGCAAGGCGTCACCACAGCTCGCATATTTCTACATTCACGCAGACGTCTGTCAATTTGAATAGCCAATGCCATAGAGTCATTGAGCCCAGAGGGAACAGGAAATCCCACCATAACGTCCTTTACAGTCTCTGCCAGACCCTTCTGGAAAAGAGCTGCCAGGGCATCGTTATTCCATTTAGTAAGGACTGCCCACTTTTGGAATTTCTGACAGTATAGCTCTGCAGCTTCCTGACCCTGTTTTAATGCCAACAAGTTTTTCTCAGCTTGATCTGTAACATTGGGTTCATCATACAACAAACCCAGAGCCTGAAAAAACACATCAACATCAGTCAAGACAGGATCCCCAGGTGTCAGGGAAAAGGCCCAATCCTGAGGGTTGCAGCGCAACAGGGAGATGACAATTTGAACATGCTGTGCAGCGTTCCCCGAGGACTTAGGCCTCAAGGCAAAAAGCAACTTACAGTTATTTTTAAAATTCAAAAATTTAGAGCGATCCCCAAAAAACAACTCTGGAGTAGGAATCCTAGGTTCTACAGCAGTCATCTGAGTGAGATAGATTGCCATACTCCGAACCTCAGCAGCAAGCTGTTCCACACGCTTGGACAAATGCTTGATCTCCATTGAAGAAAAAATCAAATATATGATGTGGAGAGGTGCGTTCGCAGCCCAGGGTCCACCGTGCAGGCGGAGCCTGCTGCTAGTAAAATGGCGCAAGAAGCGAACTCTGTTATCCCGCAGAGTCGCCAAAATAAACACCGTAACGCGCTGTGGCAATATGTGCGAACTCTGTTAATCCACAGAGCCGCTAGAAGGAGTGCCGCAGCGCTATATAGCAATGTGTGCGAACTCACTTAACACCACTGAGTCGCAAAATAAACATGCTAGGGCGCTGTCTAGCGTTGAAAGCGAACCCTGTTACGTCACAGAGCCGCTGAGACAAACTTCTGTGTCCTGTCAGGCACCCAGGTACACAGTTGACTGCTAAGCGAACATAGAACGTGATCATGCGCTAATGTCCTCGCGGGAGTCACCCGCAATCTATGGCGTCTGAACACCAGACCCTGAATATGGCAATCAAACTCCTCACCGGTTATGCCGGTAATCTAGGGCATCTAGGACACCGACCCTGACCAGCTAGCATACCAAACTCCTCACCGCTTAAGTCAGTATTCTAGGGGCTTATTTCAGCCGGGCCCTAACCACACACACGCACGACCACACTGGCGCTAAGCATATGACGGTTGATATTAGCACATGGCGGCCCAGCCATGCCACCCTTTTATAGTAACAGCTACAGGACCTGCCAGAAACAAGGACCAATGAAACTGTTCCAGAACACCAGTAGTCACAGGACCTTCCTGGCGGACCAATAGGAGCTGCTGCAGTACCTGAGCATGTGACCCCTGGTCTCCAATGAGAGATCTCACCCTGGGCATGCACAGAAGGGGAAAACAAGGACTTTGTCCTAAAGACGTCTGCTCACCGCTAACCAGTACTGGTCACAATAGCAGAGCCTGGAGAGGCAGCAGTAACCCTCTGCACACTGTTAGACTGGGCGAGACGCTGGGACCGACGTCTAAGCTCAGCAGAGTCCACTGCGGCCGGAGACGGATGGGAAACCGCAGCAGGGATGGCTCAAGATTCCCCTTGTGCAGAAGCGGGAACTCAACCTCTAACATATACATATAAAAAAAAATTCTGACAACATTCTTTTTTTCTGACAACTTTTTTTTTTTTTTTTTACTGTTTTTCCCTTCTGTTGAGTACCATAGAATTTTCAGTAAGGCTGGTGATTCTGTTATGATTTGGTAACTGAGGAGGACAGGAGCAAAACAGCAAGGCAGCTGAACACCTGAGAGGTTGGGAACTTATCCCTAAACTAACCGCACAACTAGAAGCAGCCGTGGAGCTTACCTACGGTGATCCTAGACGCCTCAGCACAGCCGGAGAGCTAGCTACATCTAAAGACAGAGCCGCTAGAAGGAGTGCCGCAGCGCTATATAGCAATGTGTGCGAACTCACTTAACACCACTGAGTCGCAAAATAAACACGCTAGGGCGCTGTCTAGCGTTGAAAGCGAACCCTGTTACGTCACAGAGCCACTGAGACAAACTTCTGTGTCCTGTCAGGCACCCAGGTACATAGTTGACTGCTAAGCGAACATAGAACGTGATCATGCGCTAATGTCCTCGCGGGAGTCACCCGCAATCTATGGCGTCTGAACGCCAGACCCTGAATATGGCAATCAAACTCCTCACCGGTTATGCCGGTAATCTAGGGCATCTAGGACACCGACCCTGACCAGCTAGCATACCAAACTCCTCACCGCTTAAGTCAGTATTCTAGGGGCTTATTTCAGCCGGGCCCTAACCACACACACGCACGACCACACTGGCGCTAAGCATATGACGGTTGATATTAGCACATGGCGGCCTAGCCATGCCACCCTTTTATAGTAACAGCTACAGGACCTGCCAGAAACAAGGACCAATGAAACTGTTCCGGAACACCAGTAGTCACAGGACCTTCCTGGCGGACCAATAGGAGCTGCTGCAGTACCTGAGCATGTGACCCCTGATCTCCAATGAGAGATCTCACCCTGGGCATGCACAGAAGGGGAAAACAAGGACTTTGTCCTAAAGACAAGAAGAAAAGGTAGCACACTGTAGCGCTATAGCTTGCAAACCGAAATATGAAAAATATGAAAAATGAATTACATCATTACCTTAGAAATATGAAAAATTGAGAAGTCTTAGCGCATAAGATGGTTCCCATGCAGACAGACTTTTCTAAAGCGAGGATAGGCATTAGTTAGGGACCTGATATACGAGAAGAGCCTTGACGTGGCTATCAGGCTCACATAATTTGGCATCTTATGCGCTAAGACTTCTCAATTTTTCATATTTCTAAGGTAATGATTTAATTCATTTTCATATTTTTCATATTTCGTGTTTGCAAGCTATAGCGCTACAGTGTGCTACCTTTTCTTCTTGTATGTATATGAGTTGGTGACTCTAGGTTTAGCACCTGTTCACACTGAATCTAAGTTTGGATTTCCGGTCAGTTTTTTGATATGTATTCATTTACCTTCTGCCTGAGCACTCCACCTGGTGGTCACAGGCCTTTTAATTACAGCAGGTTCATCACCCCTCCACAGAGATGTAGATTTTAGTCTGAAAAGAGGATTCATAGGTTCCCATGCAGACAGACTTTTCTAAAGCGAGGATAGGCATTAGTTAGGGACCTGATATACGAGAAGAGCCTTGACGTGGCTATCAGGCTCACATAATTTGGCCATCTTATGCGCTAAGACTTCTCAATTTTTCATATTTCTAAGGTAATGATGTAATTCATTTTTCATATTTTTCATATTTCGTGTTTGCAAGCTATAGCGCTGCAGTGTGCTACCTTTTCTTCTTGTATGTATATGAGTTGGTGACTCTAGGTTTAGCACCTGTTCACACTGAATCTAAGTTTGGATGTGCCGGTCAGTTTTTTGATATGTATTCATTTACCTTCTGCCTGAGCACTCCACCTGGTGGTCACAGGCCTTTTAATTACAGCAGGTTCATCACCCCTCCACAGAGATGTAGATTTTAGTCTGAAAAGAGGATTCATAGGTTCCCATGCAGACAGACTTTTCTAAAGCGAGGATAGGCATTAGTTAGGGACCTGATATACGAGAAGAGCCTTGACGTGGCTATCAGGCTCACATAATTTGGCCATCTTATGCGCTAAGACTTCTCAATTTTTCATATTTCTAAGGTAATGATGTAATTCATTTTTCATATTTTTCATATTTCGTGTTTGCAAGCTATAGCGCTGCAGTGTGCTACCTTTTCTTCTTGTATGTATATGAGTTGGTGACTCTAGGTTTAGCACCTGTTCACACTGAATCTAAGTTTGGATGTGCCGGTCAGTTTTTTGATATGTATTCATTTACCTTCTGCCTGAGCACTCCACCTGGTGGTCACAGGCCTTTTAATTACAGCAGGTTCATCACCCCTCCACAGAGATGTAGATTTTAGTTTGAAAAGAGGATTCATAGGTTCCCATGCAGACAGACTTTTCTAAAGCGAGGATAGGCATTAGTTAGGGACCTGATATACGAGAAGAGCCTTGACGTGGCTATCAGGCTCACATAATTTGACCATCTTATGCGCTAAGACTTCTCAATTTTACATATTTCTAAGGTAATGATGTAATTCATTTTTCATATTTTTCATATTTCGTGTTTGCAAGCTATAGCGCTACAGTGTGCTACCTTTTCTTCTTGTATGTATATGAGTTGGTGACTCTAGGTTTAGCACCTGTTCACACTGAATCTAAGTTTGGATGTGCCGGTCAGTTTTTTGATATATATTTGTCCTAAAGACGTCTGCTCACCGCTAACCAGTACTGGTCACAATAGCAGAGCCTGGAGAGGCAGCAGTAACCCTCTGCACACTGTTAGACTGGGTGAGACGCTGGGACCGACGTCTAAGCTGAGCAGAGTCCACTGCGGCTGGAGACGGATGAGAGACCGCAGCAGGGATGGCTCGAGATTCCCCTTGTGCAGAAGCGGGAACTCAACCTCTAACATATACATATAAAAAAAAATTCTGACAACATTTTTTTTTTCTGACAACTTTTTTTTTTTTTACTGTTTTTCCCTTCTGTTGAGTACCATAGAATTTTCAGTAAGGCTGGTGATTCTGTTATGATTTGGTAACTGAGGAAGACAGGAGCAAAACAGCAAGGCAGCTGAACACCTGAGAGGTTGGGAACTTATCCCTAAACTAACCGCACAACTAGAAGCAGCCGTGGAGCGTACCTACGGTGATCCTAGACGCCTCAGCACAGCCGGAGAGCTAGCTACATCTAAAGACAGAAACAGGAAAGCCAACTGCCCCGGAGTAGAGCCACAAAGGAATAGGCAGCCCCCAAACATATAATGGCGGTTAGACAAGATGAAACACAAACGCAGACAGAAAATAGAGTGAGCAAACGCAGGGGCCAAACACTGACTAAATAGGACAGGAAAAAACAGAATACTATCTGCAACCCAGCAAAACCATAGCAAAACTTCCAACACTTCTGATTACAAAAATGCTGAGACCACACGATCTCCCCACCCACCAAATCAGATCTCAGTGTGAACAAGGCTAACCCGCATCCACTCAAAAAGCAGGGAAAGAGCAATTGAACAAATAACAGTGGCTAAAGAAAAACAGAGAGTAGCACAGGCCCCAGGAGGGGACCCGGCTAACCTCCACAAAAGAGCAGACAAAAATTGAAATAGCAAACATAATAGAAACAAGCAGAAAATATCTTATCTGAAAGTAGCAGACAAAGGCAAGACACCAGCAGACTTCCAAATGAACCAGGAAAACAACAATTGATCACCGGCGAGGATCATGGGAAGGCAGCTCCCTTATATCAGCCCAGCCAGAGACTCCTGATTGCCAGATGTGGAGGCCCCGTCATTAGATACAGCTTCAGTACCGTCACCAACCACCAGAGGGAGCCTCAGCTCAGAAATTGTCTCAGGCACGTTCATGACACCTGCGATTTCGCATTTTTAAAACAAAATTTCCCAAATTAATTTTTTGAGGGATCACATCACATTTGAAGTGACTTTGAGGGGCCTTTATGAAAGAAAATGGTGCTCAAAACCTCAAGAAGTTTAATAACCTGTCGGGTGCTTCACAGGAATTAAAGCAAAGTGGAAGGAAAAATTAATATTTACATTTTTTCACAAAAAATGTACTTCAGACCCAATTTTTTTCACAATGGTAAAAGGATAAAATAGACACTAAAAATTGTGCAAATTCTTCTAAGTGTGCTTATACCCCATATGTGCGGGGTGACTACTGTTTAGGCGGAAGGCAGGGCTTGGAAGCAAAGGAGTGACGTTTGGAATATAGACTTTGGAGAGTTCCTGATGTGCCTACACGGTGTAATTCCTCCACAATTTACTGCATTTTGTAAACTTAACCTAACAAGGAATTTAAAAAAAAAAGAATCACATTTTTTCCTCAAAAATGTTCTTTTGGTCCCAATTTTTTATTTTCACAAGGGTAACAGGAGAAAATGGACAGAAATGTTTTGCAATTTATCCTGAGTACGTCGATACCCCATATGTGGGCGGAAACTACTGTTTGGGTGCACGCCAGGGCTTGGAAAGGAAGGAGTGCTGTTTCGTACGCAGGCTTTGATGGAATGGTATGTTGGCATTATGTCGTGTTTGGAGACCCACCGATGTACCTAAAAAGTTGAAACCCCCCACGAGTGATGCTATATTTTGATTGATCTAGTGTTTCTTGGTATATGAATTTTATAATGTAGTGGCATTTGTAAATTTTGTAGAGTGCATCAGGTTGGCATATGTGAGTAGTTTAGAGTGCATCAGGTTGGCATACGTGAGTTGTGTAGAGTGCATCAGGTTGGCAAGCATGAGTAGTGTAGAGTTTATCAGGTTGACATATGTGAATTGTGTAGTGTACGTCAGGTTGGCATAAACAAGTTTTGTAAATCAGAAATGAATTTAGTAGTCTGTGGATGTGTGGTACAGTTTGAAGCATTCTTTTATACACAGGTAAGGTTTGTTGGGTTAGGTGTCGCATTGATAAGTGCAGTCCTATCTTATCCCCTTCCTGTAACACATTATGAACCTTTTTTGTGACCTTCCTTTTTTTGTGGTTTGAGGGACTTGACCAGGGAAATGTTGCCCTGGTGCGATATGAGCACCTTCAGTTACGGAAGTATTGGGGCCTGCTCCTTCCTGACTTCCAAAGATTAGATATTTGATCATTACCTCTTGGAACTGAAGGTGCATACCACTCTGGTCTGCACATCATGATAGCATGTAAGCATAATACATTGCCATCTGTACGATGTATACAGCCAGCTTCTTGTTCTATACCATAGCTTTTCGCACGGCACTGTAGTGCTGGAGGACTTGATCAGAGTTCATGTTCTGGTTTAGAACAGCAGGGGGTGTGATCACAGACAGACGCATCTGCCTGTCTATGACCAATGTGGGCAAGCTCACGTTCATTAAAGTGAACCCACAGGGCTAGTCCGTACCTTTTGCTGGCTAAAAAAGTATACCAACAGCACCTCAGACATTGTTATACTGCACCACAGTTTGTTTGTTCTATTTGCCTTTCCCAATGCTTTGAAAACTCCTCAAATATGAAAAAAACAACAAAAAAAGAACAAAAGCAAGAACAAAAAAATTTCAAACAAAAAACAATGTTGGCTACCTCTTCCTCCACCTCTTTCACCCACAATAAGACGTCCACCTCCAACTCCTCCTCTACCTCCTTCTCCACGTGGATTTCTGCCCCCTGGTGCAATATTGATTTTTTTTATTCTATGTTATTTTAAGTAATTTATCCCTTCAGTCCCACCATCCAACACAAGAGACGCTCTCACAAATCACTTTACCATCTGCTTACTCTATCTATCCTCTTTCTCCTAGTCGCAGGAGATATCTCTCCCAACTCCGGGCCCCCTTGTTATAGTAAGTCAAACCACTCAACTCCTACAATCTGAAACCCCTCAAATCTCATTAATATTTCCTGCATGCCTTCTGTCTCTTTTAATTGTGCCCTTGGTAATTCTCGCTTATTATTAGTGTTGAGCGATACGATACCGCAAGTATCGGGTATCGGCCGATATTAGCTCTATCGGCCTTTCGATACTTAGTTTCGATATTTTCCATATATCGTATACCGGAATCGGAGTTCCCATAATTCTTTGAGAGGCAATGTGATTTTAGTCAGCCAATGAGGAATCCTAAGAAGTGTGGGCACATCCTGTACTGCTGCGGTCATGTTAACTAATGGCATGGCTGTGATTGGATGCTGAAATGATGTCAGAATGCACTATAAAAGGCGCCGCCGCCATTTTAGCGTCACTGTGTTGTGAATTCAGTAAGGGACAGAACGCTGCTGTGCTGACTCTGAGGGACAGTTAGAGATTGCGATTTAGTGTACTGTGCTGTAGGCAGGCTAGCACCAACGCTGTGTAAAGCTTCCTTTTGCCTGCAGTGTTGTTTTAACAGCTCTGCAAGGTGTGTGTGAGTGCAGGTGACGCTGCAGTTTGCTCTGCATGCAACGCTGTCTGTAGGCATCTGCACGTGTCACTCACAGACTCTTTTTTTTTCTTCAGTGTAATTCTTGCAGCTCCATGCAATTTAACCAATACATTGGTTGCAAACACTATAGAAGTAGACAAAGGAGTAGCCTTTCACAGATTGTGAACAGTTGTGTTTCAGTGTTCACTTCAGTCTCTGCGTAATAACCACACTTAGGCCTTATAACTTTTCTGACTTTCTTTATCAATCTACCAAGATGAAGAAGTCAGTGAGTAAGGCACGTGGTCGTGGCCGTGGAGTTTCAGCAGGGAGAGGACGTGGGGATTCTGTGGCTGCTGCCGCCCTCAGTGACACAGCATCCACCAGTTTTACCCATGAGCGTTCCTTTCTGCGCACTTTGGTAGGAGCTCGGCGTGCCCCCCTGCTGCGGGAAGAACAAATTGAAGCCGTTGTTGGTTGGATGGCAGCCAATGCATCGACTTCAATTCCTTCCACCTCCTCTCAGGAACACAACACTGTTGAGCAACCATCTGTCTGTTCACCGCCTGTCAAATTGCCCAGGCAGTCAGAGAGTTCTGTACAGGAGCCAGCTGAGTCTCTGCTTCTGTTCTCAGAATCTGTTGGCTCGCAAACACGGGCACAGGCAAGCAGCATTCTGCAATTTGAAGAAGAGGGAGTATGCAGTGATGCGCAACAGCTGTGTCTCTCTCAATCTGAAGAGGCGGGTGAGCCAGTGCCGATGGACAGCACACCGCAGAACGCATCTTATGATGATGATGAGACTCAGGTGCTAGGTTTTGTGGAGCATGGTGCTGCCCAGACCATCCAACAGCAGCAGGTGTTGGAAGAGGGTAGTGGAGATGATGAAGTCCGAGACCCAACATGGCGTGAGCAACAGGAAGGTGGTGGGAGCAGCTCTGAGGAAGAGATTGTCCCAACGGTACAAAGAGGAGGGAGAGGTAGGCTGCAGACTCGCTTGCCTGTAGCCTCCAGTTTGGCACCTGTTGGGAGCAGTTCTCTTAGAAATGTCAAAATTGGCGCTCCCATGACTTGCACTGCGTGGTCCTTTTTTGACAGACTTGTAGATGATATTTGCTATGTTCAATGCAAGCTGTGTAAGCAAAAAGTTAAAAGAGGTAAAAATATCAGTAACCTGAATACCACAAATATGTGGAAACATGTACGGACAAAGCACGTAGCTGAGTTACAAAGACACACTGGAGATGTAGGCCAACCTACAGCAGCACCTACATCTTCAGGTCGTGTTCGAGCCTCTACCTCCAGCTCACACACACCTGGTTCGGCTTCCTCACAGGATCTCCATGGAAGAACCTCGGTCACTGTTGTCCATAGACAAACTGTTATTCCACCCACAGCAGCAAGTTCACAGTCATCGTCACACTCCCAGAACAAAAAACAGCCATCGGTTCCATAGGCATGGGATAAAAGACGGCCATACTCGGCAAACCATCCACGAGCACAGGCTCTGAATGCTGGCATTGCAAAACTCCTGTCCCTTGAAATGCTGTCATTCAGGCTGGTGGAGACTGACAGTTTCAGGAACTTTATGGCATTGGCAGTCCCACAATATAATGTGCCAAGCCGATTTTATTTCAGCAGGCAAGCTGTCCCTGCTCTGCAAAAACATGTCGAGGGAAACATTAAACATGCGCTACTAAACGCCGTCAGTAGCAGGGTCCACCTGACCACCGATGCGTGGACCAGTACCCATGGCCAGGGACGATACCTTTCCCTCACTGCCCATTGGGTCAATGTTGTGGAGCCGGGTACAGATCTTGCCAGTGGCGCTGTACGTGTTCTGCCAACTCCAAGGATTGCAGGAATCCAGTCTGTACACATTGATTCCTCCTCCTACTCCAGTTCCTCAGAATCATCGCTGCACGAGCCGTCACGGTATACCTCCACATGGACCCGTGAACGCTTACCTGTTGCGACCGATATGAGCACAGCCGTGGCCAAACGTCAACAGGCCGTCCTGAAATTAATTTCCATGGGGAATCGAAGCCACACAGCGCAGGAGCTCTGGGATGCCATCAAGCAGGAGAGCGACGTGTGGTTTTTGTCAGCTAATCTCCAGCCAGGCTTGGTAGTGTGTGACAATGGCCGAAATCTGGTGGCAGCTCTGGGCCTTGGCAACCTCACTCACATACCATGTCTGGCACATGTGCTCAACTTGGTCGTGCAGAGTTTTTTGAGGGACTATCCGGATCTTGATGCACTGCTGCACAAGGTCCGCCTAGAGTGCGCTCACTTGCGACGTTCCAGCATGGCCAGATCGCGCATTGCAGCTCTGCAAGTCAGATTTCGCCTTCCTGAACATCGCATCATATGTGACGTACCCACCAGGTGGAATTCCACGTTACATATGTTGGAGCGGTTGTGTGAGCAGCAGCCAGCAGTAATGGAGTATCAGCTGCAACAGGCGCAATCAACTCGCAATTTGCGCCGTTCACACTTCACCACTACTGAGTGGGCCTCTATGAAGGACATCTGCGACGTTTTGCGTGCGTTTGATGTCTCAACGCGGATGGCGAGTGCAGATGATGCACTAGTCAGCATGACTGTCCCCCTTATCTGCCTGCTTCAGAAATCACTGAAAGCACTAAAGGAAGAGGTTTTGGAAGAGGTGGAGGATGAGGAGTCACAAATTCAATTACCTTCAGGACAGTCAGCGCAACGTGGTTCCTCACAAAGGGCTGGGCAGGGCTCACTTTGTGAGGAGGATGAGGAGGAGGAGGAGTCAATGGAGGAGGAAGAAATCCCTACAGAGGGAGGTACACAACGCTCTAGTCAGTATGTAGAGCGAGGGTGGGGTGATGCAGAGGAGGCAGAGATGACGCCTCTTCCAGAGGACAGCCTTTGTTGGCCAGTTGGGAGTCTGCAGCACATGGTTGATTTCATGCTTCAGTGCCTGAGAAACGACCGCCGCATCGCCCACATTCTCACCACGTCAGATTATTGGGTGTACACCCTCCTAGACCCTCGCTACCGGGACAACTTACAAACCCTCATCACACCGGTGAACCGGGACCGTAAAATGCAGGAGTACCAAGACACACTGGTGCAATCCATACTGTTGTACATTCCAGCCGATAGAGCTGCTGCTGCTGCTACTGCTTTACAAAGCAGCTCTGTGCGTCGAGGCAGTGTAGACACCTCTACAACAAGAGGGAGCAGAAGCAGCGCCTCTGCACAGGACAAGAGCTGTATGTTACAAATGTGGCAAAGTTTTGTGACAGCGCCAGCAAGGTCTACACCATCCGAGACGGCTCCAGTCACCAGGAAGAAACGTTTCCGTAAGATGGTGACAGACTACTTGGCTTTCCCTCTAAGTGTACTCCCAGATGCCTCTTCCGCTTTCAAATTTTGGGTCTCTAAGTTGGATACATGGCCAGAGCTTAGCCAGTATGCATTGGAGGTGCTGGCTTGCCCTGCTGCCAGTGTATTATCTGAGCGTGTCTTTAGTGCTGCAGGTGGTGTAGTAACAGACCGTCGCATGCGACTATCCTTAGAGAATGTAGACCAGCTTACTTTTCTGAAAATGAACAAGGCATGGATCTCACCTGAATTTGCCTGTCGGTTTTCAGATTAAATAACTGTTTGGCAACGTTTTCCATGTCTCCTGTTATGTTCATCTTTCTACCACCTGAACTCTACTCCCTGGGCTACAACACCGCCATTTGTTGCTCGTAAGTAATTGGCAGGGGTACTGACTCCTGGCCAGCCTGGTTACAGCACGACAGCTGTTTCCTGGCAGTGTGAACGTCAATTATCCTCCAATAAGTTGTGCTGTCGTGTTGCATTCGGGTTAGCCGACTCTATGGTGCCTGCAGTTTAGGTGATTCCTATGTGTGCTGTGGGATATGTAAATAAAGGCAGTTTCCATTGTGACAATAGGACAAGCACCCACTGTAGGACTGTGTGATTCGGTAACTGCGGACGGCTTGTGTCCTGTCAACTTACATTTTCATGGGTGCGTTCTTCTACCCGTCCGGGGTCCAATACCGTCAACTGGTTCTCCCCAGTGCCTTTGGCCTAGGTGCCTCCATCTCCGTATCCGAGTTCCACCAACGTCTGCTGGTCCTTGGTAGTGCTTTGGAGCACAGGTACCTCCTGCTTAGTAACCGTGTCACAGTAACGTCAGCTGGTACTCGGTTGTGACATTGCCTCTTTTCCTTCTGCTACCCGTCCGGGGTCCAGTACCGTCAACTGGTTCTCCCCAGTGCCTTTGGCCTAGGTGCCTCCATCTCCGTATCCGAGTTCCACCAACGTCTGCTGGTCCTTGGTAGTGCTTTGGAGCACAGGTACCTCCTGCTTAGTAACCGTGTCACAGTAACGTCAGCTGGTACTCGGTTGTGACATTGCCTCTTTTCCTTCTGCTACCCGTCCGGGGTCCAGTACCGTCAACTGGTTCTCCCCAGTGCCTTTGGCCTAGGTGCCTCCATCTCCGTATCCGAGTTCCACCAACGTCTGCTGGTCCTTGGTAGTGCTTTGGAGCACAGGTACCTCCTGCTTAGTAACGTGTCACAGTAACGTCAGCTGGTACTCGGTTGTGACATTGCCTCTTTTCCTTCTGCTACCCGTCCGGGGTCCAGTACCGTCAACTGGTTCTCCCCAGTGCCTTTGGCCTAGGTGCCTCCATCTCCGTATCCGAGTTCCACCAACGTCTGCTGGTCCTTGGTAGTGCTTTGGAGCACAGGTACCTCCTGCTTAGTAACCGTGTCACAGTAACGTCAGCTGGTACTCGGTTGTGACATTGCCTCTTTTCCTTCTGCTACCTGTCCGGGTTCCAGCACAGTCAGCTGGTCCTCGTTACTTCCATTGTCTCTTGCTACATCTGTTACCGGTCAGGGTTCCAGTAACGTCAGCTGTTTCTCGGAAATTAGACGACCTTAAAGACCACCCAGAAGAAGATGACGACAACAAGGACGACGAGCATGAAGCCAACCAGCCTGAACACCATCACAAAGAAAAAATAAAAGATTACCCAGAAGAAGATCGCCAACAGGACAAAGAAGCTTAAGACAAACTACAAGATACAGAACAAGAGACAGAAGAACAATAAGCAGAAGATCAAAAAGCAGAAGAACATGAAGTATAAGACCAAAATGAAGAGTAAAATATGTGCTCTAAATTCTAAGCAGAAAAGACTAAGCAGTGTATGGGGGTGAGTCCGTTCCTCCTCGTGGTGCCCCTGGAAAATGCCTGCTGCTGCAGGCTAAACTGAACACGGACAAATACTGTTGTAATTTAAATCTTTTGTGACAGCAAGAACGGAAGGATGAACAATTCATACTTTTACAGATTACAAGTACAGGAATCTCTGTCACAAATAAGAATATGATGAAGAAGATGAAGAGGAAGAAGATGACGAATTTGAATATGAAGAAGATTAATTAGTTTAATAATAACAATATGAGTAATGTAAACAAAAACATGAATAGCAAGAAGTTTAAGAAGAAGATTAAGAAGGTGAAGATGAAGAATAATTTGATGAGAAAGATGATGCTGCTGCTGAAGATTATGAAGGAGAAAGTGTGGCACTGGCAAAAGTTAAAAAGGTGAAGAGCATGGAAGTTGTGAAACATACATATTTGCCAAAATAGAAAAAAGGTTAACAACATTGTCAATTTGTTAGTCAATCCAAACGTATTTCCAAAAAAAAATATATTAATGCTATTCCAATGCATTGGGTTAAACATGTATGCATTTATTGTCTCCTCAACCTCCCCCAATACATTCTACATTAGTCTTTGTTGTTTTCCTTCATGTACAATTAACCAACAAGGCAAGAATGTTTTTTTTTAATGTCGATATTTGGTTCCCATAGACTTACATTGGACTTCCGGTATCGGAATCGGATATCGACGATATTTAGTGATATCGGCGATACCATTCCGATCCGATATTTTTAGATATCGAGCAGTATCGCTCAACACTACTCATTATGTAATAAACTCTCGTTCATCCATTACTTCTTCCTTTCTGATTCTCTTAACCTTCTGGCTCTTACAGAAACCTGGATCCAGCAGTCTGACACCACCACTGCTGCTCTCTCATATCTTGGACTACACTTTTCTCATACCCCAAGATCAGACAACAGACAGATGGAGGCCTTGGTCTGCTTCTATCACCTAAATGTACCTTTAAGGTTATCCCTCAAGTACCCTCACTTGTCTTCCCTTCTTTTCAAGTCCATGCTGTCAGACTCTACATCCCCTTCTCCATGGAGTGGCAGTGGTGTATCCTTCTCCGGGCCCCTCCCATCAGCTCCTGGATAACTTTGCCACTTGGCTTCCACATTTTCTCTCATGTGACATCCCCACACTCATCATGGGTTATTTCAACACCTCTAATGCTTTTCCCCTCTCCTCATCTGCCACTCACCTTTTTTTCTCTAACTTCCTCTTTCGGCCTTTCGCAGCTTACTAACTCTCCTATGCATGAAGACGGAAACTCCCTCGACTTGGTCTTCTCGGAGCTTTGCTCAGTAGATGATTTCACAAACTCCCTTCTCCCGCTCTCTGACCACAACCTTCTTTCATTCTCTATCAAGAACTGTCATCCCGTTCAGGTTACCCCTACTATCCACACTTATAGAAATATACAGGCCTTTAACACTCGGAAACTTATGAAGAACTTGCAGTCATCATTGGCCTCTATCTCCTCCCTCTCATGTCCTGATTCTGCACTGAAGCATTACAATGAAAAACTGCAACATTCCCTAGATGAAACTGCTCCTCCTGTACATAGAACAACATGGCAACGATGGCGACAACCCTGGCACATGCTGCAAACACGTTTCCTCCAGTTGTGCTCCAGGTGCGTCGAACGTCTGTGGAGAAAATCCAATCTACCGGATTATCCTGACAGAAAACAGTTATCTCCCAATCACACTCATAACCTATTGCACTTTCCTTCCTGACGTCTCCTCACTGCGATCTGGCCATTATTCAAAGAAAATTGCCATTCCGCAGTTATCTCCATCACCTCTACCATGCACTGTCCATTCTTCCCCACTGTCTAGCTCACCCTGATTAACCAGTCACAGAGGAAGAAGTAATCATGCTCCTTGCATTTTCTCACCCTACCACTTGCACCAGTGACCCCATTCCATTACATCTCCTCTAGTCTATTTCCCCTGCTGTCACCACTCACCTAACAAAAATATTCAACCTCTCTCTCTTCTGGTATCTTTCCCTCTTCATTTAAGCAAGCCTTCATACATCCAGTACTTAAAAAACCATCCATTGACCAAAACTGTGCGCTAACTATAGACCTGTCTCTAATCTTCCCTTCATCTCTAAACTCCTCAAATGCCTGGTCCAGTCCAGTCTTATCCGCTATCTGTCAGATAACTCTCTTCTCCACCCTCTACAATCCGGTGTCCGCTCTTTATACTCTACAGAAACTGCGCTCACTAAAGTCTCTAATGACCTACTAGCAACTGAATCTAATGGTCACTACTCCATGCTAATTCTCTTGTATCTCTCTGCAGCATTTGACACTGTGGATCATCAGCATCTCCTCACTATGCTCCGCTCCATCAGCCTCAAGGACATCGTTCTCCCCTGGTCCTCCTCCTATTTCTCTGACCGCTCCTTCACTGTATCTTTTGCTGTCTCCTCCTCTCATCTTCCGCTTACGGTTGGGGTTACTCAAGGATCTGTTCTAGGCCCCCTCCTCTTCTCTTTGTATACTACCCCATTGGACAAATAATCAGTAGATTTGGTTTCCAGTACCATCTCTATGCTGATGACACCCAATTATAAACTTCTCCTGATATCACCCTGCCTTTTTAGAAAACAATGGTGATTGTCTTACTGCTGTCTCTAACATCTTGTCCTCCCTCTATCTGAAACTGAACCTGTCAAAAACTGAACTCATTGTGTTTCCTCCCTCTACTAATTTACCTATGCCCGACATTGCCATTTCCGTGTGTGGTTCCACCATTACTCCCCAGCAACATGCTCGCTATCTTTGAAACATATTTGATTCCGAACTTTCATTCATTCATTCATTCCCCACATCCGATCACTGGCTCGCTCTTGTTATCTGCACCTCAAAAACATTTCTAGAATTCTACTCTTCTTACTTTCGACTCTGCAAAAACTCTTACTGTTTCTCTTATTCATTCTTGTCTGGACTATTGTAACTCTCTACTAATCGGTCTCCCTCTTACCAAACTCTCCCCTCTCCAATCTGCCTTGAATTCTGCAGTCAGGATCATATTCCTAACCAATCATTATACAGATGCCTCTAACTTGTGTCAGTCATTACCCACTCACTCCAGAATCCAGTACAAACTTATCACCCTCACCCACAAAGCACTCCATGGCTCAGCACCACCTTACATCTCCTCCCTCGTCTCAGCCTACCACCCTACCTGTGCCCTCCATTCTGCTAATGACCTGAGGTTAGCATCCTCAATAATCAGAACTTCCCACTCCCGTCTCCAAGAATTTTCATGTGCTGCTCCAATTCTTTGGAATGCACTACCCAGGTTAATGCGAATAATCCCCATTCCCCACAGTTTTAAGCGTGCCTTAAAAACGCATCTGATCAGGCTGGCCTACTGCCTCAACACATAAACCTAACTATCCCTGTGTTGCCCATTCAAAATTTTTACCATAACCAGGTTCCTTGTATCGTGTTCCCACATGCTTTATTCATTTAATAGCCCTATATGTCTGTATTGTGACATATTTAGGCCATTAACCAGTTCATGCAGCATTACATGAACACCCGATTCTTACACTATAGCTGGTCCAAACAATGAATGCAATTGTTACTATCCACCTTTTGTGTCTTGCCTTCTTCCTCATAGATTGTAGGCTTGCGAGCAGGGCCCTCATTCCTCTTGGCATCTGTTTTGATCTATATTGTAGCCTTTCAGGGGTTTTAGCTCTGAGATCGCTGTCTGGGTAGACAGAATGGCACGGAAACAGTTCATTCAGACAGCAATTATGGTAAAAACTGGCCGCAACCAGTTTTATTAAAGTCCACAGCAAACAGATAAAACAAAGCATAAACAAAAGACCTAGGCTTGTCTAGCCACTAATTACACTTATGTAATGTCCCTTTCTATCAGGAACCCAGACTCTATCAGTCTGTGCCCAAAACAACACATATGATATATGTTACCAGTGTGGAGTCTCCCAGATACTCCTCCTTATGTCTGGAGGTCCACCCGACGTCCAGACTTGAGAAAGATCCACTCCTATTCAGTAGTCATTATCCTGGAGGTTCACAGAGACACTCCTGTGTCCGGGGTACCTCTAACCCAGACTGAGACGGCTCCCCTCCTCTTCAGTAATCATCAGCATGCATTCTCACAGAGACTGCTTCCTTGTGCCAGGACACCTCTCTGTGTCCAGGCTGAAGACAGCTCTAACACTCTTGGAGACTGTTTCTTGTGCCAGGACACCTCCCTGTGTCCAGGCTAAACTAGCTCTCAGATTGTGTTTGCAGACACCTACTTCTGGTCTCCTAATTAAGACCTGAGTAGTTTCAGGCTTGTGCTGCAAGTGTGTGCTGAATGTGAGGTGTAGTGACCTTTCTCTACCACTAGGTTTACAAAGCCACACATTTCCCTTATACCTAGGTGAAATGTACACCCCATTCATCACATATACCTTCACTGTCTCACATATCCCCTCCCTCTTCTCCAGACCGAGGGCTGGTCATCCAGACCGAAGACTGTCAACAATCCAACAGAGACAGTGAACTCTGGACCAGTCATGGCCCTCATCAGCTTCATCCTCACCACTGTCATAGCCAACATCAGTTTTCTCTTCATCTGAAGCATCTGCACTACCCTGTACCCTCCCAGGCCTATACTCTCTGCGGGCCTCGGGTATCCTGCACGGTTTCATCTTGACCTTAGGGCCGGGCTCAGATTCAATATAGTGCCTGGCCAAAGTAGTACGACCAGACACATCAGAACACTTCTGCTGACTCTTCCTCAGAAACTCATGTACCTCCTGTCCCTGGTGCACTGACCATGTGTCACCAACTATCACAGAAGGTATAGGGGGTTTTTCACTTTTCTCCAGTTCCCCACTTTCAGGCTCTTCTGGCAAGACATGCCCAGAAGCCCCACCGTCAGTCCTAGACTCTACCTCTTCAGCCACATCACTTTGGTCTCCAATATCTCCATTTATTCCAGCCCTCAAGTTCTCCTTGATAGCGGCATCTGTATACTCAGAACCCGCCGGATTCTTCTCTTCCACCACGTTCTGCATCCCATCTGGGCTCCCGTGTGTCTGCAGCGGCAACGGAGTGACACATCGCTTTTCCCATTTGTTGGGACGTGGCTCCGATGTAGCCTCCCTGAAAGTGCGCTTGAGCTCACCAATGCCAGCTACTGATCCGGACTGTAACCCGTCCACGCCGCTGTCTTCGGCAGAAACAGATTCCTGGACAGAGTCAGTCCCCATATCTTCAGTCTTGCTCCTCACAGCTTCACTTGAAACCTCAGCTTCTGATGAGGCATCTGGCTTGGTGACCACCACTTCCATGGCTTTTTCCACCTCTGCAGCATCACCTTCAGAGTCCTTGGCATGATGCAGATCCACACCACACACTGACAACTTCTCATCTTCAACAGCATCCACTTGTGCTGTGTTCAGTTTCAGAGTCCTGCCTTTAAAGCTCAGCTCTCCTCCTTTCACCTTAGTCTTCGCCAGGGAACCGGCCAACTGTAAAACATCTTCAGATGCCATCTTCTGTCTGGCTTTAAGGTCAGCATCAGCTTTCTTCTCAGGACTCTCAACCTCCTCTGCTACCATGCCTTCCTCATTTGCACTGGTTGCTTTATGGTCATCAGATAATTCACTATCACTATCTGACCCCTTTTTCTCAGCCACATCTGGCTCACTGTCAGGGCTATACACTTCATTTTCATTCACATCCTGCTCACTGTCAGGGTTAAACAATTCATTTTCATTCATATCCTGCTCACTGTCAGGGTTATACAATTCATTTTCATTCACATCCTGCTCACTGTCAGGGTTATACAATTCATTTTCATTCACATCCTGATCTGGAACCTTAGTTAACATGTCATCCACAACATTAACTTCACCATCTGGTCCCTCAAGTATGTGACTATGTGACAACCCCAGCACTATACTTCTATATAGCTCAGGTACTAGAGCTGACTCACGACCTCTCCCTGGACTTCAGTGTCCCTATACAATAAGTTATTGTTCATGGCAGCATGAGGAAACCTCTCCTCAGAGCCAGGCTCCTGGGAAACCTCATTTAGAACAATCATATTCTCTTGTGTCGTCCCAAGAGTGGGGTCTCGCCACTGCTCACTCTCAAAATTGTCACAGGACACAGGCAGGTCAGGGACACTCGGTTCCCGAGAACCACCATCCTCGTCTCCCAACATCACCTGTAAAGAAATTTCATCACCATCACAGTCATCATTATTATCAACATCATTATCATGACTATGATCAGCATCATCACCACCACCATGATCATCATCACCATCAGCATCAGCATCAGCATTATCATGGTCATCATTATCATCATGATCATCATCATCATCATTATCACATAAGTTTAACGTCCCACTAGCATTGTGTTCCGCCCCTCGGGACTGCGCACCCTCAATAGGAGCTTCATCACACTGTCCATCAGAAACATTTCTCCCCCAGAGATCCTTAGATCGGGGAAAGTCATTACCCAATATGACGGGGTGCACCAGGCTCTTCACTACCCCCACTTCATATGAAACCTCCCCGAGTTTAGGGACCAAGTCCACGGCAGTCTCTGGGTAGACTTTGGTGTCTCCATGGATACACACCACACTCAGGTGCTTATCAGAACGAAGTCCCCATCAATTAGGCTGTCACACACGGAAGTCACTGGACTCTCTGAGTCCAAGAGGGCCTGTGCTGGGCAGTCATTTACAACCACCGGGAACCCCTGTGGTCCAGTCTCTTCGGCTGAGGTGGACACACACACAGGCTCTGCGCAGGGAGAGAGGGACCTGCCAACATCACGGCACATAGGCTCCCCCTCTAGTGAACAGCCGGTTGCAATTTCACGACATCTCCAACACTGTCCACCACAATCACCCTCCCATATGTCCCCAACAGCTGGAACGCTCTTACCGCGAGAGTTCAGCGTCCGGGAACTCTGAAGCGACGACCTCTCAGACGGCTGGTCCTCAGGAGGACGTGCTCGGTGTAGCGGTTCACCATCACCTTTCCAACTCCATAATCAGGCTCGCTGACTGCAGACTCCCAACTGTATCTCCAGTCACGAACTCCCCTGGCACGGGCTGTCACCGTAACACCCAGCCGGGTAAGAATCGCCGCTTTCAACTTGTCATAGTCTTCGCTGTCCTGCTTGCTCAGGTCAGCCCAGACTTTTTGGGTTCCCCAGTCAGATAGGGTACGACCGCCATGGCCCATTCAGATAGTGGCAGATTCTCCTTCTCTGCCAGTCTCTCAAACCTAGTAAGATATACCTCCACATCATCACGAGGTGTCATTTTTCTCAAGGACCGTCTTACCGCCTTCTTTATAGCGGACAACGCCGGTGCCTTCACAACATTACTTCAGGACGCGGCACCGAAATCCTTTTTTGGTGCTGTCATCTGCTCAACAAATAATCGGTTATTCTCCTGCTGCTGCTGCAGGATTTGCTGCTGGTACTGCTGCATTTGCCGCTGGTACTGCAGGCGCTGCTGCTCCATGCTCTGCTGCATGCTTCGCTGGGCCTGTACCAGGTACTCAATGAGCTCCTTCACACGGCCGGACTTATCTGTCTCAACCACGGCAGTTTTATGTTGCACATTAACTTGCGCCATTTGTTCAAACCGCGACTCCATGCTGTCATCCATGCTGTCAGACTTCTCTGTCTTAACAACGGCAGTCTTCACTCAAGGCATACACACTACACAGCTTTTTTCCACAGAAAATTCAGCCTTGCTGTGCAACCACCCTTTTTTTTTTTTTTTTTTGCAATGTCTATTAGGGCTACTGTCTCTTTAAGACTGCTCCACAGACGTTTCTCTTGCTGCTGCACATTCCACAGTCATTTTCACAACAAGTTCAGCTTTGCTGTGTATACATTTTCTCTCTGCAGACCCTATCAGGGCCACTGTCTCTCCAAGACTGCTCCAAACAGACGTTTCTGCTGATACACACTTTTTTTTTCCTCTGTTGCTATTTCAATAGACTTCACCTTTAATGCTGTCTCTTGCCACTGTGCTGAATGCACACTCCAGCACTAACTGTACCAGGCCCTGCGCTGCCCCAGCATTCTCCACCAATTGTAGCCTTTCAGGGGGTTTTAGCTCTGAGATCGCTGTCTGGGTAGACAGAATGGCACGGAAACAGTTCATTCAGACAGCAATTATGGTAAAAACTGGCCGCAACCAGTTTTATTAAAGTCCACAGCAAACAGATAAAACAAAGCATAAACAAAAGACCTAGGCTTGTCTAGCCACTAATTACACTTATGTAATGTCCCTTTCTATCAGGAACCCAGACTCTATCAGTCTGTGCCCAAAACAACACATATGATATATGTTACCAGTATGGAGTCTCCCAGATACTCCTCCTTATGTCTGGAGGTCCACCCGACGTCCAGACTTGAGAAAGATCCACTCCTATTCAGTAGTCATTATCCTGGAGGTTCACAGAGACACTCCTGTGTCCGGGGTACCTCTAACCCAGACTGAGACGGCTCCCCTCCTCTTCAGTAATCATCAGCATGCATTCTCACAGAGACTGCTTCCTTGTGCCAGGACACCTCTCTGTGTCCAGGCTGAAGACAGCTCTAACACTCTTGGAGACTGTTTCTTGTGCCAGGACACCTCCCTGTGTCCAGGCTAAACTAGCTCTCAGATTGTGTTTGCAGACACCTACTTCTGGTCTCCTAATTAAGACCTGAGTAGTTTCAGGCTTGTGCTGCAAGTGTGTGCTGAATGTGAGGTGTAGTGACCTTTCTCTACCACTAGGTTTACAAAGCCACACATTTCCCTTATACCTAGGTGAAATGTACACCCCATTCATCACATATACCTTCACTGTCTCACAATGTGTTTATTGCTTATGCTGTAATGTCTATTGTCTATACAAGTCCTCTCTAATATGTAAAGTGCTGCGGAATATGTTGGCGCTATAGAAATAAAATTATTATTATTATCTAAAAAAGCAGCTCAAAAACAGTATTGGCTATCTCCTCTTCCACGTCTTACACCTACACCACCAACTCCACTTCCACCTCCTCCACCTTCTTGTTCAAGACTGCTGTTTTTTAAATTTTTAAAATTTTTCTTCCATGCTATTTTAAGTGATTTCCCACAAAAAAAGAAAAAAAAAACATTGGCTACATCCTCCACTTGGACCTCAGCCTTTTGGTTCAAGATTGTTGGTTTTTATTTTTTTATTTCTGTTATTTTAAGTAATTTCCATTAAAAATCCCAAAAAGCACTGTTTACTACCTCCTCCTCTTCCACTTCAATCGCCACCTATTCCTCCTCCTCCACTTGGACCTCTGCCTCTTAGTTCAAATTTATTATCTTTTAATTTTACAGCATATTCTATTTATTTTTAGTAATTTCCCTATCCACAATTGTTTTAAGGGCAATTGTCTTGTTCTTACTCCAATTTTGCTTATTATGATCATTTTATAGCCATTTTACTGCACGGAATTCTGGGTCCCCATTGATTTCTATTGGGTTCGGGGTCAAGTTTCGGGTCAAATTCTGATGTCTGAACCAAACTTAACACGACAGTTCGACCGAATATCCACGGTCCAATTATCCCTAATCAGCACCCATTCATCTCTCAGTCGAGGAGCAGCAATAACATAAGACAGAATAAATCTTTTTAATGAATAAACATGTAGACCCCCTTCTGTTGAGCACGAAACCTGTAGAAACCCTTTAATTTGAATTTTTGTCACAGAAACCATGTTTATTATTTTCTTGGAGAACCCCTTTAAGTAATAGTGCAGGGAAACATTGGAAGTATGTCAGCGGCACAAGACTGCTGAAATTAAAAGCTGCAGTAAGACCATCGCATGTGAACACAACCTAAATGGAGACTGCATGGTCTGAGCTTTCATTTTACACACCTGTTGCATTGAAACCTGTGACCAAGTACAAACATGACCACAGTGATAAATGCCAGAATCTTCAATAATCAGCAGTTCTCTTTAAAAATTCAAACAGTAGACATGGAACTGTTAAATTGGACTAACTATATGAAAATGAGAAAGTTATAAAGCAGGTGCAAAAATACTAACAAAATAAATGAACCAAAACTGAAGCAAAACACCCTATAAGGCCCCCTTCACACGTCCGTAATTCAGATCTGTAAGGGTCCATTTTATAAGCAGTAAGAAAAAATTCATATAGCACAAAAGCATTATAAAGGTAAAGGACACAATAAATCAGTACCGCGTGATTTCGCGGTAGAGTACTTCAAACATTATAAACAAAGAGAAAATATAGAGAAACCACAAACCACCTATACATTTAAAAAACATTTATTGAAACAATACATATAAAATAAATACTATAAGTTTATAAATGTGTCGAATAAGGAGGAATAATGATGGAGAGCAACAAATAGATATAGCATGTCAAACATCACACAATGTGCTATACACCTACTGTATATAATAGATACACACAGTATGACATGGACACATGATATGGATAGATAAGAACTAAACTTTACATGTGTCCATAAGGATTATACAGCTTATCATCAATACTAGAACCACCAGATCAATGGCCATACTCAAATTGTCAGGTCCCCTGAAGAAGGAAGGTCCGAAACGTGCGTCGGGGCGGACGCGTTCACCTAGGTGTCAGGATTGCCGCTTCCTCTGACATACCCACTGGTAAATATCCCATATGGCAGTGTCCATTAGTATTATAATAATTTGAATATGGCCAGTTATATGTGGTGTGTTTATGTCAACTGGACTCTTGGCAATAATTGCTGCGGTATATCTATAATATAACACTAGGAGCGTCACTCTGTCTGAAGCCTTTATAGAGTGCGCAAGCGCGACACGCTTGCGCAGTCTGGCTCCAGACAGAGTGAGGCATCCAGAGCGGTGAGTACTATGTATGGCGCTGGAGATCGCGGTATGCATCCAGTACGCATACCGCGATCTCCGGCGCCATACTCACATACTTACCTGAAAGGGAGGAGCGTTGCTGCGGCGCTTCTCTTCTCCCGGGCAGGAGACCAGGAGTGTGCGTCGGATCGTGCATGTGCAATAGCGCTATCCGGCGCCATTTTGCTGAAGACACATTTACAGTGTGTCTTCAGCAATATGGCGGCGGACCGCGCGGTATGGGCATGCGCGTACTCCGGCGCCGCTCTCCTCCCCTGGCGTCCAGCAGAACGGAACAGCGCTGGAGCACAGGGATGAGAGGTGAGTATAAATGTTTGGTTTTTTTGGGGTATCTGTGCAGTTTAATAGCGGTAAGGGGTCCATGCATATCAGGATAGGGGGGTGAGGGGACCATGCACATCAGGATTGGGGGGTGTGAGGGGACCATGCATATCAGGGTTGGGGGTGAGGGGACCACGCACATCAGGATAGGGGGGTGAGGGGACCATGCACATCAGGATTGGGGGGTGAGTGGACCATGCATATCAGGATTGGGCAGGAGGGAACCATGCTCAACAGGACGTTGTAACGGACCATGCACATCAGGATTGGGGGGTGAGGGGGCCATGCACATAAGGATTGGGGAGTGAGGGGACCATGCACATCAGGGTTGGGGGTATGAGGGGACCATGCACATCAGGATAGGGGGTGAGGGGACTATGCACATCAGGGTTGGGGGTATGAGGGGACCATGCACATCAGGGTTGGGGGGTGAGGGGACCATGCACATTAGGATTGGGGGATGAGAGGGCCATGCACATCAGGATTGGGGGATGAGAGGGCCATGCACATCAGGGTTGGGGGGTGAGAGGACCATGCACATCAGGGTTGTGGGGTGAGGGGACCATGCACATCAGGGTTGGGGGGTGAGGGGACCATGCACATCATGATTGGGGGTATGAGGGGACCATGCACATCAGGATTGGGGGGAGAGGGGGCCATGCATATCAGGGTTGGGGGGTGAGGGGACCATGCACATCAGGATTGGGGGTGAAGGGACCATGCATATCAGGATAGGGGGGGTGAGGGGACCATGCACATCAGGATTGGGGGGTGAGGGGACCATGCACATCAGAATTGGGGGTATGAGGGGACCATGCACATCAGGATTGGGGGATTTGAGGGGACCATGCATATCAGGATTGGGGGGTGAAGGGACCATGCACATCAGGATTGGGGGTGAGCGGATCATGCACATCAGGATTGGGGGTATGAGGGGACCATGCACATCAGGATTGGGGGTGGAGGGGACCATGCACATCAGGATTGGGGGGGAGAGGGGGCCATGCACATCAGGATTGGGGTGAGGGGACCATGCACATCAGGATTGGGGGGTGATGGGACCATGCACATCAGGATTGGGGGGAGAGGGGGCCATGCACATCAGGATTGGGGGGTGAGGGGACCATGCACATCAGGATTGGGGGGTGAGCGGACCATGCACATCAGGGTTGGGGGGGTGAGGGGACCATGCACATCAGGATTGGGGGTGAGCGGACCATGCACATCAGGGTTGGGGGGGTGAGGGGACCATGCACATCAGGATAGAGTGGTGAGGGACCATGCACATCAGGTTGAGGAGTGAGGGACCATGCACATCAGGATTGGGGGGTGAGGGGACCATGCACATCAGGATTGGGGGTGAGGGACCATGCACATCAGGATTGGGGGGTGAGGGGACCATGCACATCAGGTTGGGGGTGAGGGACCATGCACATCAGGATTGGGGGGTGAGGGGACCATGCACATCAGGATTGGGGGTGAGGGGACCATGCACATCAGGATTGGGGGTGAGGGGACCGTGCACATCAGGGTTGGGGGGTGAGGGACCATGCACATCAGGATTGGGGGTGAGCGGACCATGCACATCAGGGTTGGGGGGGTGAGGGGACCATGCACATCAGGATAGAGTGTTGAGGGGACCATGCACACAGGATGGGAGGGTGAGGGGTCATGCACATCAGGATTGGGGGGTGAGGGGACCATGCACATCAGGGTTGGGGGTGAGAGGACCATGCACATCAGGATTGGGGGTGAGGGGGCTATGCACATCAGGATTGGGGATGAGGGGACCATGCACATCAGGATTGGGGGGTGAGGGGACCATGCACATCAGGGTTGGGGGGGTGAGGGGACCATGCACATCAGGATAGAGTGGTGAGGGGACCATGCACACCAGGATTGGAGGGGTGACGGGGCCATGCATCTCAGGATTGGGGATGAGGGGACCATGCACATCAGGATTGGAGGGTGAGGGGACCATGCACATCAGGGTTGGGGGGTGAGGGGACCATGCACATCAGGAATGGGGGGTGAAGGGACCGTGCACATCAGGGTTGGGGGGTGAGGGGACCATGCACATCAGGATTGGGGGGTGAGCGGACCATGCACATCAGGGTTGGGGGGGTGAGGGACCATGCACATCAGGATAGAGTGTTGAGGGGACCATGCACACCAGGATTGGGAGGGTGAGGGGGTCATGCACATCAGGATTGGGGGGTGAGGGGACCATGCACATCAGGGTTGGGGGGTGAGGGGGCCATGCACATGAGGATTGAGGGGTGAGGGGACCATGCACATCAGGATAGAGTGGTGAGGGGACCATGCATTCCAGGATTGGGCGGGAGGTGACCATGCATACCAGGATTGGTGGGTGAGGGGACCGTGCATACCAGGATTGGGGAGGTGAGGGGACCATGCATACTGGGATTGGGGAGGTGAGGGGACCATGCATACCGGGATATGGATGAGCAGGTACCATGCATACCAGGATAGGGATGAGGGGGTACCATGCATACCAGGATTGGGTGATGAGGGGTCCATGCATACCAGGATGAGGAATGGGGTGCCTTGCATACCAGATTTGGGTGGGGGTGAGGGGACCATACATACCAGCATAGGGATGAGGGTACTATGCAAACCAGGATAGGATGAGGGGTGCCATGCATACCAGGATAGGAGGGGGGCAGCACATACCAGCATGGGAGACCATATACCTTTAAAAATGCTTGCCAGGGGACCATGCACATCAGGATTGGGGGGTGAGGGGACCATGAACACCAGGATAGGGGGTGAGAGGACCATGCATACCAGGATAGGGGTGAGGGGACCATGCACATCAAGATTGGGGGGTGAGCGGACCATGCTCATCAGGATTGGGGGTGAGGGGACCATGCACATCAGGATTGGGGGGTGATGGGACCATGCATACCAGGATTGGGGGGTGAGGGGTCCATGCATATCAGGATTGGGGGGTGAGGGGACCATGCATAACAGGATTCGGGGGTGAGGGGACCATGCATATCAGGATTGGGAGGTGAGGTTACCATGCATATCAGGATTGGGGGTGAGGGTACCATGCTCAACAGGACGTTGTAACGGGACCATGCACATCAGGATTGGGGGTGAGGGGCCATGCACATCAGGATTGGGGGGTGAGGGGACCATGCACATCAGGATAGGGGGGTGAGGGGACCATGCACATCAGGATTGGGGGTGAGTGGACCATGCATATCAGGATTGGGCAGGAGGGAACCATGCATACCAGGATTGGGGGGTGAGGGGATCATGCATACCAGGATTGGGGGGTGAGGGAACCATGAATACCAGGATATGGATGAGCAGGTAACATGCATACCAGGATAGGGATGAGGGGGTACCGTATATACCAGGATTGGGGATGAGGGGACCATACATACCAGGATAGGAGGGGGGCAGCACATACCAGAATGGGAGACCATGTACCTATAAAAATGCTTGCCACCCGGGCGTAGAGCGGGTTCATCACTAGTAGATATATATGCATGATAGCCATTGACAGCTTGGGGCGTCATTTAAGTTTCAGAGAGGCTGGAGGATATGCTATATAAATACTGGCAGTGATATTATGCATTGTATTGATTTGCATACATTTGATAAATAATATCCCTAACCTATGTGGGCGCGTTGCTACATGATCCTGCACGGTGCAGATTTATTTTCCCTTTCCCCATTTTTTCTGCAAATATTTGGTATGTGAATTTTAATAATGGCTCAATAAAATTTATATATTTGATAAATAGCTTTATGATCATCGTTTTTTCATTGATCTAGTGCTACTGTATATAATCAAGCTCAGTGTATCATACATTGTTAAGGGCAAGAAAGACATAAGTATAAAGTGAGAAAGGAGAGATAGGTTAGCAAGGGAGGTAGTATTGGCCCGCCAGCAGTGCCCCGTTGCGCGTTTCGAGAGTAACTTTCTCAAGGGGAGATGTCAATATCATGGTGCTTCATCTGATATTTATATTAAGTCCACAGGTGCCAGGTGCCAGTACAATCAACACATGGGCGCTGCTGCTCGCACCATCAATAATGCTACCGCCTGGCACCATCACAGTGGTGCTAGTGTGTATGGCCAAATGGATGTTAGACTTCATCTATACGCATGCCTCTCACAGTAGATGACGGGATGGATCGATGAGGCAACTGATCTCAGGGCTCATGCACACACTGGCAGCCATATTTAAGGAGTTCACAGCAAACAGCCATTTGTGTGATCATCCGCAGATCAAAGGAGAAGGAAAGAATCATTAAGAGGACTGCAGGGTGGAAAAAAGGGGGGCATTATTAGGAGGAATTGAGAACAATAGATCTATACACAATCGTAAATAGTCTCGTCAATAAGTAGCAGAATAAAAGAAAAAGATCCATAATGGAAAGATATTCCAGGGGATCAATCCATAATAATGATAATGGGTGTAAGTTTAATATTAAACAAACATCAAAAAGTTATCCAAATCAACTCGGGAACTGGAAATATTAATATGAAACAATACACAATACACATTGTGGAAACATTGCAAATAAAGGTCCAACATGTTCACAAAGCGGTAAGAGAAATATATTCCCCCAAAAGTGATATATGTAAAAAAATATAGCTCCCCCTACAAAACATTAGAACCACATACAACCCTCCAAAAATTAATATACAATAAAAATGTATCTTTATTGTTCAAAGCTCCAATTGCAGGTGATTCACATGATTTAATGAGAGTATATCATGAAAGCGCAGGACGATGTTGATCACTGTGGATAAGGTGGCAGATGTTGGGGATTGTAAAGAAACCTTTGGTGTTGTAATGAAGTTACACCCATTATTTGGTACAAAATCAAGACCAAGTTTTAATAGGTCACACTGTGACTCAGAAAGTGGGGTGGGGAGATAATTTAATTACCTCAAGACCATCTGATTTAGTTTTTTTCTCACTTAAAATTAAGAATTAGAAAACACCATATTCCTCACCTATCCAACGATAATCCATTTGTCCCACGCCATAATCCATCTCTGCTTCATCTGGATGCCTTGCTGAAGGGTGCCATGATGCGACTGTTCAGCCTGGCATTAAGGAGACACTAAGCTGTGCGTCAGAGTATACTGCAGGTGACTGAAGCTACGATTCTCACTGGCAGCTCATTGTGGCCATGAACTGCGGTGACCTAAATGAGATTACTGCTAGCACCAGGAAAAATTGCTCACAGTGGTAGCGGTGACCTTATTGATGTCACAGCAGTTCATCATGCTGCTCACAAGTAGCTACCAGTGGGAACTACAGCTTCAGAAATAGTGGGTACGGAAAGTATTCAGACCCCTTTAAATTTTTCACTCTTTGTTTCATTGCAGCCATTTGGTAAATTCAAAAAAGTTAATTTAATTTATCATTAAAGTACACTATGCACCCCATCTTGACTGAAAAAAAAACAGGAATGTAGACATTTTTGCAAATTTATTAAAAAAGAAAAACTGATATATCACATGGTCATTAGTATTCAGACCCTTTGCTCAGTATTGAGCACAAGCACCCTTTTGAGCTAGTACAGCCATGAATCTTCTTGGGAATGATGCAACAAGTTTTTCACACCTGGATTTGGGGATCCTCTGCCATTCTTCCTTTCAGATCCTCTCAAGCTCCGTCAGGTTGGATGGTGAATGTTGGTGGACAGCCATTTTCAAGTCTCTCCAGAGATGCTCAATTGGGTTTAGGTCAGGGCTCTGGCTGAGCCAGTCAAGAATGATCACAGAGTTGTTCTTAAGCCTCTCCTTTGTTATTTTAGCTGTGTGCTTAGGGTCATTATCTTGTTGAAAGGTTAACCTTCAGCCAAGTCTGAGGTCCAGAGCACTCTGGAAGAGATTTTCATTCAGGATCTCTCTGTACTTTGCCGCATTCATGTTTCCTTCAATTTCAACCATTTGTCCTTTCCCTGCAGCTGAAAAACACCCCCATAGCATGATGCTGCCATCGCCATGTTTCATTGTTTGGATTGTATTGGGCAGGTGATGAGCAGTGCCTGGTTTTCTTCACACATACCGCATAGAATTATCACCGAACAGTTCGACACACGTGGTCAAAATTGTTGGTACACCTCCCTTAACAACAGAAAAGCCAACAATGGTCACAGAAATAATTTGAATCTGACAAAAGTAATAATAAATCAAAAATCTATGAAAATGAACAAATGAAAGGTCATTTAGGTCATGGGTCTTGCAACAGGATAATGACCTAAAACACACAGGTAAAAACACCCAAGAATGGCTAAGAGGAAAACATTGGACTATTCTAAAATGGTCTTCTATGAGCCTTGACCTAAATCTTATTGAGCATCTTTGGAAAGAGGTGAATCATGCCATCTGGAAAAGGCAACCTTCAAACACGAGACAACTGGAGCAGTCTGCTCTTGAGGAGTGGGCCAAAATACCAGTCGAGAGGTGCAGAAGTCTGATTGACAGTTACAGGAATCGTTTGATTGCAGTGATTGCCTCAAAAGGTCATGCAACAAAATATTAAATCAAGTGTAACATCATTTCTGTCCTGGCCTATTTCTTGAGTTTTATATTTTTTTTAAATTCTATGGAAGCATGGTTGAAAAGCAATGTCTGACTTTCATTTGTTCATTTATATAGATTTTTGATTTATTATTACTTTTGTCAGATTCAAGTTATTTCTGTCACCATTGTGGGCTTTTCTGTCATTAAACGAGGTTTACAAATAATTTTGACCACGTGTGTATCTTCTTCTCATCAGACCAGAGAATCTTATTTATCATAGTCTGAGAGTCCTTCATGTGTTTTTTAGCAAACACTATGCAGGATTTCATATGTTTTGCACTGAGGAGAGCTTCCATAGGGCCACTTTGCCATAAAGGCCTAACTGGTGGAGGGCTGAAGTGATAGTTGATTTTGTGGAACTTTCTTCCATCTCCCTCCTGCATCTGTGGAGCTCAGCCACAGTTTTCTTGGGGTTCTTCTTTACTTCTCTCACCAAGGCTCTTCTCCCATGATTGCTCAGTTTGGCTTGACGGCCAGGTCTAGGAAGACTTCTGGTGGTCCCAAACTTCTTCCATTAAAGGATTATGGAGGCCACTGTGCTCTTAGGAACCTTAAATACTACAGAAATTCTTTTGTAACCTTGGCCAGATCTGTGCCTGGCCACAATTCTGTCTCTGAGCTCCTTTGCCAGTTCCTTTGACCTCATGATTCTCATTTGGTCTGACATGTACTGTGAGATGTGAGGTCTTATATAGACAAGTGTGTGCCTTTACAAATCAAGTCCTATCAGTTTAATTAAACACAGCTGGACTCCAATGAAGGTGTAGAACCATCTCAAGTAGGATCCCAAGGACATGGCCACATGTGACTTTAATATAGTGTCTAAGAAAAGGGTCTGAATACTTATGACCATGTGATATTTCAGTTTTTCTTTTACAATAAATTTGCAAAAATTTCTACTTTTCTGTTGTCTTCAGTCAAGATGGCGTGCAGAGTGTACATTAATGAGAAAAAAATGAACTTTTTAGAATTTACCAAATGGCTGCAATGAAACAAAGAGTGAAAAATTTAAAGGGGTCTGAATACTTTCCGTACCCACTGTACAAGCGGTAACCTCTATGACATTACCGCAGGTCACTGAAGCTGCTCAGTGTCTCCTGGATGCCAGGATAAATCATGCCATCATTCAGAAAGGCATCCAGAAGAAGCAGAGATGGATTATGGCGTGGAACAATTGGATTATCGATGGATAGGTGAGGAATATGGTGTTTTTTATGTTTCTAACTTTACAATAACAAATAGGCAAAAGAGGGTGGGAATGATTATTTCAAATAGAGGAATCTGGGTCTTTCTTTCAATTAAAGGACTTTATTCTGGCTGTGTATTTTGTACAATATGACTATTCGGTTTGCAATGGGGCATTTTATAGACTCCTCTCCATTACTAACCTCTGGACTTGATGTCAGTGGCCATAAAAAATCTTATATCAACCTCAACCCTATTACCCCACTTGCCACCGCAGCAGGGCAAGTTGAAAGAGCAATGCTAAGCGCCAGACTTGGTGCATCTTGTTGATGCGCCATATCTGGGGCCACTGAGGGCTGACGTTATTAGCCTGGGAGGGGGGCCAATATCCAGGTATGCTTCCATGACCCCTTCCCTGACTATTAGTATCAGCCCACAGCTGTCTGTTTAGCCTTTGCTGGTTAGAATTTATATGGGGACCCTATGTCATTTTTTGTCTGGGGTCCCCTGTAAATTAACCAGTAAAGGCTAAGCAAACAGCTGTGAGCTTTTATAAATAGCCTGTGAATATTTACAGCTAATGGCCCCTTTCTAAGATTATTAATATCAGCCCCCAACGGTCGGCTTTCCTACTGCTGGTTTTTTAAAAATACGCTGGAGTCCATGCCATTTTTTTTATATACATGTACTTATTTATTTACCTAATAAACTCAAGTACAGGAAAAAAAATACAATTCCTTTGCATGTTTATAAAGAAACTTAGGCAATTTTCCTCAGCTTACACAGATTAAATCAATTGTTTAACTATCATACTTTTTTTACAGGACATAACACGGACATTGCACACGGACACGTGTGGCACATGGATAAGGAAGTACGGACACACAGATGCCATAAGGATGGCACATGGAGGTTGCACACGGACAAATGGATGTATCACCGACATCGACATGAGGACACATGAATGCAGCACACGGCCACACAGATGCTATGCAGACACAGAACACAGATCCCAAGGTATTGTTTTTTTTCTGTACAGGAACACCAGGATGTGGAAAGGGGCTCACTCTTATGTGGTCTTTTTAACACTTGAATATATTACTCACAGTGCCTACATGCAAATATTATATCTATCAGTTATAGTTTATAAGGGAGAAACAAAAAAGGCAAATCATTGCAAAAATCCTGTTACCCTGCATGCACCAAAATAGTACTTTTCACATACGTTTAAACCTCTGCAATTTTGTAATGTTTGAAAGTTTGTGAGCCTTTTGTAATTTTCTATATTTCTGCATAAATTAGACTCAACAATGGATCAGATTTTCATACAGGTCCTAAAAGGAGAGAAAGATAACCAAATAAACAAATAAATGAACAATATTAAGTTGTCATTTTATTATTGAGGTATATGATCCAATATCACATGTCTTGCTATGTTTTTTCGATTTAGCTGCATTTCATGCGCAATGAAGTACCACTTTCCTGGCATCCCAAAGTGGTCCATGCACATAATATATGGCCCCCAACCACAGTATATTCACCCACACACAGTATAATATCCACTGCAAACTACATTTTCCCACACACAATATGACTGTATTACAACCCCACAGTATGATGCCCTAACAATACATATCTCACACTCAGCATGACATCTCCAATACATATTCCTCCATACAGGGTATAATGCCACAATACAGTTTTATATCCCCCACAGTCACCTCACACATGATATGATGCCCCTACAATAGCCACAAAGCATGATGCCCCCACTGTACATCCTCCTTGCAGTATGTGGTAGTCCACTGTTCCCACACACACATCATGATGCCCTTTCACACAATATGATGCCCCATACAGTACATACCAACCCGCACAGCATGATGCTAATGTGGTATTCGCAGGTAAGCGGGATGCAGTGACGAGCCGGAGATGGAGCAAGCTTAAACGTAACCTTTATATAGGGATTATATGAATAACTTGTAAGCTGACAATAGTTCTCCTCGCAGGGAAAGTAGACAATAATACACAAATAACTGAACAAACGACTATTCGTCAGGTGCCAACGACTACTGTATAGATATGACCGTCTACAAGTCCTAGAACTATAATAAACAGTTAACGGAGTGTCACTTATCCTTTTCTGACGTCCGGCAGAGCTGTGGTCCGGGAGGTGTCCGTTCGGCGTCTCAGCCGCTGGGTCCAGTAGCTGTCGAAAGTTTCGGGCGTTCCTACGCCCAGGTGCGGATGGGGCGCAACAGGCCCTGGAGAAGTTCCCTGGCGTCGGGACCGCCCCTCTTGGAGGCGAGTGGTTGGCAGCCGCAGATCCTGGAGCGGGACAGTAGCGGCCGTGGGTGGCAGTGCCCAGGCCGCAGCCGCAGGATGGAGTGGGTCTGTGGTGGCCGCGGGTGGCAGTGCACAGGCCGCAGCCACGGGATGGAGAGGGGCATTGGCAGCTACAGGTGGCAGTGAACGGGCTGCAGCCATGGGATGGAGCGGGGCAGTGGCGGCCACAGGTGGCAATGCACAGGCCGCAGCCGCGGGATGGAGTGGGTCTGTGGCGGCCGCGGGTGACAGTGCACAGGCCACAGCCACATGATGGAGCAGGGCAGTGCCGCAGCCGCGGGATGGAGCAGGGCAATGGTGACTGCTGGTGTCAGTGTTGTGCTTCCTCCTCAGTCCGCTTGGTATCGTTCTCTCCCCGAGTCACGTGAGCCCTCATCCTTTCTCTCTCTGAGCTGCTGGCTCTTTCATGCTCCCCAATACCCGCCAGGCGCCTCCGTCCTGCGTTTTGTCCGCCTCCGTGTCAAGTGCCCCCTGCTGGTCTCCTGTGCTCCTTTTATAGTCGTCCCGCCCCCATACTTTCCAGAAGAGTCTTTGTGACGTCCTGCAGTTACTTCCCCTGGGGAACTTACCCCTTGGGAACTTAAGTGACAGCCCCCTTGATTCCGGCCCGGTCACACAGCGGGGGCTCTCCCTCCTACACTCCATTATTCAATCCCCCACATTATGATGCTCGTGCAGTGCATTCTGTCCTGACACACAGTATTATGTCCCTATAGAACATTCCCCCTTTGCAGTATAACTCCATAGTAGATTACCCTACACTGTTTGATCCTCTCACATTAACTTTCCGTCACACACAGTACGATACCCAAACATTACATTCCCAACTATATAGTATTATACCCTGACGGCACATTTCCCCGCACAGTATATACAGGGTGGTCCAAAAGTAGGTGGACAGTATGTGTAATAGGGTTATGAAGTAGGAGATTTATCAAACATGGTGTAAAGTGAAACTGACTCAGTTGCCCTTAGCAACCAATTAGATTTCATTTTCATTCTTCACAAATTCTTTGGAAAATGAAAGGTGCAATCTGATTGGTTGCTAAAGGCAACTGAGTCAGTTTCACAGATCCAGTTTTCACAGATAAATCTCCCCCAAAATGGCAAATAATTTAAATACAGATCAAAGAAAATGGATTTTAAAAGAGTATTGGAAATCTCAAAATGCTGAAACAGAGCAAATTGGGTTGAAACATTTGGTACTCAAAGCCTAAAGAAACAAACCATTTACTGCATTTGTGACAAATTCGATGCCACTGGCTCAATCCTTAATGCTCCAAAAACGGTCGACCCAAAACAGCCGGTACAGAAAATAATAAACAACTTGTTGCTGAAACATTTGTTCAGAGTTCTAAAAAGTCCACCAGAAGAGTCTCTTTAGAATTGGGAATTTCACGAGCTTCCATCATGCGAATCCTGAAATCTATTGGGTGGAAAGCTTATTGTCCACGTCTAATTCATGGTTTATTGGAGGATGATCCAGACAGGCGGCTGCAATTTAGTGAGATTATGCTTAACGAAATTGAAGAAAATCCAGTAATTTTAGAAAACATTATGTGGAGTGATGAAGCTTCTTTCAAATTATCTGGCCATATTAACAGACATAATTGTATTTACTGGTATAATGAAAACATGCATTTAACATTAGAGCAACAACTAAATGAGCCTGGTGTCAATGTTTGGGGTGGTATTTCAAGTTTTGGTGTTTTTGGACCATTTTTTTTGATGAACAGTCACAGGGGATAAGTATCTCGAAATTCTAATGAATCAAATTGTTCCCCAGTTATAGCAACAGCCTAATTCAATTGACCTTTATTTCCAACAAGATGGGGCCCCTCCACATTATTCAAGAGTAGGGTTGAGCATTCCGATACCGAAACCCGAGTCCGATACCTGAAATCCAATGTAAGTCTATGGGAACAAAATATCGGAATTTAAAATATTCCAATATTTTGTTCCCATAGACTTACATTGGATTTCAGGTATCGGAATCGGGTTTCGGTATCGGAATGCTCAACCCTATTCAAGAGTAGTCCGCGAGTATCTTGATGAAACATTTCCTAATAAATGGATTGGCTGAAGAGGCCCACTAGATTGGCCGGCACGTTCACCAGACTTGACCGCAATGGATTTTTTTCTTTTGGGGAGTACTCAAGGACAGTTTATAGTCGAAAACCAAAAAGTGTCAGTGATTTGAAAAATTACATAAGAGATGCATTTCAAGAAATTAATACCCAAAGAGACTTGTGCAAAAATGTTTGTCAAAGCGTAAGAGGCAGACTTAAAAGCTGTGCAAATTGTGATGGAAAACAGTTTGAGCACCTGCGTTGATAAAATTTAAGGGCTTTTGTATTATTGTTCAGAATAAAATTTAATTGTCACTGTTATGCTTGTGTTAGTAAATATAATTTTATATATAAATCAAAATAAATGTTATTATTTTCTGTCCACCTACTTTTGGACCACCCTGTATATACCCCACTGTACACTCCCCACACACAGTATCATGCTGTCCGGCCCTCTCACACAGCATGATGCTGCCATAGCCCTCCACCCAATATGTTTCCACTGTAGATTCCCCTACACTGTAGGTTTTCCTTACAGTAGCTTTCACACACCGTTTGATACCCCACAGCAGTTTCTCCCACAGAGTATGTAACCCATATAATACATTCATGAATACACTGTATGATGCCCCCATAGCACATTCCTCCAACACATCAACAAAGTATGATGCCCCCACAATACTTTCCTCCACATATAGCATGATTCCACCACATACATCACTATGGCCACAGTGCCCTTACACAAATGATGCCTCTCAAAGTTACCCACATAAAGTATAATCCCACACACAGTCTTTCACATAGTATGTTGCCCCCATAGCATGATGCTCCTCAGTGTTCATCACTCAGTATGATGCCTCCACAGACCACCCACACAGTATGATATCCCCAGTCACCTTATACACAGCATGATTTTGCTAGAGCATCCCTCACACACAGTATGATGCCACCATAGCCCCATAGTCCCTCACAAAGTATGGTCTGACAGTCCCCCACATATTTTATGATTCTACCATAGATATATATTCACACACAAAGTATGCTTCCACAGCCCAAACCACACATGATTTAACCGCAATCCTCCTTATCAAATTTTGATGCCTCCAAAGCCCCCCACATACAGTATGATTCCTCACATGACCCCCTCAAACTGTGAGATACTCCCACAGTACCAAACACAGTATGATGCCCCCAAAGTTCACCAACACACAATATTGTGCCCCACATGCCTCACACAAAGTGTGATGCCTCCACAGCATGATGTTCTTACTGTTCTATTCACATAAAAAGTATAATGACTCTACTGCCCCAACAAAGTATGATGCTTCCAAACCCCCACCTTCACATAGTATGATGCTACCACAGTCCCATTTCACAGAGCATGATACCTCCATGTCCTCCCACATTGCTGTGCCCACAAGACCCCCACATACAGTATGATAACCCCACTGAAGCCCACATATATCCTTCCACTCACAGTATGATGCCCCCATAGCCTACCACATAGTAGGATGGCTCAACAGCCCAACATACAGTATAATGCCACCAACAAAATGCAATGCCCCCAAAGTACCCTCTATACACAGTATGCTTCACCAGTCCTTCCACATAGTATGATGACCCAAACACAATATGATGCTCCCAAAGGCTCCTCACATACTGTATCATGCCTCTATAGTTCCACCCATATAGCCCCTACATATGATACTACCATAGCCCCCACATACAGTACGATACCCCATAAATTGCCCTCCTCACTAACACCTAATAAACAGTATAATGCCAGCATAGTTTACCCCAAACACAGAATGATGCCCACTACAGTCTACCACACTGTATAATACACACACTTATTTGATTGCTGATGCTCCTGGGTTACCGAAGTGGGCTCGGCACATCCTTTCTCCAGGTCATGTAACATTCTCAGGTCACGTGAACGGAATGTCCAAGCCTATATAAACTTGTTAGTTCCTTATTTATTTATTTAACCTATTTAAATTGTGTCATTAATTTTCACAACGCTTTGTAGACATCAACATCACTGCCACCATTGGGGCTCACATCTAAATTCCTTATAGTATAGATAATAATCGCAGGAACGCGGGATGTCGCTATGGACAGAAGGCAGATCAACAGTTAACAGATTTATTGTTACAAACAATAATCTCCATGCAGGGAATAAAGGGTTGCAGGGGAAGTGGCAAGGAATGGGGCAGAACTGTGTGAGTGACAGGGCAAGTGAGGTAAGGGTGACTGAAGTTCAGAATAAAAGTAATATGAATTAACAAACTGTGATCCTCCGGTATGCGGCGTCTCAGGGTTCTAACGGTGGCACCGCCCAAAATCGGCGCTGCACATCTTGGTGAAGTCTCTGGCAGGCGGGGAATCCAAAGCAGTCTCTGAGGAGAAGGAATGATTCTCGTGCTCAAAAGTATCTAGCACGGTACTTAGTCCAGAGTAAGGGACAGCCGAACGAATCCTCGCTCTGTGGTATGTGCGAGTGTCTGCTCACAACATTCTGGCCTGGTCATCTGTCTACCTATGTGCGGCGCACGTAACACAGTCACAGCTTGCTGGGAAGCGTAGCTAGTAGCCGGGACGGGTGAAGGGGCACAGACACTCCATCGTCTAACTTCAACAGGTAACTGACTCGAGGCCCTGACTGACGGGCCTGAACTACACGAGTGCTCAGGCTCTTCCGTCAGACCTGCACATGTCTCTCCACACAGCTCCCTCATCACCCATCTGTCTGCCTTCCTGCGCGCAGTGCAGGTCACCCCGACTCCGCTCCCTTTAGACTTCACAAAACCCCGTTCCTTTCCTAATGAGCTTCCCCCCTGCAACATGGGTGATAGCCCCGATGGTTCCAGACCCGAAGCAGAAAAGGCATCCCCACGTTTATTCATCCTCTTACATCAGTATATCTTTGGAGTATGGGAGAAACTTACATACCTAAAGGAAACCTATGCAAACAGTGGGAGGACATACAAACTCTTTGCAGATGTTGTCCTTGGTGGGATTTGAACCCAGGACCTCAGCGCTGCAGTGCTAACCACTGAGCCATAATGAGCTCCTTTCTTCTTATTATATTCAACTGTATCTGTATTCTGAGGAGACAAATGCAATTAAGTTTGGACATATTCCTAGTCTCGCAGGACAGTGTTCAAATTTAGGACATTTATGAGATGACCAAGAATAGGTCATTATTATCTATGTAATGAAAAACCCTGTAACACTGAATTAGATGCCATTATTGAAGTATTCTTTTGGAAGCTATGGGCTCCTCTTCTAAGACGTATGCTAACATGTCTAGTCACTTTTAGATGTTAGACAGAACAGTGACATGAGCACCATTCTTGTGTCTCTTAATGATTGCAATGTGGAGAATATTTTTTTAAGACTTTTATAATCCTGTTTTGGTAAATAGATGGGATTCTCCAAGTGGATAATACAGAAAATAAACAAATAAGAGGATAAAAAAAGCATTGCCAAAGTTATTTATGTTCATTTATTCAAGGATTTGGCTGGAAAACAGCCAGAAATGATCTGCAGCTGGATGAGGACACAATAGCAGGAATGTAGTTACATAGTGTTCCACTAGATGGCAGTCTTGTGTAATAACCTTGCAGACATTTCTCAACATCTGCTCCAACAAGATGGTTTTTACTTTGATTTTACAGAAATGAGTTTCATTGTTGGGAGTAAAAGTGTTTTGTTGAATTCATATTTATAGTTCTATATGGATATTTTTTTTACTGTTTAAAACATACACACTACTTGCACCTAATTGTAATGACATTTTATTAATGGAAGTTAAATGAACAAATCACTTATTGCTTTGAAAGTATAACGCACATGCTTCCTATCATCAGAGTTTGAGTTATTCTACTATTTTGAGACATTATTTTGTATTGCATATAGTACCAGCACCATTATGCTACTTAGGCCGGTGTCATACTTGCGTGTGTGATGCGAGAAACTCGCGCAAGTCTCTCACATCAACACCCGGCACTGCCGCCGGCACTCGGAGTGGAGCGTGCGACTGCATGTATTTCTATGCAGCCATACACTCCGGTCCAAGTGCCGGCGGCAGTGCTGGGTGTTGATGCGAGAGACTTGCGCAAGTTTCTAGCATCACACACGCAAGTGTGACACCGGCCTGATACTGTTGGTTTGCCATCTTTTCAGAGACACCAAACCTCAAGGTCATTCTCTGCCATTGCATTTTTTTTTTTTTGCATGGAGTCCACTTAAGTGTAACTCATTTCAAGAGATCTTGCAGCAGAATCTCTGGGTCTGCCTTCCTTCTCCTCCCTCCTCCACACAACTTAATGAGCAACAACTGTCCTCTTCTATCTGAGTTATGCCAAACTGTATGAAACTCATGAAAGACAGATTTTGCCTGTGAATTGAGAATGAGTCTAGATGGAAAAAAAGCAAATTTCTCTGATGAAATATATATTTTTTTATTTTCATGTGTACTATTGATTTATGAAATAAAGATTAAAATGATGGTTACTCTATACCACTGTCAACACTATTGTGGAGTCCTCTTAAAAATAACCTGTCCTTTAGTTCTTGCTGCCCAAATCACCCCAGGATGAATCAAAGCCTCGCTGTAGGATTGCAGACAGTTATATTTTTCTGTAAAATGTTTTATATTTCAAGGAAAATACAGAATGGATATAGTCTCAAGGCTTTTCCCAGTGCTGCTCCAATTGAATGATATGTCTCTTGCTAAGTAGACACTTGGGAAAGATCTGTCAATCAACTAGAGTGTTATGGGGAGAAGTCGGAGGGCTTCAGTGGAAATTATACCTGGCTGCCAGGCTCCGATTCATGCTGATCGGGTTTGGGCAGTATGTATCAGCTGATAGGCTCCCTTCAGCATACTTTTTTAACTGGACAGGACTGCCATGCACTGCTGTGTCCTGTTTTATGGGTTAATAAGAGGCACCAATATTTATGGCACACTATATAGAAATGTAACAGTGTAACATCACAGTTGACCGGACCAGTTGATATGGCGGGCCGTATACGGCCCTCGGCCGGACGTTCCCCACCCCTGTTCTAGGGGCTTATTTCAGCCAGGCCCTGAACAATTGCATACAAATCTCCTCACCGGAGGTGCCGGTATTCTAGGGGCTTATTTCAGCCGAGCCCTAACCACATGCGTGCACAGGGTCGGACTGGCCCACCGGAGAACCGGAGCCCCTGTCCCTGCTGCTAAAGAGAAATGAATATTCACTGCTTCCCACGCCCACATGGGCGTGGGAAGCAGTGAATATCATTACTTACCTGTCCCGTTCCACCGCCGTGTCCTCGGGTCCTCTTGCTGCGATGTTCAGGCAGAGGGTGCGATGACGTCATTAGTGAGCGCCGCCCCCTCTCTACTGAGCATTCACTGCCGGAGGACCCGAAGACAGCGGCGCTCAGCGGTGGAGCGCGTGACAGGTAAATCTCTCAGGTGCCGGGGCCCTGAGCCAGCGGTGACACCGGCACCTGTCCCCCATAGCACGCCGGTGTCCCCGCCTGCTCAGGACACCGGCACCTGGCCCCCAGCGACGAGAGGTGAGTAAAGTCTTTTTTTGCAGCAGCAGCAGCTGCGGCAGCATAAAGGGGCCTATTCAATGCAGCATCTATGGGGGCACAGTCTGTGGAGCATCTATGGGGGCATAATCTATGGGGGCATAATTTGTGGAGCATCTATGGGGGCATAATCTATGGGGGCATAATCTGTGGAGCATCTATGGGGGCATAATCTATGGGGGCATAATCTATGGAGCATCTATGGGGGTATAATCTATGGAGCTTCTATGGGGCATAATCTGTGGAGCATCTATGGGGCATAATCTATGGGGGCATAATCTATGGAGCATCTATGGGGACATAATACATGGGCAGAATATGGGGCACAATCTATGGAGCATCTTGTGGGGCATAATACATGGGGCAGCATATGGGGCATAATCTCATTTTCCACCCTAGACTTACACTCGAGCCAATAAGTTTTCCCAGTTTTTTGTGGCAAAATTAGGGGGGTCGGCTTATACTCAAGTATAAATGGTATCTAATTATTATCTATCTATATATATATATATATATATATATATATATAGCATTATACCCTATGAGGGGGGCAGCATTATCCTCTATGAGGGGGCAGCATTATCCCCTATGGGGGGCAGCATTATCCCCTATGAGGGGGCTGCTTTGTAATCTATGAGGGAGGCTACCCCAACTCCTGCTACATAATTAAGACATGTACTACCTTATATTATACCCTAATATTAGTGTGTTTTACTGCACATTGGTGGTCTTGTATTTATTTCTATGTAGCTACATAGTGGGCCCCAAGAATGATTTTCTCTGGTGGGCCCAAGGTGTTCCAGTTCGACGCTGTGCATGCATGATCACACTGGCGCAAAGCACATTATGCAATTGATACTAGCGCAAGGCCGCAGGGCCATGCAACCCTTTTATAGTAGCAACTACAGGACCTGCCAGAAAAGGACCAATGTGAAACTGTTCCAGAACACATGTAGTTTCAGGACCTTCCTGGCAGACCAATAGGAGCTGCTGCAGTACCTGAGCATGTGACCCCTGATCTCCAATGAGAGATCTTACCTGGCATGCTCAGAAGGGGAACAGACTTAGGGTATGCCACACTAGCGAGATCGCTAGGGAGATACCCAACGAGATCGCTACTGCGTCTGTTATGTTTTGGTAGCTGAGGAGAGCAGGCAAAAACGGCAATACACCAGAGAGGTTGGAATCTACTGGATTGCAGTACCCTGACTAACCACCACAACTAAAGGCAGCCATGGAGCGTTCCTATGTTGGTCCTAGACGCCTATTCACAGCCTGAGAGGCTAACTACACCTAAAGATAGAAAGAGGAAAGCTATCTGCCCCGAAGCAGATCCCCAAAGAACATAGGAAGCCCCCAAACATGTAATGGCGGTTAGACAAGAGGAAATACAGACACAGACAGAAAATAGTATGAGCAAACGCTGGGGCCCAATCTGCCTAGACAGAAAAGGATAGGAAGGATACTTACTGCAATTCCAAAAAACCCTAAAAAAAAGCCAACGCTACTAATTGCAAAAACACCTGAGATCACACGACCTCTACCACCTAAATTAGTTCTCTGGTGTAACAAAACTAAGCCGCAGCCACAGAAAAAACTGGAAAAGGCAAATGAACAAACAACAGTGGCTCCAGAGGAACCGAGAGGAGACCAAGCCCCCCGGGAGGGGAACCTGGCCAACCTCACAGAAATGCAGAGAAAAATGCAAATGGCAAGCACAAAAACAAAAAACAGAAAATATCTTATCTGCAAGCAGGAGAAGAGGCAAGACTCAGCAAGATTCCAAGTGAACCAGGAACCACAGTTGAGACAAGAACAATTGATCACCGGCAACCATGATGGGGGAAACCTCCCTTATATCCAGCCAGTCTGTAATTCCTGATTGCCAATCCTCATTGAATGGTTCAGTACTGTTTGCAACCACCAGAGGGAGCTTCTGCTCAGAATTCATTTCTAAAACATTCATAACATGCGTCACCATTTATGACGCAGTAGCGATCTCGTTAGCGACTTAGCTGTGTGTGACATGTAGCAGCGATGTGGCCCCTGCTGAGATGTCGCTGATCGCTTATGAACGTTCTGAGCCATTGTTTGGTCGTTGGTGTCCCGCTGGTGAGCCTGAATCGCTGAGTGTGACACCCTTTATGAACGACTTCACCAGCGTCGCAGGTGGGACTAGGTTTTCCCAATGACCGCAGAGGTCGTTATACAGATCGCTGATGAGTTGTGTTTGGAATCACAGATTGCTGATGAGTTGTGTTTGGAATCTAACTAGCGATCACATAGCGATCGCACTAGCGATCTCGTCAGGTCGTGTCGTTGTCGTGATCGCTGGTGCGATCGCTAAGTGTGGCAGTGCCTTTAGTCCTAAAGACGTCTGCTCGCCGCTGACCAGTACTGGCTACAATAGCAGAACCTGGAGAGGCAGCAGTAATCCTCTGCACAATGTTAGACTGGGTGAGATGCTGGGACCAACATCTCTGCTGAGCAGAGTTCACTGCGGCTGGAGACGGATGGGAGACTGCAGCAGGGATGGTTCGAGATTCCCCTTGTGCAGAAGCGGGAACTCGACCCCTAACATTAACCCCCCTCCTAGGGCCCCCCCTTCTTTGGGCCTCGCTACGTTCAAAGGCAGCGATGAGCTGCGGAGCATGAATATGCTCGGCAGGCTCCCAAGACCTATCCTCAGGCCCATAACCCCTCCAATCCACCCAAAAAAATGTTTTGCCCCTTACCACCTTGCACCCTACAATGGCTTTCACCTCGTGATCGTCCATAGACGAACCTGACGTCCCGGCAGATGACTCAGGCAACCGGGAGATGACCTCAGGTTTTACCTGCTCGAGGACCTTGAAGGGACCCAAATAGCGGGGTGCCAACTTAGTGGACTCCAACCGCAGCCTGATGTTTTGGGCGGAGAGCCACACTAGGTCGCCAGGAGCAAATGTCGGAGCGGGACGCTGATAGGCATCGGCAGAAGACCTCATCCTCTTCTTAGAAGCCTGAATGGCAACCTGAGTGCGGTCCCAAATGTCCCGTGCCTCCACAGCCCAGTCTGCCACCCTGGAGTCAGCGGAAGACACGGGCATGGGCACCGGTACCCGCGGATGCTGACCGTACTTTAAGAGGAATGGGGTCTGTCAGGTGGAGTCAGCCACAGCATTATTTAAAGCGAACTCAGCCCACGGTAGCAAAGATGCCCATTCATCCTGCCTGGCTGAGACAAAATGTCGCAAGTATGTGACCAAGGACTGGTTGGCCCTCTCTACCAACCCATTCGTCTCAGGATGATATGCCGAGGAGAGATTTAACTCAATGCTGAGTAGACGACACAGCTCTCTCCAGAACCGAGACGCAAATTGGGGACCTCGATCACTGACGATTTTGTCTGGCATTCTGTGTAAACGGAAAATATGCCTAATAAATAATGCTGCCAAGGCCCGTGCAGACGGTAACCGTGGTAAGGGCACCAAGTGCACCATTTAGGAGAAGTGGTCGGTTATCACCCAGATGATGGTGCAGCCCCGAGACTTGGGTAAGCCCACCACAAAATCCATCCCGACCATCTCCCAAGGCCTGTCTGCCACCGGTTAAGGGAAAAGTAGCTCAGCTGGCCGTTGTCGAGGGGACTTATTCTTGGCGCAGAAGACGCACGCCTGAACGTATTCACACATACAGAGGGTATGGAAATTATTCAGACCCCTTTAAATGTTTAACTCTTTGTTTCATTGCAGTCATTTGGTAAATTCAAAAAAGTTCATTTTTTTCTCAATAGTGTTCACTCTGCATTACAACTTGACTGAAAAAAACAAAACTGTAATAATGTTTGCAAATTTATTAAAAAAACTGAACTATCACATGGTCATAAGTATTCAGACCCTTTGCTCAGACACTCATATTTAAGTCACATGCAGTCCATTTCCTTGTGATCCTCCTTGAGATGGTTCTGCTGCTTCATAGGAATCCAGATGTGTTTAATTAAACTGATAGGACTTGATTTGTAAAGGCACACACTGTCTATGTAAGATCTCACAGCTCACAGTGCATGTCAGAGCAATTGAGAATCGTGAGGCCAAAGGATCTGGCCAAGGAGCTCAGCAACAGAATTGTGTCAAGGCACAGATCTGGCCAAGGTTACAAAATAATTTCTGCAGTACTAAAGGTTCCTAAGAGCACAGTGGCATCCATAATCCTTAAATAGAAGAAGTTTGGGACCACCAGAAATCTTCCTAGACCTGGTCGTTCAGCCAAACTGAGCAATTGTTGGAGAACAGCCTTGGTGAGTGAGGTAAAGAAGAACCCCAAGATCACTGTGGCTGAGCTCCACAGATGCAGTATGGAGATGGAAGAAAGATTCACAAAGTCAACTATCACTGCAGCCCTTCACCAGTCAGGCCTTTATGGCAGAGTGGCCCGACGGAAGCCACTCCTCAGTGCCAGACTTATGAAAGCCCACATAGAGTTTCCTAAAACACTTGAAGAACACCCAGACAATGAGAAATAAGATTCTCTGGTCTGATGAGATGAAGATTGAACTTTTCAATGATAATTCTAAGCGGTATGTGTGGAGAAAACCAGGCACTGCTCATCACATGCCCAATAAAATCCCAACAGTGAAACGTGGTGGCAGCATCATGCTATGGGGGTGTTTTTCAGCTACAGGGACAGGACGACTGGTTGCAACTGAAGGAAACATGAATGCGCCAAGTACAGAGATATTCTGGATGAAAACCTCCTACAGAGTGCTCTGGACCTCAGACTTGACCGAAGGTTCACCTTCCAACAAGACAATTATTATTATTATTATTATACACATTTATATAGCGCCATTTATTCCATGGCGCTTTACATATGAAAAGGGAAAATATAGACAGGTACAATAAACGTGTGCTAGACAAGGGACACACAAGTACAGAAGGAGAGAGGACCCTGCCCGCGAGGGCTCACAGTCTACAGGGATGGGTGAGGATACACTAGGAAAGGGTAGAGCTGGTCGTGCGATGGTTCAATGACCCTAAGCACACTAAAATAGCAAAGGAGTGGCTTCAGAACAACTCTGACAATTCTTGACTGGCCCTGACCTAAACCCAATTGAGCATCTCTTGAGAGATCTGAAAATGGCTGTCCACCAACGTTCACCATCCAACCTGATGAAACTGGAGAGGATCTGAAAGGAAGAATGGCAGAGGATCCCCAAATCTGGTGTGAAGAAACTTTCATTCCCAAGAAGACTCATAGCTGTACTAGCTTAACAGGATGCTTCTACTCAATACTGAGCAAAGAATCTGAATACTTATGACCATGTGATATTTCAGTTTTTCTTTTTTAATTTATTTGAAAAATTTCTATATTTCTGTTTTTTTTCAGTTAAGATGGGATGTAGAGTGTACATTAATGAGAAAAAAAATGAACTTTTTTGAATTTACCAAATAACTGCAATGAAACAAAGAGTGAAAAATGTAAAGGGGTCTGAATACTTTCCGTACCCACTCTAAATACAAACGCACATAAGCACACACACACCTAATGCTCTGGAAAAAATTAACTGCACAGTTTTATAAAAATCAGCTTCTTTACATGTCTGACAGCCATTCCATTCCATTCCAGTCTCAGTTTAATTCCAACCTGAGTACACCTCATTCTACTTAATGTGCTTCTGATTAGGAGATCACCTGACCCAAATCTTTTTTAACGAAGGAAAATACAAAAAACACTGCTGTAGTGTTCACAATCCTCTTGCAATTGGACAAGCTGGATGTCAAAATAAGTGCTAGTAATATCCCAAAAGTAATAGGAATGAAAAAAAACTTTTAACCTTGCCAAAGGAGTTGAAAAGAAAAGTCTTGAGTGGGGAAAAGAAGGGCTCAATTCAGGCTTTACTAGCAGAGGGATACAGTGAGTGTCATATTGCCTCCATCCTTAAAATTTCTAAGATGGCAGTCCATTACCGCAAGGTCAAGCAGCAGACAATGGGGATAACAAAGCTACAGACCGGCAGAGGGCAAAAACGACCCTCCACTGACCAGGATGACCTTCATCTTCAAATGTCATTCAGCAACCGCAGGGTGACATCAAGTGACCTACAAAGCGAATGGCAAATGGCAGCTGGAGTGAAGAGCATGGCAAGAACAGTTCGTAACAGGCTCCTAGAGGCAGGGCTCAAGTCATGTAAAGTTAGAAAAAAGCCTTTCATCAATGAGAAGCAAAGGAGAGCAAGGCTGTAGTTTGCCAAAGACCATAAGAATTGGATCATAGATAGAGTTGAGCGAAACAGGTCATTCATTTTCAAAAGCTGCCGACTTTCGCCAAAGTCGGGTTTCATGAAACGAAACCCGACCATGGCGCGAGGTCGGTCACGTGTTTGGAGACCATTTTGCAGAAGTCAGTTTTTCCCTACTACTTTAAGGGCCTTTTCTCGACCAATGAGCAAGGATGCAGGCTGTGGGCAACGCGATGACATAGACAGCGGCAGACACCATCTTAGAGAAGGGCATTGCAGTGATTGGCTGGCTTTGTGTGGCGTCACAGTGCATATAAAATCCCTCAGCGCCGACAGCCATTTTACTTCTGCTGATCTCAGTGTAGGGATAGGTTGCTGCCGCTGCTTCTCAGCGGGGAGAGCGTTAGGAAGGGCCTAAAAAAAAAATTTCCTTGTGCTAATAGCGATTAGCTGTACAGTAACTGTGCAGTGAGAGGGGAGGATTTTGGTGTGTGCAGCAACTCTGGTTATTAGGCTGCCTGCCAGTGAGTGACAGAGTAGAAATTGCTTGTGTGGAGCAGCAGAGCTGATTAATAGGCTGCCTGCCAGTGATAAGGGGGAAATTTCTTTCAGTTACCGAGTGTTCATTTTTTCCCACACAGTATAGAGCTGTACGCTCCTCACAGTACCGTGTACCGGCTGGTATCACGGACAAATACAGGCTGACTATCTGTGTGTGACTCCGGAAATATATATGGAGATTTACAATTCCCTCAACACTGTATACAGCTGTACGCTACAGATAGAGTACACTTTTCCTGATTTTGATATTCGGGTGTTATCCAGACTGGCCTGTGACCGTGTGTGTTACTGCTAAAATATGTATGGAGATTTAAAATTCCTCAAACACTGTATACAGCTGTACGCTACTGAGACAGTACACTTTTCCTGATTTTGATATTCTGGTGTTAGCCAGTCTGTGCCTGTGAAAGTGTGTCTTACTGCTAAAATAAATGCGGAGATTTAAATTCCCCCAACAGTGTGTACAGCTGTACGCTACTAAGACAGTACACTTTTCCTGATTTTGATATTCTGGTGTTAGCCAGACTGGGCCTGTGACCATGTGTCTTACTGCTGAAATATATACTTGGATTTAAAATTCCCCCAACACTGTATACAGCTGTACGCTACTGAGACAGTACACTTTTCCTGATTTGTTATTCTGGTGTTAGCCAGACTGAGCCTGTGACTGTGTGTCTTACTGCTAAAATATATATGTAGATTAAAAATTCCCCCAACACTGTATACAGCTGTACGCTACTGAGACAGTACACTTTTCCTGATTTTGTTATTCTGGTGTTAGCCAGACTGAGCCTGTGACTGTGTGTCTTACTGCTAAAATATATATGTAGATTAAAAATTCCCCCAACACTGTATACAGCTGTACGCTACTGAGACAGTACACTTTTCCTGATTTTGATATTTTGGTGTTAGCCAGACTGGGCCTGTGACCGTGTGTCTTACTGCTAAAATAAATACGGAGATTTAAAATTCCCCCAACACTATATACAGCTGTACGCTACTGAGACAGTACACTTTTTCTGATTTTGATATTCTAGTGTTAGCCAGACTGGGCCTGTAACCGTGTGTCTTACTGCTGAAATATATACGGAGATTTAAAATTCCCCCAACATGTATACAGCTGTACGCTACTGAGACAGTACACTTTTCCTGATTTTGATATTCTAGTGTTAGCCAGACTGGGCCTGTGACCGTGTGTCTTACTGCTGAAATATATACGGAGATTTAAAATTCACCCAACACTGTATACAGCTGTACGCTACTGAGACAGTACACTTTTCCTGATTTTGATATTCTAGTGTTAGCCAGACTGGGCCTGTGACCGTGTGTCTTACTGCTGAAATATATACAGAGATTTAAAATTCACTCAACACTGTATACAGCTGTACGCTTCTGATACTCCACACATATAAACCCTATGTGCAAGAAAAAACAAGCAAGGGTTCCAGAGTTTTAGATATGACAATAAATTTTAATAAATAAATGAATGACCACAATAACAAGTAATAAATTATACAGAGTAACCACAAACCAAGCAGGAAAATGGGGAATAGGGTAATTCTTAAACCACCAAGTAGGTTACATAATATAAGTTAACCATATTAATAAAGCAATATAAATAAATTAATACAAAGTTAAATATAAACTATAGCTCAAAGGAAAGAATATAGTGCCTCATTGCACCTGAGCTGCAGCAAATCTCAAGTCATAAATAATGTGTTTAATCAGTGGTATAACTTATAATTGCCCATAACAGTACATGGAGGGTTAACTACCACTCAAAGCAAGTAAGTAAAGTGCTTCAGTGCAGCTGAGCTACAAAAAATCCACGGACAGGAATAATGTGTTAGGTCAGTGCCATAGTAACATTAAATATATATCCTATGGAAAAGTAAAGTGCATGCGTGCCAGCAGCCCAGTATAAGCATCAGTGTCAGTAGTGCCTCACAAAACATGTAGCAAAATAAAGTGCCAGTGCCTTAAGAAAGCAACTTACATGTGGGATAGGACCTCAGCCCCAGCCTGCCGCCTCAATGTGTGGTGTATTGCTTATACAGAGTTATTTATCATTCATTCCTGGTTGGGATTTTGTACTTTCTAGCTTCTGATACTGTGCACTTTTCTGCTTTTTATATTCTTGTGTAATCCATACTGAGCCTGTGAGAGTCTGTGTCTGCTACTTTGCAAATATATCCGGAGATACAATTTTTCACCTTCACCGTATACAGCTGTATGCTTCTGATACTGTACGATATATCTGCTGTTATTTTGGATACATTTACACAAACATGAGGAAGTATGGTTGTAGAGGTCACGGACGTGGTCGTGGGGGGCCTCCTGCTACTGATGGTGATGGTGGTGGTGCATCTGTTGGCAGTGCCAAAAGCACAATAGCACCTAAGGCAGGAGGTGTTGAGACTGCCTCATCATCTGGCTCCAGAAGGCCTGGAAGGCTCTCTTTTCTTGGAGTAGGTAAACAGCTTTTCAAGCCCGAGCATCATGAACAGGTTTTGGCTTACATTGCCAAAACAGCCTCCAGCTCTATGTCCTCCTCTTCTGAAGTTTCAAAAGCTGCAAGCAGGTTTCTGGTCAGGACCAACCCCTTTCCTTGTGTCCTTCACCCCCACCAAAAATGAAGGATGCGGCAGCCCACACTTCAGATTACTCCATGGAGCTCTTTTCACATAACATGCCTGGGTTATCAAGTCAAATCCTGAATTCCCCAGTCCAAGATGAATCTGATATGGAGTGCACTGATGCATAGCCACTGCTTGATGATTGTGCTGGCACATTCAACCACAGCATTACATTCCCTCGCAGTCTACTGAGCCAGAATGTGACACTGATGAAACTCAGGTGCCCCTTCCCGCATACTCTACCACCTTACACAGTGACACAGAGGAAGGTGCAGATGAAATTGAAGAGGAGGTGATGGATGACCCAGTTTTTTACCCGCATTGGCATCTAGTGGTGGAAGAGGGTGCCACTGGCACTAGCTCAGAAGAGAAGGATCTGCAGCAGGTATCGACATCGCAGCAGGGGTTATCTGGCAGGCCCGTATCACTCAAAAAAGGTGTTAAAAAAAAAAAAAGAGTTGCAGGACAGGTTGGCCAGATGGTCAAATTAGCACAGCGTGCAAGGCCTGAAAATTTGTACCATAGTAGGAAGAGTCCAGTGTGGCACTTTTTTGACCAAAATCGTAGTTATTAAGCAAAGGTTATCTGTAAAAAGTGCCTAAGAACCTTTAGCCGAGGGGAAAAATTTCAAAAATTTGAATACCAGTTGCATGCTTAGACATTTACTGAACATGCACATGCAAGCGTGGACGGACTACAAAAACTCAGGTAGCACATGTGCATCGGCTCCGACTGAAGTTAGCCAGCAACGCTCCATCGCTTCCCCCACTGTAAACCCACCAGTTGGCACACCACCAGCAAGAAATGTTGAGTTGTCGTCGCAAGGCCAAAGCAGTCAGGGAATCACAATGTTTTTGCAATGAAAGACTGCATCTAGGCCATCACCACCACCACCACCATCGCCAACCCCCTCTCAGTCCGTCATGTCCACTGATAGTTCCACCAGATGCTGCTCTCAAGTCCAGCTCAACCTACCAGACACTCTGAGTAGGAAAAGAAAGTACTCAGTCTCTCATCCGCATATACTGGGTTTAAACACCGGCATTGCAAAACTGATCTCATTAGAGATGATGCCCTTCCGTTTGGTTGAAAGCGCAGCATTCCGAGAACTCATGACCTACGCTGTCCCACGCTTTGACCTACCCAGTCGCCACTTCTTTTCTAGAAAAGCCATCCCTGCCCTCCACCTGCATGTGAAAGTCCGCATTGTCCATGCACTCAAACAATCAGTGAGTGGAAAGGTGCACCTCACAACAGATACATGGGCCAATAAGCATGGCCAGGTCAGTTACGTGTCCATCACTGCGCACTGGGTTAATGTGGTGGATGCAGGGTCCACAGGGGACAGCGGCGGTGGGACAGTGCTTCCTAGCCCACGGTATAGGCAACAGTTGGCTGTAGGCGTTCGACTCTCCTCCTCCTTCAGAAGCAAAAGCTCGTCAACAGAGCACAGTCGCACGAGCACTCCATCCACAACTGCCAGTGTTGCTCACGAGGTGTCCCACTATCGAACAGCTAGTGGTAAGCGTCAGCACGCTGTTTTACAAATGATGTGTTTGGGCGACAACAGACACACCGCAGTGGTACTGGCCCAGTACTTGCAGCGAGAAACTGAGACATGGCTGGGCAGTATACATCTTGATCCAGGCAAGGTAGTCAGTGATAACGGCCGTAATTTTGTGGCGGCCATAGCCCTGGCAAAAGTCAGACACATACCTTGCCTGGCTCACACCTTGAACCTGGTGGTGCAGTGCTTCTTAAATAATTATCTTGAGTTAACAGCCCTGCTCCATAAAGTGCAAAGACTGTGCTCGCACATCCGTCGTTCGCCCGTAGACTCCAGTCGCATGCAGAAGCTGCAGCGATCGCTCATCCTCCCCAAGCACCGCCTAATCATAGACGTTGCAACAAGGTGGAACTCCGTCATGCACATGGTTGAGAGGCTGTGCGACAGAGGCAGGCTGTAATGCATTTATGGGAGGATACATTGGCAGGTAGTTTGAGGGGAGACATGGAGTTGTCAGGTGTGCAGTGGTCAAAGCTGAAGAACCTCTGTAAAGTCCTTCTGTGTTTTGAGGAATGCACACGGCTGGTAAGCACAGATGCCATCATAAGCATGAGCATACCTCTTATGAGTCTGCTCATGCAAACTTTGACGCACATTAAGGATCAGGCGTCTGCAGCGGAGGAGGAAAAGGAGGAAGAGGGAAGCCTTGATGACATTCAGTCATTGTCTGCTCAGGGAACTGTCATGGACGAGGTGGAGGAAGAAGAGGAAGAGGAGGAGGATGAGGGGGATGATTATTTGGGGAGAGGATGCTTCTCAGGGGGCAAGAGAAAATGTTGACTTGCCAAGTCAGGTACAGGGTTTGTGCGTGACTGGAGGGATCTGGATTTGAAAGTGCTCCTCCACCCACCACTGGCAGTGCATCATTGACACCAGGAATATTGGCCCACATGTGTGATTATGTCTTGCGGATCCTAAAAAGGGACCCCCGCATTGCCAAAATTATGAAGGATGACGACTACTGGAAGGCCAGCATCCTCGATCCACGCTATAAAGGCAAATTACCGAACATCATGCCACAGGAGAACCTAGAGCTAATATTGCCGAACAAACAAGCAACTCTGATAAACCGTTTGTTAGTGGCATTTCCAGCACACAGCAGCAGTGCAGGTTCTACCACGAGCCGTACTCGGCAACATGGAAGAGGTGTTCGTGGTGCACATAGCCGAAGTGGCGTTGGAGACAGGGGTTTCATGACTATGTTGTGGTCTGATTTCTAGAGTAATGCTCACACGACTGGTAATACTGAATCGATTGTAACAGACAGGAGACAGCAGTTGTCAACTATGGTTCAAATTACCTCTCCTCCCCCTATCGATGTTCTCCCTCACAGTTCATTCCCCTTTGACTACTGGGCCTGTAAACTGGACATCTGGCCTGAATTGGCACAATATGCCTTACAGGTGCTCGCTTGCCCTGCTGGTAGTGTGCTATCAGAAAAAGTCTTCAGTGCTGCTGGATCAATCCTGACAGAAAGACGGATCCTGCTGTCGACCCAAAATGTAGGTGATCTCACCTTCATTAAAATGAACCATGCCTGGATTTCAAAGGATTTTGTACTACCTTCCCCTGATGACACATAGGTTGCCAGCAAAATGGCTCGCTTTGTCCTCCTCTTCCTCTGACTTCTCCAATTCCTCCATTTGCAGCTGCTGAACGTCCAGCCTACACCTCAACATATGCCAGTTTTTCCACCTCCCTAGCTGGACTGTACCCCCCCAGGGCCGGCGTCAACAACTGGCGCACTCGGGCAAGTGCCAGGGCCCTGAGCAGGTGGGGGAGCCCACTCACCGTTAGAGACACCGGCGTACTATGAGGGGCCCTGTGCCAGTGCCGGCGCCCACGAGTGTGCCCTCCCTGCTTGCTTAGGGCCCCAGTACTTGCAATACTTACCTCTCCCTGCCCCACTGCTGTGACATCTTCCGCATTTCCTGACAGTGACATTCAGGTCAGAGAGCGCGATGATGTCATGTCTGTGCGCCCTCTGCCTGAATAGTCACAGTGCAGAGAGCTGAAAGATGACGATGCTGAGGAGTCCAGAGAAGAGCAGTTCCCAGCGAGGAGAGGTATTTCATTTTTTTGATTGTTAGGAGCAATAAATGGGGAGCATTATACACTGGAGAATTTTATATGGGGCCCATCATACACTGGAGCATCATATATTTGGCCCATCATATACTAGAGCATCATATGGGGTTCATTATTTATGGGGCATCATATAGGGCCCTTTATATATTTTGAGCATCATATGGAGCACATATTTGGTCTATTCTGTATGGAGCATTATATGGAGCCCATTATGTATGGCGCACTATGTGGTGCCCATAATACTGTATGGAGGACTATACTGTCCGTTTTTGAAGCTATTGTAGAATTTACAATAGATATCACTCATGTAATGTAAGAAGTGAAGTATTTGGCATTGTACTATACCTATATTTCTCTGCCATATTGGAACACCATGAATTGTGGTATGCGTTAAAGGGGCCCACTGAGACTCTTTGGCCCGGGGCCCACGAAAACCTGGAGCCAGCCCTGCCCCCCCAATAACTTTAGCCAAATAATCCCCAATTTTCAATGCGTTACTATTATTATAAAGTAAATTAAGGTTTACAAGCTTAAGTAATAAGAATTGATGATGTTGGCATTGAAATGGGCACTGTAGGTATGTTTACTGTCCTCCACTCGCTGCCGACTTTTATTCCCCATTGACTTGCATTGGGGTCAGGTTTTCGACTCCGACTCGACTTTTTCCGATAATCTGCCGACTTCGTTCGACTCGACTTTTGGGAAAGTCGGATGGTCTAAAACCTGACTCGACCCTCCCGGGGGCAAAGTCGCTCATCTTTAATCGGTACAATTCAACTGAAATATAAATTGAAATCTTATGGGGTGTAAAAAGAAAAATAAATTACTAAAATATTGCAAACTAATACTTTATTGAAGTAACTTTCTGAAAATTTATGACAGAGTTCATTATTTTTAAGTAGGAGTCCATCAGCATGTCACATCTAGACTTATGATTCTTTGCTCACTGTTACCTTGTAGCAGCGTGTCAAATCTGTAAGATTGTGAGGGCATCTCCTGGATACAGCCCTCTTTCGGTCAACCCACAGATTTTAAATTGGATTCTAGTCTTGGCTCTTGCTGGTCATTTCAAAATATAGATCTTCTTCTGGTCAAGCCATTCCATTTATTAGGTTCACTAGGTGAGGAGGATGCTCTAGGTCCATGTGGGCACTTGAATCCCGGGAGTTGATGCAGCAAGCAGTAAGGGATGTTGGCAGAAAACACATGCCACACACAGGAATCTCAGGAGCAGCAGGAGAGATGAAATGGAACCCAGTAGGGAAGGAATCAAGTAAAAACACAAAGAGCACAAATGGTGGATCGCACCAAATATAGGATTAGAGTCTTAATCCCAAGACACAGATGTGTGTCTAAATGGGCCTTAAATAGGTCTGGGAAGATGTTATTGATCCACACTGAACAACATGCAAAATTTGAGGTGGAGCACAACAGAACCCAGTGAACCCAGGAGAAGGAAGCAAAGCCGGAAAACCCAAGACAGATTTGTAACAGTACTCCCCCTCTTAGGGTTAGCAAAGTGATAGAGAAAAAAAGAATGCTTAGTATGATATCTCTTAAGCAGGATAAGAGCATCTATGTCCATCTTAGGCACTCAGCAGTTCTCCTCAGGACTACGAGTAATATCACAGTTCAGAAGTTGGTTGATTTTATACTCCATGATTGGATCAGAAATAGAAGCAGGAACTGTTTTATCTGTATAAGAGGAGCTACTGAAGAAGAGAGGATGACCTGCAAAGCAACAGGTGGAAAATGAATAGTTAGAGCTGATTCAGATGTCCATGACAGTCCTTCCAGTATCAGATTGAAGGAGATGTGTGTCCAGCCTGAGCATTGCAAACTGACATCAGAACGATTATTATGGAAGCAAGGATACAATCAGGTTTTCTTATGACTTACCTGCTGTTCTCTTTGGCTCTATGCTTGGAGAAGACATCTTGAAGAGTCCTGATAGGCAGGAATATTATAGGCAGCCATGGGATGCAGAGCATAGTTTATGGAAGGTGGTTGAGGCAGAATTTTGAAGCAGTTATGAAATCAAGATGATCCGTATTGGACTGTCTGGTTGAAAAACTAGTCAATGACTAGAGTGTGTAGCCATATCCATGAAAGTTCAAAAAGCACCGCTGCATCAGAAAGTGGCAAAACTAAAAAAGAAATGTCCACAACGTGTAGTACTACAAACTGAAGAGTTACCTTCACTGTCTGGAATTGGACACGACCACCAGTAATTGGTGAGCCATTCACGGAGGTTAGCTTCTGGGGTGTCTTCAAATAAACTAAAGGAATTTTAAGCCTTTTAACCAGAGAGAAGTGCATAACATTTTTTGCTGCTCAGTGCAGAGGAACTGTAACAAATGGACGTAGGTAAGAGTAATTTATCTTTAGTGGAGGAAACAGCTAATCCTAGGGTAATACCTTCTTCTTCGCCTATTGTCTGAAGCTCCCCCCATTTGGACTCTAGTTTGCAGCAATTTGTGTGATAATTATCCCGATCACTATAAATCACAGGATCTTTCAGCTGAAGATAATCTGTTCTGATCCATCTCTATGGGTTCCAGTTCAACCATCACTGTTTTCTCTGCTTCAGATCTAGCAGCTCTTTAAATATTGAGTTCTATATAATTCTGCCTCTATCACTGATTGGAATCTTTCTGTACATTGGCAGAATCAGTGGTAGGAGAGGGTTAATGCAGATCAGGAGGATCATATCACATGACAGCTAGATCTGTAAATATGATGTACTGCTGATTTTATTGAAACTACAACATGCAACCTAGTAAGTGACACATCGCTGGAATCCGTGTCTCTGTTCCTGCATCATGCTACTCTCAGATTAATTAGAAAAAACCTGGTGACAGATTACCAAATAGCCCTTTCGCATAGTTAAGTTAAAGACCTTTCCAAATCTAAAAATAAGACACTGAAAATTATATTTGTAACCGAGTATATATAATAGTACCATTTATTTCACTAATTCAAAACTACGTTCAAAAATTCAAATGCTGGAAAAAATTTAATGAAAATGAGAAATGACCTATTGTGTTAAACATATAAAAATATATACAACATTTTTTTTCCTGTATCACAATCTTTGTTAAACAAAAGTAGAAATCTTGCAATTTTCATACTATTCATTGTTTTTTTTAGACTCTAACCTCCTGATTTAGGAAATTTACATGAACTTTAGCAGCAATGAACAGACTCTGACCCTAACTTTTGTATTGTAGCATCTAATGTGCGTGTGCAAAGGTCATTGTGAAAGGAGGGGGAAAAAGGTTATCTGTGACATCGCCAATTGTGTATAATGGATCCACTGTTATCACCTGTGTAAAGAGGTGTTTTCTCTTATAGTAATCCTGCTTCTGATGACACGGATCCTGCAAAAAGGCATGAGTCTAATAAAGCTCCAGTGGCCAGTGTGAAAATTGCAAGATAACTAATTTTGTTTTAAATAAAGATTATGATATGGAAAAACAAAAACAATTTTTTAAAAAAATACATGTAACAGAAATAGTTGATTTAAATCATAGGTCATTTACTAGTGGCACATTCCCTTTAACACTTTCAGGTTGGCGGGCTGCTTTTCAATACAGATGACTTTCAATCCCATGTGAATCCGCAGATGACAATCATTCTGTTAAATGGCAATCTCTGCTCTGCTATATCCGTATAAACTGAGTTGGATAAATCAAAGATTTATAGAATTACATTTTCTTTCAGAGAAAACTGCTTTAAAATACTGTCAAATACCGTAAGATGAATGCATATAAGATTTCACGATCGTAACAAACAAAAAAAAGAGTCAGGAAAAAGTCAGAGTTTGACAACCTGCTCTTTCCCTACAAAGCCCAAATATCTGGATAATATCTTCTCTGCGGACATAGCCGCTGAGTTTTATTTTGTACTATTTGTAAGAATAGTAACAAAACTCTCATCCGTCATACAGCAATGACATTTATCCCCTTAGCAACACTAATACAAATTTCTTAACATCTTGCAGCATTCATGGATATTCTTTGAGACCTCTGAAAACTGAGTATAGGGTTAGCATTTTTTACTTCCCAACCTTAGACTCTCTGTATTGTATAGTACAGTATACCATAGTAGCAATACAATAAAGGAGATCCAAGGAGTTTGTATCTTCTTTCACTGTGAAAACTTATTATTAGGTTATTTATATATAAGACGTCAGGAATGATCTGCTTCTGCTCTCCAGCTTATGTAACTACAGAATATGTTGGTGCGTGAGTAATAGATATTCTATTATTTCAACATATTTCCTGTCCTAAGCCCTTTTTGAGAAACTGAGAATAACCTCTTTAAGGAGTCCTAATTTTCTAGTCATCTTAGTCATAATATGGACATTTTAGCAGAAGAAAGAAGTGATCCTAAGCCACCAATTGCTCATCTGCAACAATATATTCCCTTGTTCTAACAGGTTCTTAATGATTCAGACGTGCCCTAGTGGGTAAAAGACACATTCTTGTTAATAATCTAGGTACGCCTGAAAAGCCATGTGTGCCTCAGTCGCACAACTCAGCAAATTTTGCATCTGCTCAAAGCAAATTTTGCCAGAATTCAGTCAAAAATTTGAGGAAACAAGGCCGATTCACAAATTATCACAAAAAGAGCACCAAACACCAGGCATACATAATATTTCTCCAGGGAAGGATTCGAGTAGAGTTGAACCAAATTTTGCAACTTTTTTTAAAAAAAGTTGCATTTCAGGAATCTGTCTAAATCATTTTGAAAATTGATCAGAATACTTGTTATACCAGAACACAGAAAAGCTCCAACAACAAGGTAGAAATCTTTTGCCTCGTATCCAATTCCACCCAGCCCTGGTAATATTTCATTATCAGGTGAATGCTCAGTACTGACCATATGATCAGATGTGCGTCATGTAGGTCAAAGGAATTGGTGGAGTTTGTCTGTCATGAAAAAGTCATAATGGACAAAACAATGTCAGAAATTAATGCTTGGGTGCCATGATTTAACTTTTCACAAAATCCAACTTTTATTGGATTTCTACTTTGGTATTGGAGTTCTTGTGTTCTGCAAAATAGCAATGGTATAATATTTCAATAACTGGTGGTGGTTTTATAATTGTTTTCAGAGATGGCTACTGTAGGACAGAACGCAGTATGATGGGGTTCCTTGGAGTCCATGCAGTTACCTTCTTTATAAATATTGGCACTCCATACGTTTTCTGTTCATACTCTTAAAGAATCTAACAGAGAAGACTTCTGCTTCCACAAGAAATCAGAGTCTTACTGAAATCTGGCAAAATTAAATAATTCTGAAAGCACAATATTATCGAATAATCCTGAATTTTACATGAGAAATTCTTCTGTTATGGTTTACTGGTATATGATCCCCACTTACCTCTAGATGCCAGTATGCCTCTCTGCTTTTTCCATTGATGAAGGAAAAAATGTTTTTATTTTTTTTCTTAATTTATTATGTAAATGAGTGCATGATTCTATGCTAGTTCACCGATTTTCTACCCTTTTCTCCTGCATAATACCACCTGCATGGACTTCACTGACATTTATTTAGTGCAGCTACGTCAATGTAAAAAATATCAATAACACATGAATTTTTAAAAAGTCTCATACGTCTTTTTACTGACCTGAGATATATGAGAATAGGATCCCCATGCAGGTGATAACCCAGCAGCTGTCGACTGTACACTATAGCTGACAACTTGCTGCATTAGCCACAATCAGTGTTTGCACCAACCATATCTGTTTAACCCCTTAGATGCTGCTGTCAATAGTAACTACATCATATAAATGGTTAACAGAGTGTGGGGGCTTCCTCTTTAACCCCATCGGTGCCCTCAGATCATGACGGTGCACTTCTTATGTTTGCCATGGCAATTCACAACCAAATAGATGCCTTAGAGTCTGAAAGATATAGTAACCTGTTCAGAAGTTAGCGACATTTAGATGGTAAAAATACAATTTTTTATTCCTGTCATGTCACTTTGCATTAATTGCTGAACATCACCTGAAGAGTTACTAAACTACCTGACAGCAGTTTTAAATATGCTAGGGGTGCTGTTTTTAAAATGGAATCATTTTTGGGGGTTTCCAAATATATAGGATCCCCAAAGTCACTTCAAAGATGGACAGGTCCCTAAAAAAATTAATTTCCTTGAAAATTTGAAAAATTTCTGCTACATTTTTAAACCTCCTAAAAATCTAACATAATAAAATAACATTGTACAAATGGTGCTGATTTAAAGCAGACACAAGGGAAATGTTATTTGTTACAGTTTTTTATGGTATGACTATCTGGATTAAAGGGATAATCATTCAAAGTTTGAAAGTTGCTAATTTTTTAACATTTTTCTCAAATTTCTGATATTTTTTGTAAATAAACACAAAACATATCAACCTAAACTTACCATTATCATAAATTATAATGTGCCACAAAAAAAACAGTCTCAAAATCACTGGGATTTGTTGAAGCATTTCAGAGTTATTACCAAATAAAATGACACAGGTCAGATTTCAAAAATTTGGCCCTGTCACTAAGGGGTTAAAAATATATGGATAAATAAATATATGGATAAATTGGTAAAAGATGCCATAATAAACAGACACAAGAAAGAGATGTTTGGTGAGGCAAAAGAAGTACATACACAAATATATCTTACACATAAATACTACTCAAAAAAAATAAAGAGAACACTAAAATACCACATCCTAGATATCACTAACTTAAATATTCCAGTTGCAAATCTTTATTCATTACATAGCGGAATGCATTGAGAACAATAAAACATAAAACTGATCAATGTAAATAAAAATTAATATCCCTCGTGGTCTGGATTTGGAATAATACTCATAATCAAAGTGGAAAATTAAAAAACAGGCTAAAAAGAAAAAAAAAACGTGAAATTCAATAATATAGCTGAAGTGACAGTGGCCACAAATCAGAATTGTTCTGAAAGGTCAATCAGTACATATACCAATAAATATCACTGCATCGATATATTACATCCAACAAACAAACATATGATTGTCTTCCAATAATACAACAATATATATATATATATATATATATATATATATATATATATATATATATATATACACTGTGTTCCAAATTATTATGCAAAAATTGTTTAGGAGTGATAAGGATTTAGAGCAATTCTTTTGGTAATACCTCTAAAAATTATTAGGAGCTTGCAGTCCATAGTAAATAAATTTGTATGGAAAAAAAGAGCAAGGATCGCCTCTAGTACACTTATGAAAAGCAAGAATAATGGGGGTCTTGCGCTCCCTAATCTAATAAATTATTATTACGCGAATTTAATCAAACAATCAGCACATTGGTTCAACTCAAATGATAATCCGGCGTGGGCAGATATCGAAACTCATTATAATAATAATAATATACTTCTATCTACCTTGATCTTTAAGTTTCTTTCATCTTCCAGTTCAGCGTCTTCAAATTCTCCAATGATTTCTGCTACTCTCTTAGCTTGGAGATACTTGGCTAAACTTCAGACTAACAAAATAAGAGTAATAAATTCCAACAACTTAGAAGTGTTTCCATAAAATTTTTTGGATTGTTTTTGGAGAAAGAAATTCCAGACTCATGGAAACAGGCTGGTTTAAGTGTTGTGGAGGACTTGTATGATGTAAGCAATTTGTAAGCAATGATTTTCTTTCAACTCAAAGAAATTTCTCAACATATGATTTTCAGCTGTTCTCAATATTAAAGAAGTATATATCGAAATTTTTAAGGAAGAGGTCCTTTATAACAGAGTATACCAGCCTGCTGCTATGTAACCCTGAAAATAAAAATTATTGGAAATCAAGGAACATATATGATATCTTGAGCTCGGACATTGAGATTGAGAAAACATTGTTTATGCTGGAGTGGGAGAGGGTCCTTGATAGACCCATACCTCTTGAACAGTGGTATAATGCATTTAAGTTAACATATTCTTCAAATATATGTGTGGCCTTGCATGAGTCATATTACAAGATGGTTTCTATGTGGTATTTTACTCCCTCTAAATTGGCTCAGATTTTTCCTGGTAAATCACCAAACTGTTGGAGAGGATGTGGTTTTGGTGGTACTTTGTTGCATATATTTTGGGAGTGTCCAAAAGTCAGACCTCTATGGCAAAATGTTACAGAAATAGTGCAAAAAATTACCAGTCAAGAGGTTGTTATAACACCTCAAATGGCTTTGTTGTCATTAGATCTAGAGGAATTTCGCTCTTCTCATAAAGCCATATTAATACATCTCTTTTTAGTAACAAAAAATGCCATTGCTACCTTATGGAGACAAGACTATGTTCCGGGTATACAAGATGTTATCGATAAGATGAAACTACATAATTTGTATGAGGAGAGTCATGCTATTGCGAACAATTGCTTTCCGTCTTATCATAAAAGGTGGCAACTATGGATAGAATTCGATTCCTGAAGATATTTTGCATGTTTTGTAATTTCTCTTAATTGCTTAGTTTAGAAAAGTATTATTTGATCCGCTGTATAATAGTATTCTTTGTTCTCATTACTGTTAATTTGTTTTTCCCCTTTCTTCCCTTCCCTTGTCTTTCCTAATGTCCCCTATTAAAGCATCACTTCTCTTTCCTAACCCAATCTTCCCCTTTTACATTCCTGTTAAATTGTTAAAATTTAATAAAGTTATTTGAAAAAGGAGTGATAAGGTAAGAATTTTTTTGTTTGTCAGTTAAACTCATTGATGGTGATGTGTGTCAGGGCTCTTTATATCACTGTGAGCAATTGCAGACACCTGTGCTAATTAGTTTGGCAGGTGTGTCCAATGAAAGGCAAGACTACTTAAGAAGGCTGTCCCACATTATTAAGCAGCCTACATTTTCTGCCAAAATGGGAAAGAAAAAGGAGGTGTCGGCTGCTGAGAAGCAACAAATTGTGGAGTGTTTAGGTCAAGGCATGACTACAATCAACATTGCCAAGACACTTCTTTGTGATCATCGCACAATCAAGAAGTATGTAGCTGATTCACAGTACACACGTGTGCGTGCTGATAAGGGAAAATTGTGGACTCTTTCCTACAGGCAATTACGTCAGGTTAAAAGAGCAGCAGCAAAAAAGCCTTGTCATAGCAGCAGACAAGTTTTTGAAACTGCTGGTGCCTCCAACGACCCCCGAACAACAAGATGCAGGGTCCTTCAGAGGTTTGCAGCTGTGCGTAAGCCATCCTGTTGACCTCCTCTATCCACTGCACACAAGCAGAAACGGCTCCAGTTGGCCAAACAATACATGAAGACTGACTTCAAAACTGTTTTGTTCACCGATGAGTGCCGTGCAACGCTCGATGGTCCAGATGGATGGAGTGGAGGATGGCTGGTTGATGGACACCCCATGCAAACACTGCTTCGGCGCCAACAAGGAGGAGGTGGAGTAATGTTTTGGGCTGGAATCATGGGGAGAGAGATTGTCGGCCCCTTTAGGATCCCTGAAGGGGTAAAGATGAACTCCATAGAGTATGTTGAGTTTCTCAAACAGCACTTCCTGCCATGGTTCAAGAAGAAGAACCGTGCATTCCGCAGCAAGATCATTTTCATGCATGATAATGCACCATCTGATGCTGCACATAACACATCTGCTCCTCTGGCTGCTATGGGCATAAAAGGGGACAAACTTATGGTGTGGCCCCCATGCTCCCCTGACCTCAACCCCATTGAGAACCTCAGGAGCATCATCAAAAGGAGTGTCTATCATGGCGGGAGGCAGTTCACATCTAAGCAACAGCTCTGGGAGGGTATTCTGTCCTCATGCAAAACAATTGAAGCAGAAACCATCCAAAACCTGACAAATTCAATGGACGAGAGAGTTCAGAAGCTCCTTTCGAACAAGGGGTCCTTTGTGCAAATGTAACATCACCTAGAATAAAGTTTTGAGTTGAAAACTGTTTGATTTCAGTTTGTAATAACCTGCTAATGCTTATAATTTCAAAAATGACCATTTTTTTGTTCTTTATTAAAATGAAAAGGTTGAAAACTCTGCTGTGCATAATAATTTGGAACATGCATTTTGAGTGCAGTTTGAGTGTTTTATTTTTTAAAAAATATACTGTTATCATAGGCAGTTTGTACAAAAACCTTTCAATTGTACTCTAATAGTTATTTAACTGGAAAATTACAATGACTGCAATTCATATAGGTAATTTGGGAAAATCTGAGAAAATATTATTTGCATAATAATTTGGAACACAGTGTATATATATATACAGTACAGACCAAAAGTTTGGACACACCTTCTCATTCAAAGATTTTTCTGTATTTTCATGGCTATGAAAATTGTAGAATCACACTGAAGGCATAAAACTATGAATTAACACATGTGGAATTATACATTACACTTTACAAAAAAGTGTGAAACAACTGAAAATATGTCTTATATTCTAGGTTCTTCAAAGTAGCCACCTTTTGCTTTGATTACTGCTTTGCACGCAGAAAAGGTGAACGGATGGACTCTACATGCCTGGTTCCCACCGTGAAGCATGGAGGAGGTGGTGTAATGATGTGGGGGTACTTTTCTGGTGACACTGTTGGGGATTTATTCAAAATTGAAGGCATAGTGAACCAGAATGGCTACTACAGCATCTTGCAGCAGCATTCCATTCCATCCGGTTAGCGTTTATTTGGACCATCATTTATTTTTCAACAGGACAATGACCCCAAACACACCTCCAGACTGTGTAAGGGCTATTTGACCAAGAAGGAGAGTGTTGGGGTGCTATGCCAGATGACCTGGCCTCCACAGTCACCAGACCTGAACCCAATCGAGATGGTTTGGGGTGAGCTGGACCGCTCACTGCTTCAATTTTGAATAAATCCCCAACAGTGTCACCAGCAAAGCACCCCAACACCATTACACCACCTCCTCCATGCTTTACGGTGGGAACTAGGCATGTAGAGTCCAGCCATCCACCTTTTCTGCGTGCAAAGCAGTAATCAAAGCAAAAGGTGGCTACTTTGAAGAACCTAGAATATAAGACATAATTTCAGCTGTTACACACTTTTTTGTTAAGTATATAATTCCACATGTGTTAATTCATAGTTTTGATGCCTTCAGTGTGATTCTACAATTTTCATAGTCATGAAAATACAGAAAAATCTTTGAATGAGAAGGTGTGTCCAAACTTTTGGTCTGTACTGTATATATATATATTATATATATATATATATACATATATATATATATATGTATATATATATATATATATATATATATAGTGGTGACAATTAATATGAATAGCCATAGCAAAGGATAGCTATGAAGAGTCCAAGACATTCAGTTGTCGTGAAAGACATTCCAATATTTTCGTATCCAGGGTGTATGTACATCTTGATTAGTAGCCTCAGGGTGGATGGTAACTAAATAAAAATATGTGAAGATAAGACAGTTAAAAACAAAAATTAAAATTAAAAACAAAAACAACACGTACAATAACACAGTAGGTCAGACATAGCCACAAAAGAGTTTTAGAAATGGAGCAAAACTTATGGTCTCATTTAAACCTTTAGGATGGACAGTATCTAATGCCCAGATCCATTTAGTTTCACGTTGAGATAGTCTTTGACTCAAATTGCCACCACGGATGCCCGGATTTATCATATCAATGATCTACTTCTAAGTAAAGAACTATCACATCCTTGGTGCAATTTGAAATGTCATGAAAGAGTCCTAAGCGTGGTTGGATCATCATGGTCAGCCGCCGCTTGGATCCCCAACACGTGCTCACGAGTGCGCACCTTTAATTGGCGGGTCGTCATCCCAATATAGATCAATTTACAAGGACAAGTGGCAAAGCAGACCATATAACGAGAAGAACAAGAGATATATTCCCTGATATCATATGTCCTTGTTTCCGCCGAGTTGAAGAAGGTGGCACTGCGATCAATGTTTGGGCTTTCTCAGCACACGTGAGCTATGTCTGTATACACCATTGGTGGAAGGGACCTTTTTAAACCCCTCACTTCCCCTTTCCCATCACCCCTTGAGGAAGGCAATCACGCCGAAACGCACGTTGGGGTGGATGCACTGGGTGGTCGTCCCTGGTCTGAACAGGTAATTAGATGACTTGCTATGTCAATGTCTTTAACTGTTGATATTGAATATCTCTTCCTTGAGAATTATCTTACTGGCCAATTGGGATGATGCAATATCTAATACAAACCTATGTCTGCACTTGCAACTAATTGTTCCCAATGATGGACTATAATTAATTCCATTCTTTGATATGATAAATCTGGGCATCCGTGGTGGCAATTTGAGTCAAAGACTATTTCAACGTGAAACTAAATGGATCTGAGCATTAGATACTGTCTATCCTAAAGGTTTAAATGAGACCATAAGTTTTGCTCCATGTCTATAACTCTATTGTGGCTATGTCTGACATACTGTGTTATTGTACGTGTTTTTTTTTTTTTAATTTTTGTTTTTAACTGTCTTATCTTCATATATTTTTATTTAGTTACCATCCACCCTGAGGCTACTAATTAAGATGTACATACACCCTGGATACGAATATATTGGAATGTCTTTGACTGAACGTCTTGGACTCTTCATAGCTATCCTTTGCTATGGCTATTCATATTAATTGTCACCACTATCTATCTATATTGTTTTATTATTGGATGACAATCATATGTTTGTTTGTTGGTTGTAATATATCGATGCAGTGATATTTATTGTTATATGTACTGATTAGCCTTTCAGAACAATTCTGATTTGTGGCCATTGTCACTTTAGCTATATTATTGAATTTCACATGTTTTTTTTTGTTTTTTTGTTTGATTTATTTATTTTTATTTTTTATTTTTTTTTCATCCTTATTCTTATTTTTTACATTCATTTGTGTATATTTTATTTATGTTCATTTTACTGCTGTGATTATATACCATTTATTATATATGCCCTATGTATACATGTGAATTGTTATCCATTTATATTATAGCTACTGCGATATGGCTGCCATCACAATACTGAAGCTACATTGGTGCATCCCCATCCTTTCCTTATTGTGCACGTCTTGATGTTGATTTTCATATCATGCCCACCGTCGGTACGCACCTGTGCTGTCGCTCCAGGCACGCCTGGCGTCTCTCGGCGTCTTCAGTTGCTGGGGTGACTGATTACGAGCCAGTGACGTCAACTGGCACATGATGCTGACGCCGCTTGGCGTCCTTAGTTGCTTCCGCTAGGGGCGCGTCAATTGAGGCTGTATGGGTGCCGGATGATGACGTATCTGAGACACTGACAGCTTTCTACCTACCCCATGACAACGGGGTTCGGCCATTATTAGTGGGCGGCACCATTAGATGGACTATAATTAATTCCTTTCTTAGATTCCTCCCATGTGTGTCCTCTTCATCTCCCACATATGCTATTTGGTATGGAGTTTTTCCTACAGTGCTCCCCTGTATCTTAATTATTTAATAAAGTTTTTTGATACTTTATAATTGTTGTTTGGAATCTATTTGATCGTTTTGTGTTTTGTGTGTATATTCTGACAGTTTGAGCAGACACATGGATGTTAGTGGCATGCTGGAGTTCATTTTCCAATGCTTTGGCGCTACTCCTCCTGCTTTTCCTTGCAGGAAAGAGGAGGTAGAGGTACTGCTGCTGGGTTGTTGCGATCCTACAAACCCCTTCATGTCTCCTGGTGTACTTGTCTGTCTTCATGCTCGATGCACTGTGCTGACAGACACAGCAATCATTCTTGCCACAGCTTGCATTGATGTGCTATCCTGGATGAGCTACACTAACTGAGCAACTTCTATGGGTTGTAGACCCCGCCTAATGCTCCTATACCTCTAAGAGTGAGAGCAATAACAAAATACAAAAGTGACAGAACAGAGAATAGAGAATTGGTCTGTGATCACCACCTGCACAATCACTCCTTTATAGGGTTTTCTTGCTAATTGAGAATAATTTCTACTTGATGTCTGTTCCATTTACACAACAGCAACAGAAATTGATTCACAATCAGTGTTGCTTCATAACTGGACAGGTTGATTTCACAGAAGTGTGATTGCCTTGGAGTTACTTTGTGTTGTTTAGGTGTCCTTTTATTTTTTGGAGCAGTGTATATAATATAATATCAAGCTGAGGAATCATAAATAAGAATCCATATATTAAAAGGACAAAATGTTATGACTGAACCCTAAAACTCACATGGGGATGAAAAAACCAGGGGAGATGTTAAACCTGCACAACAGAAGTTACTATACAGACTAGGAAAATCCCTAGCTTTGTCCCTGCCTGACACACAGAGGTTGGCACCTTAAAATTACACAATAGGGTAATAAGGTTGTCCCCTTAAAATTACACTCAATGTCAGCTGACCCTGTGTCCTTCACTGCACCTTCAACTCAACACAGATTGTATTAAAAAAGAACAACAACAGGATGTAGTGTACACAGAGGGTGAGACACTTGGCATAGGATGTGTTTACACAGCCATACAAGAAAGACAGAAGAAAAAAAATAACCCAAAAAGACCTTCGGTATACGTGGAAACCCACAGAATTTAAATGTAACAAAATTGTAAGAGTGGTGGGAAAGGGAACTTGCATACAAACCACAGAAGAAGCAATAGAGAAAACCTCAGCAAGGTAACCCTTGAATGGGGAGCTGGGACTCCAAAACATCCATCTAACTTGAATATAGCCAGCAAAGACTGCATGTGCCAAGAGACTATAAAAGCACCTTTCAAGATGTGATAGGATGAACCAAATAAGGAAGTGAAAACATCTGCATAGAAGAAAAACTGCAAAGAAAAAGAAAGACAAGAGCATTATCAGCAGTTGGACATAGACAACACGCAGACAACACAAGCTGTGGATCAACAGAGAAGGAAGCCGAACACACAGTCAAAGGCCATCAGGTCGAGCCCGTGAGTCGAGCCATGACACATAGAATATCAAATGAAACAGTATTATAGAGCAAGGTGAATAGTATAAGTGTCTGTAGACAAAAGCAGATCACCTTGATTAGACACAGATTCTAGAAGGGACCGGATAAAGTACAATGGCTCACTCACCATCCTCCTGATGTGCTTTGTGGAACTGCTTTGTCCAGGGGTTATCTCTTTAGAGTATCAGGATACATTTGTGCAGTGGGATGGACTAACTCTTGGCTTGAGCCACCATCCTCTATTTTATTTGTCACTGTTAATAACAGTGCTAAATATTCTGGAGGATCCAGGAATCGTTCCGCCTTAGATTTACATGCCATCTCATTAATATAATAATTTAAAGTTGATTTTATGAAATATAGAAAATCTATTTATGATCAGGAAGGTAAGGTTCACCTTTTGTTTACTAGTCTACTTATTAATGTCTGATTGACATTAGGGGTAGACATACCATTCGTGCAGCTTGGCACCAACAGAGTAGTGCAGGAGATAGGGAGGCTTCTAGGACTTGCCTAGCAGTGGCGGCTTTCTTAGTGCATCAGTGGAAGTGCATTTGCTGGTCCGATGCTAGTCACTACTGAGTAGATTATCTCCTGTGCCTAACATAATAAACAGCTCATTAAATACATAATGGACACAGTCATGCAGCTTGTTAACCAAATTCAAGGTCTCCTCCTCCATGTTCCAGTCAGCAGAATCAGACCCTTGCTCACAGAGCCCTCACGTTAGAGCACATCAATGTTGAACAAAAGGTTCCCATTCCTGATTTTTTGGGGGGAAACATAAGCATTTTACTAATTTCAAGGAGAGTTGTTAATTTTATTTTCGACTCTGTCTGGTGTCCTCAGGGGAAGAAAAGAATCAGGTTGGCCTCATCATTTCTCTCCTGAGATGACGCTCAGTCATGGGCTTTTTCATTACCACTTGATTAGCTCATTCATTCATTGGTTAATTTTTTGAGGCCATGGGGCAAATATATGATGAAATAGACCGTGCAGTTGTAGCTGAGACCAACCTCAGTGCGTTATATCAGGAAGACCTCACTGTGAAGGATTATTGCTCCCAGTTTCAGAGATGGTCTATAAAGACGGGGTGGAATTATTCCTCTCTTCACCTTTCTGGCTGATTTAAATGATCAAGTTAAGGATATGCTGATCCATAACTCTACCCCTGGGTCTGTTGAAGCTTACATGACTTTAGCGGTCCATCTGGACAGGTGAAGACAAGGGTAAATATTATCTTCTGGATGGGACCTACCCTCTCCCTCAGTATTTCTGGAGGTTTTTGGTGAACCCATGCAGATTAGCAGAGTGGATACCCCTCGAAAGTTGAAAAAACAAAGCAGTACGGAATCCGGGTAACGTGTCAATGAATGAGCTGCTGATGAATGTAGTCGGATGATCTATATATTTAACAAAGGCTTTATTGGTCATGTTTTAAAGTCAACACGTTTCAAAGTCATATACAGGACCTCTTCATCAGAACAAAACCTATAACAACTATTGTGAATGGTAGACCCTGTTATTAGCTGTTGCTTAGGCTCACCAGGTGAGGTGAATCCCCTAAGGCTCATGTGCGGGTGGGCACATGGACTCTGGGCATCTGGTGCATGTGGGAAAAGAGAACTTGGCAGAATCAGGAATTTTGGAAGTGGAAGGACAGATGAAGTGGAACCCAATAGGGATTGAAGCAAGTTAAAGCACAATGTGCACATAAGGTTTAGTACACCAAATGAATGTCTTGAGTCTCAATCCTTAAATCTTTTTTAGAATCAATTGCACCTAGTCTACACAAAGGCTACCTGGTTAAGCACTCCGGTACCCCTAGATATGAAAAAGCTGTTTTTGCCAATTGTCGTTTCTTTTCCTGATAAACATCTTGAGGATTGTGCTTTTTGGATTGTGGGGCTGAGATAAGTTTTTTGGATGCCACTGTAGCTAAGAAACTGGGGGTTCACCTAATCTGCAAAGATGCCTCAATAAAGCTGTCCTCTTCAGATAATTCTCATTGTGAGGACACAGCACTGTATCTTAATTAACCAGATGTCTATTTTCAGCAAGCCAGGAAAAACAGACTGTTATGTTGATTTTTGAATGTATGCATTTTTTCTTCAGTTGATCAAGAGTCTGAAATGTTGAGGAAAAGGAAAGGATATGTTTCCGGCACACCGACCAGTTAAAATGAAAAAAGTTTATTTGGACACGATTAAAAATAAAACAATAAAACATGCTGACGCTTTTCTGGCACAAAGGTGCGCCCTTAGTCATAGGATATAGTGAGAACATACAGGCAGATATAAATAAGGAACACGCACCAATCAGAGCAAAGAGAAATGATTGATTAATGAAATGCAGCAGCTGTAGCACAAAACAAATGAGGACTGAATGTTGAATGGTTAATAGAATCAATAGATATAGAACAAATCGTGGTCTCACTAATTTTACATGTTTTGCCATAGAAAAAGTAAGTTGTCCTAGATGAGGAGGAGACTGGAATAACAATTTTTGATGAGGGAAGCTTATTGGATATTGAACCTACATATGAAATTCCCCAAGGGAATGAATTATAAAAACGATATATCCTATGACTAAGGGCGCACCGTTGCGCCAGAAACGCATCAGGTTGTTTTTATTGTTTTATTTTTAATCATGTCCAAATAAACTTTTTATATTTTAACTGGTCAGTGTACAGGAAGCATATCCATTCCTTTTCCTATGTTTGCTGATTGCACCAGAGGGATCGGCACCCACCAGACACATGCTAGCAAAATCCCATGGATTCCAGCTAGATACTACTCACGTGGAGACAGTGGCTCTTCCCTCTGAAATGTTTTCTCTTCTTTCATGCAGGGTCATGGAACAAAGATATTTTCTGATAAGCTGATTACACATTGTCCAGGCCAGAAAAAATGTTTGTTTACATTTTTCCAAATAGAGGAGGAAAAACTATGCAAATAGATAATCATTCTTCCTGTTTACCTGAGAATTCTGGTTTGAAGGACATTTGTTAACTCTAAAAAACAGAGATACCTCCAGATATACAGAGAGATACAGAGATTCATCCAAGACATCCAGACAGGAAGACAGATTGTGACCCTCCGGTCAACTGGCTTGTATCTCAATGGACTGCCAATTTCCTAGGCTTGTCATTACCTCCTCTCTGTGTGTGCCACAGGTGGGGTAGTCAGCTCTTATTGAGTCAGCGGAAGGGTGAGACTCTGTAATGTGCACCACCTTGGGTATTTTGCTGGGACTGTTCTATGTGTTATCTACCTGTTTTTGGGTTCAATAAAGTATTGCCACACTTTTTTTACCCTCACCCTGTGCTTTGTGAACAGCATTACACCCATGTTAAAAGGAGAGTGGGCGTTCGGTGAGATGATCCCTGGTCCACGTGGTTTTGGCTAGAGGACCGGGGCACCAGCTAACCTCTCATGTTTTACACTCCTCTTAATTAGATTGTTGGGTTCCATACTGCAAAGCCAGTGTCCCTCATCACTGGTTGTTTTTCTCAGGGAGGTGGTATCCCTTTTCATCCTACAGTACCTCCTTGCTGCAGTGATTTTGGGTCTTCCATGGCTTCATGTTAACAATCTTATTATTGACTGGGAGGGAGAGGATATCGTCAAATGGTCCTCCTGGTGTTGGTCTCACTGTATGCCTTTGTTGTCGTAGGTGGTGGGCTCTGTCTCGCGGGTCCCTTGGTGCTTGTCGAAGTTTTCACAGCAGAGGTGAGTGACATATCAGGACAGGGACCCAACATTTGAAGAACACCTTGATGTGTCAGTTGTGCTCACATATATTGGCATATATATTTTTCTGTATTTTTCATAGCAATTTTTCAGATGAATATTTCATATATAAATTATATAGCGCTTTTTTCATTTTTCCCATATTAATGTTCTAGAGTAATTATTCTTAGTAAATCATGGTGCAACCTTTACTTTTTTTCAAGAGAATGGGGCGCTTACCTGGCCTTGACTGAATTTGCTTTAAATAATAGACACCATGACTATGAGTCCCTAGGTACATCCCCTTTCTTCAATCTAAGTTTCAATTTCAGGTCCCCATGCATTGAGGGGGGTTGTGGGACACTTCCAGCAGTCTATGAAACATATTATGAAGGTCTAGGGGAAGGTTCGGTGGCATCTTAGGGAATCAGGGTAGAGCATGAAGAGGCAGGTTGATAAATGCTGTCAAAAGGGCTCGAGCTCAGGGTTGGGAGAGGCTCTGTGTGTGGACTAACTGCATCTGTGACAACTGCGTATTTGCTGGTCTGGTGCGGGTCGCTACCAAACTGATTAACTCCTGTGCTTAACAACAAGGTCCTCTTACTGTTCTTGCAAAGGGCCCTTTTCTGTCTGCATGCACCCTTGTTTGTTCTTGCATTTAGTACCCTACCAAGCAATACTATTAGTTTTACTCCCAAAAGCATTTGACAGGTTTTCTTTAATTTTAATAAAATTATTAAATCTCTCTTAACTAGAGATGGGTGAACCCGAACAGCAAAGTTTGGCATCTGTACCACATACCTACTGTTCGGGCACAAACACTGGACACGGACTTCACCAGGAAGTCAGTGTTACTGTTCAGGTTCAGCTCCCCCAAACACCGGGTGTTTGTCGCGCTGTCATGTGCATGACAGCAAGACAAACACCGCTTCTGATTGGTGGTAAAATCATTTCTTTTTTCTCACTGTGCTAGCGGGGATCTCAACGAGGTCACCGCAGTTCAGCCCAGCTGGGAAAGCAGCTTCAGTGACCAGCAGTAAACTCAATGACATCACGCTAGTCACCGATGCAGCGCTAGCAGCAGCTCATTCACAAGTGATTCTCAGTCTGAACGGTCACATCTTGAAAACTTTTTATCCCCAGACATGGATTACGGCATGGGACAGAACGATGGACAGGTGAGGGATATTGTTGTTTTTTATTTTGTTTTATTAAAGGAGATGAGGGATTCAATGGAATGGGCATTACGTGAGTAAAACTGTGTTTGTTATTTTTAAACAAAAACAAAAATGGAAAAGTGAGTTTTGTTTTATTTCAAATAAAAGACTTTTTTCTGGCTGTGTTTTTATTTACAATACAACTATAGGATTAGTAATGGAGAGGTATCTTATACACACCTCTCTGACAATACAAAGATGACATCAACCCCACAAAAATGATCCCCATTTGCCACCTCTACAGGGCAAGTGGGAAGAGTCGGGCAATTGGAGCATCTAATAAATGTGTCTTTTCGGGGCAGCTGCGGGCTGCTATTTTTAGGCTGGGGGGCCAATATCCACAGCCCTTTACCATCCTGAGAATACCAGTCCCCAGCTGGCTGCTTTAGCAAGCCTGGTTGTCAAAAATTGGGGGATTCCATGCCGGTTTTTTAATTATTTATTTAAATAATTTAAAAAATCAGACTGGGGCCCCCTCTATTCTTAATAACCAGCCTTGCTGAACGTGATAGCTGAGGGTTACAGCTGTCAGTTTTGCCTGGCTGGTTATCAAAAATACAGGGAACCAATGCCGTTTTTTAACAATTATTTATTTACAGCGCTGGAATACTCCGATGAACCGCTCATGTTCTTGCTGTTGTAAGCGTCAGCTGGCAGCAGCTGATGAGAGCAGTAGTCCAATCAGCAAACACCAATGAGGTACACTTTATACCTCCGATCACAGCTGCTCGCTCATGCTGTCTTAACCACGGCTGCTGGATTGGCGGTAAAACCATCACATGACAGGGTTGGAAACACTGGATATTCAGGCCCCCCATTCAAGTGAATGGGTTCTAGGTTTGGGTTCGGGTCCGGATCCTGTTCTGGTACCTGAACCCGAACTTTTTATAACTGTTCGGCTGAACCCGCCGGAACTGAACATCCAGGTGTCCGCCCATCTCTACTCTTAACAGGTATTAGAAAAAATACATGTTTCCTTATAATTATAATTTCACTAATACTGTATGACGATTTTGGAATTGTCAGCATTTTTATATATTAACTTATTGGCATAATAGAATATCTTAATATAATTTTGCATGCTAATGTTCTAAAATGGAAAACAAAGGAAATTGTAAAGTCATTTATCTAATTATAATGAAATATATTGCAGTAACTAAAACCATATATACACATTGACATACATGTACAGTATGAGCTTATTTGAGCAGGTCTGCAGTGGTTTTGTTATATGGATGCACTAAACGGCTGAAGTGCAGGTGGGAGCCTTTGCAGGAAGCAGCAATTCAAGAAGTAATTAAACTGTCAGCAGTCCTTGAGATGATATTTTATAGTGGTCCGTCTTGGAAGCAATATTCCTGGTTTAGCCAAATAACTTTTCAAAATGCCTCTTTGATGAGATCCATTTGCAGAGTTTTTCTAAATGTTGCACAGTGAAAAATGTTGAAATTACTTTAAACAAAACTGTTTTTTGTTCTGAAGTTTTGTATTATGTAATGAGAGTATATAACAGGAATAGTATAAACAATTCACAGGTGAAACAGAAAGGTAAACTGATAGTAATAAGCATTGCAAAAGCATATGTTCTGATATTAATCTAGGAGCACAGTTGTTATACAATATGTGTCCTGAATGTGTTTAGTTAACTGAATAGTAGATATATTAAAATGAATGTGCAGAGGTGCAAAAATCATGAATATTGCTAAAATAGAGTACTAGAGAACAAATTTGCACGAGGAAAGATTCACCTACAACTTTGTGTTCAGTTTTGTAAATTTTTATTTAAATCTAAGTATACAGGTGCATCTCACAAAATTAGAATATCATCAAAAAGTTAATTCATTTCAGTTCTTCAATTCTAAAATTGAACATGGGCTGGATTTCCTCCATCTCTGTAAGCCCTATGGATGACAGCAACGTAATATAAAAGAAGCCCAAATGTTTTTTGGGAAGTGGTCTTAATATCCATCCCTTACAATCCAAACCCATTTTGTTCAGGAAATCACATCCTCCTCCTGCTTCTGCAACAAGTACTTTCTGAGCGGGTGTTAGTTTAGCTGGTGCAATCATAACAGATAGATGCACACGCCTGTCAACGGAAAACGCAGACAGGCTGACTCTTCTAAAATTGAACAAGGGCTGGATTTCCTCCAACTCTGTAAGCCCTATAGATGACAGAAACGTAATATAAAAGAAGCCCAAATGTTGTTTTGGGAAGTGGTCTTAACATCCAACCCTTAACATCCAAACCCATTTTGTTCAGGAAATCACCTCCTCCTCCTGATTCTGCAACAAGTACTTAGTGGTCATGTATGTATACCCCATGTGGCTAAAGTATTGTACTTTGTGAAAACTTGGCACAATGTGCAATGGTGAAACTTGTACACCCTATTAATGCCTTGCTGACACACTCCAACAGTAACAAGAGTAATGAAAATTATGGCCACTGCTAAATTGTCACGTAAAATTATCTGCACCCGGATTGCGCCACTCGCACAACTGCTCGATAAAGATACGCTATTTATTAAACCAATAGAAAATTAGGATTGCTTTTTTAGATCGCCTTGCTGACAGACTCCAACAGTGGAGTAATGAAAATTATTGCCACTGCTGAATTGTGTCGTTTGGTTATCTCTGCAAGGATTGCAGCAGTCGCACAACTGCTAGATAAAATTACGCTATTTATTAAAACAATATAAAAATAAATTATTTTTAGATCGGCTTGCAGATACACTCAAAATGTGGAGTAATGAAGATTATTGCCACTGCTAAATTGACACGTAACATTAGTTGTACCCGGATTGTGCCAGTCGCACAACTGCTGGATAAAAATACGCTATCTTTTAAACAAATATATTTTTTGGGGATTTTTTTACATAGCCTTTATGAGACATGCCAACAGCAGACTCAGGGAAATCAATGGTAAATAGTGACGTTTCCGCAGCTCAAGAGGTTTTACGCTAATCACATTACTGCCAGAAAAATATTAGGTATTTAAGCAATAGACGAGGAATATTATTTAGCAATCAGCTTTTAAAATTGATGTTACTGTATGTTGGCACTGAGGAATATTATTTTGAGGTAAAAAAAATATATATATATAGGCTGCATTACAGGAATATTTATGTAACATAGTTTGCAAGGCTGAAAAAAGACATTTGTCCATCCAGTTTAGCCTATATTCCGTCAGAATAAATCCCCAGATCTACGTTTTTCTAAAGAACATAATAACTATAAGATACAATATTGATACGATCCAGGAAGACATCCAGACCTCTCTTGAACTCCTCGACTGAGTTCACCATCACCACGTCCTCAGGCAAGGAATTCCAGATTCTCACTGCCCTAATAGATTCTCACTGCCCTAATAGTAAAGTATCCTCTTCTATGTTGGTGGAAAAACCTTCTCCTCCAGACGAGAGAATGCCCCCTTGTGACCGTCACCTTCCTTGGTATAAACAGATCCTCGGAGAGATATTTGTATTGTCTCCTTATATACTTATACATGGTTATTAGATCGCCCCTCAATTGTCTTTTTTCTAGACTACATAATCCTAATTTTGCTAATCTCTCTGGGTATTGTAGTTCCCCATCCTTTTTATTAATTTTGTTGCCCTCCTTTGTACTCACTCTAGTTCCATTATATCCTTCCTGAGAACCGGTGCCCAAAACTGTACACAGCACTCCTGTGAGGTTTAACCAGGAATTTGTACAGAGGCAGTATAATGCTCTCATCATGTGTATCCAGACCTCTTTTAATGCACCCCATGATCCTTTTTGCCTTGGCCGCCACTGCCTGGCATTGGCTGCTCCAGGTAAGTTTATCATTAATTAGGATCCTCAAGTCCTTCTCAATGTCAGATTTACCCAGTGGTTTCCTGTTCAATGTGTAATGGGGATATTGATTCCTTCTTCCCATGTGTATAACCTTATATTTAGCATTGTTAAACCGCATCTGCTCTTTTTCGGCCCAAGTTTCCAACTTATCCAGATCCATCTGTAACAGAATACTATCTTCTCTTGACTGCTTTACATAGTTTTGCATCATCTGGAAATATCAATATTTTACTGTGTAAACCTTCTACCAGATCATTAATAAATATGTTGAAGAGACTAGGTCCCAACACTGGCCCTGCAGTATCCCATTGGTCACAGCGACCCAGTTAGAGAATATACCATTTATAACCACCCTCTGCTTTCTATCACTAAGCCAGTTACTTACCCTTTCACACACATTTTTCCTCAGACCCAGCATTCTCATTTTGTGTACCAACCTCTTGTGTGGCACGGTATCAAATGCTTTGGAAAAATCAAGATATACCACGTCCAATGACTCACCTTGGTCCAGTCTATAACTTACCTCTTCATGAAAACTGATTAGATTGGTATGACAGGAGCATAAACCCATGCTTATATGGAGTTAAACAGTTATTCTCATTGAGATAATCCAGAATAACATCCCTCAGAAACCCTTCAAATATTTTACCAACAATAGAGGTTAGACTTAATGGCCTATAATTTCCAGGTTCACTTTTAGAGCTCTTCTTGAATATTGGTACCACATTTGCTATGCGTCAGTCCTGTGGAACAGATCCTGTCACTATAGAGTCCCTAAATACAAGAAATAATGGTTTTTCTATTACATTACTTAGTCCTCTTAGTACTCGTGGGTGTATGCCATCCGGACCCAGAGATTTACCTATTTTAATCTTATTTGGCCGTTTCACAACTCTTCTTGGGTTAGATTGGTGACCCTTAATATAGGGTTTTTCTTGTTCTCTCGGCATTTCACCTAGCATTTTATTTTTCACCGTGAATACCGTGGAGAAGAAGGTGTTTAATTTTTATCTTTTACCTCATCATCTACAACCATTCTTTCCTCAAATGTAGCTCCCAAAAAATGCTTTTGTATATGCTGGTACTACCTAATATTATTTCCCTCTACAAATAGCTGATTTTTATATTTTGGTAGTGGATGAAACCCTCCGTATTTCATCCTAATCCTACAGTCTGTTATAATAACTTCTATGCAACACAGTGGAAAATAGAAGAGATCTGCAGCATGTACTTGCAATAATGAGACCACACAGGTGCCTGCCTTTCACTCTCAATCCTATTAAATCTGTCCCTACTAAATCCCCACCTGACAATCTTCAGCTTTAAAAGAGCTTTATGGAATGAATAACGCTCACTATAAGCTCTTATCACTCTCCCTACGTTCCTTTCAATCTCCCTATGCTCAAACTATGCTTTCCCTATGCTGTTTCTGACAGCAGTGTGCGTAAGAATGCCCTGGCAGCCTTTAAATATCCCCTATGATGCTGGAAGGCCAGCCAATCACAGTAAAGCCACACCAAAGATGGCACCAGTATTACGGTGATTGGCGAGCCAGGCCAGCATGTTTATTGGCTGTAAATAAAGCGCCAAACATGCTGGGCGGGTCACTTGAATATATCAAGGCAAATACCTAATTACTTGCCGAGTTTCGAACTGCCTGAATACCATACTATTCATGCGAGTAATGAAGAGTGCGGAATGTATTCGCTCATCACTAATAATGATATATCTTAATATATTATATACAGTACCTAAATGATTATTATTATTTTACTCAAATTATTATGATGTTATCACACCACTGGTTCCCTAACAGTATAATAATGTCATCAGGTAACTTGACCTAAGTTGTTATTTTCACTTTTATTCTAACTAACCGTATTTCATTTTCGGTAGATTATACCTTTTCAAACCGTATGCCTTGTGTTAGTTTCGTCATTGTTTATTCTATCATCTGTGTTATTGGGTTTATTGATGGCATATTTTTATTATACTTTTCATCTGGTTATTCCACTCCTGATTTTGGCTTACAAATACTGATGTAAAATACTGACCAAATATTGAACATGGCCTAAAATTGTAAGTCTTTGGTCAGAGCGAAGCTGAATGGGCTTACATTGCAAAAGTGACTACCAGTACACATATAAACCCTGGTGTGATCTGGCAAGTCGGTAATGCAGTCATGTAAATGAGAAGAGGACTGGAAAGGCACATAAAAGTAGGGACGATTGGTAAGTACAGTTGTGCTCAAAAGTTTACATACCCTGGCAGAATTTTTGCTTTCCTGGCCTTTTTTCAGAGAATATGAATGATAGCACCAAAACTTTATCTACACTTATGCTTAGTGGTTGGGTGAAGCCATATATTGTCAAACTACTGTTTTTTCTCTTATTAAATCATAATGACAACTCAAAACATCCAAATGACCCTGATAAAAAGTTCACATATCCTGGTGATTTTGGCCTGAAAACATGCACAAAAGTTGACACAAATGGGTTTGAATGGCTACTAAAGGTAACATCCTCAATTGTGACCTATTTGCTTGCAATCAGTGTCTGTGCGCATAGAAGCCGAGTGAGTTTCTGGGATCCAGACAGACTCATGCATCTTTCATCCAGCCACTGACGATTCTGGATTGTGAGTCATGGGGAAAGTAAAAGAATTGTCATCGGATCTACAGGAAAAGGTAGTTGAACTGTATAAAAAAGGAAAGGGATAGAAAAAGATATCAAAGGAATTGATAATGCCAATCAGCAGCATTCACACTGTAATTAACAAATGGAAAATCAGTGGCTCTGTAAAAACAAAACCACGGTCAGGCAGACTAACAAAAATTTTGTCCACAAATGCCAGGAAAATTGTTTGGGAGGCAAAGAAAAACCCACAAATGACATCAGCTGAAATACTAGATTCTCTGAAAACTAGCAGTGTGGCTGTTTCCGGATGCACAATAAGGAGGCACTTCAAGAGAAATGGGCTGCATGGTAGAGTCACTAGAAGAAAGCCATTACTGTGCAAATGCCACAAAGTATCTCTCCTACAAAACACAAAACAGCACAGAAACAAGCCCAAAACTTCTGGAACAAGGTAATTTGGAGTGATGAGACCAAAATTGAACTTTTTGGCCACAACTATAAACGTTACATTTGGAGAGAAGTAAACAAGGCTTATGAAGAAAGGAACACCATTCCTACTGTAAAGCATGGAGGTGGATCACTGATGTTTTTGGGATGTGTGAGCTAGAAAAGCACAGGAAGCTTGATCAAAGTTGAAGGAAAGATGAATGCAGCACGTTACCAGCAAATACTGGAGGTAAATTTGCAATCATTGGCCCAGAAGCTGCTCATGGGACATATACACATTGCAGAAAAAAACTTCTTACTATTTCAATAGCTACTTGCGCTTTATCTTCCTACTCCTAATGATTTCAGGGGCCATCTCCCCCCAAACCTGGTCCACTATCCCCCAACCTCAACCCCTACCCTATCTCACATCAAAACCTTAATAATATTATTAACATTAGTGACACTCCTTCATCTCCTTTTTTTAATTGTGTCTTCTGGAATCCACGGTCTGTATGTAACAAACTTCCGTTCCTGCACAATTACTTTCTGAACAACTCTCTGAATCTTTTGGCCCTCACAGAAGCCTGGATTCAGGATTCTGATACTGTCTCACCTGCTGCCATTTCCCATGGTGGCTTACAATTCTCCCATTCCCCGAGACCCACAAACAGACTTGATGGTGGAGTCGGCACACTCCTGTCCCCACAATGCACTTTTCAGGTCATCCCCCAGTTCCATCACTCTCATTCCCTTCTTTTGAGGTCCACACCATCAGGCTCTTCTCGGTAACTGAGGAGGATAGGAAAAAGGTTAGGCAGCCAGATACCATGAGAGGTTGGTAATTTAGCGGATTGCAGACCCCTAAACTGATGACACAACTAGAATTAGCCGTGGGACGTACCTACGATGCCCTAGACGCCTCAACACAGCCAAAGAGTTAACTAAGCCTAAAGAGAGAAAAGGGGAAAGCTAAACTGCCCCGGAGTAGAGTCCCAGAGGAATAGATAGCCCCCAAACAAATATTGCCGATGAGACAAGATGAAGCACAAAACACAGGCAGAAAATAGAGTAAGCAAATGATGGGGCCCACACTGTCTAAATACAGAACAGGAAAGGATACTTTCTGCAATCCAGCAAAAACCCTAAGAAAAATTACAACACTTCAGATATGCAAAAATACTGAGGCCACACATCCTCTCCCCCACTAAATCAGAACTCTGGTGTGAACTGAATGCAAAACTACAGATACAGAAATAACAGAGGACTAGAAATACAGAAAAGCCTGACAAAGCTGTGGCAATTGAAAACAGAGTCCAGCACAAGTCCCAGCAGGGAACCCGCTGAACTCACACAAACAAGGTAGAAATCAGAGATGAGCAAAACGGAACAATTACCACAGATTAAAACAGACAAATAACTTATCTGAAAGATACAGGACAAAGCAGGAGCTGAGCAGACTTCCAAAAGGCTCAGGAAGAAAACCAAATCACCGGCAACAAATAAAGGAAGGCTACTCACTTAACTCTTCCCAGTCTGTAACACCTGATCTCCAATCATCCTCTTCAGGTGAGAGACTTCTGTCAGTCAGACCAGCTCGATTACCAGCAGCAACCACCAGAGGGAGTCCAAACTCAGAAGCCAGATCCAAAGTGTTCACAACACTCTTCCTTCCCCTCTCCCTCAGAGTAGTGGTCATATACCAGCCCTCAGGCTCCTGCACCCACTTCCTTGACCACTTCTCAGCCTGGCTGCCGCACTTCATGTCTTCAGAACTATCAACCCTTATCCTGGGAGACTTCAGCATCCCCATTAATAGCCCCACTTCCACATCTGTATCCCAGCTTCTATCACTAACCATTTCTCTAGGCCTCTCACAGCTTTTAACTTCTGAGACACACAAGGACGGTAACACCCTTGACCTGGTCTTTGTCTGGTTCTGTTGAATCACCCACCTAAATAACTCTTCGCTTCCCCTCTCTGACCACAACATTCTCTCCTTCACGCTCACAAATCCTCACCCACTCCAGCACACTCCTACCTACCACACATTCAGAAATCTACGAGCCATTAAGCCTCAGACACTTTCAGACTCCCTACACTCATCACTGTCCCTAATCTCTCTTTCCTGTCCTGATTTGGCTGTTCATCACTACAACGACACTCTCAGAAGCACCTTGGACCAAGTAGCACCACTCACCCTCAGAGCTTTCAAACACAGAGTAAAACAGCCCTGGCTCACATCGCAAACTCGACTTCTCCAGCAATGCTCTAGGAGTGCTGAACGCCTATGGACAAAAACTTGCACACCAGAAGACTTCATCCACTTCAAATTTATGTTAAGAACCTATAACTCTACCCTTCTACCCTGCCAAACAAACCTACTTCTCCACCCTGATCTCCTCGCTAGCCAACAACCCCAAGAAACTTTTTGACACCTTTCACTCCCTCCTCAGGCCAAAAGCAGAAGCCCCTATCACAGACATTCGTACTGATGACCTGGCCTCCCACTTTATAGAGAAAAAAGATAATGTCCATCAGGAAATCCGCTCCCAGCCACCAAGTGCAGAGACTCCCATCCCTCCCTGCATTTCCCCTGGCTCACTTTCACATTTGATCCCATCATAGAAGAAGAAGTCTCCAGACTCCTCTCTTCCTCTCATCCAACTACATGCACTACCGACCCTATACACTCACACCTCCTGCAGTCTCTCTCTCCAGTCGTCACAACTCACTTAACTACAATCTTTAATCTCTCCCACTTCCTCGGGCATTTTCCCATCCTCCTTCAAACACTCTATCATCACTCCATTACTAAAGAAACCCGCTCTCAACCCATCCTGCAGAAACAACTACAGATCAGTCTCCAATCTCCCCTTCATCTCTAAACTTTTGGAGCGCCTAGTCTACTCCCGCCTTACCCGTTACCTGTCCACTCACTCGTTCCTTGACTCTTCACAGTCTGGCTTCTGCCCCCTACATTCAATACAAAATGTAACAGTGACCTCTCTGTGTTCATTCTTCTCGACCTTTCTGCAGCTTTCGACACTGTTGACCACCGTCTCCTACTCTCTAGCGCACTATAAGGAAACTGCTCTTTCCTGGTTCTCTTCCTATCTTTCTGACCACTCCTTCAGTGTTTTGTTTACTGGCTCCACATCATCTCCTCTTCCTCTCGCTGTCGGGGTACCTCAGGGCTCAGTCGTTGGCCCTCTTCTCTTCTCTCTCTACACGGCCCCAATTGGACAGACCATCAGCAGATTTGACTTTCAGTACCATCTTTCTTCTGATGACACTCAACTATACATGTCATCCCCCGACTTTACCCTCGCTGTACTACAGAACGCCAGTGACTGTCCACAATCTCCAAATTGTGTCCGCTCTCTATCTGAAACTCAACCTCTCAAAAACTGAACTTCTTCTGCTCCCGCTGTCTACTAACGTCCCTAAATCTGACATTTCCCACCATAATAACACCTTGGCAGCAGGCGCGCTGTCTGGGTGTTATGTTTAACATCAATCTCTCCTTCACATCCCATATACAATCACTTGCCCGCCTTGCTGTTTATACCTAAAGAACATATCTAGAATCAACCCTTTTCTTACCATGGAAACAACAAAAAACCTCACTGTAGCATTGATCCACTCTCGCCTGGACTACTGCAACGCTCTATTAATTGGCATCCCCATTACTCGACTTTCCCCTCTCCAGTCCATACTTAATGCAGCTGCCAGGGTCATCTATCTGGCTAATCGGTACTTGGACGCGTCCGCTCTTGGCCAGTCCTTACATTGGCTGCCCATTCATTATAGGATCCAATTCAAAGTACTTGTTCTCACCCACAAAGCTCTCCACAGTGCAGCACCCCCCTACATCTCTTAGTTCATTTTTGTCTATCGGCCCAACCGACCACTGCTCTCTGCAAACGACTTTTGACTAACCTCTGCACTAATTCGTGCCTCCACTCCCAACTCCAAGACTTCTCCCGCACTGCGCCAATCCTCTGGAATGCTCTACCCCAAGAAATTAGGACTATCTACAATTTGCAAAGTTTTAGGCGCATTTGTTCACTAATCTAAGTCATTTACGTGTAAGTGTGCGTGTGTACAGTCATGGCCAAAAGTTTTGAGAATGACACAAATATTAATTTTTACAAAGTCTACTGCTTCACTTTTTCTAATGGCAATTTGCATATACTCCAGAATGTTATAAAGAGTGATCAGCTTAACAGCAATTACTTGCAAAGTCAATATTTGGCTAGAAAATGAACTTTATCCCCCAAAACACATTTCAACATCATTGCAGCCCTGCCTTAAAAGGATCAGCTAACCTTTTTTCAGTGATTGCTCCATTAACACAGGTGTGGGTGTTGATGAGGACATGGCTGGAGATCAATCTGTCATGATTAAGTAAGAATGACACCACTGGACACTTTAAAAGGAGGCTGGTGCTTGGCATCATTGTTTCTCTTCTGTTAACCATGGTTATCTCTAAAGAAACACGTGCAGTCATCATTGCAATGCACAAAAATAGCCTAACAGGGAAGAGTATCGCAGCTAGAAAGATTGCACCTCAGTCAACAATCTATCGCATCATCAAGAACTTCAAGGAGAGAGGTTCCATTGTTTCCAAAAAGGCTCCAGGGCCCCAAGAAAGACCAGCAAGCGCCAGGACCGTCTCTTAAAAGTGTTTCAGCTGCGGGATCGGGCTACCAGCAGTGCAGAGCTTGCTCAGGAATGGCAGCAGGCAGGTGTGAGTGCATCTGCACGCACTGTGAGGCGGAGACTCTTGGAGCAAGGCCTGGTCTCATTGAGGGCAGCAAAGAAGCCACTTCTCTCCAGAAAAAACATCATGGACAGACTGATATTCTGCAAAAGGTACAGGCAGTGGACTGCTGTGGACTGGGGTAAAGTTATTTTCTCTGATGAATCCCCTTTTCGATTGTTTGGGACATCAGGAAAACGCCTCATTCGGAGAAGACAAGGTGAGCGCTACCACCAGTCTTGTCTCATGCCAACTGTTAAGCATCCTGAAACCATTCATGTGTGGGCTTGCTTCTCAGCCAAAGGAAATTCGGCTCTCTCACAGTCTTGCCTAAAAACACAGCCATGAATAAAGAATGGTACCAGAATGTCCTCCAAGAGCAACTTCTCCCAACCCTCCAAGAGCAGTTTGGCGATCAACAATGCCTTTTCCAGCATGATGGAGCACCTTGCCATAAAGCAAAGGTGATAACTAAATGGCTCAGGGACAAAACATAGAGATTTTGGGTCCATGGCCTGGAAACTCCCCAGATCTTAATCCCATTGAGAACTTGTGGTCAATCATCAAGAGACGGGTGGACAAACAAAAACCTAAAAATTCTGACAAAATGAAGCATTGATTGTGCAAGAATGGACTGCTATCAGTCAGGATTTGGTCCAGAAGTTGATTGAGAGCATGCCAGGGAGAATTGCAGAGGTCATGAAGAAGAAGGGTCAACACTGCAAATATTGACTTGCTGCATTAACTCATTCTAACTGTCAATATAAGCTTTTGTTACTCATATGTTTGCAATTATTATATTTCTGTCTGTGATAAAAACATCTGTCAAACACACATAAAAACCAGAGGGCAGCAGATCATGTGAAAATATAATATTTGTGTCATTCTCAAAACTTTGAGCCATGACTGTAGCCCATTCACTATCTCCATCTATTCCTCACTCCCTCAAGATGGCTGGACCATCATTGTAAATACACCATTGTAATTATACACCTGTACTTTGTATCTCCCCCACCTCATTGTAGATTGTAAGCTCTCACGAGCAGGGTCGTCTTATTTTTGCTTTAATTATTGTATTGTTACTGTTGTTACTTATGACTTGTGTTTTGAAATTGTCAAACTGTAAAGCGCTGCGGAATATGTTGGCACTATATAAATAAAGATTATTATTATTATTATTACTTGGACTTTCCAACATGATAACAATCCAAAACACAAGGCCAAGTCTTCCTGTTATTGGATACAGCAGAACAATGTGAAGGTTCTGGAGTGGCCATCTCAGTCTCCTGACCTCAATTATCATAGAGCCTCTCTGGGGAGATCTCAAGCATGCAGTTCATGCTAGACAGCCCAGGAATTTACAGGAACAGCAGCTTTACTATCTGAGAAAATAAAGAACCTCATCCACAACTACCACAAAAGACTTCAAACTGTCATAGATGTTAGAGGGGGCAATACACGGTATTAAGAAATGGGGTATGTGAACTTTTGATGAGAGTCATTTGGATGTTTTGGGTTGTCATGATTTAAAAAGAGAAAACAGCAGTTTGACAATAAATGGCTTCACCCAACCACTAACCATGAGTGGAGAAAAAGTTTTGGTGTTATCATTCATATTCTCTGAAAAATGGTCAAGAAAGCAAAACTTCTGCCAGGGTATGAGCGCAACTGCATATTACACTACATTATATACACATTTTTACACAGAATACAGATTTAGAAAGTAAAAAATTGCATGGGAGAGCTTCTTTAACAGCCTATTAAGATATTGCCTATAAAAAAATTAGATTTCTATGTCATGTTATATTCAATAAAGTTTATATTTGTATTATAAAATTGGGCTGATCAACTCTGGTTTTCAGCGAGTTTCTTTTAAGATGCATAATGAACTAGATATAGTGATGTTTTGGCTTTTTAATGTCAGAAGTAGATTATCTATATATACACTGCTCAAAAAAATAAAGGGAACACTCAAATAACACATCCTAGATCTGAATGAATGAAATATTCTCATTGAATAATTTGTTCTGTACGAAGTTGAATGTGCTGACAACAAAATCACACAAAAATCATCAATGAAAATCAAATTTATTAACCAATGGAGGTCTAGATTTGGAGTCACACACAAAATTAAAGTGGAATGTAATGAACTTAAAACAAGTCAAAATGATGCTCAGTAGTGTGTGTGGCCTCCATGTGCCTGTATGAGCTCCCTGTGCCTGTATGACCTCCCTACAATTTCTTGGCATGCTTATGATGAGGCGGCAGATGGTCTCTTGAGGGATCTCCTCCCAGACCTGGACTAAAGCATCCGCCAACTCCTGGACAGTCTGTGGTGCAATGTGACGTTGGTGGATGGAGATAGACATGATGTCCCAGATCTGCTCAGTCAGATTCCGGTCTGGGGAATGGGTGGACCAGTCCATAGCTTCAAAGCCTTCATCTTGCAGGAACTGCTGACACACTCCAGCCACATGAGGTCTGGCATTGTCCTGCATTAGGAGAAACCCAGGGCCAACCGCACCAGCATATGGTCTCACAAGGGGTCTGAGGATCTTATCTCAGTACCTAATGGCAGTCAGGCTACCTCTGGCGAGCACATGGAGGGCTGTGCGGCCCTCCAAAGAAATGCCACCCCACACCATTACTGACCCACTGCCAAACCGGTCATGCTGAAGGATGTTGCAGGGAGCAGATCACTCTCCATGGCATCTCCAGACTCTGTCACATCTGTCACATGTGCTCAGTGTGAACCTGCTTTCATCTGTGAATAGCACAGGGCACCAGTGGCGAATTTGCCAATTCAGGTGTTCTGTGGCAAATGCCAAGCATCCTGCACGGTGTTGGGCTGTGAGCACAACCCCCATCTGTGGACATCGGGAACTCACACTATCCTCATGGAGTCGGTTTCTAACCATTTGTGCAGACACATGCACATTTGTGGCCTGCTGGAGGTCATTTTGCAGGGCTCTGTCAGTGCTCCTCCTGTTCCTACTTGCACAAAGGCAGAGGTAGCGGTCCTGCAGCTGGGTTGTTGCCCTCCTACTGCCCCCTCCATGTCTCCTGGTGTACTGGCCTGTCTCCTGTTGGAGCGCTAGGGGTAATGTATGGATTCTTATTATAAGGCCTCCCCCACCAGAAGAAGGACGTTTGTAGAGCCTTTCTGAATGGAAGATTTCTTTGGTGAGACTGTTCCTATTATTTACTTTATTAAAGTGGGAACATATTTATATTTATTTCCACATGTTGCATTGTTCTTCCAAATAACTGCTTAAGTATTATTGGTATGATTGAATGTTACTTATATAATTCCAGTAATTATTTATGGTCCTCAGTTTTCGTTTACAAGTGTGGATATATAGGGGGTGGTGTACATTTGAATTTGCCCTCCAACCATTTGACATTATCCCACTAAGAAGTTTGGCGACTATATGTGTGTCTGTTATTTGTTTGTGTGTATTAGTATATGAACCTTTGGTTCTTTTTATGATTCTATTGAAGGTTATTTTTATCCTGTATTTCTGCCTTGCTGGCTACATACCTATACATATAATAGAGAAATTGTGAAGTAAAATTGCTGAGGGGAAAACAACAGCTGTGACTTACAGGGACGGATTACATACCTCCCAACTGTCCCGGATTGAGCGGGACAGTCCCGATTCTGACCACCCCGTCCCGCTGTCCCGCTGAGGACACTATGTGTCCCGCAGTGAGATGAGCCGCCATGCCCCCATGCACCCCTTCCTGCCCTAACTGTCTCTACAGCCTTAGCCTCTCACAGCTAGCAATGACGCTGCTATTGCTGTAGTCTTCTGTGCCCACAGGACCTGTGATGAGGTCATAGGAGGGGAGGAGTCAGGGGTCACATGATCAGTGTCCTCGTTGTGTGCAGGACTCTGCTGTGATGTTGTCATGGTGTTGGATGAGGGTAAGTGTGTGTGGGGGTCGGGACTCGGGTTTACAGTGTGGATGTAGCAGTGCTGTAGTGTGTACAAGTTGGATGTAGCAGAGCCGTGTGTGTATGAGGTGTACGGAGCGGAGCCGTGTGTGTACGAGGTGTACGGAGCGGAGCCGTGTGTGTACGAAGTGTGCGGAGCCGTGTACGGAGCGGAGCCGTGTGTGTACGGAGCGGAGCCGTGTGTGTACGAGGTGTACAGAGCGGAGCCGTGTGTGTACGAGGTGTACGGAGAAGAGCCGTGTGTACGAGGTGTACGGAGCGGAGCCGTGTGTGTGCGAGGTGTACGGAGCGGAGCCGTGTGTGTATGAGGTGTACGTACGGAGCGGAGCCGTGTGTACGAGGTGTACGGAGCGGAGCCGTGTGTGTACGAGGTGTACGGAGTGGAGCCATTTGTGTACGAGGTGGTTGTAGCAGTGCTGTAGTGTGTACGAGGTGTACGGAGCAGAGCCATGTGTGTACGAGTTGGATGTAGCGGAGCCATCGTGTACGTTGGATGGAGCGGAGCGTGCATGTACGAGTTGGATGGAGCGGAGCCACGCGTGTGCAAGGTGCACGGAGCTAAGGCTACTTTCACACTTGCGTTTTTCTGCGCAGCGCATCGTGCGCACATGAAACAGATTAAAAAAACGCATGAAAACGCTTATAAACGCTGCGATATTTAGTCGCATCAGCGTGCGCATTACGACCAAAAAACGCAGCGTTTGTATGCAATTTCAAGCGTTTTTGCATGCGTTTGTGTTTTTTTGGCGCATGGGTTGTCTACATGTCACATTTCTATCAACTCTGTCTCTATCATCTGTCTCTATAATCTCTATCATCTCTGTCTCAACTCTGTCTCTATCATCTGTCTCTATCATCTGTATCATCTCTGTCTCTATCATCTGTATCAACTCTGTCTCTATCATCTGTATCATCTCTGTCTCTATCATCTGTATCAACTCTGTCTCTATCATTTGTCTATATCTTCTCTGTCTCTATCATCTCTGTCTCTATCATCTCTGTCTCTATCATCTGTCTCTATCATCTCTGTCTCTATCATCTGTCTCTATCATCTCTGTCTCTATCATCTCTGTCTCTATCATCTTTGTCTCTATCATCTTTGTCTCTATCATCTCTGTCTCTATTATCTGTCTCTATCATCTCTATCATCTCTGTCTCTATCATCTGTATCAACTCTGTCTCTATCATCTGTCTCTATCATCTCTGTCTCTATCATCTGTATCAACTCTGTCTCTATCATCTGTCTCTATCATCTCTGTCTCTATCATCTGTCACTATCATCTGTCTTTATCATCTCTGTCTCTATCATCTGTCTCTATCACCTGTCTCTATCATCTGTCTCTATCATCTGTCTATCATCTCTGTCTCTATCATCTCTGTCTCTATCATCTGTCTCTATCATCTCTGTCTCTATCATCTGTCTCTATCATCTCTGTCTCTATCATCTCTATCTCTATCATCTCTGTCTCTATCACCTTTTTATCTACACTCCTCACAATGTTGCTTGTGTAGGGGGTTGTTTAAACAAGTGTTTAGACATTATTTACTCCAAAATCGCGTGCGCGCAAAAGCGCTGACGAGCACAAAGCCATGCGCACGCAGCACACCCATAGACTGCTATGTTCTTTTTTGCTCATAGCATGTGCATACGTGCGCACGCGTTTTTTTAAAGCGGTTGGGCGGAAAAAAAAATGCAACATATAGAGTCTAGCGCGTATGGGCGCACACCTGGAAAATGCGCAGCGCACGATAAACGCAGATGAACGCGTGCAAGCGCTAGACCCCATGCCCGCCATGTTAAAGATAGGGGAACATTGCGCATGCGTCCGATAGCGCACGATGCACTGCACAAAAAAACGCTAGTGTGAAAGTAGCCTAAGCCGCACATATACGAGGTGCACAGTGTGGAGCCGCGCGTGTACGAGGTGCACGGAGCGGAGCCGCGCATGTACGAGTGCACGGAGCGAGCGCGCGTGTACGAGGTGCACGGAGCGGAGCCGCGAGTGTACGAGGTGCACAGAGCAGAGCCGCGCGTGTACGAGGTGGATGTTGCAGTGCTATAGTGTGTACGAGGTGCACGGAGCGGAGCCGCACATGTACGAGGTGGATGTAGCAGTGCTGTAGTGTGTACGAGGTTTACGGAGCTGAACCGCGCCGCGCGTGTACAAGGTTTACGGAGCGGAGCCGTGTGAACGAGTTGGATGTAGCAGTGCTGTGTATGTATGAAACGGAGCCCTGTGTGTGTGAAGTGTACTGAGCTGAGCCGCTCAGCTCCGTACATACAGGGCTCCGTGCTTGAGCCGTGTGTGTACAGAGCGGAGCAGAGCCGTGTGTGTATGGAGTGGAGCCTTGTGTGTATGTAGTGGAGCCGCGTGTGTACGAGATGTACGGAGCAGAACTGCGTGTGTACGAGGTGTATGCTGCAAAGCCGCATGTGTACAAGGTTTACGGAGTGGAATCGTATGTGTACAAGGTGTACAAAGCGTGGCTGCGTGTGTACAAGGTGTACGGAGTGGAGCCTTGTGTATACTGAGTGGAGCCTTGTGTGTGCGAGGTGGACGGAGCTGAGCCGTGTGTGTACGAGGCATACAAAGCGGAACCGTGTGTTTATGAGGTGTGCAGAGCCGTGCGTGTACAAGGTGTATGGTGGGGAGCATTCATACCTCCCAACCGTCCTGAATTCAGCGGGACACTCCCGATTTTGGGAGTCTGCCCCGCTGTCCCGGCCGGGAGCTTTTCCCATGGACACAGGAGTACATGCCGGAGCCCCGAGGAGCACTTTAAAATTCGCACGTGATGTTCCACCAGAAGTGACGTGCTGGAAGATGACCGGAAATGAGGTAATTTCGGGAGGAGATTGTGACGGAACCATGGAGCACTTCAGGGAATGCTTCAGATCCATCACCGTGTCCTCGCCTTGGAATCGGGGATGTCGGCCATGTGAGCGGATCATGATATGTCCTGCACCGGGAGGCTCAGGTGGGCACTACAATGGGAGCCGGGCTGCTATAGTATCTTTATAGAATCTTTCTTTCTTTCTCTCTCTGTTTCTTTCTCTCTCTCTGTTCTTTCTTTCTTTCTCTCTGTTCTTTCTTTCCCATCTGTTTTCTCTCTGTTCTTTTTCTTTCTTTCTCTCTGTTCTTTCTTTCCCCTCTTTCTTTCTATCTCTGTTCTTTCTTTCCTTTCTTTCTTTCTTTCTTTCTTTCTCTCTCTGTTTCTTTCTTTTTCTCTATCTCTCTGTTCTTTCTTTCCCCTCTTTCTTTTTCTCTCTCTCTGTTCTTTCCCCTCTTTCTTTCTTCCTTTTTCTCTGTTCTTTTTTTCTCTCTCTTTCCCCTCTTTCTTTCTCTCTCTCTGTTCTTTCTTTCTTTCCCCTCTTTCTTTCTCTCTGTTCTTTCTTTCTCTCTCTCTGTTCTTTCTTTCCCCTCTTTCTTTCTTTCCCCTTTCTTTTTCTCTTTCTTTCTTTCCCCTCTTCTTTCTTTCCCCTTTCTTTCTCTTTCTCTCTGTTCTTTCTTTCCCCTCTTTCTTTCTCTCTGTTCTTTATTTCCCATCTTTCTTTCTCTCTGTTCTTTTTCTTTCTTTCTTTCTGTTCTTTCTCTCTGTTCTTTCTTTCTCTTTCTTCCTCTCTCTCTGTTCTTTCTTTCCCATCTTTCTCTCTATCTCTCTGTTCTTTCTTTCTCTCTTTGTTCTTTCTTTCCCTTCTTTCTCTCTCCCTCTGTTGTTTCTTTACCCTCTTTCTTTTTTTCTCTCTGTTCTTTTTTTCTGTCCCCTCTTTCTTTCTCTCTCTGTTTCTTTTTCTCTATCTCTCTGTTCTTTCCTCTCTTTCTTTCTTTCTTTCTTTCTCTGTTCTTTTTTCTTTCTCTCTCTGTTATTTCTCTTTCTTTCTCTCTGTTCTTTCTTTCTTTCCCCTCTTTCTTTCTCTCTGTTCTTTCTTTCCCCTCTTTCTCTCTCTATTCTTTCTTTTTCTCTCTGTTCTTTCTTTCTCTGTTCTTTCTTTCCCCTCTTTCTCTCTCCCTCTCTGTTCTTTCTTTCTCTCTCTGTTCTGTCTTTCCTCTTTCTTTCTGTTCTTTCTTTCCCATCTGTCTTTCTCTCTGTTCTTTCTTTCCCCTCTTTTTTTCTCCCTCCCTTTCTGTTCTTTCTTTCCCCTCTTTCTTTCTCCGTCTCTGTTCTTTCTTTCCCCTTTCTTTGTTTATTTCTTTCTCTACTTTCTCTCTGTTCTTTCTTGCTTTCCCCTCTTTCTTTCTCTCTCTCTCCTTTCTCTCTGTTTTCTTTTTTCTCTCTTTGTTCTTTATTTTACTCAGTACCAGTGTGCCCACATTACCAGTCACTGTGCCCTCAGTACCAGTCAGTGTGATCACCAGTGCTGAATGGGTGTGGTTGGGGCGTGGACATGGGTGTGACTAGTTGGGAAATGGGTGTGGTCAGGGCGTGGCCTAAAATATGCCGCAGCCCGCTGCGCGCTGCAACTTTTGGCCCCTCTTTCCCATCTTCAAAAGTTGGGAGGTATGGGATTATAGCGACGGTGCCAAAGAGTCGCTGCTAAAGGTGCCGAACCACCACACACAACATACAAACATTTCACAAACACCATACAAACATCACACAGACAGCACACATACACCAACCCTTGTGGGGCACAACACCACACAAATGCCACAACACACCACACAAACACCAGACCACTCTAGATACACACAACACAAACACCACCCCATAAATACCACAGCACAACCTCATAAACACCACATGCACACCACACACACACACACGCGTGCATGCAAGGACCACACACGCATATAAACACACTCAGATGGATGCACCCTATGCACATGGATGAACAGAGCACATGCGTACTCACACACACTATGGACACTTGCACTGCGCATGCACAAACACATGGATCACATGCGTGTGGGAGCTTTCATCACTGAAGCTGCTGAGGTAAAGTGTGTGCAAACAGCCTTACTGAGCAGCAATATTGGTCAGGCGAAAAATGCCTCATAATAAGATTGTCATTAATGCTTACTGTACAGGGAGCTTTCATCCTGAAGCTGCTGAGGTAAAGTGAAAGCTGAGCTCTGATTGGTTACTATACAGGGAGCATTCATCACTGAAGCTGCTGAGGTAAAGTGAAAGCTGAGCTCTGATTGGTTGCTTTGTGCAACTAGACAAGTCTGCCTGTGAGGCGGTTTTCATTACTGAGATGGGAGCTCCTTCAGGTCATAGTAATACTGTGTGAGGGCTGCTCTGTATTTATTATTCATCCTATTACATCTCTTATGAGTGTCAGGTGAATTCTAAAGGGTTATAATACTAAGGACTGTTTTTTAAAATGCCGCCCAAAAAATGACCATCTATTGGGCAAGTTCATCCCAAAGCTAAGAAAGCAAAATTGTGTCAAAGAGCTGAGACAAGTGAACAACGACTTGAAAAGAAACGGATGAGACAGGCTAAATGTAAGGCAGCTGAGACATCAGAGCAACGGGAATGTCGTCTTCACAAGAATCGGATAAGGCAGGCTGAAACAAAGAATATGGAAACATCTGAACAAAAGGATGAACGTTGTGAATATGACCGCATACGACATATGCAACGTGTGCAAAGATGTAGGCAGGCTGATTTGAGATTGGAAGCATTTCACTACAACCCAATTCAAGACTATACGTCACATCAGAAAGTCATAATTGGCAAAATTGACATAATATGCAAACATTGTCAAGCAAATAAGTTTAACTTGGAATCGCCTGGAATGTGCTGCTCAAATGGCAAAGTCAGTTTGCCACCTTTAGATCTACCTCCTGAACCACTTATTTCATACATGTCAGGAACAACTCCCGAGTCCAAGCATTTTCTGCAAAATATTAGGAGATACAATTCATCTTTCCAGATGACATCCTTTGGTACGACAGCTGTATTCCAGAAAGCAGTATTTATGCCAACTTTTAAAGTCCAGGGCCAAATATATCACAAAATCGGTTCAATGCTTCCTGTAGCTAATGAAGATGCAACGTTTTTACAAATGTATTTTTTGGGAGACGAACAAATGCAAGCTGATAGACGTTGTGAAGCTATACTTGAGACAAAAAAGAAATTGTTTTGAATTTGCAAAGATTTTTTAATCAGCACAATCACTTAGTAAACCTTGCGTCAGTAGTTCCCAATCCGACTTGCATTTGCTATGACTATAAACAAAGCAAAAGGCAATCACTTAACCCCTTAATGTCCAATGACGTACACGTCATGCCTTTGAACTACCACTGCGTGTAAACACAGACAGCTGACAGGCACAGCAAGCGGTGCGGGGACCTTTGCAGTCGGTCCCCGCACCCACAGCTCTGTGATTGGTCAGTCAATGTGACTGACCAAACACAGCAGCGATCAGGCAGAAGAGGCTGAAATTTCAGCCTCTTCTGCCCGATCAGTGCAGGAGCTCAGCGCTGCAGTGGCCGAGCTTCCTGCACTGACAGTCAGGAGGAGCGCCTCCGCCGCCCATGGCTGTTAACCCCTGACTGTTGCGATCAAGCACGATCGCAGCGCTCAGGGGGAGAGGCAGAGAGTCGGGAGCTCCCTCTGCCTCAGATCGGTGACCAGCAAAGTACTTGCAGGGCCCGATCTCTGGCTTGATGACCCGGGTGATGTCATGACAACCTCCGGGTCATCTAGCTACGGAAAGTCGCTGTGACCATGGTCACAGCAGCTTTCACTATAGGTACAATGCATTGCAATGCTGCAGCATTGCAATGCATTGTACCTGCAATCAAAAGTAAAAAGGAAAGTCCCATAAAGGGACAAGGTAAAAAAAGCATTTTTTAAAAAAAAATTGTAAAAAAAATATTAAAAAATAATTTTAAAAAATTCCCCTAAAAAATACATACTTTTATGTAATAAAAAAACAAAAAAATACACATGTTTGGTATTGACGCGTCCGTAAAAATCCCATCTATAAAAGCGTAGCCATAGTTAACCCTTTCATTGAAAGCCGTAAAAAAAAACACAAGAAAGTAGTAAATTATACTTTTTCCAAGCGGTATCATCATACCGCTTGGAAAAAGTGCAATAACACGCGATAAAAAAGTCGGATATAAATAATCATGGTACCGCTGAAAACATCATCTTGTCCCGCAAAAAACAAGCCACTATACAGCATCATCAGTGAAAAAATAAAAAAGTTATAGCTCGCGGAAAAAACTGATGCAAAAATAATTATATTTCTATAAAAAATTTTAATGCGTAAAAAATGCCAAAACATAAAAAAATATATAAATGAGGTATCGCTGTAATCGTAGTAACCCGAAGAATAAAGCTGCTTTATCAATTTTACCACATGTGGAACGGAGGAAAAAAAAATCCTGAATTGCTGGTTTTTGTTCATTCTGTTCCACAAAAATCGGAATAGGAAGCGATTAAAAAACGTTATGTGCCCGATTATGGTACCAATAAAAACGTCAGCTCGTCCCGCAAAAAATAAGCCCACAGATAACTCTGTCGGACGAAATATGGAAAAATTATAGCTCTCAAACACGGCGATGCAAAAATTTCTTAAAAAAATTCTTCCAAAAAAAAGCATCTTTTAGTGTGTGTCAGAAGCTAAACATGAAAAAAGGACATAAATCTGGTATCGCTGTAATCGCACCGATCCGACGAATAAAGTCGCCTAATCACTAATACCGCATGATGAACGGCGTAAAAAATATAACCAATTCTTCACCTTTTGTGGATTTGTTCATTCTGCATCCCAAAGATCGCAGTAAGGCGATCACAGTGGTTCCCCCCACATATGGGATATCAGTGTACTCAGGACAAATTGCACATCAACTTTTGGGGTCCTATTTCTCCTGTTACCCTTATAAAAATAAAAATTTGGGGGCAAAAAAGTCATTTTTGTGGAAAAAAATATGATTTTTTTATTTTCACGGCTCTACGTTATAAACTTCTGTGAAGCCCTTGGGGGTTCAAAGTGCTGACCACACATCTAGATAAGTTACTTGGGAGGTCTAGTTTGCAAAATGGGGTCACTTGTGGGGGGTTTCTACTGTTTAGGCACATCAGGGGCTCTCCAAGCGCGACATGACACCCGCAGACCATTCCATCAAAGTCTGCATTCAAAAACGGTGCTCCTTCCCTTCCGAGCTCTGCCATGCGTCAAAATAGTGGTTTATCCCCACATATGGGGTATCAGCGTACTCAGGACAAATTGCACAATAACGTTTTGGTCCTGTTTCCCTTTGGAAAATAAAAATTGGGGGTGGAAAGATCATTTTTGTGGAAAAGATATGATTTTTTAATTTTACGGCTCTACGTTATAACCTACTGTGAAGCCCTTGGGGGTTCAAAGCTCTCACCACACATCTAGATAAGTTCCTTTGGGGGTCTAGTTTCCAAAATGTGGTCACTTGTTGGGGGTTTCCACTGTTTAGGCACACAGGGACTCTCCAAATGCGACATGGCGTCCAATCTCAATTCCAGCCAAAAAGTCAAATGGCGCTGCTTCCCTTTCGAGCTCTGCCATGCGCCCAAATAGTGGTTTAACCCCACATATGGGGTATCAGCGTACTCAGGACAAATTGCACAATAACTTTTGTGATCCTTTTATCTTTGAAAAATAAAAATTGGGGGTGAAAAGATCATTTTTGTGGAAAAAATATGATTTTTAAATTTTGCGGCTCTAAGTTATAACTTTCTGTGAAGCCCTTGGGGGTTAAAAGTGCTCACCACAGATCTAGATAAGTTCCTTGGGGGGGTCTAGTTTCCAAAATGGGGTCACTTATGGGGGGTTTCCACTGTTTAGGACATCAAGGACTCTCCAAACGAGACATGGTGTCCGCTCTCGATTCCAGCCAATTTGACATTCAAAATCTCAAATGATGCTCCTTCCCTTCTGAGCACTGCCGTGCGCCTAAAGATTGGTTTTCCCCCACACATGGGGTATCGTGTTACTCAGAGAAATTGTACAACAAACATTGTGGTTAATTTTCTCCTGATACCCTTGACAAAATTTAAAAAATTGTGTCGAAAGAAAAATTTGGGGAAAAAAAGTTAAATGTTCATTTTTTCATTCCACATTGCTTCAATTCTTGTGAAGTACCTAAAGAGTTAATAAATTTCTTGAATGTGGCTTTGAACACCTTGAGGGGTGCAGTTTTTAGAATGGTGTTACTTTTGGGTATTTTCTGTCATATTGACCCCTCAAATTCACTTCAAATGTGAGGTGGTCCCTAAAAAAAATGGTTTTGTAAATTTTTTTGGAAAAGTGAGAAATTGCTGGTCAACTTTTAACACTTATAATTTCCTAAAAAAAAAAATTTTGGTTCCAAAATTGTGCTGATGTAAAGTAGATATGTAGGAAATGTTATTTATTAACTATTTTTTGTGACATATCTCTCTGATTTAATGGCATAAAAATTACATTTTGAAATTTGAAAAATTTTCATAATTTTTGCCATATTTCCATTTTTTTCATAAATAAACGCAAGTTATATCGAAGAAATTTTACCACTATGATGAAGTACAATATGTCACGAGAAAACATTCTCAGAATCGCCAAGATCCGTTGAAGCGTTCCAGAGTTATAAGCACATAAAATGACAGTAGTCAGAATTGTAAAAATTGGCCTGGTCATTAACCTACAAAATGGCTTGGTCGTTAAGGGGTTAATGTAGGGGCATTATTTGGAGAGTCCGTGTCTTTCAAATAGACAGTTGTACATTGCTTTTTCTACAGGGTGTAACCCCCAAATTCTTTTCATATATGCACCTGAAGGTAAAACCAGAAACATTGTTTGCAAAAAGCACTACAATAGATAGTTGTTTAATTGTAAACCAATTTTACTCTTTTGTCCGTGAACTACTTATAGATTACACTGGAGGGAGGGGGAATGGTAGCACTATGTTGTTAATTGAGTGTAAATGTTTTATATGTTTGTCTAAGGTGCATAAATGTTCATTTTTGATTAAAAAATACTTAAAAAAATAGTTGTAATAGTTTATACTACATAATATGTATTGAATATGTAAAACAATAAAAATGTTGAAATTAAAACAAGTTGTTGTTCACATCAATGTTACGACAAATAAGTAAAATGCCAAAAGAATAAAAATTTAAAGTGGAAAAAAAAAATTACTGTAGCACTCTGAAAATGTCAATTTCAGGGTGACACTGAAAATTTTACTTTAGCTACCATAATCAACAATTTAACATCTTTCCAAGAGCGAAGCCACAGGTATTCTACTAGTAAATAAAATAGAAAAAAATGTTATTTTTGAACACATGTACAGGTTTCTTCCTTGGTGCATATTTTGTGAGGCATAGTACACACTACATCTATTCGAGTAATGCTAGCTCATAATGTCTAATAGTTTTAGATGGAAGGAATGAAAAAGTGCATGAATTAAGGAGAGAGACATGAGGGATAGGATAAAGCGGTTTTGTCAGATGCAGAGGTTTGGTCTTGCCAATATTGTAGGTTTGCTAGTAAGCTTTATGTAAAAGGACTAAACTAACTTTAGCTATCTTTAGAGCAATAAATCTAAAAATCATCACCTACAGAGCCAAGTTGAAATATGAATGTGGCGGTGAGCAGACGCTCAGCACTTATCATGTCTCTCCGATAAACACATACTTTTTACATTGGTCAAGTATGTTTTTCTCTCCCTAAACTATTCACACATCGTCAAATTTTACCCAATATTACAAGTATTTTCCACTTGATTGTAAGTGATGACTATGTACAGCAACATGGCCTCATATTTGCTCTAATTACTCTTATAATTATGGCAGCCCAACATTCAATTAAAATTTTTCTGTAATCCATTGTCTGCAAAGCGGATCTTGTGGATTTAGTTCTTCCATGTTGAGTCATGTTTATGGATAGTTAGCTCAGAGTAGAGGCTAAAACCATTGATACATTTTTATATAATAATAATATCTTTCAGAAATTGGTGTCATGTCAAAACAGTCATTACTATGTTTCCAAAATATGTAATTACTTTATGAAACTAAAGCGAAAATTATTGCAAGCAGGGCCGGCACCTGGTTTTTAAGGGCCCCGGGCGAAAGAGTCTCAGTGGGCCCCTTTTACACAGACCACGATTCATGATGCACAGATACGGCAGAGAAATATGGGTATAGTACAGTGCCAAAGATTTCACTTCTTACATTACATGACTGATATCTATTGTAAATTCTACAATAACTCAGAAACCGCCGAATTCTCACAGCGCACAGTACAGACCGGACAGTACAGTACTCCATACAATATTATGGGCACCACATAGTCTCCCCCTCATCACCCATATAATACCCCATGCAGGATGTCACCCCCACATCCCCCATATAATGCTCCATTCAGAATACTGGACCACATAAATTGCTCCATACAGAATACTGGTCCCCATATAATGCTCCATACAAAATATGGAGCTCTCCTCTGCACTGCGCTGCGCTCTGCACTGTTACGGCTCAGGAGAGGCCGTATCACCTCCCCATCACCTCCATCATGGCCTTCTCCCCATCACCTCCATCAATGCCTTCTCCCCATCACCCCCATCATTGCCTTCTCCCCATCACCTTCATCAATTCCTTCTCCCCATCACCTCCATCAATGCCTTCTCCCCACCACCCTTCATCATTGCCTTCTCCCCATCACCTCCATCAATGCCTTCTCCTCATCACCTCCATCAATGCCTCCTCCCCATCACCTCCATCAATGCCTTCTCCCCATCACCCCCAATCATTGCCTTCTCCCCATCACCTCCATCAATGCCTTCTCCCCATCACCCCCCATCATTGCCTTCTCCCCATCACCTCCATCAATGCCTTCTCCCCATCACCTCCATCAATGCCTTCTCCCAATCACCTCCATCATGCCTTCTCCCTATCACCTCCATAATGGCCTTCTCCCCATCATTGCCCTGTCCTCGACCTACACACTCACACACAGACACACAGAGCAATATTCACCTGTCTGCACATTCACACACACACGCGCGCGTGCGCACACACACACACACACCACATCTCACCTGTTTGCACATTCACACACACATGCACACACACACGCACAGCAACATTCACTTCACCTGTTTGCACATTCACACACACACACACACATCTCACCTGTCCGGAGTCTGCACCGCAGGCACTCCTGCAGCATCACCGGCGCCCACGCTTTCCCTTTCTGCCACAGCTAGCTGTGCTGCTGTGAGAGGAAGCGCGGGAGCCATGCAGGGGCCCCCTGGAGCCTGAAGCTGCGGAGGCACGGGGAGAGGTAAGTATTGTGCCGGCTGCTGGTGCCCTGAGCAAGCGGGGGGGCCCAGTGGCGGCTCTGGCACCGCTCTCCTCCGCTAACGGGCACCGGGGTGCACGACGGCGAGTGAGCACCCCCGCCTGCTCAGGGCCCCGGCACTTGCCCGGGTACGCTGGGTGCTGACGCCGACCCTGATTGCAAGTAATGCAGTCTGTAGGATGTTTTCTTAAACCTGGTAATATGATTGGGAGCATTGATTTAAAGTGAATCTGTCACTACATTTGACCTATCTATACTATTAATATGGACATTCAGATTATAAACTGCTGAGGAGAGTAATACCTGTATGTCTCATATCCGATGCCTTGTTATTGATAAATCACCTTTTATCACTTTATATAAATGACCTCTTCCAGGCTATGGGGAGTACGCTGCCTGGAAGATAACATTGACCCCCAGAGCTCATTTTACATGAAGGGGAATTACCAGTGTGAGACATGTAACTAACACAGAGCAGGAGGAATTAAATTTGTTTTCTTGCAAACCGATGTGAATACTTTTTCATCCAATTATGACAAGAGTATTCCTAGAGTGATACCTTTATTGGCTAACCAGAAAATTATATGTTAAAAGCTTTCAGAGCATAGAGGCTCCTTCTTCAGGCAGATTACAAATAGATTAAGAAGAAAAAAGCACATTTAAGAGATACTACAGTAGGACATTTGCTCATGTGGTGGGAGGTGTGATGCCTCATAAAGATAAGCCAAGGAAATCGAATTAGCATTTTCTTACAAATGGAGAGGCAGTGGGGATGTGTTCTTAGCGATCTGGAGTCGATTTTTCTGGCTAACACGGTACCACAATATAGTTTTCTTGCAAACATAATTTTTGCTTCTCTCTCTGCTCTGCTGTATTGTAACAATATTTCTATCTTAAACATCACAAAAGAAGAAAAAGAAGCTATATAGCCATAAAATTATGTTTTTATTGAAATGAAATTTAAAAAAATACAACAGAAATAGTTAAAAATGGAGGCAAACCAATGCACGCTGCCTTTTGAAGAAGCCTACGCGAAACGCGCGTCAGTGGTGCCAGGGTTCACTGCAGGTAACATTAATCAGCCATTATCATTTACTTTCTCTTGTTTCCATTCTTTGGCCACATGTCAGGATTTTATGAGGACTCTTTGTCCCAACTACCAATGACTCACTGTTAGCCCATATTCATTTGTGGTTTTTCTATCAAACCCTATTCTAATATTATAGAAGTAGGTTTGCCTTGACTCTTATTGCACTTTTTTTTCACTTTATCTTAATAGGGATTTATTATCTTTTCAACTGTACATCGTTGCATATATATGGAAGCTGGTTTTCCAAAGCTCCTAAAGCACTTTTTGCACTTTATCTCATAAAATTTGTATATTTTCATGTATGCACATTGTTCAAAGATTTTTTATAGGCTGTATTCATTTATATATTGATGTATAGGTGATCTTTCAACATTAGCACTTTATTTTGGTACACTTGGTACATATTATTATCACCTGTTCGCTTTTATAAATGCATTAGTGATTCCTCAGTGACCCTTCCTTTTGCATTGGTTTGCCTCCATTTTTAACTATTTTTGTTGTATTTTTTAAATCTCATTTCAATAAAAACATAATTTTATGGCTATATAACTTCTTTATCTTCTTTGTGATGTTTGAAATGTTGAAGCTGTTGCTCAGCTACAGTGGTGGTCAAAAGTATTGGCACCCCTGCAATTCTGTCAGATAATACTCAGTTTCCTCCTGAAAATGATTGCAAACACAAATTCTTTGGTATTATTATCTTCATTTAATTTGTCTTCAATGAAAAAAGAATTGACCTAAAGCCAAATTGGATATAATTCCACACCAAACCTAAAAAGGGGGGTGGACAAAAGTATTGGCACTGTTTGAAAAATCATGTGATGCTTCTCTAATTCGTAAAATCACCAGCACCTGTAACTTACCTGTGGCACCTAACAGGTGTTGGCAATAACTAAATCACACTTGCAGCCAGTTAACATGGATTAAAGTTGACTCAACCTCTGTCCTGTGTCCTTGTGTGTACCACATTGAGCATGGAGAAAAGAAAGAAGACCAAAGAACTGTCTGAGGACTTGAGAAACCAAATTGTGAGGAAGCATGAGCAATCTGAAGGCTACAAGTCCATCTCCAAAGACCTGATTGTTCCTGTGCCTTCCGTGCGCAGTATCATCAAGACGTTTAAAGCCCATGGCACTGTGGCTTACCTCCCTAGATGTGGAAGGAAAAGAAAAATTGAAGAGAGATTTCAACGCAAGATTGTGCGGATGGTGGATAAAGAACCTCGACTAACATCCAAACATGGCGTAGGTTCCCTGATGTTTTGGGGTTGCTTTGGTGCCTCTGGCACTGGACTGCTTGACCGTGTGCATGGCATTATGAAGTCTGAAGACTACCAACAAATTTTGCAGCATAATGTAGGACCCAGTGTGAGAAAGCTGGGTCTCCCTCAGAGGTCATGGGTCTTCCAGCAGGACAATGACCCAAAACACACTTCCAAAAGCACTATAAAATGGTTTGAGAGAAAGCACTGGAGACTTCTAAGGTGGCCAGCAATGAGTCCAGACCTGAATCCCATAGAACCCTATGGAGAGATCTCAAAATGGCAGTTTGGAGAAGGCACCCTTCAAATATCAGGGGCCTGGAGCAGTTTGCCAAAGAAGAATGGTCTACAATTCCAGCAGAGCATTGTAAGAAACTCATTGATGGTTACCGGAAGCGGTTGTTAGCAGTTATTTTGGCTAAAGGTTGTGCAACCAAGTATTAGGCTGAGGGTGCCAATACTTTTGTCTGGCCCATTTTTGGAGTTTTGTGTGAAATGATCAAGGATTTGATTTTTGCTTCATTCTCTTTTGTGTTTTTTCCTTGCAAGCAAATTAAATGAAGATAAAAATAGCAAATAATTTGTGATTGCTGTCATTTTCAGGAAGAAACTGAGTATTATCTGACAGAATTGCAGGGGTGCCAATACTTTTGGCCACCACTGTAGGTAATATAACATAGTAACATAGTTATTAAGGTTGAAGGAAGACTTTAAGTCCATCTAGTTCAACCCATATCCTATCCTAACCTGCCCTAACATGTTGATCCAGAGGAAGGCAAAAAAAAACCCAAGTGGCAAACAGTAAGCTTCACATTGGGGAAAAAAATTCCTTCCCGACTCCACATACGGCAATCAGACTAGCTCCCTGGATCAACGCTGTATCTAGGAAACTAGTGAATATAGCCTGTAATATTATACTTTTCAAGAAAGGCATCCAGTCCCTTCTTAAATTTTAGTAAGGGAATCACTCATTACAACATTAGACGGCAGAGAGTTCCATAGTCTCACTGCTCTTACAGTAAAGAATCTGCGTCTGTGATTATGGCTAAACCTTCTTTCCTCCAGACGTAGAGGATGCCCCCTTGTCCCCGTCACAGGTCTAAGAGTAAAAAGATCATTAGAAAGGTCTTTGCACTGTCCCTTCATATATTTGTACATTGTAATAAGATCACCCTAAGCCTTCGTTTTTCCAAACTAAATAACCCCAAGTGTAATAACCTGTCTTGGTATTGCAGACCCCCCAGTTCTCTAATAACCTTGGTCGCTCTTCTCTGCACCCGCTCCAGTTCAGCTATGTCTTTCTTATACACCGGAGACCAGAACTGCACACAGTATTCTAAGTGTGGTCGCACCAGTGACTTGTATAGAGGTAAAATTATGTTCTCCTCATGAGCATCTATGCCTCTTTTAATGCATCCCATTATTTTGTTTGCCTTGGCAGCAGCTGCCTGACATTGGCCACTAAATGTGAGTTTGTCGTCCACCCATTCACCCAGGTCTTTTTCAGTGACAGTTTTGCCCAGTGTTTTACAATTAAGCACATAATTATACATCTTATTTGTTCTACCCAAGTGCATGACCTTACATTTATCCCCATTAAAGCTGATTTGCCATTTATCAGCCCAAGCTTCTAGTTTACATAAATCCTCCTGTAATATAAAATTATCCTCCTCTGTATTTATTACCCTGCAGAGTTTAGTGTCATCTGCAAATATTGAAATACTACTCTGTATGCCCCCTACAAGGTCATTAATAAATATGTTAAAGAGAAGGGCCCCAATACTGACCCCTGTGGTACCCCACTGCTAACCGTGACCCAGTCCGAGTGTGCTCCATTAATAACCACCCTTTGTTTTCTATCCATGAGCCAGTTCTTAACCCACTTACACATATTTTCCCCTATCCCCATTGTTCTCATTTTATGTATCAACCTTTTGTGTGGCACTGTATCAAAAGCTTTTGAGAAGTCCATGAACACCACGTCCACTGCATTCCCTTGGTCCAGTCCTGAACTTACCCTTCATAAAAGCTTATCAGATTAGTCTGACAAGAACGGTCCCTCGTAAACCCATGCTGATACTGTGTCATGAGGTTATTCAGCTTCAGATACTCCAATATGGTATCCCTTAAAAAACCCTCCAGGATTTTACCCACAGTAGATGTTAAGCTCACTGGCCTATAATTTCCAGGTTCAGTTTTTGCCCCCTTTTTGAATATTGGCACCACATTTGCTACACGCCAGTCCTGTGGTACAGACCCAGTTATTATGGAATCTTTAAAGATTAAAAATAATGGTCTATCTATAACTGTACTTAATTCCTGCAGTACTCGGGGGTGTATCCCATCCGGGCCTGGGATTTGTCAACTTTAGTGATTTTTAGACGCCGCCGTACTTCCTGCTGGGTTAAGCAGGTGACATTTAATGGAGAATTTTTTTTATCTCTGATCATGTTATCTGTCATGGGATTTTCTTGTGTAAATACAGTTGAAAAAAAGTCATTTAGCATATTGGCTTTTTCCTCATCCTCATCCACCATTTCACCCAGACTATTTTTAAGGGGACCAACACTATCATTTTTTAGTTTCTTGCTATTTATGTAGTTAAAGAATATTTTGGGATTATTTTTACTTTCTCTGGCAATGAGTCTCTCTGCCTCAATCTTTGCTGTCTTGATTTGCTTTTTACAGAATTTATTCAGTCTTCTGTATTTATTTAATGCCTCTTCACTACCTACTTGCTTTAATTCCCTAAATGCTTTCTTTTTGTCCCTTATTGCGCCCCTTACAGCTCTATTTAGCCATAGTGGTTTCCTCCTAATTCTAGCATGTTTATTCCCATAGGGTATATACTGTGCACAGGTCCTATTCAGGATACTAATAAACGTCTCCCATTTTCTTTGTGTATTTTTATGTCTCAGGATATCGTCCCAGTTTATTGCACCAAGAACATCTCTCATCCGTTGGAAATTTGCCTTCCTGAAGTTTAGTGTCCTTGTAACCCCTCGACTACACATCTTATTAAAGGATACATGAAAGCTTATTATTTTGTGATCAGTATTACCCAAGTGACCCCCAACCCTTATATTTGATATGCGGTCTGGCCTGTTGGATAATATTAGGTCTAGCAGTGCCCCCCCTCTTGTTGGGTCCTGAACTAGTTGTGAAAGGTAATTGTCTCTCATAGTTGCCAAAAACTTATTACCTTTGCTGGAACTGCAGGTTTCTGTTCCCCAATGTATTTCAGGGTAGTTGAAGTCCCCCATAATAATGACTTCTCCTTGAGTTGCTGCTTCATCTATTTGCTTTACGAGGATATTCTCTGTTGCTTCCATTATTTTAGGAGACTTATAACAAACCCCTATCAGTAATTTATTATTTTTCCCCCCTCCCCTAATCTCCACCCACAGAGACTCTACATCTTCATTAGATTCACAGATATCACGCAGGATGGGTTTTAAGGATGATTTTACATATAAACACACACCACCACCTCGCTTATTTTTACGGTCATTTCTAAACAGACTATAGCCCTGTAAATATATTTTTTGTGAATAATATTTCTATCTTGTCTGCCTGGAGCTGGAAGCTGAAACCTAGAGGAATATGCAGATGTGTCAGTTATAATCACACACAGCTCTGCAGTGAGATCAGGAGAGCAGAGGGTGGCCATTACACACCACACTGGTAACCATTAAACACCACACTGGTTACTCTCCTTCAGATGCACCACCACCACCATCAGTACCAGCTGGCCCCCACCGCCCACGTCCGCGGCCTCTTCCACCATATTTCTTCATGTTTGGGAAAATGTATCAAAAATACCAGCAGATATATGGTACTGTATCAGAAGCGTACAGCTGTATACAGTGTAGGGGAAAATTTAAATGTCAGTATATATTTCTTGAGTCACACACAGACGCTCTCTCAGTATGGATTTGACCATAATACAAAAGGCAGAAAAATGGTACTGTATCAGAATCATACAGCTGTATACAGTGTAAGGGTAATTTTAAATCTCTGTATATATTTCCATAGTCACACACAGACGCTCACAGGTTCAGTAAGGATTAGACCAGAATATAAAAAGCATAAAAACGGTACTGTATCAGAAGCGTACAGCTGTATACAGTGTAGGGTTAATTGTAAATCTCCGTATATATTTCCGGAGTCACACACAGACGCTCTCCCAGTATGGATTTGACAGTAATACAAAAGGCAGAAAAACTGTACTGTATCAGAAGCTTACAGCTGTATACAGTGTAGTGGAAATTGTAATTCTCCGTATATATTTCCGGAGTCACACACAGACGCTCACTCAGTATGGATTTGACCAGAATACAAAAACAAACACCAAACAATAGCAACACTCTACTACAAAGTATTCAAAAAATGACAAACTTTCTTAAACATCATAGAAAAATGTAAGAAATATTAAAAACAGAAGAAACCCACACAAAATACAGGCAAACAGGGGGGCATCTTCCAAACTGAGTCCATTCCCCTCAGTGGTGGTGTAGTGGCCTGGTGGCGCTACATTGATGATGTCCTAATGGTCTGGCAGGGCTCTCAGGACAATTTGGATTTGTTTTTTAAACATCTTAACGAGAACAATGTCAACATTAAATTAACATACAAATATGGTAGGCAACAGATGGATTTTTTGGATGTGTCCATTTTGATGGACGATTTTGGCAATGTTCAAACTGATCTGTTCCGTAAAAGTACGGCAGCAAACACCCTACTGCATGCCACCTCACAACATCCTAGACACTTGTTATCCAATATTCCGACTGGACAATTTTTAAGAGCCAGGAGGATTTGTTCTAATGATGCCCTCTTTGACAAACAGGCTGATGATTTATGTACCAGATTCAGAGAACGGGGATATGGTCAGAGATCCATTTGTCAAGCCTACACGAGGGCCCGTCTTAGCAATCGAAATGACCTACTGAAGGACAAGTCTACAAACCATAAAGCCCTGGACCAAAAGGTACGGTGTATCCTAAACTTCAATTCACATAGTGATGAAATTTATCATATTTTGAAGAAACACTGGCCAGTATTACTTTTGGATAAAACCTTAGCCGGCTATGTGGGGAATAATCCAACGGTCACGTATAGAAGAGCACGTAATCTACGTGACCAATTGATCCACAGCCATTACAAAGGCAATACATCTAAATTTCTCTTTGGATCCAAAGGCCCAGCATGGGGCTGTTCACCGTGTGGTAAATGCGTTGCATGCAAGAATGTCGATGTGGCCAAAGAATTACGTAACTCGGATAACAGCAAAACATATAAGATCACTTACAATATCAACTGCACCACCAAAGCTGTGATCTATTATGCAACGTGCCCCTGCGGGCTTATATATGTGGGCATGACAACAAGAGAAATGAGGAGACGTATTAGGGAACATATACGTGACAAAGAGGATGCTAAGGATGTTGAAGATATAACTTTATTAAAACCTATACCACGCCATTTTCAGAAAACCCACAATAGTGATCCATCTTACCTGCGGTTTAGGTGTATTGACAGGGTCTTTATCGGTCCACGAGGTGGCTATTGGAAATGACTGCTGGCACAAAAGGAAACTAAGTGGATCTTTACATTAAATACACTATCTCCATTGGGTCTTAATGATCATACAGTTACAAGCCCTTTTTGAGTTAGTTGTCAATGTTTCTGTTCTTAACCTATATATTCCATTCTGTTTTGTATACATATATTTTTTTGTTATTGGTTCTCTTCTGAGCACTTTTCTGAGCTGTTTCTTTGTTTTTAGTCGTTGGTTTTAATTTGTTTTTATTTCTATTATTTCTTGCAGATAATTTGGCCTTTGTGAATAATTGGCGGTCTCTTTTTGCATGTCGGTGTCTTTATGCTATCTCTACATCCAGATGCCTATTTGTTTCTTGTCAGAACTTGTGGTCCACCTGAGTTAATTATTACAGTGAAACATAGAGTCATATGTACTGCTTAGCTGTGATTTGGGTTTATGTGCAATAATAGTTATTTTTATGCTGAGGTTGTTATTCATGGATAGATACATATGATAAGGCTACGTCTTGGTATGTGGTACATAATAATAATAATCTGTTTCCATTGGGGCTCATGTATGATGGTATTTACTAACTAACTAGTCTATATATGTGATTGGCTAATATCTCCATATATTGATAGCATAGATATTACTTTCTATTTTGGCTTTTTTAATAATCATTTGTGAGTCTCTTTGAGTACACATAGAAGTGCCTTTTGTCTCCATGGCAACCGAAGCTTCAGCGACTGGAATCACTGGTCACGATCGTGAAATACCTGGTGTCCTGACGACCGTTGCCATGATACATTCCCTATGCCTGATGGGACCCGTGACATCACTTCCGATTACGCATTTCGCTTTAGCGTCAACAGCTCAATAGTGGGTGTTATTATGAAAACCACGGGACCGGCCTTACAAGGAGTTACACTTCCGGCAATCTGATTTTATACATGTGACAGTATATGGACATTAACATCGATGTCCTATCTTTTCATTTTCTTCAGGTGGCGCCAGACTTAGAATTGAAGTTTATTTTTTATTTTTCTTATTTTTTGTTATGCATTTTTTATTTACTGATTACGATACTGATATTACTATGGCAACGGCGTTAACAGACACCGTTTTCTTGCGCATGCGTTGAGACTTGTATACTCTGTCTCTCTGATTGGCCAATTTTCATATAAAAAGGTACCATACCAGCGTCTATCCACCCCTGGACAAAGCATTTCATTGCGAAACGCGCGTCGGGTGTGGTGGACGCCTGAGCTGTGAGGTAATTATGTGTTACAAGCACTCGTAGACTGTGGCTGTGATTCACTCTTATACCATGTGGCTATACTTTCTTCATTGATGTACAGTATGTGTATATGTTATGGGTATATATTCTCCCAGCATTCTGTGATAACTATATAACTGTAGTGGCAGTTATCCCCACATGGGATAAATAATTTTCCTGGCTGACTAAGATATATATACCCACACCTTGATAGGATTTCATTATCTGTGGTGATAGTATCATACACACTACCATATGGCTTTTTAGAGTTGTTACCATTGAGGGTGTATACATGTGCTTACATTAGTCTCTGCAATGCTGGTTACTGCATACCCTGCTCTAGGTGTTCCACCTGTTTGTCTGTATTTTGTGTGGGTTTCTTCTGTTTTTAATATTTCTTACATTTTTCTATGATGTTTAATAAAGTTTGTCATTTTTTGAATACTTTGAAGCAGAGTGTTGCTATTGTTTGGTGTTTGTTATTCTGATTTTGCTCTACATGGGTCATATATATAGGTGTTGTGCAGAATACAAAAAGCAGAAAAACGGTACGGTATCAAAAGCATACAGCTGTATACAGTGTAGGGATAAATTTAAATCTCCGTATATATTTCCAGAGTCACACACAGACGCTCACAGGCTCAGTATGGATTAGACCAGAATATAAAAAGCAGAAAAACGGTACTGTATCCGAAGCGTACAGCTGTATGCAGTGTAGGGGAAATTGTAAATCTCCGTATATATTTCCGGAGTCACACACAGACATTCACTCAGTATGGATTAGACCATAATATAAAAAGCAGAAAAACGGTACTGTATCTGAAGCGTACAGCTGTATACAGTGTAGGGGAAATTTTAAAGCTCTGTATATATTTCCTGAGTCACACACAGACGCTCATTCAGCATGGATTAGACCAGAATAAAAAAGCAGAAAAACTGTACTGTATCAGAAGAGTACAGCTGTATACAGTGTAGGGGAAATTGTAAATCTCCGTACATATTTCCGGAGTCACACACAGACGCTCACTCAGTATGGATTTGACCAGAATGCAAAAAGCAGAAAAACGGTATTGTATCAGAAGCGTAGAGCTGTATACAGTGTAGGGGAAATTTTAAATGTCCGTTTTTATTTCTGGAGTCACACACAGACACTCTCTCAGTATGGATTTGACTGTAATACAAAAGGCAGAAAAACAGTACTGTATCAGAAGCGTAAAGCTGTATACAGTGCAGGGGAAATTGTAAATCTCTCTATATATTTCCAGAGTCACACACAGACGCTCACTCAGTATGGATTTGACCAGAATACAAAAAGCAGAAAAACGGAAATGTATCAGAAGCGTACAGCTGTATGCAGTGTAGGGGAAAATTTAAATGTCCGTATAAATTTCCAGAGTCACACACAGACGCTCTCTCAGTATGGATTTGACCGTAATACAAAAGGCAGAAAAACTGCACTGTATCAGAAGCATACAGCTGTATACAGTGTAGGGGTAATTTTAAATCTCCGTATATATTGCCGGAGTCACACACAGATGCTCAGAGGTTCACTATGGATTAGACCAGAATATAAAAAGCATAAAAATGGTACTGTATCAGAAGCGTACAGCTGTATACAGTGTAGGGGAAATTGTAAATCTCCGTATATATTTCCGGAGTCACACACAGACTCTCTCAGTATGGATTTGACCGTAATACGCTGTGTGCAGAATTATTAGGCAAATGAGTATTTTGATGACATCATCCTTTTTATACATGTTGTCCTAGCTGTGTAGGCTTGAAAGCAAACTGTCAATTATGTAAATCAGGTGATTTGTATCTCTGTCATGAGGGGTGTGATCTAATAACATCAACACCCTATATAAGGGGGGCTTAATTATTAGTCAACTTCCTTTCCTTTGGCAAAATGGGTCAGAAGAGAGATTTGACGGACTCTGAAAAGTAAAAAAATGTGAGATGTCTTGCAGAGGGATGCAGCAGTCTTGAAATAGCCAAACTTTTGAAGTTTTGATAGCCAAACTTTTGAACTTTTGATTACCGAACAATCAAGTGTTTCATGGCAAAGAGCCAACAGGGTCGCAAGGAGCGTGTTGATAAAAAAGGCGCAAAATAACTGCCCATGAATTGAGGAAAATCAAGCGTGAAGCTGCCAAGATGCCATTTGCCACCAGTTTTGCCATATTTCAGAGCTGCAACGTTACTGGAGTATCAAAAATCACAAGGTGTGCCATACTCGGGGACATGGCCAAGGTAAGGAAGGCTGAAAAACGACCACCTTTGAACAAGATACATAAGATAAAACGTCAAGACTGGGCTAAGAAATATGTTAATACTGATTTTTCTAAGGTTATATGGACTGATAAAATGAGAGTGACTCTTGATGGCCAGATGGATGGGCCCGAGGCTGGATAAGTAAAGGGCAGAGAGCTCCACTCCGAATTAGACGCCAGCAAGGTGGAGGTGGGGTACTGGTATGGGCTGGTATCATCAAAGATGAACTTGTGGGACCTTTTCGGGTTGAGGATGGAGTGAAGCTTAACTCCCAGACCTACTGCCAGTTTCTGGAAGACACCTTTTTCAAGCAGTGGTACAGGAAGAAGTTGGTATCATTCAAGAAAAACATGATTTTCATGCAGGACAATGCTTTATCACATGAATCCAAATATTCCACAGCATGGCTGGCCAGTAAAGGTCTAAAAGAAGAAAAAATAATGACATGGCCCCCTTGTTCACTTGATCTGAACCCCATAGAGAACCTGTGGTCCCTCATAAAATGTGAGATCTACAGGGAGGGAAAGCAGTACACCTCTCTGAACAGTGTCTGGGAGGCTGTGGTGGCTGCTGCACCCAATGTTGATCGTAAACAGATCAAGCAACTGACAGAATCTATGGATGGAAGGATTTGAGTGTCATCGTAAAGAAAGGTGGCTATATGGGTCACTAATTTTTTTGTTTTTGTTTTTGAATGTCAGAAATATTTATTTCTAAATTTTGTGTTGTTATATTGATTTACCTGGTGAAAATAAACAAGTGAGATGGGTATATATTTGTTTTTTATTAAGTTGCCTAATAATTTTGCACAGTAATAGTTACCTGCACAAACAGATATCCTCCTAAGATAGCCAAATCTAAAAAAAAACCACTTCAACTTCCAAAAATATTAAGCTTTGATATTTATGAGTCTTTTGGGTTGATTGAGAACATAGTTGTTGTTCAATAATAAAAAAGAATCCTCTCAAATACAACTTGCCTAATAATTCTGCACACAGTGTACAAAAGGCAGAAAAACAGTAATGTATCAGAAGCTTACAGCTGTATACAGTGTAGGGGTAAGTGTAAATCTCCGTATATATTTCTGGAGTGACACACAGACGCTCACTCAGTATGGATTAGACCAGAATATAAAAAGCAGAAAAACGGTACTGTATCAGAAGCGTACAGCTGTATGCAGTGTAGGGGAAATTGTAAATCTCCATATATATTTCCGGAGTCACACACAGATAGTCAGCATTTATTTGTCCGAGATACCAGCCCGTACACGGTAGTGTGTGAGGAGCGTACAGCTCTACACGTTATAGGAAAAAATGAACGCTCTTTAACTGTGCAGAAAAAAAGAATAAAAATATTAGTGCTGTATAAAAAAGCAGTCTGTACAGCAGTGTACACACATACAGCTATCAGGCAAAAAACCGACTTTGGCACTCGTTTTGCCGAACGCATGACCGACTTGACGCTATGGTCAGATTTCGCTCTGCGAAACCCGACTTTGGCGAAAGTCGGCGACTTATGAATCTGACCGACCTGTTTCACTCAACTCTAGTAGTGACAGATTCCCTTTAAAATTCCCAACATTTCTTCTATGAGTGCGCAGCTTTTACATGAGGTTTACACGACAAATCTGATATGTGTTCTGTAAACATGATTTTTTTTATTTTCTTTCCAAACATTGCAAATTGTACTCTGCTTCGTTTACACTGTAACCTGCTGTGAAATGCATTGGCTTGCAGTTGTTCGGCATATTCTGTATTTCGGTCAATGGACAAACTAAGCCTAGGCATTTAAGTAAAGCAGGAGATTTTGAGGACAAAGATGAATAACCTACTGTGATTCAAGACCTCTGGAATTTATTCTCAGCCTGTGTTAGACATTGTATTAAACATGAAGTAGAAATCTTGAAGAACACAAAGTGATAACGATTTATAGAGCAACCGTTGTTTTAATTTTATTTCATAGATCAATAGTTCAGATGAAAAAAAGCAACTATATAATATATCTTATCCAATCAATATGTTTCTTTATCCTCTTTTATTCTCAATTTATAAGTAGAGATGAGCGAATATTTCAATATTCAGTTCTGCATACGATCATCAAATTTGCAATATTCGCTGATTTAATCGCCGAATATAGCCAAACATACACAGCACAAAACCTGGTGTTTACCATGCTGTGTGACAGTGGTGTAGTGCTTCTGATCGGCAGTGAAATCATCCCCGTGGGTCAGAGAGCCACGGTTCCCATGCTGTCAAAAGACATCGTGAGTGCTCAGCTGTGATTGGAGGTATAAAGTTTACAGCTCCCATCATCCAACACCTGCAGCCGCTAATAACAGTGAGAGCAGGAGCAATGGGTGGGAGTATTCATCAGACGCTCCTACGCTGTAAATAAATAATTAAATAATAAATAAATAATAAAGTTAATCACTGAGGAAAAAGTCTTTGCTCTTCTTCCTGTCTTCTCTACAGTGCTTTTGAAAGGTTTTCAGCGGCAGGGAATTCAGAAATGGCAGCAAAATACTTCCAGGACATAGAAAGCAATCGAGTATGCCATCGCATGCGCAATACTGCTTTTCTGTTTGGCCACAATTGGGCAAAGCATACTGCACATGCACTAGTTGCCATTTGAATGCGCATGCATGAAAACTGTACGCGATCTGTAATATTCACAGCAAGGCATACGTACAGCAAGCCGATGAGGGGGGGAGAGCCACGCCCATCGGACGGGACAGAACAGATTACCATACAGAGCAGGAGGAATAAAAAAGGTATTTATGGATGATACATCAGAAGTGAGGGGATTTCAAAAGTAGTTATGTAATGCATAGGTGACACTAAATTAAATGATATTTTTAGCTGGTAGCCCATAAAAGTGCTGATAGGTTCCCTTTAAGGAACATCCTTTCCAGGGTAATAATTTGTATGTATGGCAAAAGAAATAACCCCCCAAAAAAATGTACCTCCACCACTTGTGCTATGTTCACACGTAGTGTTTTGGATGCGTTTTTCAACTTTAGCATTGCTTTCAACCAATACAAATGCATTCACTGGGAAATGTAATTTTAACATTTAACAACCTTATCTGGCCATGTGGTTTGTGACACATCATCAGACACATTCTGTTTCATTTATGAAGGAGGGACTCTGAAAGTCACAAAGCCATTTTTATAGTGCCATCAGTCAGCAATAATATTCTTAAAGGGCCATTATTAAACAGTGTGTCTGCTATACTGTTATTGCCTATGCAGTGAGCGGCTGGGCTGCCAAAAATTAGGATGCACGCTAATAACCCTTTGACGAGACATACAGGAGGGCCTCCTGAAAAAACGTTCCCATTATAAGAAATGTCCAAATTTGTAGCCCACAGATACTGTACATGAGGCGTGTGATGGAGATAACACACTGTTAAATATGTAGCCTGTATTTTTGCTATATTACCACAAAATAGTGTATAGAACTACAGTAATACACAACAAAAAAAGTTGAATGTAGGCCTGAAGTGCCACAATATAAAATAAAGCCCACAGATAGATGAGGCGTCTGACGGAAATACCACACTGTTCAATATGTGGCCTGTATTTTTGTTTTTTTTACAGCAAAATAGTGTCTAGAACTAGGGTAACACACAGCAAAATAGATGAATATAGGCCTGAAATGCCCAAATTTGTAGCCCACAGATAGATAAGGCGAGTGACGGAGATAACACACTGTTAAATGTGTGGCCTTTATTTTTGTTTCGTTTTACCGCAAAATATTGTATAGAACTAGGGTAACACACAGAAAAAAAAAGGTGAATGTAGGCATGAAATGCCCAAATTTGTAGCCCACAGATAGATAAGGCGAGTGACGGAGATAACACACTGTTAAATATGTGGCATGTGTTTTTTTTTTTTTTTACTGCAAAATAGTGTATAGAACTAGGGTAACACACAGCAAAAAAAGAAGAATGCAGGCCTGAAATGCCACAATTTGTAGCACATAGATAGATGAGGCGTCTGAAGGAGATACCACAATGTTCAATGTGTGGCTTGTATTTTTGTTTTTTTTCACCGCAAAATAGTGTAGAGAACTAGTGTAACACACACAGCAAAAAAGATGAATGTAGGCCTGAAATGCCCAAATTTGTAACCCACAGATAGATGAGATGTGTGACGGAGAAAGGCCACTGTAAAATATCTTGCCTTTTTTTGGCCCAGTTAAATTGTGTTAACAAGTTGGCTATGACACAACAAAAAAATTCTATGGAGGCCTCAAATGGCACAATTTTGAGCGCAATGAGACGCGATCCGTGTGGAGGACAAAACACGGTGTAAAATATCTGCCCTATTCATAAATGTTTTTTTATCAGCTAAATATTTTTTGGCCAGCAGAATAGTATAAAGAAATTATATAACACACTACAAAAAAATTTACCAGTACCACAAAAATGTCAGAAATTTTTGCGCACTCTGATGTGATGGCTGGGACAGGCAAAACCATTTAAAACAGCTGGATTTTCACTGTGTACTATGAAATAATCTGGCTGTATTCTGCAGTGTCAACAAGCAAGTGGAGAAATAAAGAGGGCTCTATATTGCTTTGGAATAAAATTATCAGGATTAAGATGCAAAAAAAAAATTACTGCCCTCTGAGACCTAAGGCTGTGTAGATACGGTCAATATATTTAATAGGCAGCAGAAGCAGACAGAAATGGAATGGGCCCTCTTGATGTTTGCAGTGAAGTATGACACATACAATGCTTGCCTGCTACTGAGATCTATATACCCACATACAGTGCGTGCATGCCTAGCACTGATATGTATATACGCACATACACATATGTCTTTGAACTAATCTCCCGATACCTTCCCTCACGTAATCTCCGATCCTCCCAAGACCTCCTTCTCTCCTCCACACTTGTTCGCTCATCACCCAACCACCTCCAAGACTTCTCTCGAATATCCTCCATCCTCTGGAATTCTCTGCCCCAACACGTCCGACTATCAACCATATTCGGATCATTCAGACGGAACCTGAAAACTCACCTCTTCAGGAAAGCCTACAGCCTGCAATGACCCTGCTACCTCCTCACCACTATCTGAGATATCGCCTCAACCAACACTGGTACTGCTGCAGCCCACCAACCTGCTGTCTCCTTCCCCACCATACTATAGAATGTAAGCCCAAAAGGGCAGGGTCCTCCCCCCTCTGTACCAGTCTGTCATTGTTAGTTTACTGTAAGTGATATCTGTCATTTGTATTTAACCCCTTCTCATGTACAGCACTATGGAATCAATGGTGCTATATAAATAATAATAATAATAATAGTAATAATACACTCCCTGCCTACCTAGCACTACAATCTACATACCCCATAATTAGTCCTTAGAAGGACTGTTGATTTTGCTGGGTTTGTGTATTTGATGGTATACCCACACTATCTTATAAACCCCCTTATAAGTGCCAAAAATGCAGGGTTGGGGACCAGAGCACCAGGCGAATAATCCCGGAAATGCTCGGCGCTCACCGAGTACCGCTAGTACAGTGATGCTCGGACGAGCACCGAGCATTACCGAGCACGTTCGCTCATCACTTCTCAGGAAAAGTTCAGAAATCAATATTTTGTGGAATAACCATGATTTTTAATCACAGCTTTCATGCGTCTTGGCATGCTTTCCACCAGTCTTTCACACTGCTTTTGGGTGACCTTATGACACTCCGGGTACAAAAATTTAAGCAGTTCTTCTTTGTTTGATGGCTTCTGACTATCCATCTTCCTCTTGATTACATTCCAGAGGTTTTCAATGGGGTTCAGGTCTGGAGATTGGTTTGGCCTTGACAGGGATTTGATGTGGTGGTCCTTCATCCACACATTGATTGACCTAGCTGTGTGGCATGGTGCATTGTCCTGCTGGAAAAACCAGTCCTCAGAGTTGGGGTACATTGCCTGACAAGAAGGAATCAACTGTTTTTCCAGGATAACCTTGTATGCGGCTTGATTCATACATCCTTCGTAAAGATTAACCTGCCCAATTCCAGCCTTGCTGAAGCATCCCCAGATCATCATAATCCTCCTCCAAATTTCACAGTGGGTGCAAAACACTGTGGCTTGTAGGCCTCTCCAGGTCTCAGTCTAACCATTAGACGACCAGGTGTTGGGCAAAGCTAATAATTAGACTCATCAGAGAAGATTACCTTACTGCAGTCCTCTATGGTCCAATCCTCGTGGTCTTTGGCAAACTTTTTCCTGGCTCTCCTTTGCTTCTCATTGATGAAAGGCTTTTTTCTAGTTTTACATGATTTGATTTATAAGACAAATAAACAAAAGATAAAAATATATACAATATATACAAGGAACTCATAACATGATAGAGGAAAAATAGGATTCATCTGTAATTTACATATGTGATGGACTAGGAGTCCTTATAGTATAATTGGACATAAATATGGCTTTATATAATAAAATAACACAATAACACCAATTGTAGTAATTAAATAATCAAACAACATGAAAAGTAAAGTCTCCACCAGTAATATACATGGACTCCATTGTAATGTACCAGAAAGTGAAATAATAAATGGTGCAATAGGCTGTTTACCTTAAACAAAGCGGTTTCAGAGATAAGATATCCTTAACAGATAGGAAAAAGAAACAAGAGTCCCCTCTAGGACGTCTTTAGTGCTGGACGTAGAACATAGATATATTAGTATGCACTCTAGTGGGAGGGAGAAAGACCAATTACTCATATGTAGAATAGCGAAGGGTTTTATCAGTCTTATGTTAGATTAAGGATACAATTTTGGGACCTTTCATACGCCATGGATCAGGGCTAGAAAAAAATTACTAATTAATATGTAAGAGGCAAAGTGTCCCGGCTGTCCTTTGAACATCCCAAATCTGTACATAGAGGGGAAATTACAACATGACACAACGCCATAGAAATTAGCAAATAGGTCCCAGGAATATTCTAAGATGGGTAATGCTTTACCTGGAGTAGAGGGTAATGCAACGTTTGAAAAAGTGGCGCTCCTGCGCCCTGCTGTGGGCTGGTGTGTGGCACAGGCGCGATGTCGCGTTTAAATGCGGTGCTGAGGATCGCCGGACCGGAAGTGCGTCACACCTCCGGCCGGAAATGACTCAGCGCTGAGATATAAACCTGCGCATGCTCAGTGGTAATGGTCGTCGCCATGTTGGCGTCTGATGTTGTCAGGGAGAAGGGGGCGTAGCTGCTGTGTAGTCTGACAGCGTTACAGAATGGTGCGACCTAATAGCTGTAAAACAAAGGTGCCCTGATGGATACAGAGTCCCAGTGTTTGGATAATTATGTTAGAAAACCAGTGGGATGTGGTATCTTAATGATTAAAGAACATTATATGTAAAGGAGCTTGATTTGAATATTGAGTATAGAGAATTGGCAATAAAAGTAAAAAAAATATAAAAACTGAAAACAAAATAAGATGAAATGTATAATTGAAAATAAAGAATAATAAAAAATAATAATAAAAATTATTCTGCAAAATGGAAAAACTAACAAGAAATAAAGAATAAAAAATAATAAATAAATAATGAAAAAATGAAAAAACGAAAAAAATGAAAAAATTAAACTGATCAAAAGAAGAAAATGAAAAATAAAATATGAAAAATAATGTGAAAAAATAGAAAATAAAAATAAAATAAATATAAAGATAAAAATAAAAATAAAAATGAATTAAAATAAAAATAAAAATAAAAGTAAAAAATGATGATATAAACTCACCAAAATGCGATGATAATCAACGTGTCTGCGAATTAATGAGAAAATGGTAAAATTAGTGCAGAAATTATATGAGCCAATCTATTTCTCTATTCAAACCCTTTGGAGATAACGTATCTAGGGTATGAATCCAGAATGTTTCTCTTGATTTAAGTAACTTAATGTGATTACCACCCCTGCGTGGTTTGGGAACTTGCTCTATATCCTGGAACTTCAGTTGTGCCACGGTGTGTTTGTATTTGACAAAATGGTCTGGTAGTGGTAGCCAGGTTTTACCACATCGTATGGTAGACTTGTGGCTAGCAATCCTGTCTTTCACGTGTTGTGTCGTCTCACCCACGTATAATAAGCCACAAGGGCATTTGATGACATAGATCACAAAATTGGAATCACAGGTGTAGTAACCCCGAATGGGAGATGATTTGCCCGTACGTGGGTGAGTGACAGTATCTGATTTCGCAACATTAGAACAAGATGCACAACTGAGACAGGGGAAGGTACCTGCCCGACGTGTGGATAAGTGTCGCTGTTTAGACAACGGTAGATTACTCCCATTTTCATGTTGTTTGATTATTTCATTGCTACAACTGGTGTTATTGTGTTATTTTATTGTATAAAGCCATATTTATGTCCAATTATACTATAAGGACTCCTAGTCCATCACATATGTAAATTACAGATGAATCCTATTTTCCTCTATCATGTTATATGAGTTCCTTGTATATATTGTATATATTTTTATCTTTTGTTTATTTGTCTTATATTTCATTTTTTCTCTTTATAGTACCATGATTAAGATCCGGGAGGGTCGAAACTTTGGGTGACTAATCTATTTTGGCTGTTCTACTCTACATTATAAATTCTCTGGACTGGATGTCTGTATAATAAATTTATTTTTCTGCAATCAAAATTCTATATTGTGTGCGGTGAATTTCTCTATAGCATATATGGCATTGAGAGCGGCATTATAGCGACTGCGGCGTCGGTCACCAGATCTTGCTGCGCTCTGGGGACTGTGGCTGCGCTGGCTGCTGGATTCTGCTGTGCTATGGGAGCTGTGGCTGCACCTGACACTGCATCTTGCGGCGCTATGGGGGCTGCGGCTGCGTCCGCCGCTATATCTTCTCCTGCGTGAGACATTCTCTTCCCCCCCTAGTTAATCTTAGCCAGGCTCTGCGTTTCCACTGGCTTACCAGGCTATTGCTCTGCCGCTGCGGTGAGCGGTGCACGCCTTGACTCCAGGCCTCAGCTCCCTGTGCTCTGCAAGCTGCTGTTTTTCGCGCGCAGCACCTCACTTTTTGCGCGCTCTCACTCTAGCTACGCCCACGACATCACGCCTCTCTTGTCCCTGCGTGCCTCATGGCGTTGTAATGGCGGCAATCACACAAAACTTTCAGCAAAGTCTCTGGAACAATAAACAGTTCAAAATAGGCACACAGGACCCGGTGATACCGGGCTACGTATCCTGTTGGAGACGCCAAGTAACATGCACCCCAATAAGCCTTTGAACCCAGTTACTGGATGGCCACAGGAAAATCAATTTCACATTACTCTTTTGCCACTGCCACACTGTTAGTTTATGCATTGAATACAAGGCCCGGCCTGCACCAAATTCAAACGCACCCCAAAAAGGCTTTGAAGAGACCTAATGGATGTACATAGGAAAACAAAGTTCACATTCCTCTTTTGCTACTACCATACTGTTAGTTTATGCATTGAATACCAGGACCGTCCTGCATCAAATTCAAACGCACCCCAAAAAGGCTTTGAAGCGACCAAGTGGATGTACACACGAAAACTAAGTTCACATTACTCTTTTGCCACTACCATACTGTTAGCTTCTTCATTGATTATAAGGCCCTGCCTGCATCAAATCCAAACGCACCCCAAAAAGGCTATGAAGCGACCTAGTGGATGTACACAGGAAAATCAAGTTCACATTATCTTTTGCCATTGCCATACTGTTAGCTTCTTCATTGAATGGAAGGTCCACCCTGCATCAAATTCAAACGCACCCCAAAAGCCTTTGAACTGAGTACTTGATGGCCACCTGAAAGCATTGTTCCTATTAATTTGTTACTCCCATATTGTTTGGCTACGCAGTGAATAGTTGAGCCTGAATACCCGGCAGTGGATAATTGCAGTGTTGATGCTAAAAACACAGCGGTGGACAATTGCAGTCTGCTCACAAATTCTTTCCAGCATATGCAGTGTAGAGTTCCAATGCTTAGGGACATAACACATCAGTCGGTGATCAGGAAGCTGCAAACGCTGCTGAAGCACGGCAAGGGCTGCTGAAGCTGTAGCTGACTTTCTAAAATGGGCACACAGGTGGCATACTTTCACAAGCAAATCCGGCAGCTCCGGTGGGTTTTAGGAAACCGCTGAATCACGAGGTTAAGCACATGGGCAAGGCATGGTATGTGTGAGAACTCAACTCATCTCAGAGCTGCCAGCAGCTTAGGGCCATTGTCACACACCACCATGCCTGGCTGTAGGTTCACTGGTGTCAGCCACATATCTGCCTGCTCTTTCAGAGCTGTCCACAACTCTTCAACATTGTGAGGTTTGTCATCTAAGCATATTAGCTTCAGCACAGCCTATTGCTGCTTGGCTGAGGCAGTGCTGCAGTGCTTCCAGCTTGCGACTGATGTGGTCATTTCAGAGATGCAGGCTGAGGAGGATGACGCGCAGGAGCTGTAGACTGTGGGGGCAACCCTGATTAACCTAGGGCCCGCAATCCTCAGCATTGGAAGGACATGTTAAATCCGAAGGTCAGACTGAGTTCCAGCTTCCACATTCCAGTGTGCCGTCAGCGAGATGTACTGTTCCTGCCCAGAAGCACTTGTCCACGTGTCCGTGGTTAAGTGTAATTTCCCTGTAACTGCATTGTTGAGGGCACGGGTAATGTTGTGGGACACGTGCTTGTATAATGCCGGGACGGCACACCAGGAAAAATTGTGGCGGCTGAAGACAGAGTACTTTGAGACGGCCACCCTCATCAGGTTACGGAAGGCTTCGGTCTCCACGAACCTAAAAGGCAACATTTTGAGCGCAAGCAGACAAAAAATGTGTGAATTTAGTACTGTGGTCTGTGGGGCGTTGGCTGCGTATTTCTGCTTTTGTTCCAATGACTGTGGGCATGGACAACTGAAGGCTGTGCTGGGACAAGGACGTGGACGTGCTTGCTGATGGTGGTAGTTGAGTGTGTGCAATGACAGGTGCAGGGCAGAGGCATCTTCGCAGGCACCATACACCATACACAGACACTGTTTCTGGACTCTGGGGTTCAGCCCACAAAGTCGGGTGCTTCACTGCCATGTGCCTGATCATGCTGGTGATGGTCAGGCTGGTAGTTTTGCTACCTCTCCTGATGCGGGCATGGCAGGTGGTGCAAATGGCCTGTTTGGGGTTATTGGCAGAGTCTTTAAAAACAACCAGACTTGGAAAGACTGAACAGTTATAAAGACAACTTCTGTCGTGTTGGTGTTATGAGGAACGGTTGACCGCCTTCTGTCTGCGGCCACCACAGTGCTTCTTCCTGCCTGCTGTGGTGCAATGCCGCCATCCCCCTGTGTGCTGCTGTTCTCACTCTGCATGTCCTCCTGCAAGGTCGGGTTAGTTACTATATCATTCACCACCTCCTCTTCCACTTCCGCACCCTGGTCCTCCTCCTGACTTTCTGGCAATTGTGTCTCATCATCGTCCAATGTGACACATTCCCACAGTCACCTTCATGTGAACATGGTTGCTCAAATATTTGGGCATCGCTACATGCAATCTAAGTTTGCCCCGCTTCAATTGGACCGTGCTAGAGGCCAGAATCTATTAATGGACAACTGAACAGCTCTTCGGAGAGTCCAAGTGTGTGGTCAGCTGTCTGCGAGTGCTCGGCATGGGAGGAGGAAGGAGTATCAGGGTGTGGTCCAGAGTCATGGCTACTCAGATTTGAGCGTGTGGAAGACATGGTGCTGGTGGTGGTGGCAAAGTGACTGGCAGCATTATCTGCCATCCAACCAACTACCTTTTCACGCTGTTCTGGTGTCAAGAGTGCTGTTCTGCCATCCCCAATGAATTCTGACAGGAATCTGTTGCGATAAGATGTAGGTGTTTGTTGTGGCACAATTGCAGCTTGCACTCAGACTCTGCATGCACCATCACGATCATGTCCAGTTCCCTGTCCCTTGCCATGCGCCTTTCCCATTTTAAATGTAGTACAATATTTTCAACGTTCAATAAAAAAGTCACAATATGGAGCAAAATTAGATGTGATCCGTGTGTGGAAAAAACGCACTTTCAAATATCTGGAATGTACTTTATTTGCTTAACAAACTGCTGCCACTGTCAATAACTGTGGTATGATCAAGAAAAAACTGTCTAATGTAGCCCTGAAATGCCACAATTTTTAGCACACAGAGAGATAGGAGTCTGACACAGATAACACACAGGTTACTATGTGGCCTGGATTTTTTTATTTTATACCCCAAAATAGTGTACAGAACTAGGGTAACAGAGAGCAAATACAGTGAAATGTAGGCCTTAATTGCCGCAATTTGTAGGTCACAAATAGCTCAGCCATCTGACAGCGATACCACACTGTTCAATATCTGGCCTGTATTTTTAAAATTATTTTTTACCCCTAAATAGCGTTTTGGGCTACAGTAACACACAGCAAAAAAGGTGAAGGGAAGCCACAAAATCACACTTTGTAGCCCATAGATAGATGAGGCGTGCCACAGAGATACCAGACTGTTCAATATGTGCCCGGTATTTTTTTATTTTTACCCCAAAGTAGTGTATACTAGTCCTAGGGTAGCAGACAGCAAAAAAAGTGTAAGGTAGGCCTGAAAAGCAACTATTTGTAGAGCATAGATACCCCAGGCATCTGACGGAGATAACAGGCTGTTCAATATGTGCCCTGGAGTTTTTTAAGTTATTTTTTAACCAAAAGACTGTCTAGAAATAGGGTAAGACACAGCAAAAAAAAGGGTAATATTGTCCTGATATGCCACAATTTTTTGCACACAGAAAGATAGGAGTCTGACACAGATACCACACTGGTCACTCTATGTAGCCTGTATTTTTTTATTTTATACCACAAAATATTGTACAGAACTAGGGTAACAGACAGCAGATACAGTGGAATGTAGGCCTGAATTGCCACAATATGTAGGCCACAAATAGCTCAGCCTTCTGACAGCGATAACAGACTGTTCAATATGTGGCCTGTATTTTTTTATTTTATACCACAAAATATTGTACAGAACTAGGATAACAGACAGCAGATACAGTGGAATGTAGGCCTGAATTGCCACAATATGTAGGCCACAAATAGCTCAGCCTTCTGACAGCGATAACAGACTGTTCAATATGTGGCCTGTATTTTTTAAATTTTCACCCCTAAATAGTGTTTAGAGCTAGTGAGTCGCACAACACCAGGGTTATGGGGTACTCGGCACCGAGCCCGTTGAAGTCTATGGGGAATGTCACAAGTAGCACAGCTCGGTCCGTTGCTCTGGGCGCTCATTCAAAGGGGGATAATTACAGGGGATTGTAGTAATAGTTCGTGACGCCACCTGTGGTTTCTGATCAAGGTGACCAGCGCTGCAGGGTTAATCCTCAGAGGGGTTGTTACTGGGCAGCAAGATGTTAAGTCTTCCACAGGTAAGACTAATCCCTCTAAGTATATGGCGATGCAGGGTGCAGGCAAGAAGTCAGACACAAACAAGTCAGTCTCTTTCCATACCTTTACTGGTGGTATTTGCAGGTATGTCCCGGGAAGCTGCTCAGGGTGGAGGATGCACATCCAGGTAATCACTGAGTAGGTTAAAGGCCTCCTTTCTCTTTAATGTGTGAGTTTCCAACCTGCCTGAAGCGAAGTTCAACTCTGTATAGAACAGCTACGCCCGGCCGACCTTGTGGTGGAGCCTTCTTTTGGCAAGAACTCAGTCTATAGCTGATCAGGCCCGACTCCTGTTCTCCCTGACTCCGGTTATGTATCAGCACTATAGGGCAACCCTCTGCGACCTGAAGTCCAGCAGGGATTCCGGTGTTTCTCCCACTAGCCGTGAAGGTTCTAGCAAGTCTTCGGACCCGGTGTCCGGTTAGCAGAGTGGAGGTGCTATGTCACCTATGGCACTCCTTCCTTTAGTCACCACTCGCCCGTCGCCCTACTCACACCCTTAACATAAGCACGGGTAGCAGTAGGTGTAGTCGTCAGTTTCCTTCCTTCCACAGCTCACTGACCGTTTCTCAGTTAACTCGATGTTATAATAACTGTAGTCCCCTTCCTTCTTTTCCTTCATAGACTCTGTCCAAAGCAGCTTTCAGGACCTTCCGTCAGACTGAATACAAGCCCGCTCCGAGAGTCACTTTCCACGTCCTTTGGGAACTAACAGTCCGTCTGTTCTGAGGTAACAGCTTTCAATCTTTCTGCTTCTGTCTCATCTGACAGGAAATCTCCGTCTGTCTGGCTAGAATGACTCACTCCTGAATCACCCAAGACTTGTCTCCTCCAACCTCCAGTCTGGAATGACCTCACTGCTATGTCTCCCACACCCTTAAATAGTCTAAGGTTCCCTGGTGGCAATACTGGGAAGTGTGTGTGTGAATGAATATCAGGTTTTTGTAATTACCTTTCTGTGCACTCTCCTGGGAACATGTGTACCAAGCGCAGCTGGGCCACACATCCCCCCCTAGTTATCGTCAGCACTCCCGGGCTGAAAAAGGAAAAACAATTTTTATAATAACATCAACAACATAACTCATCCCTTGCGGGAGGTAAGGACTCTTTAACGTTACAATATGTACAAGTTGCAAATAGAAAAATATCAAATATACTTTTCTCAATAAATACAAGACAAGATTCTTGTGGAGGACCCGCACCAAAAACCTCCCACGTGGGTCCTGGGTGGGCTGCAGGACTTCGTTGCTGCAGACCTCACTCAAGGCCACACCATACGGGTTTTTCTTCTGAGGTAGTATGGCTTTATGTAAAACCATGATGGGGCACCGAAGTGCTAACTATTTACAACTACAGTTCTGTGCTGCAAGAGTCCTCAGCATGCAGTCCTTGCATAAGAACATTTCACATTCACATAATACTTCACATTACCCAACTGGGGTATACTATTTCAAATTATGCATCATCAACACATATTATCAACATTCCATAAAGTGCAAATCTTCATAACTTTATACAGTTGCAGCAAACCCTGTCTGGGTCCTACTGTTCTTCTTTGTAAATTGCGATTACTTCTTCCATACCTGGGGCTGGAAGTATGCGGTGCGATCTGGAACGCATCACTAACATATCATGTCCTGCTACCTGTGTCTGGGTAGCCATAGTCCTTGTTTCACTCTTGCGATTGCTTTTGCGACTTGTTGGAGGCCTTACAGGTGCCCCTTCTGAATACAGGTCTTCCAATGATGACGCAGATTTGCACAGTGGCTTAATTGGAGACGCACTGGCTGGTTGCGTTGCAGAATAAGATGCTGGACAGAAAGCAGGTGCGCGCAGTGGCTCAATTGAAAACGCACAAGGCTTTTGCGATGCAGAGTAGGAAGCAGTATACGATGCAGGGCACGATGCAGGTGCGCGGCCTGGCGCTGATGGGGTTGTGACTTGGGACACTGAGACACGGGGTACATTGCCGGCTTCAGGGACGGGGTCGCTGACACGGGAGACATTCAAGGCATACCACCCCTTCAGACCCCAGTGTCGCGTGTAGGTGACAATATCCCCTATCAAGAGATCCCTTCCCGGGTGCCCCTCTCGCAGGTGAGACTCCACATCCCTGCGGTTAACGAATACCTCCTGGTACAGGCCTGGCTCATGGATGAACCCCCAGCCCCCCCGGAGTTTAAAGTCTCCAATGGCCCCCTGGCGCCGCGGTTCCCGAAGCGTACCTTTGTCTCTCCTGACGTTTTCTTTATCAGCGAGATCCTTTTCCTGGTACCTCCGGTGAAGCTGCTGCGCCTCTCTCTGCTCCTGCTGCTGTCGCTGCTCATGCTCACGGTGATGCCATTCATTCTCCAGCTGGGCGGCGTATTCCGCGTCGTCCAGGTACTCCATCTCCTCCCAATCGATCTCCATCACGGACGGCTGGGTCTCCTCCGGCATCCCTACCGGGGGACTGCATTCCGCTGCGGCCTCCAGGCCTGGCTGGCACTCCGGTGCGGGCAGGGCCTCCTCAGCCTCCTTCCCTCCCGCCGCGTCCCCGACGGAGTCAGGATCAGCACTTTTGGGGCCGGCCTCCAGTGGTTCATCAGCCGCAGGCAGTGGTGGCGCAGGTGACATCTGCGCATCCAGGGGTAGAGCGTTGCGTCCCACAGCAGCCGCTGTTTCAGGGCACGCCAGCTTTTCTCCATCGTCTCCATTTCAGTGCGGTGTCGGGCCATGTCTTCCAGCACCGCATCCACCTCCTCCACTTTCTGCATTCTTTGGTCGGTCTCCCGACCTGGGGACGGCTCAGGCACAGGCAGTAGCTCTTCAGGGGAACGGGGTCTGCGCACCGCCATTCCTCCACACAGCGTCTCCTGTCCTTCCGCCATCTCACTCCAGGCCAGACTGTGTTTTCCATCTGGAACAATCTGGTCTCTTCCGTGGAGGCGGGACTTTCGCTTCCTCTTCTTGGCATAGAGGATGAAGAGGAGGCGGATCTCCCTTGCAGTAGGGCAGGCTCTCGTATTGTAATAGCATTTAGACAGGGCGCCCATAGCTTTTGCGCCACAGGGGGGGTACGCCCACGAAGGCACACCCACCTTCTTCACCAGCGCCTCAGGGCGCGAATATGGCGGCAAAATGGTGGAAAATGGCGCCAAAAATCACAAAAACTGCACACAGTCTTTTTGCACAAAACAGTCCACTTTAGGCACACAGGACTCACAAATAGTAAGCTTCGTATCCTGTTCGTGACGCCAAAGATGAGTCGCACAACACCAGGGTTATGGGGTACTCGGCATCGAGCCCGTTGAAGTCTATGGGGAATGTCACAAGTAGCACAGCTCGGTCCGTTGCCCTGGGCGCTCATTCAAAGGGGGATATTTACAGGGGATTGTGGTAATAGTTTGTGACGCCACCTGTGGTTTCTGATCAAGGTGACCAGCGCTGCAGGGTTAATCCTCACAGGGGTTGTTACTGGGCAGCAAGATGTTAAGTCTTCCACAGGTAAGTCTAATCCCTCTAAGTATATGGCGATGCAGGGTGCAGGCAAGAAGTCAGACACACACAAGTCAGTCTCTTTCCATACCTTTACTGGTGGTATTTGCAGGTATGTCCCGGGAAGCTGCTCAGGGTGGAGGATGCACATCCAGGTAATCACTGAGTAGGTTAAAGGCCTCCTTTCTCTTTAATGTGTGAGTTTCCAACCTGCCTGAAGCGAAGTTCAACTCTGTATAGAACAGCTACGCCCAGCCGACATTGTGGTGGAGCCTTCTTTTGGCAAGAACTCAGTCTATAGCTGATCAGGCCCGACTCCTGTTCTCCCTGACTCCGGTTACGATATCAGCACTATAGGGCAACCCTCTGCGACCTGAAGTCCAGCAGGGATTCCGGTGTTTCTCCCACTAGTCGTGAAGGTTCTAGCAAGTCTTCAGACCCGGTGTCCGGTTAGCAGAGTGGAGGTGCTATGTCACCTATTGCACTCCTTCCTTTAGTCACCACTCGCCCGTCGCCCTACTCACACCCTTAACATAAGCACGGGTAGCAGTAGGTGTAGTCGTCAGCTTCCTTCCTTCCACAGCTCACTGACCGTTTCTCAGTTATAATAATCTTTATTTTTTTTTTATATAGCGCTAACAGATTCCGCAGCGCTTTACAGTTTTGCACACATGATCGTCGCTGTCCCCGATGGGGCTCACAATCTAGATTCCCTATCAGTATGTTTTTGGAGTGTGGGAGGAAACCGGAGTACCCGGAGGAAACCCACGCAAACACGGGGAGAACATACAAACTCCTTGCAGATGTTGTCCTAGGTGGGATTCGAACCCAGGACTCCAGCGCTGCAAGGCTGTAGTGCTATCCACTGAGCCACCGTGCTGCTAACTCGATGTTTATAATAACTGTAGTCCCCTTCCTTCTTTTCCTTCATAGACTCTGTCCAAAGCAGCTTTCAGGACCTTCCGTCAGACTGAATACAAGCCCGCTCCGAGAGTCACTTTCCACGTCCTTTGGGAACTAACAGTCCGTCTGTTCTGAGGTAACAGCTTTCAATCTTTCTGCTTCTGTCTCATCTGACAGGAAATCTCCGTCTGTCTGGCTAGAATGACTCACTCCTGAATCACCCAAGACTTGTCTCCTCCAACCTCCAGTCTGGAATGACCTCACTGCTACGTCTCCCACACCCTTAAAAAGTCTAAGGTTCCCTCTGGTGGCAATACTGGGAAGTGTGTGTGTGTGAATGAATATCAGGTTTTTGTAATTACCTTTCTGTGCACTCTCCTGGGAACATGTGTACCAAGCGCAGCTGGGCCACACACTAGGGTAACACACAGCAAAAAAAGGTGAAGGGAAGCCTCAAAAGCACACTTTGTAGCAATCAGATACATGAGGCGTGTCACAGAGATACCGGACTGTTCAATATGTGGCTGGTATTTTTGTATTTTTTACAACAAAAAACTGTTTTGATCAACGGTAAAACACAGCAAATAAAGGTGAATGGAAGCCTCAAAAGCACACGTTTTAGCTCTCAGATACATGGTGTGTCACAGAGATACCGGACTGTTCAATATGTGGCCGGTATTTTTGTATTTTTTACCCCAAAATAGTGTATTCTAGACCTAGGGTAGCAGACAGCAAAAAAAGTGCAAGATAGGCCGGAAATGCCACAATTTGTAGACCACAGATAGATCTGGCGTCTGACAGAGATAGAACACTGTTACATATGTGGGATGGATTTTTTTGGACCAACAAAAATTGTGTCAATAACTAGGCTATGACACTAAAAAAAAAAATTGTTGGAGTATTAAAATTGTAAAGTTGTTATCGCAATGATGTGCAATGCGTGTGGCGTAAATAACACAGTGATAAATATTTTTTGGCCACCTAAAGATTTTTTGGTCAGCAAAACGGTGTCCAAAAATGTTGTAAGACACTCCAAAACATACTACAGTAACAAAAAAAAACAGAATTTTCTGCACACTAAGATCTGATGCCTGGGACAAAAAAAGTCGTTTTAAATTGCCAGATTATCACACTGTTGCATTAAAATGACCTGGCTGTAGTCTGCAGTGCGACCAAGCAAATAAATGTAGAAAAAAAATGTGGGTTCTGGATTGCTTTGTAACAAAATTTGCAGGATTGAGGTGCAAAAAAAAAAAATCCTAGCCACGGATACCTGCAGCTAGGTATATATATAATAGGCAGCACCAGACAGTAATGGACCCTGACGTATGCAGTCAGATCTATACAATCACATACAGTGCCTGCATGCCTTGCACTGATGTGGATATGGACTCCCCTGCCTACCTATCATTACAATCTATATACCCCCTAATTAGACCTTAAAAGGACTGTTGGTTTAGCTGGATTTGTGGATTGAACAATGGTATACCCACACTAACTAATAAAAGCACAAATATGACCCCATCTCAGCAACAACTCTTCCTACACTGTCTGAATCCGGAGCTGAATGCGTCGAGTAGGGTGGCGTCCGGTCTCTTATAGACCTGATGACGCTGTGCGGCCAGCCAATCACTGTAATACCACAACAAAGATGGCAGCGGCATTACAGTGCGTGGTAGGCAATCCCTAAAGAGCGCCGAAATTGCAGGGCGGAAACCCGAGCTCCTGCCGAATAATACCGGAAATGCTCGGTGCTCGCCGAGTACAGTGATGCTCGGGAGAGTAACGAGTAGTGTCGAGCACGTTTGCTTATCACTAGTGGACAGGTGTCTGTTGTACAGGTTTCAAGTTGAAACAGGTGCAATTAATACAGGTAATCAGTGCGGAGTAGGTGGGATTTTTAAAGAAAAGCTAACAGGTCTGTGAGAGCCAGAATTCTTGCTGGTTGTTAGGTGATCAAATAGTTATTTCATACAATAAAATGCAATTTAAGTATTTTAAAATCATAAAATGTGAATTTCTGTTTTTTTATCTTTGGATTCTGTCTCTCACAGTTGAAGTGAACCTACAATAAAAATTCTAGACCTCTTTATTCTTTGCAGGGGGAAGACTTGCAAACTCAGCAGTGTATCAAATACTTATTTTCCCCACTGTAGTTCTAGAATGATTGCTCCAAAGACAGAAACTGCTTTTTGGTGACCGAAAAACCTTAAAGTTGAGAAAGCAGGACTAAGATAATGGCGGACATGGTTGTTATGCACTCATGTTTAACCAACTTACCACCAGCCATTGCAGAACTTACTCCATTGAGAGACCCTAGTTGATTTTGGTATTACTTTAAGGCTGCGGTCAGATGGCCGAATGTTCTTTCATGTGAGAGAATCAGGCCACTTATGCTAATAATACGACACACAAACTCTATCAGAGTGTGATCCCAGTGTCAGTTTTCTGTAATCTGATTCTCTCGCATGAGTGAATCGCAGCTCAGGTGTGAAGAAGAGGGAGAAATTAATTCCTCTATCTTCTTCACAGTCTGTGTCCAGGTAAATCGAACTTCACTCGAATGATATCTGAGTGCAATCCAATGTTCACATAGACTTAAATAGATGTGCATGGTTCAAATTATCGGCATGAGAAAAAAAATGCAAATCTGCACTGCCCCATAATATAACATTGGGCCAAGTGCTATCCAAACAAACATCGGATAGCATTGATCTGTCTTATACGCCAGTGTGAGTCAATTTTGATCTCAGAGTCTTAACACAGAGAGTGTCCAAAATATTTAAAGGGCACACCCAGTTATATAGAAAAATATTATAGTTGTAGATTGTGTAAAATAATTTGTTTGCTTTATAAAAATAATTGGGCCACATTTGCATAGTAAAAGCAAAAATATACATAAAAACCTGGTTGATTACATCTAAAAAATGTAGCAAAGAATATACGGAAAGGGATGAAAGTAATACACCTAAGGTGTGTAATTTGCATACACATGAACCTATAGCTATTTCTGAAAAGGATATTAAGAACTCTGAAGAGTATTCAGATAATTATGGCCATAAACACTATAAAGTTCAAGTTAAACACTACAGTCATGGACAAAAGTTTTGAGAATGACACAAATATTAATTTTTACAAAGTCTACTGCTTCACTTTTTCTAATGGCAATTTGCATATACTCCAGAATGTTATAAAGAGTGATCAGCTTAACAGCAATTACTTGCAAAGTCAATATTTGGCTAGAAAATGAACGTTATCTCCCAAAACACATTTCAACATCATTGCAGCCCTGCCTTAAAAGGACCAGCTAACCTCTTTTCAGTGATTGCTCCATTAACACAGGTGTGGGTGTTGATGAGGACATGGCTGGAGATCAATCTGTCATGATTAAGTAAGAATGACACCACTGGACACTTTAAAAGGAGGCTGGTGCTTGGCATCATTGTTTCTCTTCTGTTAACCATGGTTATCTCTAAAGAAACACGTGCAGTCATCATTTCAATGCACAAAAATGGCCTAACAGGGAAGAGTATCGCAGCTAGAAAGATTGCACCTCAGTCAACAATCTATCGCATCATCAAGAACTTCAAGGAGAGAGGTTCCATTGTTGCCAAAAAGGCTTCAGGGCACCCAAGAAAGACCAGCAAGCGCCAATACCGTCTCTTTAAAGTGTTTCAGCTGTGGGATCGGCCTACCAGCAGTGCAGAGCTTGCTCAGGAATGGCAGCAGGCAGGTGTGAGTGCATCTGCACGCACTGTGAGTCCGAGACTCTTGGAGCAAGGCCTGGTCTCAAGGAGGGCAGCAAAGAAGCCACTTCTCTCCAGAAAAAACATCATGGACAGACTGATATTCTGCAAAAGGTAAAGGCAGTGGACTGCTGAGGACTGGGGTAAAGTTATTTTCTCTGATGAATCCCCTTTTCGATTGTTTGGGACATCAGGAAAACGCCTCATTCGGAGAAGACAAGGTGAGCGCTACCACCAGTCTTGTCTCATGCCAACTGTTAAGCATCCTGAAACCATTCATGTGTGGGGTTGCTTCTCAGCCAAGGGAATCGGCTCTCTCACAGTCTTGCCTAAAAACACAGCCATGAATAAAGAATGGTACCAGAATTTCCTCCAAGAGCAACTTCTCCCAACCCTCCAAGAGCAGTTTGGCGATCAACAATGCCTTTTCCAGCATGATGGAGCACCTTGCCATAAAGCAAAGGTGATAACTAAAAGGCTCATGGACCAAAACATAGAGATTTTGGGTCCATGGCCTGGAAACTCCCCAGATCTTAATCCCATTGAGAACTTGTGGTCAATCATCAAGAGACTGGTGTACAAACAAAAACCTAAAATTCTGACAAAATGAAAGCATTGATTGCGCAAGAATGGACTGCTATCAGTCAGGATTTGGTCCAGAAGTTGATTGAGAGCATGCCAGGGAGAATTGCAGAGGTCCTGAAGAAGAAAGGTCAACACTGCAAATATTGACTTGCTGCATTAACTCATTCTAACTGTCAATATAAGCTTTTGTTACTCATATGTTTGTAATTATATTTCTGTCTGTGATAAAAACATCTGTCAAACACACACATAAAAACCAGAGGGCAGCAGATCATGTGAAAATATAATATTTGTGTCATTCTCAAAACTTTTGACCATGACTGTACACAAAGCAAATCCGAATTAAATGAACTGATCCGAATTAAATGAACTGGAGTATAAGTTGGTATACATGAAACGTATAGGAGCATGTTAGCACTGGCCATTAAGCAAATAAAAGCTAAGATACAAACAAAATGAACTTATACCCTGATATATGTATATATAGCAGCTGATCGCAGCCGGGTGTCAGCTGTTTATCACAGCTGACACCCAGCACTATGTGTCAGGAGCGGTCATGGACCGCTCCCAGCACATTAACCCCTGGCACACCGCGATCAAACATGATCGCGGTGTACCGGGGGCACAGGGGAGGATCGCGCAGGGAGGGGCTCCCTGCGCGCTCCCCTGAGACCCTCAGAGCAGCGCGATGTGTCGCGCTGTTCCGAGGGTCCGTCCTCCCTCCAGGTCCCCGGATCCAAGATTGCGCCGGGGTTCTGCAGGGAGGCGGCTTCCTCAGCGCCTGCTGAGAGCAGGCGCTGAGGAAGCCTTCAGCGATGCCAGAGCGATCATTGGTGTGCACACTGTCACACCAGCGATCTGCTAAAATACTGTGATGTCCCACCCTGGGACAAAGTAAAAAAGTAAAAAAAATAAAAATAAAAAGTGGTAAAAAAAATCATAAAAAAAATATTTGGTATCGACGTGTCCGTAACGACCCCCCCTATAAAACTGTCCCACTAGTTAACCCCTTTAGTGAACCCCTTAAAACAAAAAAAAAAAAACTAAGCAAAAAATCAATGCTGTATCATCATACCGCCGAACAAAAAGTGGAATAACACACGATCAAAAAGACCGATATAAATATACATGGTACCGCTGAAAACATCATCTTATCCCGCAAAAAACGAGCTGTCATACAGCATCATCAGCGAAAAAATAAAAAAGTTATAGCTCGCAGAATAAAGCAATGCAAAAATAATAATTTTTTATATAAAATTGTTTTTATTCTATAAAAGCGCCAAAACATAAAAAAATGATATAAATGAAGTATCACTGTAATCGTACTAACCCGAAGAATAAAACTGCATTATCAATTTTACTACACGCGGAACGGTATAAACGCCTCCCCCAAAGAAATTCATGAATTGCTGATTTTTGTTCATTCTAACCTCCCAAAAATCGAAATAAAAAGTGATCAAAAAATGGCACATGGTCATAAATGGTACCAATAAAAACGTCACCTCGTCCCCAAAAAATAAACCTCACATGACTCTGTGGGCCAAAATATGCAAAAATTATAGCTTTCAAATGTGGTGATGCAAAAAACTACTTTTTGCAATAAAAAGCGTCTTTTAGCGTGACAGCTGCCAATCATAAAAACCCGCTATAAATATTAAATCAAACCCCCCTTTATCACCCCCTTAGTTAGGGAAAAATAATAAAATTAAAAAAATGTATTTATTTCCATTTTCCCATTAGGGTTAGGGTTAGGGTTGTGGCTAAAGTTAGGGTTAGGGTTGGCGCTAATGTTAGGATTAGGGTTAGGGTTGGGATTAGGGTTAGGGGTGTGTTAGGGTTAGGTTTGTGGTTAGGGTTGGGACTAGGGTTAGGGGTGTGTTGGGGTTAGGGTTGGAGTTAGAATTGGGGGGTTTCTGCTGTTTAGGCACATTAGGGGCTCTCCAAATGTGACATGGCGTCTGATCTCAATTCCAGCCAATTCTGCGTTGAAAAAGTCAAACGGTGCTCCTTCACTTCTGAGCTCTGCCATGCGCCCAAACAGTAGTTTACCCCCGCATATGGGGTATCAGCGTACTCTGGACCCCAAGAGTTATTGTGCAATTTGTCCAATTTCTTCTGTTACCCTTGGGAAAATAAAAAACTGGGGGCGACAAAATCATTTTTGTAAAAAAAAAATGATTTTTTTGTTTTTACGGCTGTATGTTATAATTTTTCTGTGAAGCACTTGGGGCTTCATAGCGCTCAACGCACTTCTAAATAAGTTCCTGGTGGGGTCTATTTTCCAAAATGGGGTCACTTGTGGGGGGTTTCCACTGTTTATGCGCATCAGGGGCTCTCCAAATGCGACATGACGCCCCCAGACCATTCCATCAAAGTCTGCAATCCAAAACGTCACTACTTCCCTTCCGAGCCCAGACGTGCACCCATACAGTAGTTTTCTCCCACATATTGGGTATCAGCGTACTCAGGACAAATTGGACAACAAATTTTGGGGTCCAATTTCTCCTGTTACCCTTGTGAAAATAAATATTGGGGGCGAAAATATCATTTTTGTAAAAAAAATAAAGATTTTTTATTTTACGGCTGTACGTTATAAACTTCTGTGAAGCACTTTTGGGTTCAAAGTGCTCACCACACATCTAGATAAGTTCCTTGAGGGGTCTAGTTTCCAAAATGGTGTCATTTGTGGGGGGTTTCCACTGTTTAGGCAGATCAGGAGCTCTCCAAACACGACATGGCATCCAGCCAATTCTGCGTTGAAAAAGTCAAACGGCGCTCCTTCCCTTCCAAACTCTGCCATGCACCCAAACAGTGGTTTACCCCCACATATGGGGTATCAGCATACTCAGGACAAATTGCACAATAACTTTTGGAGTCTTGTTACCCTTGGGAAAATAAAAATTGGGGTGAAAAGATCAATTTTGTGGAAAAAATATGATTTTTTAATTTTACGGCTCTACGTTATAAACTTGTGTGAAGCACTTGGGGGTTCAAATTGCTCACCAAAGATCTAGATAAGTTCCTTAGGGGGTCTAGTTTCCCAAATGGGGTCACTTGTGGGGGGTTTCCACTGTTTAGGCACATCAGGGACTCTCCAAATGCAACATGGCGTCCAATCTCAATTCCAGCCAATTTTGGTTGGAAAAAGTCAAATGGTGCTCCTTCCATTCCAAGCTCTGCCATGCGTCCAAACAGTGGTTCTCCCCCACATATGGGGTATCAGCGTACTCAGGACAAATTGGACAACAACTTTTGAGGTCCAATTTCTCCTGTTACCTATGGGAAAATAAAAAATTAGTGACTAAGATATAATTTTTGTGGGAAAAAAATAGGATTTTTTACTTTCATGCCCGGGCATTATAAACTTGTGCGAATCACTTGGGGTTCAAAGTGCTCACCAAAGATCTAGATAAGTTCCTTAGGGGGTCTAGCTTCCAAAATGAGGTCACTTGTGGGGGGTTTCCACTGTTTAGGCGCATCAGGGGCTCTACAAACACGACATGGCGTCCAGTCTCAACTCCAGACAATTTTAGTTTGAAAAAGTCAAACGGCGCTCATTCCCTTACGAGCTCTGCCGTGTGCCCAAACAGTGGTTTTCCCCCACATATAGGGTATTGGCGTACTCAGAAGAAATTGCACAACAACTTTATCTGCCCATTTTCTCCTTTTACCCTTGTGAAAATAAAAAAAAAGTTTGTAAAAGATCATTTTTGTGGCTAAAAAGTTAAATATTAATTTTTTCCTTCCACGTTGCTTCAGCTCCTGTGAAGCACCTGAAGGATTATTAAACTTCTTGAATGTGGTTTTGAGTACCTTGAGGGGTGCAGTTTTTAGAATGTTGTCACTTTTGGGTATTTTCTGCTATATAGACCCGTCAAAGTGACTTCAAATGTGAGGTGGTCCCTAAAAAAATGGCTTTGTAAATTTTGTTGTAAAAATGAGAAATCACTGGTCAACTTTTAACCCTTATAATTTCCTAACAAAAAAAATTTGGTTCCAAAATTGTGCTGATGTAAAGTAGACATGTGGGAAATGTTATTTCTTAACTATTTTGTGTGACATATTTCTCTGTTTTAAGGGAAAAAAAATTCAAAGTTTGAAAATTGCAAAATTTTCAAAATTTTCGCCATATTTGCGTTTTTTTCAAAAATAAACGCAAGGTACAGTACAGACCAAAAGTTTGGATACACCTTCTCATTCAAAGATTTTTTGTATTTTCATGACTATGAAAATTGTGGAATCACACTGAAGGCATCAAAACTATGAATTAAAACATGTGGAATTATACATTACACTTTACAAAAAAGTGTTTAAACAACTGAAAATATGTCTTATATTCTAGGTTCTTCAAAGTAGCCACCTTTTGCTTTGATAACTGCTTTGCACGCAGAAAAGGTGAACGGATGGACTCTACATGCCTAGTTCCCACCGTGAAGCATGGAGGAGGTGGTGTGATGGTGGTGTGGGGGTGCTTTGCTGGTGACACTGTTGGGGATTTATTCAAAATTGAAGCGGTGAGCGATCCAGCTCACCCCAAACCATCTTGATTGGGTTCAGGTCTGGTGACTGTGGAGGCCAGGTCATCTGGTGTAGCACCCCAACTCTCTCCTTCTTGGTCAAATAGCCTTTACACAGCCTGGAGGTGTGTTTGGGGTCATTGTCCTGTTGAAAAATAAATGATGGTCCAACTAAACACAAACCGGATGGAATAGCATGCTGCTGCAAAATGCTGTGGTAGCTATGCTGGTTCAGTATGCCCTCAATTTTGAATAAATCCCCAACAGTGTCACCAGCAAAGCACCCCCACACCATCACACCACCTCCTCCATGCTTCACGGTGGGAACCAGGCATGTAGAGTCCATCCGTTCACCTTTTCTGCGTGCAAAGCAGTAATCAAAGCAAAAGGTGGCTATTTGAAGACCTAGAATATTAGACATATTTTCAGTTGTTTCACACTTTTTTGTAAAGTGTAATGTATAATTCCACATGTGTTAATTCATAGTTTTGATGCCTTCAGTGTGATTCTACAATTTTCATAGTCATGAAAATACAGAAAAATCTTTAAATGAGAAGGTGTGTCCAAACTTTTGGTCTGTACTGTATATCGAAGAAATTTTACCACTAACGTGAAGTACAATATGTCACGAGAAAACAATCTCAGAATCGCAAAGATCCGTTGACGCGTTCCAGAGTTATAACCTCATAAAGAGACAGTTGTAAAAATTGGCCCGGTCATTAACGTGCAAACCACCCTTGGGGTGAAGGGGTTAAAGGATCATACTGAATTAACCCATTTATACCTTATTGGATTTTTGATCTTTTATATCAGGAGGTAAGTTACCGATAAGTTGTATTATTTCTTTATTTGTGTTTAATATCAGATATCCTTAAGGTAGTCCTCTATGGCATTGAACACTTTTTTGCATACTTGCACATATATTTGTTAATGTTGTGACAGAGTCACTGGTAATGTACCATAATAGAGGGGAGATGTGCTTCACTACGCCTGATGCAATGGCGTCAGTGATATAAAATCCAGAGTTTTATTTCCTCCAGCACAGTAAGTGTTGAGAGGGTTAAGTTAATGTATGTTTTGGGCTGGTTTTTAGGCGGACATTCATAGAGCGGGTGGGAGAGTGTCCCCCCATATCTCCACGTATAGAGTTGGCACCACTGTGTGGTGACAGGACCTTCGTGATGTCACAGTCATGTGATCCGTCACGTGGTTGAGGAGTCACATGATCTGGGCTTAAATGGATGAAGGAAAAAGAGTTCAGTGTTCAGTGTGGGCACCTGGAGAAGGAAGATTCCAGGAAAGTGTTGCTTGGACCTGTGAACCTGAACAACGTGTGTTCTGCCAGCCATGAGCGGGAAGAACCCCACTTACAGAAGGACTGTGTTTGTCCTGCCACCATTTTGTCTCGTTTTGCTATTTTGCACAGAGGGCTTTATTTTATTTACTACACCCTGGTTTATGCTGCCTACAATAAACTGAAAGGAGCCGAGTGAGCCGATCTACCACAATGTATAACTTGAATATAATAGTGTTGATAGCCATATTCATTTGAATACTCTTCAGCATGTTTAATACCCTTTATTGACATAGATATAAGGATTATATAATGCTAATTACATAAATTAAATTATTCTTCTCCCAAATAGGAGCCCAACGAGCCCTGGAATATATATTATGGTTCTCGCTAAGTCAGGAGTGAGATACTGAGCTTACTTGTCTGCCTCTTAGATGCCATTTCAGAAGAGGGGACTGGAAGATCTAATTATCAGATTTGGCTTATTTCGCCACAATATGTGAATATCCCAGAATGTGGTTCCAAATATCACAAAAACCGGGTATCCAGCCTTCATAGCAAAACACAGTTTGAAACAATTCCTTTTTGATGTGATATAAGTAATATCTGAGTGCTCTAAAAATAACATTGTTTGTGCGTGCATACTTTCCCCATGTGGATTTGATCTCACAGTTCTAGGTATCAGTATCAGATTTTTTGTTACATTCTAAAAATGTTTACAGTTTTCTGTCATAGGTTTTACCAAATAAGGGTCAATGTTTTTCTGTTTTAACGTATTAGCTAAAAGCACATTCGGTGAGACGCATAGCAATTGTGCAATGGTTTATGCATCCTGTCAACTAACATGACCTGAATGATGTAGAGCCAATATTGATTGTTGATCAGGGCAGATTTCTCTCATATTTTTCTCCATTTGTTCTGCACATTTTACACCACCAGTTTTACAAATAGTATATTTGTTTTTTAGCACAATTTTAAAGGGGAACGTTTAGTGTTTATTTTTTAATTTTTAGTATTTTTAGCTTTTTTTGTATGTTTAGTTTTAGGTTAACATATTAGTGCGTCACTCAGATAAACGTGAGCAGTATTGTTGAGAGCATTTTCGAATCCAATATTAGTGGATCCCTCCAAAATGGACATTTACTGAACATGACTTATTTAATGTGTATAATCAATTTTAGCAGAGAGGTAAATCTTCCTGCTCTCTTGAAATTGGGAAATAGAGAGTAATCCAACAGAAAAACAGAGCACTGTTTTCCTTGTTTGGTCTTAACCCTTTTGCAACAAAACTTGTTTTCACCTTCCTGACCAGGCCAATTTTTACAATTCTGATCACTGTCAATTTAAGAAGTCATAACTCTAGAATTCTTCAATGGATCCCACTGATTCTGAGACTGTTTTCTCGTGACATATTGTACTTCATGATAGTGGTAAAAGTTCTTTAATTTGACTTGTGCTTATTTGTGAAAAAAAATGGAAATTTGGCAAAAATGTTAAAAATTTCACAATTTTCAAACTTTAAATTTTTATACTTTTAAAGGGAATATGTCACCACTTTTTTGGGATATCAGGTAAAATATCATTCAATTTAGTGTCACCTATGCATTATAGAAGTACTTTTGTTACCCTTGACCCCCCACCTATGATCCATAAATACCGTTTTTATTCCTCCCATGGTGTATGTAAATATCCTCGGTCCGGTCCGATGGGTGGGGCTTATTGTCCGTATCCATCCCCCCTCCTCGGCTTGCAGTGCACCCGCTGAGATCTGCCCGCCGGCACCCAGGAACAATAGGAGAGTTTTTCTATTGGTGCATTTTGGTCACTGTGATAGACCCTATCACAGTGATCAAAATAAAAAAAGTATTGAATCAACCCCCCTTTATCACCACCTTAGTTATGGAAAAATAATAAAACAAAAAAAATGTATTTATTTACATTTTCCCATTAGAGTTAGAGTTGGGCTAAAGTGAGTTGGGCCAAACTTAGGGTTAGGATTGGGGCTAAAGTTAGGGTTAGGGTTATGGCTAAAGTTAGGGTTAGGCTTGGGGCTAAAGTTAGGGTTAGGGTTGGGATTAGGGTTACGGTTGGGATTAGGCTTAGGGTTAGAGTTGGTATTAGGTTTAGGGTTAGGGTTGGGAGTAGGGTTGGGATTATGGTTAGGGTTGGGATAAGGGTTAGGGTTGAGATTAGGGTTAGGGGTGTGTTATGGTTAGGTTTGTGGTTAGGGTTATGGTTAGGGTTGAGATTATGGTTAGTGGTGTGTTGGGGTTAGGTTTGTGGTTAGGGTTTAGATAAAAGCTAAGGGTGTGTTGGGGGTAGCGTTGTAGTTAAGGTTATGGTTAGGGTTAGGATTAGTTTTAGGGTTGGATTAGGTTTAATGTCGGGATTAGGTTTAGGGTTAGGGTTGGGATTATCGTTAGGGTTGGGATTGGGGTTAGGGGTGTGTTGTGGTTAGGTTTGTGGTTTGGGTTATGGTTAGGGTTGGGATTAAGGCTGAGGGTGTGTTGGGGTTGGTGTTGTGATTATGGTTGTGATTAGTGTTAGGGTTGTGGTTAAGGTTATGGTTAGGATTAGTATTAGGGTTGGGATTAGGGTTGGAGTTAGGGTTAGGGTTGAGATTAGAGTTAGAGTTGGGATTAGGGTTAAGGTGTGTTGAGATTAGGGTTGTGGTTTGGGTTATGGTTAGGGTTGGAATTAAGTTTAGGGTTGGGATTTGGGTTAGAATTGGGATTAAGTTTGGGATAAGAGTTAGCGTTGGGATTAGGATTAGGGTGTGTTGGGGTTAGGTTTGTGGTTAGGGTTATGGTTAGGGTTGAGATTAAAGCTAATGGTGTGTTAGGGTTCGAGTTCCCAATGCTGCACAGGGGAATCTCGAGCCATTCACGCTGCGGTCCCCCATCCGTATCCGGCCGCAGTGGAACCTGCTCAGCAGAAACGTCGATCAAAGCTTCTTGCCCGGTCTAATACTGTGCAGAGACTTGCTGCTGCCTCTCCTGGATCTTCGATTATAACCAGTGCTGGAGCAGGCAGATTTGGGACTAAGTCCTCTGTTTCTTCTTCTGAGCATGCCCAGGGCAAGATCTCCCATTGGAGTTCAGGGGTCACATGCTCAGATACAGCTACGACTCCTATTGGTCCTCCAGGAAGGTCCTGTAGCTGTTTGAGATCTGAAGCAGCTTTCTACTGGTCCTTTCTGGAAGGTCTTCTACTCGTGGCTGCTATAAAAGGTTGTCCTGACTGCACGGCCGTGCGCTAGTATCAAACCTTTATGTGCTTTGCGCCAGTATGGTCACGTGTGTGGGTGGTTAGGGAGGTTGAAATACGCCATTACAATACCGACCTAATCGGTGAGGAGCTTGGTATGCTAGCTGGTCAGGGTCGGTGTCTTAGATGCCTTTAGAATACCGGCATAACAGGTGAGGAGTTTGGTTGCCGTATTCAGGGCCTGGCGTACAGACGCCATAGATAGCGCATGACCACTTCCTATGTTCGCTTAGCAGTCAACTGTGTACCTGGACACAGTAGGGCTTCTCAGCGGCTCTGTGACGCAACAGGGTTCGCTTTAAAACGTTAGTCAGCCCCTAGCGTTTTGCTTTGCGGCTTACTGTAGCTAAGTGAGTTCGCACTTATCGCCATATAGCGCTGCGGCATTCCCGCTAGTTGCTCTGTGGATTAACAGAGTTTGCACTAACTGCCACAGCGCGCTACAGCGTTTATTTTAGCGACTGCGGGATAACAGAGTTCGCTACTTACGCCATCTTACTAGCAGCAGGCTCTGCCTGCACGATGGACCCCGGGCAGCGAACGCACCTCTCTTCATTATTTATTAGGTGCGTTCCACAGACCCTAACATGGTGTGTTGGGGTTAGGGTTGTGATTATGGTTGGAATTAGGGTTAGGCCTGAGATTAGAATTAGAGTTGGGATTAGGATTAGGGGTGTGTTGCTATTAGGGTTAGGGTTGGGATTTGGGTTAGAATTGGGATTAGGGTTGGGATTAGGGTTAAATTTGGGATTTGGGTAAGAATTGGGATTAGGGTTGGGATTAGGGTTAGGGTTGGGATTTGAGTTAGGATTGGGATTAGGGTTAGGGGCGTGTTGGGGTTAGGTTTGTGGCTAGGGTTATGGTTAGGGTTGGGATTAGGGTTAGCGTTGTTGTTAGGGTTATGGTTAGGTTTGAAATTAGATTTAGGGGTGTATTGGGTTAGGGTTGTGGTTAGCGTTATGTTTAGTGGTGAGATTAGAGTTAGGGGTGTATTGGGGTTAGGGTTACAGTTAGACTTGGGGATTTTCCACTGTTTAGGTACATCAGGGGGTCTCCAAACGCGACACTGCGCCTCCATTGATTCCAGCCAATTTTGCGTTCAAAAAGTCAAACATTGCTCCCTCCCTTCTGAGCTCTGCCGAGGTCCCAAACAGTGATTTACCC